>CM038678.1:140643787-141843787 GCA_021605205.1 Aegilops longissima | reverse complement strand
TAAAATGGTTGTGATGTGGTATGATAGGGTGGTATCCCCCTTTGAATGATTCGAGTGGCTTGACTTGGCACATGTTCACGCATGTAGTTGAAACAAAATCAACATAGCCTCCATGATATTTATGTTCATGGTGGATTATATCCTACTCATGCTTGCACTCATTGTTGATTAATTTTAATGCATGTTCATGACTGTTGTCGTTCTCTAGTTGGTCGCTCCCCAGTCTTTTTCTAGCCTTCACTTGTACTAAGAGGGAATACTGCTTGTGCATCCACTTCCATAAACCCAAAGTTATTCCATATGAGTCCACCATACCTTCCTATATGCGGTATCTACCTATCGTTCCAAGTAAATTTGTATGTGCCAAACTCTAAACCTTCAAATGAAATTCTATTTTGTATGCTTGAATAGCTCATGTATCAACTAGGGCTGTTTGTATCTTCCATGCTAGGCGGGTTATTATCAAGAGGAGCGGACTCCGCTCCTCACTCACGAGAAAATGGTTGGTCACAGGGATGCCCAGTCCCATGCTCAAACCAAATCAAAATAATTGCAAACAAAACTCCCCCAGGACTGTTGTTAGTTGGAGGCACCCATCGAAGGAAATATGCCCTAGAGGCAATAATAAAGTTATTATTTATTTCCTTATTTCATGATAAATGTTTATTATTCATGCTAGAATTGTATTAACCGGAAACATAATACATGTGTGAGTACATAGACAAACAGAGTGTCACTAGTATGCCTCTACTTGACTAGCTCGTTGATCAAAGATGGTTATGTTTCCTAGCCATAGACATGAGTTGTCATTTGATTAACGGGGTCTCATCATTAGGATAATGATGTGATTGACTTGACCCATTCCGTTAGCTTAGCACTTGATCGTTTAGTATGTTGCTATTGCTTTCTTCATGACTTATACATGTTCCTATGACTATGAGATTATGCAACTCCCGTTTACCGGAGGAACACTTTGTGTGCTACCAAACGTCCTGGCATGCTGGGTGATTATAAAGGTGCTCTACAGGTGTCTCCGAAGGTACTTGTTGGGTTGGCGTATTTCGAGATTAGGATTTGTCACTCCGATTGTCGGAGAGGTATCTCTGGGCCCACTTTGTAATGCACATCACTTAAGCCTTGCAAGCATTGCAACTAATGAGTTAGTTGCGGAATGATGTATTATGAAACAAGTAAAGAGACTTGCCGGTAACGAGATTGAACTAGGTATTGAGATACCGACGATCGAATCTCGGGCAAGTAACATACCGATGACAAAGGGAACAACGTATGTTGTTATGCGGTCTGTGACCGATAAAGATCTTCATAGAATATGTGGGAGACAAAATGAGCATCCAGGTTCTGCTATTGGTTATTGACCGGAGACATGTCTCGGTCATGTCTACATAGTTCTCGAACCCGTAGGGTCCGCACGCTTAAAGTTTCGATGACGGTTATATTATGAGTTTATGTGTTTTGATGTACCGAAGGTAGTTCGGAGTCTCGGATGAGATCGGGGACATGACGGGGAGTCTCAAAATGGTCGAGACGTAAAGATCGATATATTGGACGACTATATTCGGACATCGGAAAGGTTCCAGTGATTCGGTATTTTTGAGTACGGAGAGTTACGGAATTCGCCGGGAGTATATGGGCCTTATTGGGCTTTAGGGAAAGAGAGAGAGAGGCTGGCGCCCCCAAGGCCTAGACTAGGGGAGGGCTGCGCCCCTCCTTCCTTCTCTTCTCTCCCTTTCTTGACTCCTACTCCTACTACTTGGAAGGGGGGGGGGGGGGAATCCTACTCCCGGTGGGAGTAGGACTCCCCCTTGGCGCGCCTCTCCCTGGCCGGCCGCCTCCTCCCCTTGCTCCTTTATATACGGGGGCAAGGGGGCACCCCATGCACACAACAATTGATCGTTTGATCTTTTAGCTGTGTGCGGTGCCCCCCTCCATCATAGTCCACCTCGATAATAGTGTAGCAGTGCTTAGGCGAAGCCCTGCATCGGTAGAACATCATCATCGTCACCACACCGTCCTGCTGACGAAACTCTCCCTCAACAATCGGCTGGATCGGAGTTCGAGGGACGTCATCGGGCTGAACGTGTGCTGGACTCGGAGGTGCCGTGTGTTCGGTACTTGATCGGTCGGATCGTGAAGACGTATGACTACATCAACCGCGTTGTGCTAACGCTTCCGCTTTCGGTCTACGAGGGTACATGGACAACACTCTCCCCTCTCGTTGCTTTGCATCACCATGATCTTGCGTGTGCGTATGTTTTTTTTTGAAATTACTACATTCCCCAACAGTGGTATCCGAGCCAGGTTTTATGCATAGATGTCATATGCCCGAGTAGAACATAAGTGAGTTGTGGGCGATATAAGTCATACTGCTTACCAACATGTCATACTTTGGTTCGGCGATATTGTTGGATGAAGCGGCCCAGACCGACATTACGCGTACGCTTACGCGAGACTGGTTCTACCGACGTGCTTTGCACACAGGTGGCTGGCGGGTGTCAATTTCTCCAACTTTAGTTGAACCGAGTGTGGCTATGCCCGGTCCTTGAGAAGGTTAAAACAACACTAACTTGACGAACTATCTTTGTGGTTTTGATGCGTAGGTAAGAACGGTTCTTACTTAGCCCGTAGCAGCCACGTAAAACATGCAACAACAAAGTAGAGGACGTCTAACTTGTTTTTGCAGGGCATGTTGTGATGTGATATGGTCAAGACATGATGCTCTATTTTATTTATGAGATGATCATGTTTTGTAACCGAGTTATCGGCAACTAGCAGGAGCCATATGGTTGTCGCTTTATTGTATGCAATGCAAACGCCCTGTAATGCTTTACTTTATCACTAAGCGGTAGCGATAGTCGTAGAAGCATAAGTTGGCAAGACGACAACGATGCTACGATGGAGATCAAGGTGTCGCGCTGGTGACGATGGTGATCATGACGGTGCTTCGGAGATGGAGATCACAAGCACAAGATGATGATGGCCATATCATATCACTTATATTGATGGCATGTGATGTTTATCTTTATCTTTTATGCATCTTATCTTGCTTTGATTGACGGTAGCATTATAAGATGATCCCTCACTAAATCATCAAAGTATAAGTGTTCTCCCTGAGTATGCACCGTTGCGAAAGTTCTTCGTGCTGAGACACCACGTGATGATCGGGTGTGATAGGCTCTACGTTCAAATACAACGGGTGCAAAACAGTTGCATACACGGAATACTCAGGTTAAACTTGACGAGCCTAGCATATAACAGATATGGCCTCGGAACACTGAGACCAAAAGGTCGAGCGTGAATCATATAGTAGATATGATCAACATAGTGATGTTCACCATTGAAACTACTCCATCTCACGTGATGATCGGACATGGTTTAGTTGATTTGGATCACGTGATCACTTAGAGGATTAGAGGGATGTCTATCTAAGTGGGAGTTCTTAAGTAATATGATTAATTGAACTTTAATTTATCTGAACTTAGTCCTCATAGTATTTTGCAAATAGTGTTGTAGATCAATAGCTCGCGTTGTTTGCTTCCCTATGTTTTATATATTTTCCTAGAGAAAAAACAAAGTTGAAAGATGATAGTAGCAATGATGCGGACTGGGTCCGTGATCTGAGGTTTATCCTCATTGCTGCATAGAAGAATTATGTCCTTGATGCACCGCTAGGTGACAAGCCTATTGCAGGAGCAGATGCAGACGTTATGAACGTTAGGCTAGCTCAATATGATGAATACTTGATAGTTTAGTGCACCATGCTTAACGACTTAGAATCAGGACTTCAAAGACGTTTTGAACGTCATGGACCATATGAGATGTTCCAGGAGTTGAAGTTAATATTTCAAGCAAATACCTGAGTTGAGAGATATGAAGTCTCCAAAAAGTTATATAGCTACAAGATGGAGGAGAACTGCTCAGCTAGTGAGCATGTGCTCAGAATGTCTGAGTAATACAATCACTTGAATCAAGTGGGAGTAAATCTTACAGATAAGATAGTGATTGACAGAGTTCTCTAGTCACTATCACCAAGTTACTAGAACTTCGTGATGAACTATAATAAGCAAGGGATAACGAAAACGATTCCCAAGCTCTTCGTGATGCTGAAATCGACGAAGGTATATGGGCCTTATTGGGCTTTAGGGGAAAGAGAGAGGAGAGGCTGGGCGCCCCCCCCAAGGCCTAGTCCGAATTGGACTAGGGGGGGCGCCCCCTCCTTCCTTCTCTTCTCTCTCCCCTTGACTCCTACTCCTACTACTTGGAAGGGGGGGGGGGAATCCTACTCCTGGTGGGAGTAGGACTCCCCCTTTTCGCGCCTCTCCCTGGCCGGCCGCCTCCTCCCCTAGCTCTTTATATACGGGGGCAAGGGGGCACCCCATGGACACAACAATTGATTGTTTGATCTTTTAGCTGTGTGCGGTGCCGCCCTCCATCGTAGTCCACCTCGATAATACTGTAGCGGTGCTTAGGAGAAGCCCTGCGTCGGTAGAACATCATCATCGTCACCACGCGTCGTGCTGACAAAACTCTTCCTCAACACTCGGCTGGATCGGAGTTCGAGGGACATTATCGGGCTGAACGAGTGCTGAACTCGGAGGTGCCGTGCGTTCGGTACTTGATCGGTCAGATCGTGAAGACGTACGACTACATCAACCGTGTTGTGCTTACGCTTCCGCTTTCGGTCTACGAGGGTACGTGGACAACACTCTCCCCTCTCGTTGCTATGCATCACCATGATCTTGCGTGTGCGTAGGATTTTTTTTTTGAAATTACTACGTTCCCCAACACCCGTTGTTTCGGGCAAGCCATGGATTGATGCTTGTTGGTGGTGGGGGAGTATAAACTTTATCATTCTGCTTGGGAACCGCCTATAATGTGTGTAGCATGGAAGATATCGAGATCTCTCAGTTGTTAAGTTGACAATGAAAGTATACCACTCAAAATATTATTTATCTCTATTTCAAAAAAATCGAGCTCTGGCACCTCTACAAATCCCTACTTCCCTCTGCGAAGGGCCTATCTATTTACTTTTATGTTGAGTCATCATCCTCCTATTAAAGGTACTAGTTGGAGAGCATCGCTGTCATTTGCATCCATTAATATTAATTTATATTGAGTATGACTATGTCTGGATCTCTTTTACCATGAATTACAATGTCTAGTCAGTCCTTGATCTTCAGAGGTACTCTGCATTTATGTTTTGCGGTCTCAGAAAGGGCTAGAGAGATACCATCTTGTTATATCATATTATGATTGTTTTGAGAAAGTGTTGTCATCCGAGATTTATTATTATTGCTCGCTAGTCGATTATGCCATTGATATGAGTAAACATGAGACCTAAGTGTTATTGTGAATATGGTTAGTTCATAATCTTTGCTGAAAACTTGAATCTGGCTTTACATATTTGCAACAACAAGAGCAAAGCGAGTTTGTAAAGTTTTTCTTTATCACTTTCAGTTTTCAACTGAATTGCTTGAGGACAAGCAAAGGTTTAAGCTTGGGGAGTTGATCGTCTCCTTCAGTATCTACTTCTCCAAACACTTTTGCCCTTGTTTTGGACTCTAACTTGCATGATTTGAATGGAAGTAACCCGGACTGACGCTGTTTTCAGCAGAATTGCCATGGTGTTATTTTTGTGCAGAAATAAAAATTCTCGGAATGACCTGAAACTTCACGGAGAATATTTCTGGAATATATAAAAAATACTGGCGAAAGAATCAAGGCCAGGGGCCCCACACCCTGTCCACGAGGGTGGGGGCGTACCTACCCCCCTGGGCGCGCCCCTGCCTCGTGGGCCCCCTGGTGCTCCACCGACCTCAACTTCAACTCCATATATTCATGTTCGGGGAGAAAAAAAATCAGAGAGGAGGATTCATCGTGTTTTATGATACGGAGCCGCCGCCAAGCCCTAAACTCTCTTGTGAGGGCTGATCCGGAGTCCGTTCGGGGCTCCTGCCGGCTTTCTTGGAACGGGGGTCCCCAGACTTGCCTACCTACAGCCTGCGGCGTGGCCCAAGTGGGGGCCCAGCGCGGCCCAGCTTCATCAGCTCAAGCTCAAGACCCTCGCGAGGGGCCAAGCCTCGCGGGGTGGACGACAGGAACCTTCCTCAGGAGCAGTCTCGTCAGGCAGGCTCACGAGGAGGCGGAGAGATCAAGGCAGGGTACCTCACGAGGATGCCCCGTGACGCAAGCCATGACGATCGGGACCAAGCGGGCGCCAGGCGGGCGCCAGCCCGCGCTGTGTCCTCATTTCCCCTTTGGTGCAAAGGAGGCAAGCACAGGCCAAGGCATCAGGAAAAGGTTACCGCTTCGGTGCAACAAGACCAAGACCAGCAGAGCGGCAGGATGGAGGTCATCGTGGAGCCCAGGACGGCGTAACCGACAGAGCCTTTGGCAGCCGAAGACTAACTTTAGTCAGGATAAGTGTACTAGATGTTCCCCTTCAAAATGGCCAATTGTTGGCGCCCTTCCCGCTCATTATTTGGGAATAGGCCCAGGGCCTCCCTCTATAAGTACGACTAGTCACCACAGAGGGGAGACAGACAGAACGAGGGACGAAGGACAGAAGGACGGACCAAAGGAGGTCGAAACCATTAGAGAGAGAGAGAAGCGACTGGACTCAACCAAGCAGTCCACCGCACCAGCTCAAGAACGGCCCCTCGCGAGGCTGTTCTTCCTTTGTACTGTTCTTCATCAGCCCCTGAGGCAATCCACCACACCACACACTGGAGTAGGGTATTACACCACAACGGTGGCCCGAACCAGTATAAACCTTGTGTCCCTTGTGTTGTTCATCGTTCCTAGTTTAGATCCCTTGCAAACCATTAACGCGTGAGCTGGTAGGGAAAAGATCTCCGTCGCACCCGGTGTTGAACCTCAAGGGTGCGGAATCCGAAATCCGACATTTGGCGCGCCCGGTAAAGTGCGCGGAGTCTTTCTTCCGCTGGTCACGTGTGATCTTTCCGTCGTGTCCATGGCGGCCTTCGCCGAGCCAGCGCTGGCTCGGACTGCCGGATGGCGCTTCGAAGTCGCCGAGACGGCTCCGTCGGCGGACACCCGTCGTTCCCGTCGCTTTGCCGCTAACGCCGCCAGCGCCCGGCGGGAACGAGCAGCAGGCCTCATCCCTGCATCCATCGGTGAGGCGAGAAGGCCGCCCCGCTACTCCTTCGCTCGCCCCTGCTGGTTCTTCGTCCCGTGCGCACCGCGCTGCCATGGAGGCTCGAGCCGCGCTCGTCGTGGCAAACGAGCTCCTGCGCTACCGCCCTGTCGACGACGTCTATGAGGAGTGGCTCGACCGCATCGCCGAGCTCGTCCGCGCCGCAGGGGGCTCCCACGTGTCGTCCCTCTCGTTGCCTCGCCCTTCGCCCCGCGCGGGAGGCAGGGAACCGGAGGTGCCCCCGCCACCTCCTTCCCAAGAAGGCGCCCTGGCTCCAAGGCGCGCGGCCCCGGGCCGAGACCCTCCGCGTCCGGCGCCCTCGCAACAAGAAAGGAGCTGCCAGGAGATCTCTCGTCCCCAAGAAGGTGCTCGTGTGCTCCCGGCACCGGAGCGCCGCGATCGCGCTCCACGCCACCACGTCAAGACCCCGCGCTGCTCCAGGCAGCGGTGCGCGGGAATCCACAAGAGCAAGCTCCGCATCAGCAGAGAGCCCCAGTGGCCACCGCAGGCTGCCGCGCCTTCACCGCCGAGCTAGGCAGCGTTGCATGGCCCGACAAGTTGAAGCCAGACCTGCCTCCTCGCTACGACGGCACTGCCGACCCCGCGTAGTTCCTTCAGCTCTACGAGCTGGGCGTCGAAGCCGCCAACGGGGACGAAAAGATCATGGCGAATTGGTTCCCCATGGTGCTCAAGGACGGAGCGCGAACCTGGCTCTGAACACGGCTCCCGCACGATCTCCTCCTGGGGCGAGATGCGCACCCGCTTCATCGCCAACTTCCAAGGCACTCGCGACCGGCCTCGGCCGAAGCGACATCGCGCCGCATCAAGCAGCAGCCAGGAGAGACCCTGCAGAAGTACATCCAGCGCTTCAACAAAGCCTGCCTCAAAATCCCCAAGGTGACTGAGGAAGCCATCATCTCAGCCTTCTCTGATGGCGTGCATGACGTCAAGATGAAGGAGGAGCTAGCAATGCATGAAGACCTGTGCACATCCCTGGAGCTGTTCAACTTGGCAACCAAATGCGCCAGGGCTGAGGAAGGGCGCCTCTCCCTCCTTGAGCTTCCGGCTGCCGATCCAGAAGAGAAGAAGCCCAAGGCCAAGGACGTGAAGTGCAAGGGGGCTGCTGTGCTCGCGGCAGAACCAGACACCAAGCAAGGCAGGGATCAGCCCGAGACATCCAAAGGCAGCCGGTACTGCGTATACCACGATCTCCACACCCACAACACCAACGAATGCCAGGAGCTCAGGGCCGTGCAAGAAGGGCATATCGGCCGACGCCCCGAGCGCAATGATCGGGGCTATGGCCGAGGAGGAGGAAGAGGCGCAGGACGCTGGGAAGACCCTGGCCCTCGCCAAGGATGGCGTGACAGACCTCGCGAGGACCGTTGGCAGGACCAGCCTCGCGAGGGAGGTTGGAGGGACCAGCCTCGTGAGGACCGCCCTCAAGGCAACGCAGGGCTCCCACCTCTGCCACAACCGCCAAGGAGGTACGAAGACAATCATCAGGACGAGGGGGCTGGGGGCTTCTAGGAGCCGCGCGCGATCGCTTGCATCCTGGGTGGCGCTCAGGCCCCAACCTCTCAGCGCATCTTCAAGCAGTTTGCTCGCGAGGTGAATGCAGACCCCCCCATGCCAGAGGCCACACGCCCTCTCAGGTGGTCGCCGTGCGCTATCATGTTCAGCTCAGCGGACCAGCTCAAGTGCGCGGCAACGGCCAGAGTCCTCCCCATGCTTTGCTAACCGGTCATCAGCAACGTGCAAGTCACCAGGACCCTTGTCGACGGCGGAGCAGGACTCAACACCCTATCTGTCGAGACATTCAACGATCTCCAAGTGCCATACGATCAGCTTCAGCCGACAAAGCCTTTCTCAGGAGTCACCGATGGCTCCACCGTCCCGATAGGGCAAGTTCGTCTTCCCGTCACCTTCGGACAGCGCAACAACTACCACACCGAGCTCATCGACTTCGACGTCGCCCACATTCGCCTGCCATACAATGCCATCCTCGGGTACCTAGCTTTGACCAAGTTCATGGCAGTGACTCACCATGGCTACCATGTCCTCAAGATGCCAGGAAGCGGAGGAGTCATCACATTGCCTTGTGAGGAAAGGGACACAGTGTGCTCTCTTGGCGTGCCTTCAAGCTGGAGCAATCGAAGACCCAGATCACAGAGCGGAGACTTCCGAGGCGATCCCAAGAAGAAGAAGACTTCGCCTGGTCCAAGCCCTCATGGGGTAGGCACCTCCGGAGGCGTGGCAACAGGACCCGCGCCCGTTCAAGGGGCGCCACCCTCTGTCGCATAGGAAGGCGCCCCCGGCGCCCTCCTTAGGCGGGGCTCGGGGCTCTTTCATGGCGACCCACCGACCTAGCCGGAGTCACGAGGAGGCGCTCGGGCACCACTTGAGGCGTGCTTCAAGGCACGTTCCCTCAGAAGGTATGAGGCAAGGAGGGCCAAACCCTCAGGAGTTCATCACGAGGAACATCCAGGAGCTACAGGAGTCAAGAGTCATGCGCGGCTGCCGCCGCTTGCCCGCCGTGGCCCCACATCCAGGCGAGGATGCTGGGCTGCGAATCTGCATCGACATACCAGGGCTCAACCGGGCCACGTCTCAGGAGCGCCTCTGGCCCTCACATGTGGGGCATTGCGAGAGTCCACCTCACAGCTGTGTTCGCATGCCCTTCGGCCTGCCGAACGCGGTTGCCGCCCATCAGCGCCTGCTGAGGAGCGCTCTGGAGGCTCAGGAGGTCAAGCAGTGTGCGGTCCTGGCAGAGATGGAGATGGCTCTCGAGGAACCCCCCCATGCCCCCGGAGCCTCCCGAGGCTCCAGGTCCGGAGGGCTCGTGATGGCCGGCTTCCTCATCACGCGTAATCCGCTGCCTCAACACCCCGCCATCTCCGACCATATCAGGTGACACCTTTCCAAGTTCCGTTTTCAGCTGGGAGCGCCCCTCGGGCTGCATCATTCCCAGGCCGCGTGGGTCCGTCCCTGCGGCATGTATCCGTTTTGCTTATGTTCTTTACTTACCTTGTTGGGGGCGCCCCCCGGGCTGCATTATCCCCAAGCTGCTCGGGCCAGACCCAGTGGCGCGTGCTTTCTCCGCACCTATCTAGATGGATTTGCTCCTCCACGCTTAACCCGATTCATGTAATTATTGCCTACTACCTGTCGCGGAGCTCTCCGCCCTAATGCAAAGCGCTTGCACGTTAAAAGGGGGTACCTGAGCATCGTGACTCATGGGCTCTTACTGGCTCTCCAGCCCTCACCCCTGGCCTTGACCCACGGCATCGCGACCTGTCATACCAGCGGTGGCTGAGCTTGCTCGAGGGCCGGGACCTGAGGACGTAGAGCATTTGCATTCTAACCCTGCATGGACACACCATTGATAAAGGCCCAGAGCCAGGCGCAACCCGCCTTGAGGTAGGGCCTCGTGAGTCCCGCGCTGGCTCACGGGTGCCCAGATACACCTCTCCTAGCCCTATCATGCCGGCCACGTGTCAGGGCGGGGTTGTACACGCCCCGGGGGCTCCTCCCGGAGGGGATCCCCCTCCCACGTATCAGTGGAAGCACCATGCTCCGCGCTAGCTAACGACACTGCCAAGGAGCGGCTATGCCCGTACACATACATAAGCGCTATGCTCCGCGCTGGTGATAAACTACTGAGGGCGGCTCACAACCGTATCAACCTCAGGGAGCCCAGAGCTCAGTGTCTGGCGCCATCACAACGCCTCCCCTCGGGAGTGCCGCGCGAGGGGGCTGGACACGGGGGCTGCGCCCGGGCCACGCCCAAACGTACGCCACCCAGCCAGGTCCCTCGGACCTGGTCGTCGCGCACCTCCCCGAGCGGAGCCAAGGTATAAAAGTTCGTTTGAACGTCAAGGGGGACTACTGAGCATCGCGACTCAGGAGCCTAACTGGTCACGTAGCCCCTCACTCCTTAGTCCCGTCCTGGTCTCCGGTCGGGGCTAACGGCGGCTGAGGTATGTGCGGGGCCAGGCCCTGCCGACGTAGAACGACCAATCCACTCCTATGCCTCCCGTCCCTACTTGCTGTTCGCGCGTCAAGGGGGACTCCCGAGCATCGCGACTTAGGAGCCTAACTTGCCACGTAGCCCCTCACTCCTTGGTCCCGTCCTGGTTTCCGGTGGGGGCTAACGGCGGCTGAGGTATGCGCGGGGTCGGGCCCTGCCGACGTAGACCTCACACAAGTAGGAGGGAAGAATGCGAATTCAAAGCAAATATTACAAGGCATAAGTCGTTTCACAACGCCAAACACAAGTTTAAATGCCTCCACGAGGCATGGTGCATGTTGCAGGAATTAAAGCAGAGTGGAAGCTGCGAAGGGATCACTCTCCTGTGGCGCCCCCACCTCCCGAGGCCGCGGAGCTGGCGGCACCACACCCAGGCAAGGTGCTGAAGGCGCGGAACTTCCCCAGCAGGGCCTCGGCTCGACCTTTCATGGCCTCAGCAGCGACAGCGTCAAGCTCGCCGCTCAAGGCTCCAGTAGGCCGTCAAGGTCGACGCTGGGGTCATGAAGGTAGACGTGGTTGGGGACGCGCGTCAGCGCTGCAGAAGACAGGGCATGCGCCTCGGCCTCGGCCATGGGGACAAGGCCGTCCGCGACATCTTCAAGTGCACGGACCAAGAAAGGAAGCAACTCGGCGGGGCCGTCCTCTGCACCAGCCAACGGCTTCTCCAGGCCACCCTCATAGAGCGTATTCAACGCGGCGCGAGCCTTCTCCTCCAACCTGGCGAAGGCCACCCAATCCTCAGCCAGGATCTTTGCCTTCATGTCTAGCTCGATCCTCTCCGCTTTCGACGACTGTTCCAGCGTCTCCAACCAGCCACGGCAGTCATCAAGCTCGGCTTCCTGGTCCCTGACGGCGGCCTCCCGAGCCTCCATCTCCTTCTCCTTCTCCTGGCGGCCGCGGACCTCCTTGGCGAGCTCGTCGTGAAGGCCTTGCAGCTCGACCTCCAGCGCCTTGCAGCGGTCTCGGGCGTCCGCGGCGTCGCCCTGGGCAGCATCGCGAGCGGCCCTGGCCTGGCAGGCGGCTTGTTTCTCCCCATCGGAGGCCGACACGGCTTGGCTCAGCGCCGCTCGGACGGAGGCAGCAGAGCAGGCCCAGCCAGAAGCCAGCTCCAGGCGCCCGGCCACCAGACGGGGATCAGCATTCCGGAGATCCTCTTGCAGCCGGCTCGATTCATTTGGCAGCTGGTCGAGATGGCGAGGATCGGAAGGGACTGGAGCCGGTGGAGCAGGTGTAGAAGATGGCAGCGTGATCAAGGCTTGGGAAGGAGGATCCCCCTGGGCCTTGGGCACCTCAGTGACTACGTCAAGCGCAGGCACCTCCAGAGTCAGCGGGGCCACGGGGGCTGACTCACTGCCAGAGTGCCCCTGCTGGGCTCGCGAGGATGACCGGGCAGGGGAGGCGCGATCTTCGTTGCCTCCTTTCCCCGCAGATGGAGCCGCAGCCCCGGCAGGCGAACCCGCCTCAAGCAAGGCCGCTGAAGCCCCCTTCGGCCTTTTTGCTGCAGGTGCCGACCTGGTCAAGAGAATACAGATGTCAGGCCTCGGCGGCAGAAGCAAAGCAAAACACGGATCGAACACTTACTGGTCGTCATCCGCGGACTCAAGCAGCCTCTGGCCGAACTTGAAGCCTAAAAGCCTGCAGCTAGGGTCAGCCTTGGGAGGCCCGGAAGCAGTAGGCGCGTCGAGAAGGCCAGAGCTGGCCTCAGACCGCCCCGGAGCCAGAGCGGACCCTGGGGGAACCAGCCCCGACCTGCCCTTCATCGTAACCACGGGAGAATCCTCCCCTCCTCGCCTGGCACCGGCCTCGTCGTCGTCCGGCATGGAGCGAAGGGCGTGGGACCTGCGCCGAGGGAAGGAATCAACCTACTCCTCGCCAGTCGCCTCGAAGTCAGAACCTTCTTCCTCCACCTCCTCTTCTTCCTCCTCACTCCCGTTGGAGCTGCTGGACGAAACGTTCACCGTCACCAACATCGCAGATCCTCGGGAGCCCCGGCGGGCACCAGCCCCTCACCATTGAAGGTGGGCATGGCGTTCACCACTTGCTCCCAGTCCTCGCGAAGGAACAGGGGGACGGGAGCGCCCTCCGGCCTCGCCACGTCTCCCCCGACCAAGGAGTGAAGAGCCGCGGCCAGATCTTCGTCAGATAGGGCCTCAGAGCTCAGGCGAAGGGAGTCGCCTGCCTCCCCAAGCCTCCACAGCGGGAGCGAATGCTCCCAGAGCGGAGCCACCCGGTGTTCTAGGAACTCCCTCAGGAGCATGGCCCCGGTCAGCTTCGCCGCCCCCAAGCTGCCTGGGCTCAGGTCCGCGTCTATCCTCTTCAGCACCATCTTCGCACGAGGGTCGACGAGCTCCGCGCGAGACCACACATCAACGGTCTTGGGCTGCCCCGACGGCAGCGCCAGTCGGGGGTAGATGCGCCCGACATCCACCATGACCCACTTGCTCCTGAAGCCTTCAATCCTCTTCCCGGGCTTGGAGATGGAGTTGGAGCTGGAATATGCGACAAAGCTCGCGCATGCAGTGATAGGGCCACGAGAGACCCGGAGGTAAAAGTAATGGCGCAGCAAAGCCACCGAGGGTGAAAGTGCAACTATCCCTAGGTGGTTTTGGTAATTCATAACAACATATAGCTCATTGAGCTAATTCTATTCCAAGATAAACATTTCAGGAAAGCTCAATGAATGGCATGGCATGGATGATGAAAGTGGATCCCTCAAAATGTCAAGGACAAAGGATTGGCTCAAGCTCAAAAGCTCAAGACTCTTCATTTTACATTTTAATGATCCAAGATCACATTGAGTCTATAGGAAAAGCCAATACTATCAAGAAGGGATGAGGTGTTGCTTAATGAGCCTTTTGCTCCATGTGCTTAGTGATATGCTCCAAAAACCCTCCACTACTTTCTCACATCCACATATGACCTAAACCCAAAGTCAAACTCGGCCCTACCGATTCTTTCTATCCGGCGCCACCGAGTTCAGATGTCATAGCCACTGCCACAAACCCTAGGCAAATCGGTTTCACCGATAGGGATCTCGGTCTCACCGAGATTACAATGTAAACTCTCTGTTTTCCTTTTGTAACTTTTCGGTCTCACCGAAAGAGCAAATCGGTCCCACCGAGTTTACCTGACCAACTCTCTGGTTAGCTAATTACCAAAATCGGTCTCACCGAGTTTGTGTAATCGGTCTCACCGAGATTACGTTATGCCCTAACCCTAACCAAATCGGTCCTACCGAGATGCATATCGGTCCCACCGAAAACCCTAACGGTCACTAGGTTTATTAAATCGGTCTGACCGAGTTTTATGATTCCGTCCCACCGAGTTTGGTAAATTGTGTGTAATGGTTAGATTTTGTGTGGAGGCTATATATACCCCTCCACCTCCTCTTCATTCGTGGAGAGAGCCATCAGAACAAACCTACACTTCCAACTTACCAGTTCTGAGAGAGAACCACCTACTCATGTGTTGAGGCCAAGATATTCCATTCCAACCATATGAATCTTGATCTCTAGCCTTCCTCAAGTTGCTTTCCACTAAAATCTTCTTTCCACCAAATCCAATCCCGTGATAGAGAGTTGAGTGTTGGGGAGACTATCATTAGAAGCACAAGAGCAAGGAGTTCATCATCAACACACCATTTGTTACTTCTTGGAGAGTGGTGTCTCCTAGATTGGCTAGGTGTCACTTGGGAGCCTTCGACAAGATTGTGGAGTTGAACCAAGGAGTTTGTAAGGGCAAGGAGATCACCTACTTCGTGAAGATCTACCGCTAGTGAGGCAAGTCCTTCGTGGGCGACGGCCATGGTGGGATAGACAAGGTTGCTTCTTCGTGGACCCTTCGTGGGTGGAGCCCTCCGTGGACTTGCACAACCGTTACCCTACGTGGGTTGAAGTCTCCATCAACGTGGATGTACGGTAGCACCACCTATCGGAACCACGACAAAAACATTCGTGTCTCCAATTGCGTTTGAATCCTCCAAACCTTCCCTTTATATTCTTGCAAGTTGCATGCTTTATTTTCTGCTGCCTATATACTCTTTGCATGCTTGCTTGAATTGTGTGAAGATTGCTTGACTTGTTCTAAAATAGCTAAAATCTGTCAAAGTCTAAAATTGGGAAAAGGTTAAGTTTTTTTTGGTCAAGTAGTCTAATCACCCCCCTCTAGACATACTTCAAGGTCCTACAAGTGGTATCATAGCTTTGGTCTCCATTTGCTTTGATTTCCATAGCTTTTGGTGGTCATAGCCTTGGTTTCACAACCTAGGAGAGTATGGCGTCTAGCGAGGGAAATTATCACCGTAGAGGTCCTTACTTTGATGGCACTAATTTTGCTAGTTGGAAGCATAAGATGAAAATGCATATTCTCGGACATAACCCCGCCGTTTGGGCTATTGTGTGTATTGGCTTGCAAGGTGAATTCTTTGATGGGAGAGAACTAAACAGTGAAGCTAGTGCGGATGAGTTGAAGATGTTGCAATACAACGCTCAAGATTGTGATATCCTATTCAATGGATTGTGCCTCGAAGAATTCAACAAAATCAGCCGTCTTGAGAATGCAAAGGAAATTTGGGATACTTTGATTGATATGCACGAAGGTACCGACTCCGTCAAGGAATCCAAGTTGGGTGTGCTCCAAAGTCAGCTTGACAAGTTCAAAATGAAGGATGGTGAAGGTGTCGCTAAAATGTACTCTAGGCTTGCTATTATCACAAATGAGATTGCCGGCTTAGGAAGTGAAGAGATGACCGATAGATTCATCATCAAGAAGATCCTAAGAGCATTGGATGGAAAATATGATATCGTGTGCACATTGATCCAAATGATGCCCAATTACAAAGATCTCAAGCCTACGGAAGTCATTGGTTGAATTGTTGCTCGTGAGATGTCACTCAAGGAAAAGGAGGAACTTCACAACAAGTCGAGTGGTGCTTACAAAGCCTCATGTGAAGCCCCCACATCATCAAGTGAGAAACAAACCTTCAATGAAGAATTGAGCTTAATGGTGAAGAACTTCAACAAATTCTACAAGAGTAGAAGCAAATAAAGAAGCTCTAAGTCAAGGTCCTATAATGACAAAAGATCTTCTAGTCAAGAGCGCAATTGCTACAATTGTGGGAGACCCGGACACTATTCCAATGAGTGTACGGCACCCTACAAAAGAAGAGAAGATTCTCCCAAGATAAGAAGTAGAAGAGAAGAATCACCACCAAGAGAGAGAAGGAGTAGAGATGATCGTTATGAACGAAGACCCTCACGGAGAAGCAAGGATTCGGAAAGGAAGGACAAGTCATCAAAGAGCTGCACAAAACGAAGACATCAAGCTCATGTTGGTGAATGGGTATCCGGCTCCGACTCCGACCATCACTCCGAGAGAAGCTATCACTCCGACTCGAATACACTCAAGATGAAGGTGTTGCCGGTCTAGCACTTGTGTCAACCAACTCCTACGACATATTTGAATCACCAAATGAAGGAATTGGTAGAGGCTTCATGGCCAAAGGTCCTATGGTAACACACCCCGAGTATGTTGATTTTGATGTTGATGAAGATGACTTGCTAGGTGATGATGATTTACTTGTTGTCAACTCTAGTGATGAATACTATGATGAAACGTCAATTAATCATGCTAATCAAGATGAAACGAATGACAATGATAAGGAGAAAATTGAGCGTCTAACTAAAGAACTAAACACTCTTAAGTTAGCTCATGAAACTATCTTTGAAGATCATCGAGAACTTTTAAGGGCTCATGAGAAGTTACGCTTTGAAAAGCTCAATCTTGAGCAAGAGCATGAGTTCTTAAAGGCAATCAATGATGATCTTCGCAAGAAAAGTTCTTCTTACATTGCCAAGCATTTACTCTTATCTACTTACATGCCTCAAGTCAAGTCTAGTAACAAGAACAAGAAAGATTCTTCCTCTAGTAGTAACAATAATAATGCTAAATCCAATATTGTTGCTTCTAATAGTTCTCTTGATTCCACTAATGATCCTCTTAGCCAAGTTACACTTGAGCAAGAAAACACCTTATTGAAGGGAATTATAGAGAAAGGGGTATACAAGAGTCTTGCCGGGAGTAAGCAATTTGAGGAAATTGTACGCAAGCAAGGAAGGCACCGGAAGAATCAAGGTGTTGGTTTTGAACGAAAGTTCAATGCCAATGGAGTTGAGTGGGAAGAAGATCAATACCCCAAGACGAAGTTTGCTCCTCAACAAGAGAAGTATGATCCTACTTCCTTCAAGGGAACACAAGCTCAAGATGATCTTCCACCACAAGACCACAAGAACAAAGGCAAGGACAAGCTTCAAGAGGAAATTGATGCATTTGAAGAAGCACCTAAGGCCTTGGTCAAGTGGGTTCCCAAGACTACGTCAAGTTCTACTTCATCAAGTACAACTACTACACCAAGGATTCCCATCAAGTTGATGTGGATCCCGAAGAAGAAGAACTAGAGAGTTCTTGAGGGTGACTCCGCCAACATTTTTCACTCATATCACTATGGCAAGGACAAGTGCAATCAACTTCCATATCTTGCACTAGTTCAAGGAGTCACAAACCCTCATGTTGGTAAGGCAAGGGACAAGGTAACCTAAAGTTTTCATGGACATCATTTTGTGTGTGCATCACTCTATGTCTACGGATATCCTTATTTGTTCCTTGTGGGACTAACCCATGTAGGTATTGAAAGTGCAACTCACTCCAAAGGATTGCTCCAAACGATCTACATCAACATTGAGCATCCACATCTTCAACACCTACATGAAGTCATCATCGACAAAACCCAAGGTTAGTTTATCCCTCTAAGGGGGGATCTCACATCTAGGGGGAGCTTAACTCTAAGAATTGAGTCAAAGCAACTCTAATGATGTGAACACATAAATGCTTTATGTAAAAGTGGTAACCCCACTTGAGCTTAAACGATGAGTATGACCTATGATCAAATGTTCTCATTTGACTCCTAAGTCAATATACTCATATATAGATGACCTAGTCATCGCCAATTGTTTGATAGATGCTAGAATTGGTTGTGCATGCTTTGTCACATATTTCATTTGTCATCTTATTGTGTGAGCATGTTGGTTGCATTTTTACTCATTCGAGGACATCCACTTGTTGTTTTGATTGTTTGGCTTTTCTTTCTTTGGCCAAGTGGATGGACAATAATGCCTAAGAACCTTCTCTAGCTATCTATGCTTTTCTCGTCTCAAACTCTATTCATGCTACATCACAAAATTTGATCAAGTCAGATTCGAACCACTCTGTGTGAGGAGCACTCGGAGTCCCCGATTCGTCATAGACTTAAACTTCCAAAACCTCTTTGTGATTTTCGGTCTGACCGATTCCTCCATTTCGGTCATACCGAGATTACTAAGTCGATCTAGGTTTTCATCTCGGTGCAACCGATTTGTACTTTTCGGTCACACCGAGTTGCAATAACTGTTCACAGTTTCGCATCTCAGTGCCATCGAGTTGTACCACTCGGTCACACCGACAGGGTCAGGCTATATATATCGCACGGGAAAAATTTGGAAAACTTTCTCCGTATCCTTGCGCCCGCGCATAGCTTGCTCTGCCAACTTGGTCTACGGATCGTCGACTTCATCGCCAGCCGCCTCCAGTCGCTGGTATCCGCCGCCGTCAACGGAATTCTCCTCCGCCGTTGCCGCCGTAGCGAGTTCCCGCCGAACTAGGGTATGAACTCGATCACAGTGCTTTCCTCGTCCGATTCTCAGCACATTGTGTTCATTATGTATCTTGCCATGATTGAAACACTCCTATCCAGTCAAATCAATCCTTAGAATAGTTGCGATTCGAAAATTTAGGGTTAGGTTTCCGCCGAAACCATCTCGGACCCACCGAGTTGAAAAACTCGGTCCCACCGATTTGGCAAATGCCATTGCACTAGTAAGTCTCGGTCTGACCGAGAATTACAAATCGGTGTGACCGATTTCTGAACTTTGTGAAACACTAGCAGTCTCGGTGCCACCGAACTGTGACTCGGTCTGACCGAGTTCACTAGTTTAGGTCCAAAACTGCTTCGGTATCACCGAGTTTGAAAATCGGTAGATCCGAAATGTTTTCAGTGGGAAACTAAAACTAAGTTTTTTGAATCATTCTTTTGCAAAAATCTCTGCATTTTGTGATGCTCATCCACTCTACCTCATCTATAACTATTCACAGGGTCAGCAGTCAGTTGAACAACATGTCAGACCAGAGTGATAGCCAGAACAAATCTGAAGAGCAGATCCAGTTGAGCGAGGGCACTAGTCCCTCAAGCAGCTCAGATGAGGGGAGCAGGAGCACTTAGAGCAATTTGCCCAAGGCTGCCACAAGGTCAAGAAAGAAGAAGACCTCAGAGTCTGAGGATGAGGATTACGTGGCAGTTGAGGATGAGGCAAGCTCCAAGAAGAAAGTGCTCAAGAGGGAGTTAAGCACATCTACAGTGAAGCATGGATTGAAAATCAAAAGGCCAGCAGGCAGACAACATATGTCCAAAGCTAGAGTGTCTACTCAAGCTCCTTTGGAATCACAACCAAAAGAGCATGTTGCTACAGAGGGAAAGAAAAGGAAAGAAAGGGTCAAGAAGACCATGGCAAGAGTGATTGGGGAGCCTTCCATGATGGAAGAGGAGGAAGAAGAAGAGGTTGCAGAACCAGCACCCAAGGCACAAAAGCTGATGGGTGATGCTATCAAGTCAGGGGCTGCAACTTCCAAGCCCAAAGCTGCCTCCAAGCCCAAGAATGCACCTAAGAGGAATACCAGGAGCATACCAGCAGCTGAAAAGAACAAGGCCCCATTGCCTGAGGTTGAAGCTGAAGAAGATGAAGAAGGGCAGGTCCTAAGGAAACTCAAACCCAAGATCCCAGACCACAACGATGCTCATCCTGTGGCTGAAAACATGAAGATCAAGAGAGATAATGGGTTGAGGCTATGGAGAGAGACAGATCCATATGCCACGAGGAGAAGGACTGATGTGGATTACAGGTTCCACACCAAGGAGCAGCAGGACTTTTATGAGACTATCTTGCTGGATAAGAAGCCCATAGTTTGCGATATGAGATGGGTCAACTGGACCTACATGAAGGAGAACGCAGAACACTACCCTGGAGTATATGATAGCTTCAGTGCTTGTGGAGTTGCTGATTTTGTTGGGCAGAAGCTCACCAACTGGAACGATGAACTTATCATGCAATTCTACTCCACATCACATTTCTATCCAGATGGTAGGATAGTGTGGATGTCAGAAGGAACCAGATATCAGTCTACCATAGAGGAATGGGCCAAATTGATCAATGCCCCAAAGGAAAGTGAGGATGACCTAGACATTTATGGTAAGAAGAAAATGGATCATAACTTAATGGCACACATGTACAAGGAGATCCCAGATGACGCAATTGAGACCTTCAAGTTTGAATCAGTCCATTTTCTGCTGTTAGGGCTGCCTACGATCAACTGGATCTTAAGGCATACTCTATTACCCAAATCAGGTGACCATAACATGATTAGAGGGCATGCAATCAATTTGCTTCATGTTTTTGATGTGCCTCAGAAATTCAAGGTCATGAGCCTCATAGTCGAGACAATTAAGAGGATAGCAGCAGATCAGAAGAGAAGCTGTGGTGATGCCCCACAGATTCAGGAGTTGATAAACTCGAAGATGGGCACAGGAAAGTATCTCTTGGATAAGTAACACATGGTTCTCTATCCTGATTTTGAGGACAATCGAGTTGTCATGATAGAGAATGAACCATCATTAGTGCAAGCTCAGGAGAGAAAGGAGAAGGCAAGACAAGAGAAAGCTGCAAAGATGCCAACTCAAGCAGAGGCATCTGACTACTTTCTGAAGAGCAAGCAGGAGCAGCTTGGTTACTTAATAGCATCATCTCTGCGGATTGAGAAGGGTTTGTCACCCTAACTCAAAACCAGGAGAGCACTGAGAGAATCATGGAACAAAATTCTATGATCTTGATGTCAAAGTGATCTGAGATTGATCGGTTGTGGAGCGATTACAAGATGATATGCAGGAGAGGAAGGGCAAGACGACAACTGATGCATTTGCCAGAGTGCCTAGAGCTCAGAGGTCAGCTGCATTACCAACTCCAGACACCAGAGCCACTACTTCAGCTCCAGCTCCAGCTCCAGCTCAACCAGCTCCAGCTCCAACTTCTTCAGCTCCTACCACGTCTACTGATGCGTTTATCCTTGGAGTCCTGCCTACACCACCACCAGAAGACCAAGCCTGAGAGACGACATAGTACTATGCATTTTCTAGGAACTTTTTGGTAACTTGTTGCCAAAGGGGGACAAAAATGTATAGATCATAAACTTCGAGAGAGAGATTTGCTTTTGTTCTCTCTTGTCTTCTTGGTTGAACTTTTTTTATGTTTGATTGCTTGAGATACTATGCATTACTGTGAGACATTGATGATCATGTGTTTGATCATAAGCTACACTTATGCCTTTTATGATATTATCTTATCTATCCTTATATGATCATTCACTGTGCTTGGTGATGAGTGCATGTATTCAATCGTTATTATTTTGAGCGCTCCACCAAGATGTATGTGACATGGAAGAGTAACCCATGAGCCTAATCTCTTGTGCATTTGCAGTCCAAAGCAAATCTTAAGATATGCACAAATTTAGGGGGAGCTCTTGCTTATCACATACTTCTCAAAGCGACGATGTTTTTCAATTTTATTATCATTTGTCGAAGCTTTGATCTATATGTTGTCATCAATTACCAAAAAGGGGGAGATTGAAAGTGCAACTATCCCTAGGTGGTTTTGGTAATTCATAACAACATATAGCTCATTGAGCTAATTCTATTCCAAGATAAACATTTCAAGAAAGCTCAATGAATGGCATGGCATGGATGATGAAAGTGGATCCCTCAAAATGTCAAGGACAAAGGATTGGCTCAAGCTCAAAAGCTCAAGACTCTTCATTTTACATTTTAGTGATCCAAGATCACATTGAGTCTATAGGAAAAGCCAATACTATCAAGAAGGGATGAGGTGTTGCTTAATGAGCCTTTTGCTCCATGTGCTTAGTGATATGCTCCAAAAACCCTCCACTACTTTCTCACATCCACATATGACCTAAACCCAAAGTCAAACTCGGCCCTACCGATTCTTTCTATCCGACGCCACCGAGTTCAGATGTCATAGCCACTGCCACAAACCCTAGGCAAATCGGTTTCACCGATAGGGATCTCGGTCTCACCGAGATTACAATGTAAACTCTCTGTTTTCCTTTTGTAACTTTTCGGTCTCACCGAAAGAGCAAATCGGTCCCACCGAGTTTACCTCACCAACTCTCTGGTTAGCTAATTACCAAAACCGGTCTCACCGAGTTTGTTTAATCGGTCTCACCGAGATTACGTTATGCCCTAACCCTAACCAAATCGTTCCTACCGAGATGCATATCGGTCCCACCGAAAACCCTAATGATCACTAGGTTTACTAAATCGGTCTGACCGAGTTTTATGATTCGGTCCCACCGAGTTTGGTAAATTGTGTGTAACGGTTAGATTTTGTGTGGAGGCTATATATACCCCTCCACCTCCTCTTCATTCGTGGAGAGAGCCATCAAAACAAACCTACACTTCCAACTTACCAGTTCTGAGAGAGAACCACCTACTCATGTGTTGAGGCCAAGATATTCCATTCCAACCATATGAATCTTGATCTCTAGCCTTCCCCAAGTTGCTTTCCACTCAAATCTTCTTTCCACCAAATCCAATCCTGTGAGAGAGAGTTGAGTGTTGGGGAGACTATCATTAGAAGCACAAGAGCAAGGAGTTCATCATCAACACACCATTTTTTACTTCTTGGATAGTGGTGTCTCCTAGATTGGCTAGGTGTCACTTGGGAGCCTCCGACAAGATTGTGGAGTTGAACCAAGGAGTTTGTAAGGGCAAGGAGATCGCCTACTTCGTGAAGATCTACCGCTAGTGAGGCAAGTCCTTCGTGGGCGACGGCCATGGTGGGATAGACAAGGTTGCTTATTTGTGGACCCTTCATGGGTGGAACCCTCTTTGGACTCGCGCAACCGTTACCCTACGTGGGTTGAAATCTCCATCAAGATGGATGTACGATAGCACCACCTATGGGAACCACGACAAAAACATCCGTGTCTCCAATTGCGTTTGAATCCTCCAAACCCTTCCCTTTATATTATTGCAAGTTGCATGCTTTATTTTCCGCTGCCTATATACTCTTTGCATGCTTGCTTGAATTGTGTGAAGATTGCTTGACTTGTTCTAAAATAGCTAAAATCTGTCAAAGTCTAAAATTGGGAAAAGGTTAAGTTTTTATTGGTCAAGTAGTCTAATCACCCCCCTCTAGACATACTTCAAGGTCCTATAGAGGGCTTTACCCCAACGTAATCCTCACAATAGTAGGCGAAAATCGCCAGGAGAAGAACAGAGTTGGGGTGGAGATGCAGAGCTTGCAAGTTGTATTGGCAGAGAACGGCAAAGAAGAACTCGGAAAAAGGAGGGACCATAACGGCGATGATGGCGCTCACGAAGAACGGGTAGAAGGTGCTCCCCTGGCCTTCAGGCTGATCGGAGCCGGCCTTGAGCACAGTCGCTCCTTTGTTGCCCTGCGCCACCGTCCTCCGGCGCACAAGGACGAGATTCTTCTCCGACACAGTCGGAGGATCCAGAGTCGGAAGGTACCAGGCCTCAGACGGGGTCTTGCGAGGCGCCATGGCTTGCAAGATGGAAGGATTGAGATGGATCTAGAGGATTTCGAAAGCAAAGAGGAGAAGGGCGAAAGGGGATCTGGAGCAAGGCGAGCAAGAGCGAGCACCAAGTCTGGCCCAGGCCTCCTTTTTGTCAGAAGGACGGTTGCCGAGGCGTCATGGGGAAGCTGAGACGCCCATGACCAATCAATCTCCACACGGCGCCCAAGGCCGCAGGCTGTTGGGCCCCGCGGCGCTTCGCATTTGCCCCTTCGCTTCTCTGCTAAGCCAAGTCCGGGCGCGGCTTGGGCCCGGGGGCTACTGTCGGTGTTCTGGGAACGAGGGTCCCCAGACTTGCCTGCCTACGGCCTGCGGCGTAGCTCAAGTGGGGGCCCAGCACGGCCCAGCTTCATCAGCTCAAGCTCAAGACCCTCGTGAGGGGCCAAGCCTCGCGGGGCGGACGATAGGAACCTTCCTCAGGAGCAGTCTCGTCAGGCAGGTTCACGATGAGGCGGAGAGATCAAGGCAAGGACCTCACGAGGATGCCCCGTGACGCAAGCCATGACGATCGGGACCAGGCGGGCGCCAGCCCGCGCAGTGTCCTCATTTCCCCTTTGGTGCAAAGGAGGCAAGCACATGCCAAGGCATCAGGCAAAGGTTACCGTTTCGGTGCAACAAAACCAAGACCAGCAGAGCGGCAGGACGGAGGTCATCGTGGAGCCCAAGACGGCGTCACCGATAGAGCCTTTGGCAGCCGAAGACCAACTTTAGTCAGGATAAGTGTACTAGATGTTCCCCTTCAAAATGGCCAATTGTTGGCGCCCTTCCCGCTCATTATTTGGGAAGAGGCCCAGGGCCTCCCTCTATAAATAGGACTAGCCACCACAGAGGGGAGACAGGTAGAACGAGGGACGAAGGACAGAACGACGGACCAAAGGAGGTCGAAACCACTAGAGAGAGAGAGAGAGAGAGAGAGAGAGAGAGAGAGAGAGAGAGAGAGAGAGAGAGTAGCGACTGGACACAACCAAGCAGTCCACCGCACCAGCTCAAGAACGTCCCCTCGCGAGGCTGTTCTTCCTTTGTACTGTTCTTCATCAGCCCCTGAGGCAATCCACCACACCACACAATGGAGTAGGGTATTACACCACAACGGTGGCCCGAACCAGCATAAACCTTGTGTCCCTTGTGTTGTTCATCGTTCCTAGTTTAGATCCCTTGCAAACCATTAACGCGTGAGCTGGTAGAGGAAATATCTCCGTGCGCACCCCAGTGTTTGAACCTCAAGGGTCTGCCGGAACCCGAAATCCGACAGCTCCGGAGAGGGGAATCCGTCGCCGTCGTCATCATCAACCTTCCTCCATCACCAATTTCATGATGCTCACCGCCGTGCATGAGTAATTCCATCGTAGGCTTGCTGGACGGTGATGGGTTGGATGAGATTTATCATGTAATCGAGTTAGTTTTGTTAGGGTTTGATCCCTAGTATCCACTATGTTCTGAGATTGATGTTGCTATGACTTTGCTATGCTTAATGCTTGTCACTAGGGCCCAAGTGCCATGAATTCAGATCTGAACCTATTATGTTTTCATGAATATATGTGAGTTCTTGATCCTATCATGCAAGTCATTAGTCAGCTACTATGTGTTATGATCCGGTAACCACGAAGTGACAATAATCGAGACTACTCCCGGTGATGACCATAGTTTGAGGAGTTCATGTATTCACTAAGTGTTAATGCTTTGGTCTGGTACTCTATTAAAATGAGGCCTTAATATCCCTTAGTTTCCAATAGGAACCCGCTGCCACGGGAGGGTAGGACGAAAGATGTCATGCAAGTTCTTTTCCATAAGCACGTATGACTATATTCGGAATACATGCCTACATTACATTGATGAATTGGAGCTAGTTCCGTGTCACCCTATGTTATAACTGTTACATGAAGAATCGCATCCGACATAACTATCCATCACTGATCCATTGCCTACGAGATTTTCACATATTGATCTTTGCTTAGTTACTTTTCCGTTGCCACTGTTACAATTACTACAAAACTGCTACTGTTACTTTTGCCACCGTTACCGTTACTTCCATACTACTTTGCTACTAAATACTTTGCTGCAGATATTAAGTTATCCAGGTGTGGTTGAATTGACAACTCAGCTGCTAATACTTGAGAATATTATTTGGCTCCCCTTGTGTCGAATCAATAAATTTGGGTTGAATACTCTATCCTCGAAAACTGTTGCGATCCCCTATACTTGTGGATTATCATAATGCACATCATAATAAGCCTTGCAAGCAATGTGACTAATGAGTTAGTTTCTGGATGATGTATTGCGGAACGAGTAAAGAGACTTGCCGGTAACGAGATTGAACTAGGTATGAAGATACCGATGATCGAATCTCGGGCAAGTAACATACCGATGACAAAGGGAATAACATATGTAGTCATTACGGTACGACCGATAGAGATCTTCGTAGAAATGTGGGAACCAATATGAGCATCCATGCTCCGCTGTTGGTTATTGACCGGAGAGGTGTCTAGGTGATGTCTACATAGTTCTCGAACGCGTAGGGTCCGCACGCTTAACGTTCGATGACGATTTTGTATTATACGAGTTATGTGATTTGGTGACCGAATGTTGTTAGGAGTCCCGGATGAGATCACGGACATGATGAGGAGTCTTGAAATGGTCAAGAGGTAAAGATTCTTATATAGGACGATAGTATTCATACAGCAAAAGTGTTCCGGGGGTACCGGGTACGTATCGGGGTCACCGGAAAGGGTTCTGGGCACTTCCCCGGCAACTATATGGGCCTAATGGGACAAGAGGGGAAACGCAGCAGCCAACATGGGCTGCTGCGCCCCCCCCCCCATGTCGGCCGAAATAGGAGGGGAAGGAAAGAGGAGAAGAGAGAAGGAAGGGGAGGGATTCAGCCTCCCCCTTCCTTTCCACCTCCCTCATCCTTCCTTCCTCATTCGGGAATTATGGTAAGGGTGTGGGGGGCTGAATAGGACTAGGGCCCCAAGTAGGATTCCTCCTACTTGGGCGCCCCCTTGGCTGCTCCCTCTCCCTCCCACCTATATATATGAGGGGGGGGGGGGCGCCTAGAACACACAACAACATCTGTTAGCCGTGTGCGGCGCCTCCCTCCATTGATTACACCCTTGGTCATATCTCCGTAGTGCTTAGGCGAAGCCTTGCGTGGATCACTTCACCATCACTGTCACCACGCTGTCGTGCTGACAAAACTCTCCCTCGACACTTTGCTGGATCAAGAGTTCGAGGGACGTCATGGAGCTGAACGTGTGCAGAACTCGGAGGTGCCGTACATTCGGTGCTTGATAGGTTGGAACAAGAAGAAGTTCGACTACATCAACCACGTTGACAAACGCTTCCGCTTTCGGTCTACAAGGGTACGTAGACACACACTCCCCCTCTCATTGCTATGCATCTCCTAGATAGATCTTGCGTGAGTGTTGGATTTTTTTAAACTGCATGCTACGTTTCCCATCAGTGGCATCCGAGCCAGGTCTATGCGTAGATGATATGCACGAGTAGAACACAAAGAGTTGTGGGCGGTGATCGTCATACTGCTTACCACCAATGTCTTATTTTGATTCGGTGGTATTGTTGGATGAAGCGGACCGGACCAACCTTACATGCCCACGTTCATGAGATCGGTTCCATCGACAGACATGCGACTAGTTTTGCATAAAGATGGCTGGCTGGTGTCTGTTTATCCTACTTTAGTTGAATCAAATTTGATTGCGGCCGGTCCTTGTTGAAGGTTAAAACATCAAACTTGATAAATCACCGTGGTGGTTTTGATGCGTAGTTAAGAACGATTCCTGCTAGAAGCCCGTAGCAGCCACGTAAAACTTGCAACAAGAAAGTAGAGGATGTCTAACTTGTTTTTGCGGGGCATGTTGTGATGTGATATGGTCAAGACATGATGTGATATACGTTGTTGTATTAGATGATCATGTTTTGTAAAAGTTATCGGCAACTGGCAGTAGCCTTATGGTTGTCGCCTTATTGTATGAAATGGAAACGCCATGTAATTGCTTTACTTTATCACTATGCGTTAGCGATAGTTGTAGAAACAATAGTTGGCGAGATGACCATGACTCTACGATGGAGATCAAGGTGTCAAGCCGGTGACGTTGGAGATCATGACGATGTTTTGGAGATGGAGATCAAAAGCACAAGATGATGATGGCCATATCATGTCACATATTTTGATTGCCTGTGATGTTTATCTTTTATGCATCTTATTTTGCTTAGTATGGCGGTAGCATTATAAGATGATCCCTTAACTAAATTTCAAGGTATAAGTGTTCTCCCTGAGTATGCACCGTTGCGACAGTTCGTCGTGTTGAGACACCACGTGATGATCGGGTGTGATAGACTGTACATTCAAATAGAACGGTGCAAGACAGTTTTGCACATGCGGAATACTCGGGTTAAACTTGACGAGCCTGGCATGTACAGACATGACCTCGGAACACTAGAGACCGAAAGGTCGAACGTGAATCATATAGTAGATATGATCAACATTGATATGTTCACCATTGATGACGACCCCATCTCACGTGATGATCAGACATTGGTTAGTTGATTTGGATCACGTATCATTTATATGACTTGAGGGATGTCTATCTAAGTGGGAGTTCTTAAGTAATTTGATTAATTGAACTTAATTTATCATGAACTTAGTCCTGATAGTATTTGCGTTGTAGATCAATAGCTCGCGATGTAGCTCTCGTTTATTTTTGATATGTTCCTAGAGAAAAATAAGTTGAAAGATGATAGTAGTGATGATGCGGACTTGGTATGTGATCTGAGGATTATCCTCATTGTTGCACAGAAGAATTATGTCCTTGATGCACCGCTATGTGGCATACCTGTTGCAGGAGCAGATGCAGACGTTATGAACGTTTGGCAAGCTCGATATGATGACTACTTGATAGTTTAGTGTGCCATGCTTTATGGCTTAGAACAGGGACTTCAAAAACGTTTTGAAAGCCATGGAGCATATGAGATGTTCCAAGAGCTGAAATTGGTATTTCAGATTCATGCCCGTGTCGAGAGGTATGAGACCTCTGAAAAGTACTTTGCCTACAAGATGGAGGAGAATAGCTCAGCCAGTGAGCATGTACTCAGAATGTCTGGGTACTACAATCGCTTGAATCAAGTGGGAGTTAATCTTCCAGATAAGATAGTGATTGACAGAGTTCTCTAGTCACTATCACCAAGCTACTAGAACTCTGTGATGAACTATAATATTCAAGGGATGACGAAAACGATTTCCGAGCTCTTCATGATGCTGAAATCGGCGAAGGTAGAAATCAAGAAAAGGCATCAAGTGTTGATGGTTGACAAGACCACTAGTTTCAAGTAAAAGGGCAAGGGAAAGAAAGGGAACTTCAAGAAGAATGGCAAGCAAGTTGCCACTCCCATGAAGAAGCCCAAAGCTAGAACCAAGCCTGAAACTGAGTGCTTCTACTGCAAAGGAAATGGTCACCGGAAGCGGGACTGTCTCAAATACTTGGCGCATAGGAAGGATGACAAAGTGAACAAAGGTATATATGTTATACATGTTATGGATGTGGTATTTACTAGTGTTCATAGCAACCCCTAGGTATTTGATATTGGTTCAGTTGCTGAGATTAGTAACTCGAAACAGGAGTTGCAGAATGAACATAGACTAGTTAAGAGCGAAGTGACAATATGTGTTGGAAGTGATTCCAAGGTTGATACGATCACCATCGCACACTCCCTCTACCTTAGGGATTAGTGTTGAACCTAAAATAAATGTTATTTGGTGTTTGTGTTAAGCATGAATATGATTAGATCATGTTTATTGCAATACGGTTATTCATTTAAGTCAGAGAAAAATTGTTGTTTTGTTTACATGAATACAACCTTCTGTGGTCATACACCCAAGGTAAATGGTTTATTGAATCTCGATCGTAGTGATACACATATTCATAATATTGATGCCAAAATATGCAAAGTTGATAATGATAGTGCAACGTATTTGTGGCAATATTGTTTAGGTCATATTGGTGTAAAGCGCATGAAGAAACTCCATGCAGATGGACTTTTGGAATCACTTGATTATGAATCTTTGATACGTGCGAACCATGCCTCATAGGAAAGAGGGCTAAAACTCCGTTCTCCGGAACAATGGAGCGAGCCAATGACTTATTGGAAATAATACATACCGATGTATGTGGTCCGATGAGTGTTGAGGCACGCGACGGGTATCGTTATTTTCTGACCTTCACAGATGATTTGAGCTGCATATCTACTTAATAAAACACAAGTCTGAAACATTTGAAGAGTTCAAAGAAGTTCAGAGTGAAGTAGAGAATCATCGTAACAAGAAAATAAAGTTTCTACGATCCGATCGCGGAGGCAAATATTTGAGTTACGAGTTTGGTCTTCATTTGAAACAATGTGGAGTAGTTTCATAGCTCATGCCACCTGGAACACCACAGCGTAATGGTGTGTCCGAATGTCATAACCGTACTCTATTGGATATGGAGCGTTCTATGATGTCTCTTACCGATTTGCCTTTATCTTTTTGGGGTTATGCATTAGAGACAATTGCATTCACGTTAAATAGGGCACCATCTAAATCCGTTGAGATGACACCGTATGAACTATGGTTTGGCAAGAAATCAAAGCTGTCGTTTCTTAAAGTTTGGGATTGTGACACTTATGTCAAAAGGCTTCAGCCTGATAAGCTCGAATCCAAATCGGAGAAGTGCATCTTCATAGGATACCCTAAGGAAACTATTGGGTACACCTTCTACCACAGATCCAAAGGCAATATCTTTTGTTGCTAAGAATGGGTCCTTTCTAGAAAAGGAGTTTCTCTCGAAAGAAGTGAGTGGGAGGAAAGTAGAACTTGATGAGGTAATTGTACCTTCTCTCGAATTGGAAAGTAGCTCATCATAGAAAACCATTCCCGTGATGCCTACACCAACTAGAGAGGAAGCTAATGATGATGATCATGAAACTTTAGATAAATTTACTACTAAACCTCGTAGGTCAACTTGAGCACGTTCCGCACCAGAGTGGTACGGTAATCCTGTCCTGGAAGTCATGTTATTAGACTATGGCGAACCTACAAACTATGAAGAAGCTATGATGACCCCAGATTCCGCCAGATGGCTTGAGGCCATGAAATCTGAGATAGGATCCATGTATGAGAACAAAGTGTGGACTTTGGTGGACTTGCGCAATGATCGGCAAGGCATTGAGGATAAATGGATATTCAAGAGGAAGACATACGCTGATGGTAGTGTTATTATCTACTAAGCTCGAATTGTCGCAAAAAGGTTTTTCGATAAGTTCAAGGTGTTGACTACGATGAGATTTTCTCACTCGTATCGATGCTTAAGTCTGTCCGAATCATGTTACCAATGCCGCATTTTATGAAATCTGGCAAATGGTTGTCAAAACTGCATTCCTTAATTAAAGAAGAGTTGTATATGATGCAACCAGAAGGTTTTGTCGATCCTAAATGTGCTAACACAGTGTGCAAGCTCCAGCGATCCATCTATGGACTGGTGTAAGCATCTCGGAGTCGGAATACAAGCTTTGATGAGTTGATCAAAGCATATAGTTTTATACAGACTTTCGAAGAAGCCTGTATTTACAAGAAAGTGAATGGGAGCACTACAACATTTCTGATAAGTATATGTGAATGACATATTGTTGATCGGAAATGATGTAGAATTTTCTGGAAATCATAAAGGAGTGTTTGAAAGGAGTTTTTCAAAGTAAGACCTCGGTGAAGCTACTTATATATTGGGCATCAAGATCTACAGAGATAGATCAAGACGCTTGAGTACATAGCTTGACAAGATTTTGAAGAAGTTCAAAATGGATCAGTCAAGAAAGGGTTCTTGCCTGTTTTGCAAGGTGTGAAGTTGGAGCCCGACAACGGGAGAAGATAGAGAGAGAATGAAGGTCATTCCCTATGCCTCAGCCATAGGTTCTATAAAGTATGCCATGCTGTATACCAGACCTATTGTGTACCTTACCATGAGTTTGGCAAGGGGGTATAATAGTGATCCAAGAGTACATCACTGTAAGCGGTCAAAATTATCCTTAGTTACCTAAGAGGACTAAGGATATGTTCCTCGATTATGGAGATGATAAAGAGTTACGTCGTTGAAAGCTTTGACACTGATCTAGATGACTCTAAGTCTGAACCTAGATATGTATTGAACATGGGAGCAATTAGCTAGAGTAGCTCCATGCAGAGTATTGTAGACATAGAAATTTGCAAAATACATACGGATCTGAATATGGCAGACCCGTTGATTAAACTTCTCTCACAAGCAAAACATGATCACACCTTAGTACTCTTTGGGTGTTAATCACATAGCGATGTGAACTAGATTATTGACCCTAGTAAACCCTTTGGGTGTTGGTCACATGGCGATGTGAACTATGGGTGTTAATCACATAAAGATGTGAACTATTGGTGTTAAATCACATGGCAATGTGAACTAGATTATTGACTCTAGTGCAAGTGGGAGACTGAAGGAAATATGCCATAGAGGCAATAATAAAGTTGTTATTTTATATTTCCTTATATCATGATAAATGTTTATTATTCATGCTAGAATTGTATTAACCGGAAACTTGATACATGTGTGGATACATAGGCAAAACACAGTGTCCCTAGTAAGCCTCTACTAGACTAGCTTGTTAAACAAAGATGGTTAAGTTTCCTAACCATAGACATGTGTTGTCATTTGATGAACGGGATCACATCATTAGGAGAATGATGTGATGGACAAGACCCATCCGTTAGCTTAGCACATTGATTGTTCAGTTTTTTGCTATTGCTTTCTTCATGTCATATACATATTCCTTTGACTATGAGATTATGCAACTCCCAGATACCAGAGGAATACCTTGTGTGCTATCAAACATCACAACATAACTGGGTGATTATAAATATGCTCTACAGTTATCTCCGAAGGTATTTGTTGGGTTGGCATAGATCGAGATTAGGATTTGTCACTCCGAGTATCGGAGAGGTATCTCTGGGCCCTCTCGGTAATGCACATCATAATAAGCCTTGCAAGCAACGTAACTAATGAGTTAGTTGCGGGATGATGTATTACATAACGAGTAAAGAGACTTGCCGGTGACGAGATTGAACTAGGTATGAAGATACCGACGATCGAATCTCGGGCAAGTAACCAACCGATGAAGGGAATAACGTATGTTGTCATTACGGTTCGACCGACAAAGATCTTTGTATAATATGTGGGAACCAATATGAGCATCCAAGTTCCGCTGTTGGGTATTGACCGGAGAGGTGTCTCGGTCATGTCTACATAGTTCTCGAACCCGTAGGGTCCGCGCGCTTAACGTTCGATGACGATTTTGTATTATATGAGTTATGTGATTTGGTGAACGAATGTTGTTCGGAGTCCCGGATGAGATCACGAACATGACGAGGAGTCTTGAAATTGTCGAGAGGTAAAGATTCATATATAGGACAATAGTATTCAGACATCGAAAGTGTTTCGGGGGTACCGGGTACGTATCAGGTCAGCGGAAGGGGTTATGGGCACTCCCCCGGCAACTATATGGGCCTAATGGGCCAAGTGGGGAAACGCAGCAGCCAGCATGGGCTGCTGCGCGCCCATGTAGGCCTAAATAGGAGGGGAGGGAAAGAGGAGAAGAGAGAAGGAAGGGGAGGGATTCGACCTCCCCCTTCCTTCCCTCCTCCTTCCTTCCTCCTCCGGAAATTATGGTAGGGGGGGGGCGAATAGGACTAGGGCCCCAAGTAGGATTCCTCCTACTTGGACGCCCGCTTGGCTGCTCCCTCTCCCTCCCACCGATATATATGAGGGTGGGTGGGGGGGGGGAAGGCGCCTAGAACACACAGCATCTGTTAGCCATGTGCGGCGCCTCCATCCACAGATTACACCCTCGGTCATATCTCCGTAGTGCTTAGGTGAAGCCCTGCGTGGATCACTTCACCATCATCGTCACCACGCCGTCGTGCGGACTAAACTCTCCCTCGACACTTTGCTGGATCAAGAGTTCGAGGGACGTCATCAGGCTGAATGTGTGCAGAACTCAGAGGTGCCGTACGTTCGGTGCTTGATCGGTCGGAACGAGAAGAAGTTCAACTACATCAACCGCGTTGTCAAACCCTTCCGCTTTCGGTCTACGAGGATACGTGGACACACTCTCCCCCTCTCGTTGTTATGCATCTCCTAGATAGATCTTGCGTGAACGTAGGAAACTTTTTGAAATTGCATGCTATGTTTCTCATCAGCAGGTGGTGCGCCGAGTTTCTACCATGCCGCAACATTTCAGATGGGTGTTCTTCAAGTGCACAAACGGTGTGGTATGTCCTCGTTTTTATTCAGCTATTCACCGGATTCAACACAATTTCGGTAGCTCATTGTTTGCTCATTTATGTGCGCACGATGGACGCAAGTTTTGGTATTGAGAAGAAGAATACATTGATCTGTTGATAGCATGAAAATTGATAGATGTTCGTGCACTCGTTGCTAGAATTGAGGCTAGAGATGAGAACATCGTCTACTTCTTTAGAATCGAAGAAGAAAAGAGTGTTGAAGCTCGAGAAGTCGCAGATCAATAATGAAGACATCGAGAAGATATTAATCCAATTAGTTGGAGCAGTTAGGGAAATTGGATATCTTCTAAGATGTCTAATTATGGTTCTTGTTTTTTTGGTCTTACTCTCGCATCGAAGAATTGGTGAATTATTATATACTCCAATGTCGCTGAATGAAATAAAGAAGCAAAGAAATGTGTTTCGCTGGCCGAAAATGAAATGCAAATATTTTTTTTACTCCGTTATATATAGGGGATCGGCTAGGTCCGACGATATTTTAGTGGAGTATATATACTCCACTAAGTTTTTACTCCGCCGGATACTCCGCTGTTTTGAGGGACCGGTTAGAAATGCCCTTACGTAGGTATTATGCCAGCCCATTTCTTCTCCTCGACTGCTCGTTTGGGATCGATCGATCTCTCGCTCGCTAGTTGCTCTGGTTCAGTCCGGTTACCTTCCTTTTTTTAACTATTCTTCTTTTGTTTATGTTTTTCTTTGTTTGTTCATCAATGTCTTCAGTTTTCACGGTTTTATCGGTATTCTTTATTTCTTCATGCTTTTCAGTTTTTCTTGTTTCTTTTTTCTCCGTTTTCAGTACACTTTCAACATTTTTAATATACATCAGAAATATTTTTTTCTTATATACAAGTTTAACATTTTACATTATGAATATATTTTAGCACTTGTATTTTTTGATGTCCACTTTTTTGATACACATTATACATTTTTGGTACATATATAGGTAAAAAAATTCTAAAACATGTTTAACATTATTTACATGCAAGTTTACCAATTTTTATTGCATGGTCAATATTTTACTATAGAAATTTAATATTATTTTTAAATGTTTGATTAACATTTTCAAATGAAAAATCAATATATTTTTAATACATGTCAACATTTTTCTATAAACATTTAACATTTTTCAATAATATTAATATTTCTTAATACTTGTTTCATTTTTCTATAGATATTTAATATTTTTGAATTATTGAGTAACCCATTTCTAATATTTTAGACCGTTTGAGTACATTGTCAACATTTCTCTATACACATTAGCATTTATTAAAATCTTGTTTAAATTTTTTCATATACTTTTAATATTTTTTCAAATGCTTGATTAACATTTTTGAATTACATAATCAATTTTGTTCACACGTTGTATTTTTTGCATAAACTTTTCAGTATAAACGAAACTTTTCTCTATACACATTTAACATTTTTCAAACTCTTGGTTAACATTAAAAAGCAAATTATGTAAAATTATTTTTGGTAATTTATTTATTTATTTTTGGAAGTATCAACCAAAGTACAAAAAAAGGGAGCAAAAAAAAAACAAGGTTTGGCTTCCTGCGCACCTGGGTCGGCCCCATCTCGTGGCCCCATCTCGCGTTTTCCTTCACGCAAGAGTTCCATATGTCTTGCGTCAAGCAAGACATGACGGTGGCCCATAGCCGCGCCCAAGGTCTCGCCTAGTAGTATCTTCAGCCCTCAGGGGTAGGGATGACACCTGTAGGGTTTGGTTAAGGGTGGAGTCATCCCGTTCCCCTACCCATCTTCATTGAGCTTACCCATCATGCGTATCCATACCCGTCAACGGGTATAAAATGTTTCCATACCCGTCGCCCGACAAGGTAAATGGCTACCCGCGGTTAAAAATACCCATGTTTTTTTGTGTTGTAAATGCCTATGTTTGCAAGACATCAACTTGAGAAACACATAGCAATAAGCAAAAAGATAGAAACATAATTTATAAACAACATACATATACATAAAAAATATTAACATATGATAAACAACTACACATTCCGATAAACAATAGCACTTACTCGTAAATATCAACATATAATCATAAACAAAACCACATAGTCATACCTTTGAAGTTCACAAACTCAGAACAAAGTATAGAGGTTAATAATAGTGTTATGAATGGGTTAAATACTACGGGAGGCTCACTTGTCATATTTTATACAGGTAGATGGGTACGCGGTATGGGTTATATGATCTCATCGCCTCTCTACTCGATGGGTTTGAGATATTTCTACTTGTATACACATAGGTAAACTTTTGTCCCGTACCTTACCCTAATAAAGTTTTTACCCACCGGTTACATGGGTAATGGGTACCCATTGCCATCCCTACTCAGGGGTGTTCACAGGTTCTTTCTTCTTTTTCTTCCTTTTTAACTTTTTATATTTTTTGAAATATTATAAATTCAAAAAACCATTTTTTTAATTCACCGCGCATATGAAATATAAATACTCATGCATTGTAGAGGTTTTGTTCGCGTAATTTTAAAAATATCCATACATTAAAAATTCATGACATTTATATTTTTTCAGACGTTTAATTTTTTTATGCAATGTAAAGAAAATGCTCGCATGATTTATAGAAAATAATTCATACGATTTAGGAAATGTTTGTGACAATAAAATAGGTCCAAGGATTTCAAAAATACGTTCATGATATTTTAAAAAATGCTTATAAGATGTAATTTTTTCACATATTTTAAAAAGAATTCCGTACCATCGAAAAAATGTTAATATGTATTAAAAAATCAAACATGTATGTGGAAAATGTTCATTTTAATTGAAAAATGTTCAATGTGTATCAAAAAGAATTTCACGAGTATTTGAAAAATGTACACCACCCATAAAACAAATTTGTTCATCATGTATTTTTTAGAAATGTTCAATGTGTATCAAAAACTGTTTCACATCTATTCGAAAAAAGTTCACGTGTATTTAATTTTTTAGCATGTATTAAAATATATCCAAACATGTATTTGAAAAAAATGTACAGAGTGGCGGCGGCGGTTAGGGTTGGGAGTATTGTTTCCACTTGCGTGTAAGAAAAGGGGGTACTGTTTTCGCTTAGACATAAAACGATGAACATAACCAATTTAGATGTACATGTGTTCCGTCTTCCGAGAACCCCGAAACAATTCGTGCTCAAACATATGCACACACACACACACACACACACACACACACCTTACTCATAGACAAGCAGATCCATGCAGCTTTATTTTGCGGGACATGCATGCAAGCACATCACGCACGATGAGACGGCGACTTTGTGTTAGCAAGGGCGAGACTGAAGCACCACCACTCCATTCACTGTTTCTGCTGCGGCTGCGGCAGGGCGGAGGTGTCGAAGGACCTCCTCCTGACGAGCAGGCATGTCACCTTGGCGGACGGCTGCTGCGAGTGCGTGTCGTCGAGCGTGCACAGCACGAGGTCCGGCCGGTGCAGCGACAGCGGCAGCCGGTCCTCGCCGACGACCAGCGCGGTGGCGTCCAGGAGCACGTGCCACCCGTTGCGGTGCGCCTCGGAGACCCAGTGCATGGAGTAGCGCGGCGGTGGCGGGGCGATTCCGTCGTCGGCGGCAGGCGCTGCGGCGGAGACGGCTGGGTAGGCGAAGAGGCCCTTATGCGTGAGTTTTGACTTGCGGCGGAAGTACTGGCTGAGCTGTGAGCCCTTGATGCGGAGGTCCAGCCAGGACTCCGGCGCCGCGATCACCTTGGCCTCCTTGTACGCCGCAAATGCGTGGATGCAGTCGCGGTCGTCGGCTAGAATTGACATGTAGTAGTTGCTCCTGAAGAAGGGGTAGCTCTCGCCTATCTGCGTACAAAATTTCAGGTGGATCCAGTTATATACTCCCTCCATTCTAATGATTTTCAAATTCAATTTAACCATCAATTAGATCAATAACAGATAAGTTGCGTGACTTAGAATCACACAATTGAAAACTTTTTTCAATACAAATTCGACCATTCAATGGTATTATCATATTTGTCGCCATTAACTCATAATTTATTGGTAAATTCATTGGTAAAGCTATACCTTAAATTAAGGCCAATAATAAATCCCAAACGTTTGGATTTTAAGCATGGCAACCTGAACACTTTTCGTAGCAATTTTAGTTCACATGAGGTTCACAAACATGGTAATTTTCTGACAAAAAAAACTGAGACAAAATTGTCATGTTTTAATAACTAAAGTTGCCACCTCGTGTCAACTAAAGTTGTCATGAAGAAACGTTAAGGAAGACATGCTTAAAATTCGAACGTTCGGGAATTATAAGGGTCCTAAATTAAATGCGCGCACTTTATTTACTGGAACGAAGGCAGTACATCTTACTAGGATGAGAATCCCCTAACGTGGGCTGTTCTGCCATTGAGAGACTGACACAAGGGTCCCATCAAGCGTGGGGCCCACTTGTCAGTGACCGAAAGGCAGGGTTGGCTACGTCAGAGGATCCGTGTCCATCTTACTAGGCTACTAGCCTAGTAAAATCGGGTTCTTACAAACCTTGGTTGAGGGTTTCTTCACCCTTATTTTCCTATCAACATATGATATGCATGCTCGTGTATATTCTAGAAAATAAATACTTAATAGGTGACTATTAGTCTAAGACACATTGCAAATGAAGACAAACTACCTGGACATTTAGGCTCTTTTTGGCTTGCAAGAATTTTATAGGATTTTGTAGATTCTCACAGTAATTCATACTCAGGTGCCCCTCAAATTATTCTAGGGTTGCTGATTTATATATAGCCTCACATTGATTGGCATCTTTTCAGAAGATGCTCCTCGTGGCTGTATGTGCATCTGGTGTGTCTTTTTTATTTGTGTCACCATCTATTCTGCAGTCGTTGAATAAATCACAGGATATAACTTTAAAAATACTATAATGTAGAGGCCGGGGTCTCTACCTCCTTTAGGATAGAATGAAAACGTTGGTTTAGAAACGTAACTGTGGTATGTAAAGCAATGAAAGTTTAGTGAGTAGCAGTTCAAAGACCTCTTCGAATGAAACTATAGAAAATACTTTATTCATCCTAAAATAAGTGTCGCTGATTTAATACTAAGTAAACTTAGATGGAGGAAGTAGTTGTTACTGGCTCAACTACTTTGGCTCATCCTGGGAACAATTTTGTTTTCTTGCCTTGTTTCTAAAACAATGGGGCGGAGGGAAACCCCTTCTCTTTGGAAAAAAAGGGAAGTTGCTACTGAACCTACCAGCATCATGGCGTCCTTGGGTGTGGCGGCGAAAAGCACGAGGTACTCATCGTCGGTGAGCCCGCAGTGCCGGAGCACCCTGTTCCTGGCCTGGATCTCCGGTATGGAGATGAAGCTCCCCGTGAAGGAAGACTTCTTGGTCAGGATGTCCAGCAGACGCGACGGCTCCAGCCTGACCATGTCGATGTCGGGCCTCGCCGACGATGGGGATCCCGTCGGCGACGGCCTCCGTCGCTCGCCGGATCCGCCCTCCGGCGAGGCAGACATGCAGCCGGTGCTATAGTAGGTGGAGTAGAGGTCGTCCTTGTCACAGCTTTCCTCCTCGATGAGGCCGTGGGAGTACTGCGGGTACTTGGCCATCACGTACTGCTCCACGTAGAGCCGCTCGCTGGGCGTGATCGGCCCCGACCACCGCAGGTCGAGGCCGTGCAGCGTCGAGATCGCCTCCGCCACGATGTGTGGTGGGATGTACTCCCGTGGGCACACTTTCTGCAAATTGAGGGCCAAAATATTTCTGTGAATTCATGTGTTCAAAAAACAACTTTGTTAATTTGTAAGATGAGTAATTAATCCAGTTACCTTGACAACCATGCTGTTTGGCCTAGAAGTGGCAGACGTTGGAGGTTTGGACATGGAGGCACGAACTCCTCCAAATTCTCCACCGGGTAGACCCTAAATTACCGAATAAAAATCGACTTATCAACAATATATTTGTTTGAGAGAAGTATCAATACTTCGAAAATTAGCATTTTAATTTTGACAAAGCAAAGATAGGTCGATTGCCACCAGCCAGCTTGAAGGAAAGCATACCTTGTGCTCCATGTGGAGGTGAACCTCATCCATCTTTCCACACATGCTGTATGTTCTTGATCTGATGGGTCGAGAAAGACCACGAAGTGGCAAATAGCTATATGATGACTTGTGGAGGTGCAGGGTGAAGTCAAGTAAGTACAAGGTCGTGATGCAGAGGAATATGGTAGCAAGAAAGGTCGCCTCGGTTTAGATGTTGGATCCCTGTCTTGGTTGCTTCTGAGTTTGGTTTCGGAGGAAGAAGGAAGAAATGGCTTTATTTTTAGCTCAAGCTGTCACCCCGGTTATGCACTAGTTGTTGAACATATAACAAATACGGATGTCCCTCTCATGGGAGCATAAACTAGTTTTGCTGACAAGAAATCCCAAGTTGTTTTATCTGACGCGCAACGACAGCTAATTTGTTAATTGGTTGATTAACTAATTGATTAATATGGGTCCATGGAACCCAGCTAAAGGTATATGCCGTGCTCATGCCTCCATTATTGGCCGCTTGGTCTTTCTTAGTCTGTAAAAGTATTTCAACAGCGAGTTCGGCTACGATGGTTCTTGTCTGACGTGTGCCCGATGCAACACCTGCACCGTCCAACTTAGTTGGTCAGCACTGCGTGTCCGTTCGATCAGAGAGTATGGTGTGAATGTTGTACAAAAAATGTCGGCCAGCCATTCCGTTCAACGACATACTTAACTGCCAAAACTGAATATAAAAGTGATACGATAGCGTGCTGTACCATGCAAAGTACTCCCTCCGTTCCTAAATATTTGTCTTTCTAGCCATCTCAAATAGACTACAACATACGGATGTATGTAGACATGTTTTAAAGTGTAGATTCACTCATTTTGCTCCGTATGTAGTCACTTGTTGAAATCTCTAGAAAGACAATTATTTAGGAACGGAGGAAGTATATTGACTTGGTCTAGCGGGATAGTGTTCTAGTAGACGGAGGCCAGCCAGGACTAGCCCTTAACGATATATTTTTATAGAAGAAAATCTCTAAGCACTTCTTCGGCTAAGTCGGGACTTAAACCAGGGTGGGCAGTCTGCGCTTCTGCAGGGCTAACCAACTGACCGGCGGTCAAGTATGATAAGGCTACTCTCAATGCATTCTATCATGGCGGTTTTTACATCACATATTAAATCATATGTGTGTCATTGAGTGAATGTTTAGGTCCCATACAAGAAATGAGAATTGATTTCAAATATCTTGGCCTCGTGGCTCGGCCGAAAACACTGAGAAACTTGATTTTTAAATTCATGTAAATCCAATGAAACAATTCCTTATTTAACACTATCTTAAATTTCATTTCCTTATTTAACACTAGAAAACGTTTTCTTCCTTATATAACAACGAGTCTAAATTTTATGTCATTTTTGACATTTTCGTCTATTTTAAGCCTAAATGACACCTGAGAAGACTCTTTTGCCCCTCATGTGGTATGTGGAGCAGTAGCACACGCACAACATCAGTGCGAGGCAGTACCACACACACGTAGCGACAGTAGCACACACACAGCAGCACATAAACACACACTAACACACGTGCGCACGCGCGCACACACAGAGCAGCACACGCGTGCGCACGCGCGACACACGCAGCAAACAGAAACACGCAGGAACACACACGCACGCGCACACACACAACAACACACACACGCAGCACACACACGTGACAGCACACACGCATGTACACACGCAGTAGCACACACAAACACGCAGCATCGCACGTAGCGCGCGCACACACTCGCAGCAGCGGTAGCACACACGTGCGCGCGTGCACAAACATATCACATGAGGGGCAAAAGGGTATTTTCAGGTGATATTTAGGCTTAAAATGGACATAACTGTCATAAAAGGCATAAAATTTAGATTCGTTGCTAGATAGGGCATAAATTATTTGCCGATGTCAAATAGGGCATAAAATTTAAACACGGTGTTAAATAAGGAATTCTCTCAAATCCAATACTCGCCTGAAAATCATGAAGCTTGGCATGGTCTCATGACATGGTGCCAACATTTTGTGCTAAATTTTTTGTCCGATTTGGGACAAGTGTTGGTATAAGTTTCTTGCAAGCCGGAGCTTCTCTCAAGAAGGCTCGTGCTTCTGAGAGGGAACCTGTCACCTCTGTTGCGAAACGACATACACTGCCTCTTCCCGCCTTGATTTTTGTATAGAGGCAATATAGACCAATAGGAGTTCCATGCTATATTTTGGAATTATTCAGGGTTTGTTTTGCCTTTTTATACATTATTTGAGTTTCTAGGCATTTAATGTGCATAATTCAAATTTGAGCTACATGCACATGCTCTAGTGTGCCAAAATGGGTTGAAAAATCATATATGTGTCATTGGGTGAATGTTTAGACCCCATGCAAAAAATGGAAATGAACTTCAAACATCTGGGCATCATGGCTTGGCCGGATACATTAAGAAATTTGGTTTTTAAATTTTTATAAATTCAAAACTTGCCTGAAAATCATGAAACTCAGCATGTTGCCATGACACCAACATACCATGGTAAAAAAATTGTCCGATTGCGAAGGCGCACAAATTAACAACCAACAAATTCATTTTGGAACAAGAGTTGCCACATTACAATCAGAAACACAAGTATTATTGAAATCATGGGCGTTCTACGAACCATTTACGTGCCGCCACGTGTCCCCTTTTTTCTTGGATAGGAGGTGCCGTGAGGGGTAGCTATTTGAGTACGGGAGGCATGCGAGCAGGCCCCTACGCATTCTTATCAGAAGGCTAGCCCTTTGACCTCCATCTGTCACCCACCTCCCTCCCAACTTCTCTATTAATGATGCCCGAGCCCCTGTTTTATGGTGTGACTATATCTCACTCGACTGAGATTAAAGAGAGAAAAAAGAAAATTTTGCAGGGATCTTGATATAAGATCTGACGGACATATATAGCATCGACTAAGACTTAAGATTGATATAAATATAATGTTGATGGCAATGGATATTAATCGTCTTGCATATTTAGGAAGATAATTAAGAATGCCATATGCAGCAACGCCCGAAATACACAAGGGAAAAAGAAGATTGAAGACGCAGACAACGATCTGGGTCGATGATCTCTACTTTCTTGATCTGTTGCTACAAGGCGCGGAGTTCCTCCAACACCTTTCTTCATCACCTCCATGACTAGTTCTCGCGGCGAGCGGTGATGATCTCTTTCATGTCCTCAATACGTTGCTTGGCAGCATCTATGGATTCCTCCACCAGCCTTTCACGCTCGCTGCGGAGCATGGCATTCTCGTCCATAAGTTTTTTGACAATGATGCCCGTCTTCTTCAACAAGACAGTGGTCTCCTCATGCTGCTTTGCCCTTCCGGCGATCTTCGCCCTCAGCAGGTCGCGCTTGGTGCGGAGCTTCGCCTTGTTCTCCCTTAGCCCCTAGATGATGCCGGTAGCATTATAAAACGAGGCATTCATCTCTTCCTGCAGCTTCGCCCAGCCGGAGACCCGAGTCATCAGGTTATCGAGCATAGCCCCCATGCACCGGTAAGAGTCCTCGCCTGCCCGCGAGAGATCTTCCCAGGCCGTCGCGAAGCGGGAGGACCTCTCTGCTGCATCTGCGGCGCGGCAGGACATCTGTACTGCATCTGTCGAGCGGACCAGTCTGCTCCTTCAACGACGCGGTAGGACCTCTGTGCTGCTTCGGCGGCGCGGCAGGACCTCTGTGCTGCTACGGCGGCACGGCAGGACATGTCGGCTGCTTTCACGGTGAGGCGGGACATCTCTCGTGCTTCTGCTTCCATGCTCGCCTCTCCTTTTTAATTTCTTGACCCAGAACTCATGCGGGCCATGGCAAACGCAAGGAACGACGATGAAAGACTTGTTTTTTATGAGGAATTGAGTAGGAACGCAGAGTCATCTTGGAGTAGATAGTATTTATAACCGGGCAATACGCTGCTAAGTGGGAAATCGTTTAGGTTTTGATCGGTGTGAACAAGTTTTGCAAGTAAATATAGCGTGGTAATTTGGAATGTGATGGTATGCAAGCTCAAATTATTGACGGTTCTCGTTTTGAAGTGTTGCATGATTCCTGGATGGCGTAACGTGGGCACGCCTTCTTGGATGCCTACGTGGCGTTTGCACCATAGGATACACCGCAATCGGCGATGTCAGGACACGACTTGTTCCATAACCATGCATGCTCTTTATTACCATCGAGCACGCTTCGTTTAATTAGAATGTGTGCCCGTCTAGCGCACACAGCTTGATTTGTCTGACCGTTTCTGTTTGTTGTGGCTAATCTCAAACAGTTCATCCGTGTGAAGTGTATGCCGTATATCGCACACACCTTTATCTGGCTGACCCTTTCTGTTGTTTTCTCACATCGCAAACAGTTCATCCGAGTGAACTATATGCCCCCCCATCGCACACACCTTGATCTGGCTGACCATTTTTGTTGTGTTGCCTAATCACAAACAGTTCATCCGAGTGAGCTGTATGTCGTATATCGCACACACCTTCATCTAGGCTGCCCGTTTATGTTGTTATGCTCATAAAAACAGTTCATTCGAGTGAACTGTATGCCACGCATCGCACACGCAACTATAATATGAATTGTGTTTGATGTCTCCGCCATCGCAAAATTTTTGTATCTTTTTTGCCGGTTTTATTACATTATCGTTTGCGATTAATGCATCACACACTATTTCATCGAAGGGTCTCTGATTATAGTGCGGCGTTAGCAACATCCTGCAATAGTGTTTTTTCTAGGTCAAATGGCATCATATAGGACGAGATGGGCCCAGGAGGCCTGCCAGGACGCCACAAGCTCGGGGGGCGCCCAGGGGGTAGGGCACGCCACCCAGGCTTGTGGCTGCCTGGTGGGTCCCCCTCTGGTATTGCTTTCGCTAATAATTTTAATATATTCCAAAATAATTCTCTGTCAATTTTTGGCTCATTTGGAGTTGTTTAGAAAAAGTGCCTACCCTTTTCGGTCCAGAATTCTAGCTGCCGGCAATCTCCCTCTTCATGTAAAACTTGCAAAATAAGAGAGAACAAGCATAAAAATTGTATTATAAAGAGAAATAGCAGTCCATAATGCAATCAATATCAATATGAAAACATGATGCAAAATGGATGTATCACTTCCTCGGAGTTTTAAGTAATCTATTTTCTTCATGCTCTGAAAGGTTAGCAGGATAATAACAGCATATATCTTCTTTTCATCAAGATAAGCATATTTCAATGTGTCAGGTAATTTCTTAAGTTCAAACACAGGATCACCTTTAGGTGGAGGAGGACCTACAAGAGTTTCAAATGGCAAATTATGTTTAAGGATAGGTACTTGATCAAAGAATATCTTATCTATTTCACTTCTTTCATTCATATGCATATTATTTTCATGGTCTAGTAAATATTATTCTAACAGATCAGTAGGAGGTAAGGGAATAGATTATGGAAATATTGCCTAGAGGTAATAATAAAGTTGTTATTATTGTATTTCCTTATTCATGATAAAGGTTTATTATTCATGCTAGAATTGTATTGATCGGAAACTTAAATATATGTGTGGATACATAAACAAATACCGTGTCCCTAGTGAGCCTCTACTAGACTAGCTCGTTGATCAAAGATGGTTAAGGTTTCCTAACCATGGACATGTGTTGTCACTTGATAACGGGATCACATCATTAGGGGAATGATGAGATGGACAAGACCCATCCGTCAGCTTAGCATATGATCGTTCAATGTATTGCTACTTCTTTCTTAAATGTCAAAAACATGTTCCTTCGACCATGAGATCATGCAACAACTGGATACCGGAGGAATACATTGTGTGCTATCAAACGTCACAGCATAACTGGGTGATCATAAAGATGCTCTGCAGGTATCTCTGAAGGTGTCTGTTGAGTTGGCATGAATCGAGATTGGGATTTGTCACTCCATGTATCAGAGAGGTATCTCTAGGCCCTCTCGGTAATACAACATCACAAGAAGTTTGCAACTAAAATGACCAAGGAGTTAGTTATGAGATGATGTATTACAGAACGAGTAGAGAGACTTGCCGATAACGAGATTGAACTAAGTATGAAGATACCAATGATCGAATCTTGGGCAAGTAACATCCCAAAAGACAAAGAGAATTACGTATGTTGTCATAAGGTTCGACTGATAAAGATCTTCGTAGAATATGTAGGAACCAATATGGGCATCCAGGTCCGCTATTGGTTATTGATCGGAGAGTCGTCTTGGTCATGTCTACATCATTCTCGAACCCGTAGGGTCCGCACGCTTAACGTTCATTGACGTATAGTATAATATGACTTATGTGATTTGGTGACCGAATGTTGTTCAGAGTCCCGGATGAGATCACGAACATGACGAGGAGCTTCAGAATGGTCTGAAGGTAAATATTGATATATAGGACGACACTATTTGGTCACCGAAAAGGTTTCGGGATGTATCGGGTATTCATCGGGTCGCCGAAAGGGGTTCCGGGAGACCTACGTGGATTATATGGGCCTAATGGGCCAAGGGCAGGCACAAACCAGCCCACAAGGGGCTGGCACGCCCTCTCCCTGGCCGCCGCCCCAAGGGAAGGAAAGGGGGGAGGGCTAGCCCCTCCTGTCTTCCCCTCCTCATGGGAGAAAGGAAAGGGTGGGCACCCCCTCCAGCCTTTCCACGTGCGCCCAAGAAGGCAAGGTGGGGCGGCTAGGCAGGGGCCAAGGGTGGACGCCGGCCCCCTTGGCGGAACCCTAGGCTGCCTCCCCTCTGCTACTTCTTGAGCTTGCATTGGTTTTCCTTTGAAGAGGAAAATGTGATGCATCAAAGTAGAGATAAGTATTCCCCTCAGTTAAGAACCAAGGTATCAACCCAAGTAGGAGAAAACACGCAAGTCCCCAATATATGCACCTACACAAACAATCAAACACTTGCACCCAACACGAAAAAGGGGTTGTCTATCCCTTCACGGTCACTTGCAAAGGTGAGATATGATAGAGATAGACATAAAATATTACTAAAACATAAAAGTAAATAAATTGCAGCAAGGTATTTTTGGTATATAGATCTGAAAATATATGAAGGAAAATAGACTCGGGGGCCATAGGCTTCACTAGAGGCTTCTTTCTTGAAGGCAAATAATACGGTGGGTGAACAAATTACTGTCGAGCAATTGATAGAAAAGCGCAAAGTTATGATGATATACAAGGCAATGATTATGAATATAGGCATCACGTCCATGTCAAGTACACTGACTCATGCCTGCATCTAGTACTATTACTCTACACATCAACCGCTATCTAGCATGCATCTAGAGTATTAAGTTCATAAGAACGGAGTAACGCCTTAAGCAAGATGACATGATGTAGAGGGATAAACTCAAGCAATATGATGAAAACCCCATCTTTTCACCCTTGATGGCAACAATACAAATACGTGCCTCGCTACCCCTACTTCGTCACTGGGTGAGGACACTGTAAGATTGAAACCAAAACTAAGCACCTCTCCCATTGCAACAAAAACCAATCTAGTTGGCCAAACCAAACCGATAATTCAAAGAGAAATACAAAGATATCAAATGATGCATATAAGAATTCAGAGAAGATTCAAATGATATTCATAGATAAGCTGATCATAAATCCACTATTCATCGATCTCGACAAACACACCGCAAAAGAAGATTACACGGGATAGATCTCCAAGAACATCGAGGAGAACATTGTATTGAGAATCAAAGAGAGAGAAGAAGCCATCTAGCTACTAGCTATGGACCTGTAGGTCTGTGGTAAACTACTCACGCTTCATCGGAGGGGCAATAGAGTTGATGTAGATGCCCTCCGGGATCGAATCCCCCTCCGGCAGGATGCCGGAAAAGGCCCCAGGATGGGATATCACGGGAACAGAAGGTTACGGCTGTGGAAAAGTATTTTGGTGGACGCTTCTGGTCGTTTGGGAATATTTGGGAATTTATAGGCCAAGAATCAGGGTTAGAGGACCTCCGAGGGGCCCACAAGCCTGGGGCGCCCCCCCCCCTAGGGCGCGCCGTCGAGGCTTGTGGCCTCCCCGGGACTCCTCTGACTTCATCTCCAAGTACTACGTGTCTTCTGGTCCTAGAAAAATCATCCCGAAAATTTTATTCCGTTTGGACTTCGTTTGATATTCCTTTTCTGTAAAACTCAAAAACAAGGAAAAAAAAACATAAACTAGCACTGGCTCTAGGTTGATAAGTTAGTCCTAAAAATAATATAAAATAGCATATTAATTCATATAAAACATCCAAAACAGATAATATAATAGCATGGAACAATCAAAAAAATTAGATATGTTGGAGACGTATCAAGCATCCCCAAGCTTAATTCATACTCGTCCTCGAGTAGGTGAATGATAAAAATAGAATTTTTGATGTGGAATGCTATCTAACATATTTATCCATGTAATTTTCTTTATTGTGAAGTGAATGTTCAGATTCATAAGATTCAAAACAAAAGTTTAATATGGACATAAAAACAATAATACTTCAAGCATACTAATAAAGCAATCATGTCTTCTCAAAAAAACATGGCCAAAGAAAGTTATCCCTACAAAATCATATAGTATGGCTATGCTCCATCTTCATCACACAAAGTATTAAATAATGCACAACCCCGATGACAAGCCAAGCAATTGTTTCATACTTTTGATGTTCTCAAACTTTTTCAACTTTCACGCAATACATGAGTGTGAGCCATGGATATAGCACTATAGGTGGAATAGAATATGGTGGTTGTGAAGAAGACAAAAAGAAGGAGATAGTCTCACACCAACTAGGCGTATCAACGGGCTATGGAGAAGCCCATAAATAGATATCAATGTGAGTGAGTAGGGATTGCCATGCAACGGATGCACTAGAGCTATAATTTTATGAAAGCTCTAAAAGAAACTAAGTGGGTGTGCATCCAACTCGCTTGCTCACGAAGACCTAGGGCAATTTGATGAAGCCCATCACTGGAATATACAAGCCAAGTTATATAACGAAAGATTCCCACTAGTATATGAAAGTAACAACATAGAAGACTCTCTATCATGAAGATCATGGTGCTATTTTGTAGCACAAGTGTGGAGAAAGGATAGTAACATTGTCCCTTCTCTCTTTTCTCTCATTTTTTTATTTTTTTGGTGGGCTTCTTTAGCCTCTTTTAATTTTTTGTGGGCTTCTTTTGGCCTCTTTTATTTTTTATAAAGTCCGGAGAATCATCCCTACTTGTGAGGGAATCGTAGCTTCCATCATCCTTTCCTCACATGGGACAATGCTGCTAATAATGATGATCATCACACTTTTATTTACTTACAACTCAAAAATTACAACTCGATACTTAGAACGAAAAATATGATGGACAGGTGGAAGTTTCATGGCAATATATCTCGGAATGGCTATGGAAATGCCATAATAGGTAGGTATGGTGGCTGTTTTGAGGAAGGGTATATGGTGGGCTTAATGCACCGGCGAAAGTTGCCCGCTACTAGAGAGGCTAGAAACGGTGGAAGTGTGAGAGTGTGTATAATCCATGGACTCAACATTAGTCATACAGAACTCACATACTTATTGCAAAATTCTATTAGTCATTGAAACAAAGTACTACGCGCATGCTCCTAGGGGGATAGATTGGTAGGAAAAGACCATCGCTCGTCCCCGACCGCCACTCATAAGGAAGACAATCAATAAATAAATCATGCTCCAACTTCATCACATAACGGTTCACCATATGTCCATGCTACGAGAATCACAAACTTTAATTAAAGTATTTATACCAATCCACAATTACTCACTAGCATGACTCTAACATAACCATCTTTATATCTCAAAACAATAATAAGGAATCAAACTTCTCATAGTATTCAACGCACTTTATATGAAAGTTTTTATTATATCCCTTTTGGATGCCTATCATATTAGGACTAAATTCATAACCAAAGAAAATTACCATGCTTGTGATAGCCTGGCTTATTAGGGATGATAGACTACTCATATCAATAAGGAATTCCTTCTTTTCCGGAAGCCCATTCGGACAGAACTCCAAAGTTAAGCGTGCTCAGCTTGGAGTAGTGTCGGGATGGGTGACCGATCGAAGTTGCTCCTAAAAGCGCGCGAGTGAGGACAAAGTGCAGAAAAGACTAGTATTGATCTGTGGGGCCAGTCTAGATCCCGCCAGAGTAATGTGGGCGTTACAAGTTGGTATCGAGCCGACCCTCATGTTACACGGATGGTTGCGGACAGGTGCGTGGTCATGTTGTTCATGACGTTTGTGACCCGTCGTGGCACCCGACATGGCACATGTACCGGATGGAAGCACGACGCTTGTGCCAAGAGGAACGTTCTGTGGCCCGACGAGGACGCCGGTTCCTCCGAGTGGGGTGTATGTGATAGCTCGGCTTATTAGGGATGATAGACTACTCATATCAATAAGGAATTCCTTCTTTTCCGAAGCCCATTCGACAGAACTCCAAAGTTAAGCGTGCTCAGCTTGGAGTAGTGTCGATGGGTGACCGACCGAAGTTGCTCCCAGTGCGCACGAGTGAGGACAAAGTGCGCAGAAAAGACTAGTATTGATCTGTGGGGCCAGTCTAGATCCCGCCAGGAGTAACGACCACCGGCGGGTGTGTCCGGGGCGTTACAATGCTGTTTAGAGATACTCTCAAAATAATATAAGTGAAGCATGAGAATTCAACAATTTGTATAAAATAAAGCCACCTTCGTGCTCTAAAAAGATATATGTGAAGCACTAGAGCAAAATTTCCTAGCTCAAAAGATATAAGTGAAGCACATAGAGTATTCTAATAAATTCATGATGTGTGTCCGTATCAAAAGGTGTGTACAGCAAGGATGATTGTGAAAAACTAAAAATAAAAGACTCATATCATACAAGACGCTCCAAGCAAAACACATATCATGTGGTGAATAAAAATATAGCCTCAAGTAAAATTACGGACAGATGAAGAAGAAAGAGGGGATGCCATCCGGGCATCCCCAAGCTTAGATGCTTGGTTGTCCTTGAATATTACCTTGGGGTGCCTTGTGCATCCCCAAGCTTAGGCTCTTGCTACTCCTTTTTCCATAGTCCATCAAATCTTTACCAAAAACTTGAAAACTTCACAACACAAAACTCAACAAGAAAACTCATGAGATCCGTTAGTATAAGAAAATAAATCACCACTTTTTGGTACTGTTTTAAACTCTTTCTTTATTTATATTGGTGTAATATCTACTGTATTCCAACTTCTCCATGGTTCATACCCCCCGATACTACCCATAGATTCATCAAAATAAGCAAACAACACATAGAAAACAGAATCTGTCAAAAACATAATAGTCTGTAGCAATATGAAAACTTCGTATACTTCTAAACCTCCAAAATTCTGAAACATTAGGACAACTTGGAAAATTTGTATGTCAATCTTGTGTAAAAAATCAGATCAAAAGCACACTTCTGTTAATTTTGAAAATTATTTTACTGGGCGCAAAAGTTTCTGTTTTTCAGGAAGATCAAATCAACTATCACCGTAAGCCATTGCAAAGGTCTTAGTTTGCCCAAACACTAATTAAGACATGAAAACACATCTAACCAGAGGGTAGATGAAAATTTTATTGAAAAACAGAACCAAAAAAAGCAAGAACAAAAGTAAAATTGGGTTGCCTCCCAACAAGCGCTATTGTTTAACGCCCCGAGCTAGGCATAAAACATAGATCTAGGTATTGTCATAATAGTAAGGGAGATTATCCATTGTCATCTCATACTCCCTTCTTTCAGCGGCAAGTTTCCTTTGTGGTAAGAAAAAATTATCAAAAGGGCTAAATTTAATAGGATAAGGATCTCTAAGGTCGAGTGCGGGAGGAATAGGTTCCTCCTTCGGCCCCCTATAATTTATAATCAACTCATCGTTGTAAGCTTTCCGTTGGTGGAATGTCGCAAGCCTATCTCTTAGTATGAATCCTAAACCATTGTTTTGTATAGCAAAATTATCGTTAAGTTCAGAAATCTTATCAACCAAAACCTCGGCAGGGACTCTTTTTCTCAAATTTTCATTATAAGCAACATAATCGGGAGGTTGCAATCTCATTATTTCTTCTTGATTAAAAGGATCTCCTCTATAGAGGGACAACCACCGTTCATTTTGTAATGAGAAAAAATTTCGCTAGCCTCTTTCATGATAAATCTAAACTCATGGGCTAAAAATATAGTGGCGACACGCTTAACAGAAGAATGCTGAATATTAGAGAACTCTAGTAAAATCCTTTGTATGCAGGGGTGCATATGAACAAATTGTCTTTCGAGTTCAATTATGAGCAAAGTTATTACATCCGCAAGACTATTGGTTTTATGAAGAATAGATCCTCCTAACATAGGCAGCGTACCAACACAAGTAAAGAAATCTTGAATAATGCCTTTTCCAATAATATTGCCGCCACCTATGCAGAGTTTTTTAGTATGCATGATAGTAGGTTCTTCATGAGAATCATCATTGGCAAAGTCATCAAAATTTTCCTCAAGATTACTACTATATTTTTCGATGAAAACCTCCTCAGATTCAGACATGGTGGCAACAAATCGATCTAACAAATGAGTAAACAAAAAGCAAACGAAAAGATGAAAGAAAGAAGGGCGAATAAAAAGGCAAATATTTTTGTATTTTTCTGAGAACATTTTAGAAGTGGGGGAGAGGAAAAAGAGAGGCAAATGGAAAATAATATAATGCAAGATCTCCCCGGCAACGGCGCCAGAAATTCTTCCTACTACTTCTTGAGCTTGCGTTGGTTTTTCCCTTGAAGAGGAAAGGGTGATGCAACAAAGTAGAGATAAGTATTTCCCTCACTTAAGAACCAAGGTATCAATCTAGTAGTAGAAACACACAAGTCCCCAATATATGCACCTACACAAACAATCAAACACTTGCACCCAACGTGAAAAAGGGGTTGTCAATCCCTTCATAGTCACTTGCAAAGGTGAGATCTCATAGACATAGATATAAAAGATTACTAAAACATAAAATTAAAAAAAGTAAATAAATTGCAGCAAGGTATTTTTGGTATATAGATCTGAAAATATATGAAGGAAAATAGACCCGGGGGCCATAGGTTTCACTACAGGCTTCTCTCTTGAAGGCAAATAATACAGTGGGTGAACAAATTACTGTCAAGCAATTGATAGAAAAGTGTAAAGTTATGACGATACCCAAGGCAATGATTATGAATATAGGCATCACGTCAGTGTCAAGTAGATTGACTCATTCCTGCATCTACTACTATTACTCCACACATCAACCGCTATCCAACATGCATCTAGAGTATTAAGTTCATAAGAACGGAGTAACACCTTAAGCAAGATGACATGATTTAGAGGGATAAACTCAAGCAATATGATGAAAACCCCATCTTTTTACCCTTGATGGCAACAATACAAATACGTGCCTTGCTACCACTACTTTGTCACTGGGTGAGGACACCGTAAGACTGAACCCAAAACTAAGCACCTCTCCCATTGCAAGAAAAACCAATCTAGTTGGCCAAACCAAACCGATAATTCGAATAGAAATACAAAGATATCAAATCATGCATATAAGAATTCAGAGAAGATTCAAATAATATTCATAGATAAGCTGATCATAAATCCACAATTCAGCGATCTCGGCAAACACACCGCAAAAGATGATTACATCGGATAGATCTCCAAAAACATTGAGGAGAACATTGTATTGCGAATCAAAGAGAGAGAATAAGCCATCTAGCTACTAGCTATGGACCAGTAGGTCCGTGGTAAACTACTCACGCTTCATCGGAGGGGCAATAGAGTTGTTGTAGAGGCCCTCCATGATCGAATCCCCCTCCGGCAGGATGCCGAAAAACGACCTAAGATGGGATCTCACGGGAACAGAAGGTTACGGCGGCGGAAAAGTATTTTGGTGGACACTTCTGGTCGTTTGGGAATATTTGGGAATTTACAGGCCAGGAATTAGGGTTAGAGGACCTCCGAGGGGGCCACAAGCCAGGGGGCGCGCCCTGCTCGGGACTCCTCTGACTTCATCCCCAAGTCCTACGTGTGTCTTCTGGTCCAAGAAAAATCATCGCAAAAGTTCTATTCCTTTGGACTCCGTTTGATATTCCTTTTCTGTAAAACTCAAAAACAAGGGAAAACAGAAACTGGCACTGGGCTCTAGGTTAATAAGTTAGTCCAAAAATAATATAAAATAGCATATTAATGCATATAAAACATCCAGAACAGATAATATAATAGCATGGAACAATAAAAATTTATAGATACGTTGGAGACGTATCACCCTCCTCCCCCCACATATATATGTGTTGGAGGGAGAGGGGCAACACACACCATGATTCCCTAGCCGTGTGTGGCGCCCCTCTCCCCCTAGTTCATCCTCAGTCATATTTTCGTAGTGCTCGGCGAAGCCCTGCGGAGATAGTTGTATCACCACCCGTCACCATGCCGTCGTGCTTCCGGAACTCAACTACTACTTCGCCTACCTTGCTGGATCAAGAAGACGAGGACGTCATCGAGCTGAACGTGTGCTGAACGCAGAGGTGTGGTACTTTCGGTACTTGATCGGGCGGATAGTGAAGGTGTTTGACTACATCAACCACGTTGATAACTCTTCCGCTTAACGGTCTACGAGGGTACATAGACACACTATCCCCTATTGTTGCTATGCATCTCCATGGATAGATCTTGTGTGTGCATAGATTTTTTGTATTGTTTTCCATGCAACATTTCCCATTAGTGGCATCATGAGCCAGGTCTATGCGTAGATGATATGCACGAGTAGAACACAAAGATGTTGTGGGAGGTGATGATCATACTGCTTACCACCAACGTCTTATTTTGATTTGGCGCTATTGTGGGATGAAGTGGCCTGGACCAACCTTACATGTCCACGCACACAAGACCGCTTCCACCAACCGACATGCTACTTGTTTTGCATAAAGGTGGATGACGGGTGTCTGTTTCTCCAACTTTAGTTGAATCGAATTTGAGTACGGCCGGTCCTTGAATAAGGTTAAAACAACAAACTTGATAAATCACCGTTGTGGTTTTGCGTAGTTAAGAACGGTTCTTGCTACTTGCCCATAGCAGCCACGTAAAACTTGCAACAACAAAGTAGAGGATGTCTAACTTGTTTTTGCAGGGTATGTGGTGATGTGATATGGTCAAGAGGTGATGTGATATATGTTGTTGTATGAGATGATCATGTTTTTTAATATGGACAACCGGCAGGAGCCTTAGGGTTGTCTCTTAATTATTGTATGAAATGCAAGCGGCATGTAATTGCTTTACTTTATTGCTATGCGTTAGCAATAGTTGGTGAGACGACCCCGATGCAACGATGGAGATCAAGGTGTCGAGCCGGTGACGATGGAGATCATGACAATGCTTTGGAGATGGAGATCAAAAGCACAAGATGATGACAGCCATATCATGTCACATATTTTGATTGCATGTGATGTTTATCCTTTATGCATCTTATTTTGCTTAGAACAATAGTAGCATTATAAGATGATCCCTTCACTAAATTTCGAGATAAAAGTGTTCTCCCCGAGTACGCACCGTTGCTAAAGTTCATCGTTTCGAAGCACCTCGTGATGATCGGGTGTGATAGGCTCTACGTTCACATACAACGGGTGTAAGACAGTTTTGCACAAGCATAATACTTGGGTTAAACTTGACGAGCCTAGCATGTACATACATGGTCTTAGAACACCGGAAACCGAAAGGTCGAAAGTGAGTCATATAGTAGATATGATCAACATAGAGATGTTCACCATTGATGACTACCCCATCTCACGTGATGATCACACATGGGTTAGTTGATTTGGGTCATGTATCACTTAGATAACTTGAGGGATGTTAATTTAAGTGGGAGTTAATTAGTAATTTGATTAATTGAACTTAGTCTATCATGAACTTAGTCTTAATAGTTTTTGCACATCTATGTTGTAGATCAATGGCCCGTGCTACCGTTCCCTTGAATTTTAATGCGTTCCTAGAGAAACCTAAGTTGAAAGATGATAGTAGCAACTACATAGACTGGGTCCGTAACTTGAGGATTTTCCTCATTGCTGCACAGAAGAATTATGTCCTTGAGGCACCGCTAGGTGACAGACCTGCTGTAGGAGCTACTACAGATGTTATGAACGTCTGGCAGGCTCGATCTGATGACTACTCAATAGTTCAGTGTGCCATGCTTTACGGCTTAGAACCGGGACTTCAAAGAAGTTTTGAACGCCACGGAGCATATGAGATGTTCCAAGAGCTGAAGTTGATATTCAAGCTAATGCCCGGGTTGAGAGATATGAAGTCTCCAACGAGTTCTATAGCTGCAATATGGAGGAGAACAGTTCTGTCAATGAACACATACTCAAAATGTCTGGGTATCATAACCACTTGACTCAGCTAGGAATTGATCTTCTAGTTGGGAGTGTTATTGATAGAGTTCTTCAGTCACTACCACCAAGCTACAAAGGCTTCATGATGAACTATAATATGCAAGGGATGACGAAAACGATTCCCGAGCTCTTCGCAACGCTTAAGGCCGTGGAGGTAGAAATCAAGAAGGAGCATCAAGTGTTGATGGTTAATAAGACCACTAGTTTCAAGAAAAAGGGCAAGGGAAAGAAAGGGAACTTCAAGAAGAATGGCAAGCAAGTTGCCGCTCCCATGAAGAAGCCCAAAGTTGGACCCAAGCCTGAAATGGAGTGCTTCTACTGCAAAGGGAATGGTCACTGGAAGCGGAACTGCCCCAAATACTTGGCAGATAAGAAGGATGGCAAAGTGAACAAAGGTATATTTGCTATACATGTTATTGATGTGTTCCTTACTAATGCTCGTAGTAGCGCCTGGGTATTTGGTACTGGTTTGGTTGCTCATATTTGTAACTCAAAACAGGAGCTGCGGAATAAACGAAGATTGGCTAAGGACGAGGTGACGATGCGCGTCAGGAATGGTTCCAAGGTCGATGTCATTGCCGTCGGCATGCTACCACTAAATCTACCATCGGGATTAGTTTTAGACCTCAATAATTGTTATTTGGTGCCAGCGTTGAGCATTAACATTATATCTGTATCTTGTTTGTTGCGAGAAGTTTATTCATTTTAGTCAGAGAATAATGTTGTTCTATTTACATGAGTAATATCTTTTATGGTCATGCACCTTCGATTAATGGTCTATTCTTGTTGAATCTCGATCGTAGTGATACACATATTCATAATATTGATGCCAAAAGATGTAAAGTTGATAATGATAGTGCAACATACTTGGGGCACTGTCGTTTAGGTCATATTGGTGTAGAGCGCATGAAGAAACTCCATGCGGATGGACTTTTGGAATCACTTGATACTTGCGAACCATGCCTCATGGGCAAGATAACTAAAACTCTGTTCTCCGGAACAATGGAGCGAGCTAATGACTTATTGGAAATAATACATACTGATGTATGTGGTCTGATGAGTGTTGAAGCACGCGGCGGGTATCGTTATTTTCTGACCTTCACAGATGATTTGAGTAGGTATGGATATATATACTTGATGAAACACAAGTATGAAACATTTGAAAAGTTCACGGAATTTCAAAGTGAAGTGGAGAGTAATTGTAACAAGAAAATAAAGTTTCTACGATCTGACCGCGGAGGCGAATATTTGAGTTACGAGTTTGGCCTTCATTTAAAACAATGTGGAATAGTTTCACAACTCACGCCTCCTAGAACACCACAACGTAACGGTGTGTCTGAATGTCGTAACCGTACTTCTATGATGTCTCTTACTGATTTGCCTTTATCATTTTGGGGTTATGCATTAGAGACAGCCGCATTCATGTTAAATAGGTCACCGTCTAAATCCGTTGAGATGACACCGTATGAACTATGGTTTGGCAAGAAACCTAAGTTGTCGTTTCCTAAAGTTTGGGGATGCGACACTTATGTCAAAAGGCTTCAACCTCATAAGCTCGAACCAAATCAGAGAAGTGCGTCTTCATAGGATATCCTAAGGAAACTATTGGGTGCACCTTCTACCACAGATCCGAAGGCAAAATCTTTGTTGCCAAGAATGGGTACTTTCAAGAGAAGGAGTTTCTCTCGAAAGAAGTGAGTGCGAGGAAAGTAGAACTTAATGAGGTAATTGTACCTTCTCTCGAATTCGAAAGTAGCACATCAGAGAAAACCGTTCCCGTGATGCATATACCAACTAGAGAGGAAGCTAATGATAATGATCATGAAACTTTGGGTCAAGTTACTACAGAACCTCGTAGGTCGACCAGAACACGTACCGCACCAAAGTGGTACGGTAATCCTGTCCTGGAAGTCATGTTGTTGGACAACGGCGAACCTACAAACTATGAATAAGCTATGATGAGCCAAGATTCCTACAAATGGCTTGATGCCATCAAATCTGATATAGGATCCATGTATGAGAACAAAGTATCGACTTAGGTGGACTTGCCTGATGATCGGCAAGCCATTCAGAATAAATGGATCTTCAAGAAGAAGACGGACGCTGATGGTAATGTCACTGTCTACAAAGCTTGACTTGTCACGAAAGGTTTTCGACAAGTTCAAGGGGTTGGCTACGATGAGGCTTTCTCACCCGTAGCGATGCTTAAGTCTGTCTAAATCATGTTAGCAATTTCCGCATTTTATGATTATCAAATGTGGCAAATGGACGTCAAAACTGCATTCCTTAATGGTTTTCTTAAAGAAGAGTTGTATATGATGAAACCAGAAGGTTTTGTCGACCCTAAAGGTACTAACAAAGTGCGCAAACTCCGGCGATCCATCTATGGACTGGCGCAAGCATCTCGGAGTTGGAATATACGCTTTGATGATGTGATCAAAGCATATGGTTTTATACAGACTTATGGTGAAGCCTGTATTTACAAGAAAGTGAGTGGGAGCTCTGTAGCATTTCTGATATTATATGTGGATGACATATTACTGATTGGAAATGATATAGAATTTCTGGATAGCATAAAAGGATACTTGAATATGAATTTTTTCAATGAAAGACCTCGGTGAATCTACTTACATATTGGGCATCAAGATCTATAGGGATAGATCGAGACGCTTAATAGGACTTTCATAAAGCACATACCTTGGCAAAGTTTTGAAGAAGTTCAAAATGGATCAGTCAAAGAAAGGGTTCTTGCATGTGTTGCAAAGTGTGAAGTTGAGGAGGACTCAAAGCCCGACCACGAAGGAAGATAGAGAGAGTGAAAGTCATTCCCTATGCCTCAGCCATAGGTTCTATAAAGTATGCCATGCTGTGTACCGGAACTGTTGTGTGCCTTGCCATGAGTTTGGCAAGGGGGTACAATAGTGGATCACTGGACAGCGGTCAAGATTATCCTTAGTTACCTAAGAGGACTAAGGAAATGTTTTTTGGTTATGGAGGTGATAAAGAGTTTGCCATATTGGGCTACGTCGATGCAAGCTTTGACATTGATTCAGATGACTCTGAGTCTCAATCTAGATACGTATTGAAAGTGGGAGCAATTAGCTAGAGTAGCTCCATGCAGAGCATAGTAGCTAGACATAGAAATTTGCAAAATACGTAGGGATCTGAATATGGCAGACCCATTGACTAAATCTCTCTCATAAGCAAAACATGATAACACTCTAGTAAACTCTTTGTGTGTTAGTCACATGGCGATGTGAAATATGGGTGTTAATCACATGGCGATGTGAACTAGAGTATTGACTCTGGTGCAAGTGGACCTGATGGAAATATGCCCTAGAGGCAATAATAAAGTTGTTATTATTATTTTTCCTTATTCATCATAAAGGTTTATTATTCATGCTAGAATTGTATTGATCGGAAACTTAAATACATGTGTGGATACATAAAAAAATACCGTGTCCCTTGTGAGCCTCTACTAGACAAGCTCGATGATCAAAGATGGTTAAGGTTTCCTAACCATGGACATGCGTTGTCACTTGATATTGGGATCACATCATTAGGAGAATGATGTGATGGATAAGACCCATCCGTTAGCTTAGCATATGATCGTTCAGTTTATTGCTACAGCTTTCTTAAATGTCAAATACATATTCCTTTGACCATGAGATCATGCAACTCCTGGATACCGGAGGAATACCTTGTGTGTTATAAAATGTCACAACGTAACTGGGTGATCATAAACTCTACAGTTATCTTCGAAGGTGTCTGTTGAGTTGGCATGAGTCGGGATTGGGATCTGTCACTCCGTGTATCGAAGAGGTATCTCTGGGCCCTCTCGGCAATACAACATCACAAGAAGCTTGCAAGGAAAATGACTAAGGAGTTAGTTACGAGATGATGTATTGCGGAACGAGTAAAGAGACTTGCCGGTAACGAGATTGAACTAAGTATGAAGATACCAACGATCGAATCTCGGGCAAGAAACATACCGACAGACAAAGGGAATTACGTATGTTGTCATAAGGTTCGACCGATAAAGATCTTCATAGAATATGTAGGAACCAATATGGGCATCCATGTCCCGCTATGGTTATTGACCGGAGAGTCGTCTCGGTCATGTCTACATCATTCTCGAACCCGTAGGGTACGCATGCTTAACGTTCGTTGACGATATAGTATAATATGATTTATGTGATTTGGTGACTGAATGTTGTTCGGAGTCCCAGATGATATCACGGACATGATGAGGAGCTCCGGAATGGTTCGGAGGTAAAGATTGATATATAGGACGATAATATTTGGTCACCGTAAAGGTTTCCGGATTTACTGGGTATTCATCGGGTCACCGTAAGGGGTTCCGGGAGACCTACGGGGATTATATGGGCCTAATGGGCCAAGGGGAGGCACACACACTATCCCACAAGGGGCTGGCGCGCCCTCTCCCTGGCCGCCGGCTCTAAGGAATGAAAGGGGGAGGGCTAGCCCCTCCTGCCTTCCCCTCCTCATGTGAGAAAGGAAAGGGGGAGGGCGCCACCCACTCTTGCCTTTCCCCGTGCGCCTAAGAAGGCAAAGGAGCGCGGCTAGGGCAGGGGCCAAGGGTGGCCGCCGGCCCCCTTGGGGAAACACTAGGCTGCCTCCCTCCTCCCCACTATATATATATATATATATATATATATATATATATATATATATATATATATATATATATATATATATATATATATATGTGTGTGTGTGTGTGTGTGTGTGTGGAGGCAGAGGGGCAACACACACCACGATTCCCTAGCCGTGTGCGGCGCCCCTCTCCCCCTAGTTCATCCTCAGTCATATTTTCATAGTGCTCGGCGAAGCCTTGCAGATATATTTGCATCACAACCGTCACCACACCGTCGTGCTGCCGAAACTCATCTACTACTTCGCCCATCTTGTTGGATCAAGAAGGCGAGGATGTCATCGAGCTGAACGTGTGCTAAGCGCGGAGGTGTCGTACTTTCGGTACTTGAACGAGGAGATCATGAAGGTGTTCGACTACATCAACCACGTTGATAAACGCTTCCGCTTAACGATCTACAAGGGTACGTAGACACACTCTCCCCTCTCGTTGTTATGCATCTCTAAGGATAAATCTTGTGTGTGCATAGAATTTTTTTGTTTTCCATGCAATGTTTCCCATCAATAGAAGCAAGACCAATAATTTCATCCTTACTAGGAAATTCTTTTATCACGAGGTTGTCTGCTGAATTTCGAGAAACTAAACTCATGTCACCAAAGTTAATACTAACAGTTTCTTTATTGCAATCAATCTTAGCATTAATTGTATTCAAGAAAGGTATACTAAATATAATGGGACAAAAATCATCTTGTGGAGAACCAAGAACTAGAAAATCAGTGGGGTATTTTATCTTTCCACACAATACTTCAACATAGCTAGCAACCAAAGCGATGAAATAATACTTCTATTCACAAGCTTAATTGTAGCATCAATGTCCTCTATTTCAGCGGGTGCAATATCAATCATAATCTCTTGATATAAGTTAAATGGAATAGCACTCATACTAGCACCCAAATCACAAAAACCATGGTAACAATGATCTCCTATTTTAACAGACACAACAAGCATGCCAACAACAATCTTATTGTTATATTTAGGACCAGGCTTAGCAATTCTAGTACCTTCATTACAGAAGTAAATAACATTCCCATCAGTACTATCGACCAAGAGATATTAACCATAGCAATCTTAGGTTCAACTTTGATTTGTTCAGAGGGACTAGATGTTCTAATATTCCTTTTGTTAACCACAGTTGAAACTTTAGTATGTTCCTTTATCCTACTAGGCAAAGGAGGTTTCTCAATGTAAGCAGTAGGCACAACTGGATCATCTTTACTTTAACTATAACGTGTTCCTCAATCTTTACTTTAATAGGGGTGTGATATTTAAACCACTTCTCCTTAGGGAGATCAACATGAGTAGCAAATGATTCACAAAAAGAGGCTACTATCTCAGAGTCAAGTCCATATTTAGTGCTAAACTTATGAAAAGCATCGGTATCCATAGAAGATTTAACTATCAAACTTAAGCTTTATACATGACTCTTTACCTTTTTCGAGTTCGCAGTCTTCAGAGTTGCGTCTAATTCTTTTTAGAAGATCCCATCTGAATTCAATAGTTTTCTTCATAAAGGAACCAGTAGAAGAAGAATCGAGCATGGTTTGATCATTAGGAGAAAGCCGAGCATAATTTTTTTGTAAGCCAATTTCTCTTGAGAGCTTATGATTGGGGCATGTGTACATCATGTACTTAAGCCTTCCCCAAGCTTGAGCAATACTTTCTCCTACAAGAGGCCAAAAATTATATATATAATTCCGATCACGATGAACCACATGCATAGGATAAAACTTCTGATGAAATACCAATTTCAATCGGTTCTAATCCCATGTTCCAATATCATCACATAGCCCATACCATGTCAATGTCTTTCCCTCCAAAGATAAAGGGAAAACCTTCTTCTTAACTCCATCCTCAGATAAACCAGGAAGCTTAAATAATCCACAAACTTCATCCACATATACTAAGTGCATATCGGGATGTATTTTTCCATCTCCTGCATAAGGATTAGCTAGCAGTTTCTCTATCATACCCGAAGGAATCTCATAACAAATATTTTTTCAGTAGGTGCAGTGGGTTGAGGGGAAACTCTTTGTGCCTCTGGTCGAGGTGAAGATACCCCGAACAAACCCCTTAAAGGATTATTTTCCATAGTAACAAGTGACGGTAAAATTCAACATGTAATGTAACTGTTTCCTTACCAAATTTCACTCACCAAAGGCACTTCACTCCCCGGCAATGGCGTCAAAAAATAGTCTTTATGACCCACAAGTATAGGGGATCAATCTTAGTCCCTTCAATAATTAAGAGTGTCGAACCCAATATGAGGATCAGAAGGAAATGACAAGCAGTTTTCAACAAGGTATTGTCTGCAAGCACTGAAATTATCGATAACAGATAGTTTGATAGCAAGGTAATTTGTAATGAGCAACAAGTAGTAATGATAAAAAAAGGTGCAGCAAGGTATCCCAATCCTTTTTGTAGCAAAGTATAGACCAGAACAATCTCTTATAATAAGAAATGTGTTCTTGAGGACACACAGGAATTTCATCTAGTGAATTTCATCATGTTTGTTTGATTCGCGTTCGCTACTTTGGTAATTTGATATGTGGGTGGACTGGTGCTTGGGTGCTGTCCTTACTTGGACAAGCCTCCCACTTATGATTAACCCCTCTCACAAGCATCCGCAACTACTAAAGAAGAGTTAAGATAAATGTAACCATAGCATGAAACATATGGATCCAAATCAGCCCCTTCCGGAATAGCGCATAAACTAGAGTTTAAGCTTCTGTCACTCTAGCAACCCATCTTCTAATTACTACTCCATAATCCCTTCTCTTAGGCCCAATGGTGAAGTGTCATTTAGTCGACATTCACATGACAACACTAAGGGAAACAACAACATACATATCATCAAAATATCGAACGAATACCAGATTCACATGATTACTTATGACAAGACTTCTTGTAGCGACCAGACCTCAAAAATACCGATCTCGTGCATCGTTGTCATCCCCGGATCAGAATGCTTGACACATACACAAGACTTGAAGGATTTATAACAGAGTAGCAATCACACACTTATTACAATCGAATGTCTCAAAAGATAACTTATTACAATAAATATGGCTTAAGGCCATCTAATAACGTTAACAGCGGAAGGCTTGGAAGATAAGCGAGTCCATCAACTCCAACGGCATCATCGAGTATAGAACCACGACCTAAGGCAGCTTACTGTCGTTTGAAAAGTCTCGCAACATGAACGTTGCAGCTCAAACGGGTCAAAGACATGGAATATGCCGCAATGTAACACATAGAGAGTAACATGAAAGAGTAATGCTATACTACATGCATATATGGCTGATGGAAATCTCTATGGTTACAGATTTTATGTAAAGCCAATTTTTCCCTCATCGCAAAGGAATAAATTTTATTTAACTATCATGGTGGTTGTTAAACATTGAGAATGGTTGACAGCATTCTCAATCCCAATTAAGCATCATCATTAAACCCAACAATATTAATTAAAGTAACATGATGAAATTCACATGATAATCCAAGTACTAGATACTCAAGATGTCCATAACCGGGGACACAGTTAACCATGATTAGTTTTATACACTCTGCAGAGGTTTGCGCACTTTTCCCCACAAGACTCGATCTCCTCCGTTGGATTTCTCGCACTACATGGTGTTTGAGAAACGGATGACCGAGACATAGTCTTTCAGAAGCGCTAGCACCTTATGAACGGGTAGACCGTTACACCTACATCCCACTACATCTGCTAGTCTACCACTGTAAGAGTTCTCACGACTTAATCAACTATGTTAGAGCCCATAGTAGCTTGTGGCTGCACACGGAAGTTTCTAGCATGAATAATCTCATGATTCCTTTGAGCCCAGGTGGCGGTCCAAAAGAAACAGTAATCTCGAATACCTGTGTACCTCAATCCACCCAGATGTGTATTAAAGTTGCCACCTTAAGTAAACCATTAATTAACAATCTCACATATGTCATGGATACACTCACCCAATCCACGTCTACTAGCATAGCATGGCAATATAAGCAAACGTAGAAGTACCTCCCAAGGGTTTGAAAATAAAACAGGTAATAGGTACTACCTCAACTACTTCCCAAAACCCACAATTTAATTAGATCCTAGTCATGCAATGTTTGAGGATTGATCTAATGCATAAAAACTGGGTATGAAATGGATATGATCAAAGTGTTACTTGCCTTGCTGATGATCCGCTTAACCTAGAGATTCAAAGTAGCAAGCGGCGCACTCCGGGTACTCTATCGCAAATAAACAAGCATACAATAATTACTCATCTAATGCATAGGTAACACTCAAATAAAATATCTAACCAGAAAATTCAACTTAAGAACTCCGGTTTGCAAAAAGAATCAAATCAAACAAAGCAACAAAAGTCAAACGGCGAAAGAAACAAGCTTTGTTTACTAATCTGGAGCTAAGTCAAATTTTACAGAAGCAAAAACTTGTTTGAGTTGATTAATCGGAAAGTGGGTTTCGATACGAAACTCTAGGCGCTTGAATCACCTGATTCCGATAAACGAGCGAAAAGTTATACTAGATCGAAAATCGGATCAGAAATCCCGATCAGAAATAATCGCAGAAAATCCGAGAAAAATAAAAACGGACGAACAGGCTAACGAACGAGCGTTCGTTAACTGAAACTAAACGACGAAAACTGTTCGTTAAAAAGAACGAATGAGCGAACGCTCGCTAAATAAACTAAACCGAAAAACAGATCTAGGTTTTTTTTAAGAAAACCAATCAAAAAACCGGCGGAAAACCGAACGGTTTTCTTGAGGAAAATCGCCGGCGGTGAGGCGGCGGCTTACTCCGGCGAGGGGGCGGCGGGTCCGCGGGTCGGCGGCGGGCGGCGGTGTTCGGCGGGTCGGCGGCGGCGTCTGGGTCGGCGACGGGCGGCGTTGAGGTGGTCGACGGACGGCGGCGGCGTCCGGCGGCGGTGGCATGGCGGCGGCAAGAATGGCAGCGGTGGTTGGGCCTCGGGTTTGGGCACAGGTGGGCTGGTGGCTTGGTGGGCTCGGGGGGCGCTATTTAAAGGGGCCGACCAGGCAGAGTCCTGGCCGAACATGGCCCAAAGTCGGTTTCGTTTTTTTAAAATAATTTCGCGTATAAAAACAAACAAAAGAAATACTAAACGGACTCCAAAAATCCCGAAATAAATTTTCCCCGGCTTCTAAAATCAAGCCGGACAAGGTGAACATTTATTTGGGGCCTAAATGCAATTCTGAAAAACGTGCATTTTTCCTAAATTCAAATAAAATAGTGATAAACTCCAAATAAAAATCTTATTTGATTTTTTATTAAACCTTCAATATTTCTTTATTTTGGGAAAGTCATTTTATTCCCTCTCTCATATTTTTATTATAGAAATAATTGAAGATAAAATAAATAAAATCAAATGATCCTATTTTCAAAATTTGAGAAAGCTCAAATATGAAAATAACGAATTCTCCAACTCTCTCTATGGGTCCTTGAGTTGCGTGAAATTTCTAGGGTCCCTGCCGAAATGCAATAAAATATGATATGCAATGATGATCTATGTATAACATTCCAAATTGAAATTTTGGGATGTTACACTTCTCCCATGTCCTCAAGAACAAAATTAACTACGCACAAATCATATTCATCTACAAGATTAGAGGGGTATTGAGTAACATCAAGGATCTGAACAAATAATCTTCCACCAAAGGTGTAAACAAGACTACTAGCAACCCACAGGTACCAACCTGAGATTTTGAGACAAAGATTGAATACATGAGATGAACTGGGGTTTGAGATGAGACGGTGCTGGTGAAGATGTTGATGAAGATTGGTCCTCCTGAGGGGAACGAAGAATGAAAATAAAAAAAAACTCCTACGAACACCCAAGATCTACCTAGGAGAAGCATAGCAACGAGTGGGGAGAGTGTGCCTATGTACCCTCGTAGACCGAAAGTGGAAGTGTATATAACGCGGTTGATGTAATTGTACTCTCCGCGATCTGATCACGATCCAACCGATCTTGTGCCGAACAGATGGTACATTAGAGTTTAGCACATGTGCGGCTCGATAACGTATTCTTCTCCTTGATCCAGCAATATAAGGCGGAGAAGTAGCTGGGAGCACAACCAGCACGATGATGTGGTGGTGATGGTGGTGGTGGAGCTAGTTCAGCAGGGCTTCGCTAAGCGCTACTAGAATGAAGATGGAGGAACTACGGAGTAACGGGAGAGAGAGGGCCGCCAAGGGCATGGTGTGTCCTCTTGGGCGCCCCTCCCCTCTATATATAGGTGGAGAGGCATTGGGAACAGCCCCTCCAAGCCCTAGGGCATAGCCAAGGGGGAGAGGACTTGGACCCCAAGTCCAATCCTATTCCTACTAGGACTCCCTCTTTTTTCCCCTTCCCTAGCCACATGCGCTTTTGAGGACTTGGTGCGCCTAACCCAATAAGGCCATGGTGCCTCCCATCAGCCCACGCCAGCCCTTGGGTCATGGTGGACCCACTTGTGGACTTCCGGACCACTCCGAAATCCTCCGGAACCTTCTAGAAGCTTCATAGTACAGTGCGAAAAAACTACATCTTTTTCTGGACGAAAATATGACTTACCATTTATAAATCTTTTCCTCTCGACCATTCCGAGACTCCTCGTGACGTCTGGGATCTCATCCGGGACTCTGAACAACACTCAGTTACCAATCATCAAATATCCCAATGCCACTCTAGCGTCAACGAACGTTAAGCATGCGACACTACGGGTTCGAGAATCATGTAGTCATGACCGAGACACCTCTCCCTTTGTCCGGCGATATGTTACTTGCCCGAGATTCGATCGTCGCTATCTAAATACCTAGTTCAATCTTGTTTCTAGCAAGTCTCTTTACTTGTTCTGTAATACAGGATCTCATGACTAACTCATTAGCCACATTGCTGGCAAGCTCTTTACGATGTTGTATTACCGAGAGGGCCTAGAGATATCTCTCCGTCATACGGAGTGACAAATCCCAGTCTCAATCTGTACAGCCCAACAAACACCTTCAGTGATACCTGTAGAGCACCTTTATGGTCACCCAGTTATGAAGTGGCGTTTGGATACACACTAAGTATTCCTCTGGTGTCAGGGAGTTGCACAGTCACATGGTCTTAGGAATAGATACTTGACATGAAGAAAGCTATAACAATAAACTGATATGATCAACTACTAATCTTACGATTGGGTCTTGTCCATCACATCATTCTCCTGATGATGTGATCCCATTATCAAATGACAACTCATGTCTATGGTTAGGAAACCTTAACCATCTTTGATCAACGAGCTAATCTAGTAGAGGCTCACTAGGGACACGGTACTTGTTTATGTATCCACACATGTATTTAAGTTTCCGGCCAATACAATTCTAGCGTGAATAATAAACCTATATAATGAATAAGGAAATATGATAATGACCAATTATTATTGCCTCTAGGGCATATATCCAACAGTCTCCCACTTGCACTAGAGTCAATAATGTAGATCACATTGTTATGTGATTAAACCCCCAATAAGTTATGGGGTTTGATCATGTTTTGCTCATGAGAGAGGTTTTAGTCAACGGGTTTGCAACATTCATATTCGTATGTACTTTGCAAATCTCTATGTCTATAATGCTCTGTATGGAGCTACTCTAGCTAACTGCTGCCACATTTGATCATGTTTTGCCCTGTATGGAGTCATCTGGATCGGTACCAAAGCTTGCATCGACGTAATCCTTTACGACTAACTCTTTATCACCTCCATAACCGAGAAGCAATTCCTTAGTCCTCTTTACGTACCTAAGGATAATTTTGACTGTTGTCCAGTGATCCACTCCTGGATCACTCTAGTACCCCCTTGCTAGATACATGGCAAGGCACACATCAGTTATGGTACACAACATGACATGCATTATAAAGCCTATGGTTGAGGCATAGGGAATGACTTTCATCCTTTCTTTTTCTTCTGCCATGGTTGGGCTTTGAGCCTTACTCAACTTCACACATTGCAATACAGGAAAGAACCCTTTCTTTGACTGGTCTATTTTGAACTTCTTCAAAACTTTGTCAAGGTATGTGCTTTGTGAAAGTCCTTTTAAGCGTCTTGATCTATCTCTATAGATTTTGATGCCCAATATGTAAGTAGCTTCACCGAGGTCTTTCATTGAAAAACTCTTATTCAAGTATCCCTTTATGCTTTCCAGAAATTCTATATCATTTCCGATCAACAATATGTCATCCACATATAATAACAGAAATGATATAGAGCTCCCACTCACTTTATTGTAAATACAAGCTTCTCCATAAGTTTGTATAAAACCAAAAGCTTTGATCACTTCATCAAAGCGAATATTCCAACTCCGAGATGCTTCCACCAGTCCATAGATGGATCTCTAGAGCTTGCATCATATATAACTCTTCCTTAAGAAACCCATTAAGGAATGTCGTTTTGACGTCCATTTGCTAGATCTCATAACCATAAAATGTGACAACAACTAACATAATTCTAACAGACTTAAGCATCGCTACGGGTGATAAAGTCTCATCGTAGTCAACCCCTTGAACTTGTCAGAAACCTTCTGCGACAAGTCGAGCTTTATAGACAATGACATTACCAACAGTGTGTGCCTTCTTCTTAAAGATCCATTTATTTTTCAATGGCTTGCCGGTGATCGGGCAAGTCCACCAAAATCCGTACTTCTTCTCATACATGGATCCTATCTCGGATTTCATGGCCTGAAGCCATTTCTCAGAATTCGGGCTCATCCTAGCTTCTTCATAGTTTGTAGGTTCGCCGTTGTCCAACAACATAATTTCCAGGACTGGATTACCGTACCACTCTGGTGCGAAACGTACCCTGGTCGACCTATGAAGTTCATTAGTAACTTGATCCGAAGCTTCATGATCATCATCATCATTAGCTTCCTCTTTGTTTGGTGTGGGCATTATGGGAACTGCTTTGTGGGATGTCCAACCTTCCAATTCAAGAGAAGGTACGATTACCTCATCAAGTTCTAGTTTCCTCCCACTCACTTTTTTTGAGAGGAACTCCTTCTGTAGAAAGGACCCATTCTTTGCAACAAAGATCTTGCCCTTGGATCTGTGGTAGAAGGTATACCCAATGGTCTCTTTAGGGTATCCATGAAGACGCACTTCTCCGCTTTGAGTTAGAGCTTATCAGGCTGAAGCCTCTTGACATAAACGTCGCATCCCCAAACTTTAAGAAACGACAACTTAGGTTTTTGCTGAACCATAGCTCATACGGTGTCGTTTCAAAGGATTTAGACGGTGCCCTATTTAAAGTGAATGCGACTATCTCTAATGCATAACCCCAAAAGGATAGTGGCAAATCGGTAAGAGACATCATAGAATGCACCATATCCAATAGAGTACGATTACGACGTTCAGACACACCATTATGTTGTGGTGTTCCAGGTGGCGTGAGCTGTGAAACAATTCCACATTGTCTTAAAAGCATACCAAACTCGTAACTAAAATATTTACCTCCACAATCAGACCGTAGAAACTTCATTTTGTTCTTACGATGATTTTCCACTTCATTCTGAAATTCCTTGAACTTTTCAAATGTTTCAGACCTGTGTTTCATTAGGTAAATACACCCATATCTACTCAAATCATCTGTGAAGGTAAGAAAATAACGATATCTGCCGCGTGCCTCAACACTCATTGGACCACATACATCGGTATGTATTATTTCCAATAAGTCGCTAGCTCGCTCCATTGTTCCGAAGAACGGAGCTTTAGTCATCTTGCCCATAAGGCATGGTCATGCCTCAAATGATTCATAATCAAGAGATTCCAAAAGTCCATCAGCATGGAGTTTCTTCATGCTTTTTACACCAATATGACCTAAGCGGCAGTGCCACAAATATGTGGTACCATCATTACTAACTTTGCAGCTTTTGGCATCAATGTTATGAATATGTTTATCACTACGATCGAGATTCAACAAGAATAAACCATTCACAAGGGGTGCATGACCATAAAAGATATTACTCATATAAATAGAATAACCATTATTCTCTGACTTAAATGAATAACCGTCTGGCAATAAACAAGATCCAGATATAATGTTCATGCTCAACGCATGCACCAAATAACAATTATTTAGGTTTAAAACTAATCCCGAAGGTAGATGTAGAGGTAGCGTGCCAATGGCGATCACATCAACCTTGGAACCATTTCCGACGCGCATAGTCACCTCGTCCTTAGCCATTCTTCGTTTATTCCGCGGCTCATGTTTCGAGTTACAAATATGAGGAACCAAACCAGTATCAAATACCCAGGCGCTAGTAAGGTACACATCAGAACATGTATATCAAATATACCTTTGTTGATTTTGCCAGCCTTATTATATGCCAACTACTTGGGGCAGTTCCGCTTCAGTGACCATTCCGCTTGCAATAGAAGCACTTAGTCTCAGGTTTGGCACTACTGTAGGATGCTGCTAATGCGACACTACAATCAGAGACCCTTCGACGAAACTGTGTGTGATGCATTAATCACAAACGGTGATGTACAAAAACCTTAAAAATATGCAAAACATTTCCGATGGCGGATACATCAAACACGGTTCAGATTTTAGTTGCGTGTGTGATATGTCTCCAACGTATCTATAATTTCTGATTGTTCCATGTTGTTATATTATCATTCTTGGATGTTTTACAATCATTTTATAGTCATTTTATATCATTTTTTGGTACTAACCTATTGACATAGTGCCAAGTGCCACTTGTTGTTTTCTGCATGTTTTTTACATCACATGAAATAAATACCAAACGGAGTCCAAACGCAGCGAAACTTTTTGTGAATTTGTTTTGGACTAGAAGACATCTAGTGGGCCGGAGAAGCACCTGGGGGTGCTCCGAGGGGAGCACAACCCACCAGGGCGCGCCTGGGGCCCCAGGCGCGCCCAAGCGGGTTGTGCCCACCTCGGGTGCCCCCTGAACCGCCTCTTTGCTCTATAAATACCCCAATATTCCATAAACCCTAGAGGAGTCGATGAAAATCAATTCCAGCCGCCGCAGAGTCCAGAACCACCAGATCCAATCTAGACACCATCACGGAGGGGTGCATCATGTCCAGTGGTGCCTCTCCGATGATGCGTGAGTAGTTCTTTGTAGACTTACGGGTCCGTAGTTAGTAGCTAGATGGCTTCCTCTCTCTCGTTTGATTCTCCATACAATGGTCTCTTGGAGATTGATGTCGCTTGAATCTACGTCGGTACTTCCCCAAAGAGGAAGGGATGATGCAGCACAACGGCGATAGGTATTTACCTCAGATATGAAACCAAGGTTATCGAACCAGTAGGAGAACCAAGCAACACAACGTAAACAACCCCTGCACAAAAATAACAACACCTCGCAACCAGACGTATTAAAGGGGTTGTCAATCCCTTTCGGGGTACGGCGCTAGAAATTGTGTGTTGACGGGAGAAAGTTGTATAGATTGAATAAATAGATCGCAAATAAAATAAAGTGCAGCAAAGTATTTTTGTATTTTTGGTTTAGTAGATCTGAATAAAAAGTACAAATAAAATAGATCGCAAAGCAAATATATGAGAAAGAAGACCCCGGGGCCGTAGATTTCACTAGTGGCTTCTCTCGAGAAAGATAGCGAACGGTGGGTAAACAAATTACTGTTGGGAATTGATAGAACTTCAAATAATTATGACGATATTCAGGAAATGATCATTACATAGGCATCACATCCAAGATTAGTAGACCAACTCCTGCCTGCATCTACTACTATTACTCCACACATCGACCGCTATCCAGCATGCATCTAGTGTATTAAGTTCATGGAAAACGGAGTAATGCAATAAGAACGATGACATGATGTAGGCAAGATCCATTTATCTATGGCGGAAGATATAGATACCATCTTTTTATCCTTAGTAGCAACGATACATACGTGTCGATTCCCTTTCTGTCACTGGGATCAAGCACCATAAGATGAAACCCACTACCGGACACCTCTTCCCACTGCAAGATAACTAGATCAAGTTGGCCAAACAAAACCCAAATATCGGAGAAGAAATATGAGACTATCACTACAGGAATCAGCTACTTTGCCATTTGCCACGGCGGACGGCAAAGGCATGGATGGTGGATGGTGGACGGCAAAGGTCTTTACCGTCCACCGCGGACGGCAAAAGGGGACGGCAAAGTAAGGGACAAAGAGCTACTTTGCCGTCTGCTTCGGGCGGCTGACGGCAAAGGTGCCTTTGCCATCAGCAGCAGACGGCAAAGAATGCAGACGGCAATAAATGCGCTGTTACTCCGTTAGGTGGTTAACGACAGGCCTTTGCCGTCTGCTGGCAGACGGCAAAGGCTGCCATCTGCTGGCAGATGGCAAAGAGCCTATATTGCCCCATTTAATTCTATTTTTTTTCTTATACCAATTCATTTTCACATAAAATATCTCTCTCTCTCTCTCTCTCTCTCTCACACACACACACACACACACACACACGTATCACCAATATAACATATCCAACACATATTACCAATAGTCATGAACACATATATCCAACACATATTACCAATAGTAGCAAGTTTCATCCATACATATACATAGTTCCATCAATATTACACAGTTTCATCCATAGGTAGCAAGTTTCACAAAGTCAAAACTATCTTATTACTAAGATCTTCTCTGGATCTTCTTCTTTTCTTCCAACCTGCATAACAAAAACAGTAAGAAAGAGAGAATGAGTTAGGAGTAGAAATGTAGCATTTCACTTGGTGAAATGCAATGCTGTAGGAGCCAGCACTTCAGATCAAGACAATCTTAAATTAGTGTAAAGTTATGACAGATCCGTGCATGTGTACATAAAGCAATTAACCATAGTTGTACGTCTTAGCTACTCTAGCAAATACTCCTACTCTATTGCAATACAGAAGAACATTGTGCTGCTGTAGTAAGTAGAGGAGTAGGAAGAACATGCTGCCTGTGGGAAACTGATCCAAGGACGCACCTGGTGGCCGATGGCTTGGCCGGGCGCCATCTCCGCGAGGGGCGCCACTCCGCAAGGAGGAGGCCCGTGCAGCGAGGAGGAGGCCCGTGCGGCGAGGAGGATGCTACTCCCAAGACTCCCATGCATGTCGTCCTCAAGATTTACCTAAAACATATAAGCAACAAGGATGAGTACAGAGACTCAGCAAGTTCATAAAGGAATAATAAACAGTACTCATATCAATATACCAAGACTCGGTTAACACCATACACTCATTAGTGTTCAACACATATAATGGTGCCCTACATGCCTACATGCTCATCTCATTTCATTGCGTATACCGGTATAGCTTGAGTGGACGCCCGTCGACATCCACTCACTCCAATATGTGGAGGTTGCCTCCAAAGTAGGTCGCAACCCAACAATGAAGGTCTCAATGTTCCCACCAAGGTAGTGCACGCCTTCATTCACTATCATCATGAGTGCAAGTATGCAAATGCAAGCATAGTACTTGAATCAACATATCATGGCCATCGTCATCGCCATCATAATAAACAGCATTGACATGGAAGATATCATAAATAAAAATGGAATGTAGAGATTATGCAAGTCATTATCCCGTCGTGAACTTGCCTCAACCGCGGGGCACAAATTGTGAGGCAAACGGTTCCGAACTCGAAGTACCCACACTTGTTATCAAGCATATATCTCAGTCACAGCAAAGCATGGTCTCAACACATAAGAATATATAATTTAGTGGCGCTCCTATGCACAAGACACCAGCTCATACGTACGTTATCACATTATAAGTCCTCATATCATCAACGATGACAAAATCTTAGAGTATAAGTCTAGTTACAATCACCAAGTCAAACGTAAAATTCTGTCCAACATAGTACAGTCATCTTAATAATTCCATAGGATTTAGTGTATAACACGAAATCTAACAAATAATATATGTTTAAGCATCTGCAGAATATCCTCTACAATTTTTGTGTTGTGACTTTAATTTAATTAAACCTCTAGCATGGCCTAAACTGCCATACAACAAATTCTGCACCCCAGGAACATAAATTTCGGGACAGAAAACTAAAATGATGGCTGCTCTCAAACCGTACATCGAAACGAAGCAAATAAGTACTCTACGGAAACCTTGGGACTTTATCTAAAACTTATGTAAAGGGGCCAACTCTAAATTCTAAGCATAGCTAACTCATTTTTTAGATAGAAGCTTGCTGTCCAGAACTGTCAGGCACTGCAGTTTTTAACTGAACCAAGTTCAGTGATGTACAGCAAGGGAAAACCAGTGTACAAGAGCATTTCTAATCCTCACGTGTAAGATAAAACAGAATTATAACTTGCAAACTAACTCCTCTCCCCAGGTTTAATTGCTTACACGCATATAGACATGTTCGTCAAGCTATTGGCATACCTGAACAGGCAAAACAGGCCACATCAAACAATCCAGCCAAGATGCTAACCCACCTACAGGAACTATGTTGCTCCAGCGCTAAAGATCGAACCAAGAGTGACACAAGGAGTTGGAGAAGTAACAGACCGGGGGTGGGCCGATGGCCAGCAGCAGCCCGTGCTCCACCGGCAGCTGCGGCGGCCACGAAGACGCAAGGAGCAGGGGAGCGGGAGCAGCCTCCACACGGCAGCGACCACGACGAGAAGCGGCGCCAAGAATAGCAGCAATCTCACAGCGGTGGCAATCACGCCACCAGCAGCAGCAGCGACCTGACGGCTGCGGCCTCCCATGGATAAGATGAGAGGAAGACTTGGAAAGGGGAATAGAAGAAAAACAGGGCTTGAGCACAGCGTACAGCGGCGCAACGGGCACGAGGCAGCGTGGGGCGGCGGCGGCGACGCGGGGACCCGGGCGGGGCGCAGAGGAGCTCGGTGCTCAGCTCCCATGGCGGCGGCGGATCTCGTGGTCGGGGCGACCGGCGACAAGCCTTCCGCGGCGGGGCGGCGAGCTTGTGGGGAGGTGGCGGCGACACGGGGACGCGGGCGGGGCGCAGAGGAGCTCGGTGCTCGGCTCCCATGGCGGCGGCGGATCTCGAGGTCGGGGCGACCCGCGAAGAGGCTTCCGCGGCGGGGCGGTGAGCTTGTGGGGAGGTGGCGGCACGCGACGTGGCGCAGGCGGCAGCGCGAGGCGGCGGGGCTCCTGGGGTCCGGTGAGGTGGCGGCGTGCACCGGCGGGCGGAGGCAAGGTGGCACAGCGGTGCGGGGTCGAGGGAGGCATGGTCGGGCGGCGCTCGACTGTGGGGTAGGGCGGAGAGAGGGGATAGATAGAGGAGGTGGGGGCAACGATTTTTATTTTACTCGCAAAAAAAGGTAGCCCCCTCTTTGCCGTCTGCCGCCAGATGGCGAAGATCTTCGCCGTCCATCGGCAGACCAGCAAAGAAACGACAGATGTAAAAACCTCTCGTGTCGTCCGCCAACAGACGGCAAAGAAATGACAGATGGCAAAGACCTTCTTTGCAGTCTGCCAGTTCTTTGTCGTCTGTTGTTTGGTAGCTGATGGCAAAGACCTTCTTTGTCGTCCGCAAGCAGACGGCAAAGAACTGGCAGACGGGAAAATCCCTGATTCCAGTAGTGTATAAGAGATCAAAGAAACTCAAATAACTTTTATGGATATAAAAACATATGACTGATCATAAAGTCGAAGTTCATCAGATCCCAACAAACACACCACAAAAAGAATTACATCATATGGATCTCCAAGAGACCATTATATTGAGAAGTCAGCGAGAGAGATAAAGCCATCTAGCGAGAGAGATATTTCCTGGGCCTACCGGTCAGCCACTCGGAAGCGACCCCATATAAAGCGTTGGACCGGCATTTTGAACAAGGCGCCTCGCACTTCTCCTCTCTCCGCCCAAAACTTTCTCGCCACGCCTCCGCTCCGCCCAACAAGCTCGGCAGACTTTTCGCTGGCGACCATGGTGAAGGACAAGACCGCCACTCGAACGGGTGAAGAAGACGGCGAAGGTTAAGGGAGAGCGCCCGGTCAGGCGGTTCCTCTTGCGGTCCAAGCCGCCGCAAGGTCGGGTCCAAGGAGATCGGATCCGGCCGACCATCACCGAGAAAGATCTCACCGATCCGCCAACGGCGACTGATCCCCATGGGTCGGCGAGGCTTCCGCACGGAGTGGCAACCGCAACTGAAGAGGGTGAGTCGCCTCCCGCCACCCACGAGATAGGGGTTTTCTCCGCCGCCAAATCCTTTTTTCCGGGTTTCGAACTTTTTGGAGCGCAACTCCACCATTTCACTCAAACTCCATTGTGTATCTTGTTGCTTGTTTCGTCTCATGAGAATTTCTTGGGTTGTCGATCGCATTGGGGTCTTTTCACACATATTCACCGTCGCCTCAGACGGTGAAGAAAACGAGCCCGAATGACTAGAGGACCCAAGTAATCCAAATGTGTGGGGACTCGGGGTCCAGATGAGGGGAGAGCGCCTTTCTAGCTATGACTCTCCCCGACTTTGTTAGAGGGTGGCAATGACCGTTTTATCGCTAAGACCCCGACGCCGGGCAATGACCGGGCTCCCTCCTTTCTCCATGAGTCGAGTGAACAAGCCATCTTCCCCGAAGGTGTTACCGAGGAGAAGGCCCAAGTAAAGCTGTTGATGGAGCGTAGTCCAGATTATTCGCGATGGGGTGACCGCATGGATCTCCGGAGGTTTTTCTCCGACGGCGATTCAGCCACTCCAATACCGAGGTCATCCGATGTGGATGTACTCGCACGGATGATACCACTGGTCCATCCGGAGGAGGTTGATGACGCCATACCGAGAAGTGGATGACCGCCATCACAGAAATAAAGACAACCTCGCGGAGCTAGGAGGATTCCACCACTCGACCGAGTTACCAACTGCATAAGGTATCACCGCTATCTCCGATCGTGATTCTCGCCGCATTCATTCTGCTTTGATGTCAATTTCGCCGACCGACTTTCACCTTGTTTTGTTGTCTTCTAGGTCACCACCGAGATGTACTCGATGCCCAACGGGCGCAGGAAACACCAAGAAGAAGAAGGAAGTGGAGGTGAGAGTCCGGAGGAATGGGAGTCCAACGGCGAGGAGGATGAGGAGGATGATGGCTCGATGATGAGGAGGAGGAGGAAGAAGAGGAGGAAGACGCCGACCCTCCTTGCTTGGAGGGAAGGTCCAAGTTGACGCACGACCCGGCGGCCGGGCGCGCGTAAAGCTGTCATGCCCACCGGTCACCGACGGCTTACCTAGGACAACTTCTCCCAAGACCGACCGAGAAGCCGCCGAAGCAACCTCGAGCGACGTCGTCAAAGCCGGCAAAGGCCCTGCCCAAGATGCGAATGGTCATCCCCACCATCTCCGTGTAACCAACATAACCTTGTATTTCCTTTTTCAACATGAGTGAATTTTTGGTCGACTTGATGACTGATCACCGACTCTTGAAATCTCTGTACCGCTACCTCCGAGACTTCACCAAGCACGATGATCGTGAAATGGAGGATGCGCCACTTCCAATCTTGGTAAGATCTCCGAGGTTTCACTTTTAGCCGATCGAGCTTTTTAGTCGATTGGGCTTCCATGTTTACTCGATCTCTCTTGTAGTTCCGCCACGTCATTGATCTCCCGGCGATGACGAGGAAGCGCCATTGAGGAAGAGGAGGAACAAGAAAGTGCTGCGGCAAGGCTGCTCAAGTCGCGACGACTCTCGAGACGCTGATTTCGAGGGAGGCAACCCCACTCGGACTTCAGATCTTTTGTTTGTATCACGACAAGTGCCCGACCCACTTCGCCGATCGCTGAACCGCCATCTCTCTTTGCTACACACCACGCCCGGAAGACCAAGTAAGTGCTGCTAAGGAGGCCATACGTCAGCAGGGATCATGATGGAGCAGTGAAAGCGGCTCGAGAGGCAAGTCAGCGGCCTATGATGCCGTTCAGCTCTTTGAGCAATGTCCAAGTAAGTCACCGTCGCTTGCTTTGTTAGGATATACTATCCAAACCGCTTTCTTCCGAGATTTATATCTCAGACGCCCACCGGTGTGTGTGTCGCTTGAACTTTGTGGGGCACGCCGAGTGCACCCACCGGGTGTAGTCCCGAGACTATGGTCGACGATGCAATCGGCTATGGTCTTTATGCCGTAATCTTCTTCACTCGACCGACGGACCAAGTCGAATGGAATCAGAAACCGTGGGGCACGCTAATGCACCCACGGTGTAGTCCCCGAGACTATGGTCGACTGCGGGCAGTTGACTATAGTCTAAAGAACTGTTTTTTTTACTACCGCTGACAATTAGCCATGTTTTTAGAATCATAACCTTTTTGCCTCTTTTGGTCGAATGATCGAACCAAATTGGTAAACAAGTGGGGGCACGCTGAGTGCACCCGCTGGGTGTAGTCCCCGAGACCATCAGAGAATGTTTTTATTCGACCGTAGTCTTAGCAATGCTACTATTTTTCATTAGTCACTCGGAAGTGATCATCTTTGATGTCTTTCGTTGATTGACTCTTTTAGAAATCTTGCGAGCTTGTGGCTCGCTATACCGAAGTTAGAGAAAAGCAGATTCAGCTCAACCTCGATTTGAAGCTTGCTCAGAGAATTTGCGTAAGGCAAAGGATGAAGCAAAAGGTATGGCTGGTGAGAATTTTTGACGATCGCCTCTGTTTTCTGCTCATTCTCAACTTTGTTCTCATTGTTGCTTTGCGATAAACTGGAAGAGACTTTGAAGAAGAAGGACCTTGACCTTGCAGAGGTACGTATAGGCGGCTTTGGAGAAAACAAAACTCGTCAAGAGAAGCTTGCCTCGGTCGACAAACTTGAAGATGAAAATGCCAAGTGAAAGCCTCTTGACGCTGGTAACAAGGAAGTCGGTCGATCAAGAACGACAAGAATGTTCTGTCGACAAGGTTGGCCACCAAGGGAAGCGAAACGACACGGAGATTTATCTTGAGGGTTCGCCAAGAAGTCGCTTCTCATGCTTGAAGGTAATCTCTTTTATCCAACTGCCTTGCTCTCACCGCTCATCACATGATCTTCATTTTGAGTCCGAGTTGTGTTTTCGAATTCGCCAAAACTTTGAAGAAGAAACCAATCGAGTGGAAACCAGCTTGGACCCCATCAACTCTCCCGTGAAGGACGGTTGCTATGAATGTGCTCCGACCGAGTCTCGTGTTGCTAGCGAGTGGATTATCTTACACGATCGAAAGTTGCGATGTCGCGGATCGACTCGACTCTCCGCCGTAATGACTCTCCGAATGATCTTGAATTCGATGACTCGAATCGAATGAGATTCCAAGTCGAGTGCAAGAATGTAAAAGTCATCCGCCGGTGTGGTGCTGATGTTGCTCTATCTCGGTTCGTGTCCACCGCAAAGAAGCGCAAGAGGACAAGCTGGTGTCTCTCAAGGTTGCCAATACCACTAAACACGACTTCAGATCTTTCATGGAGACTCTCATCGCTGCTGCTACCCGTATTGTCGACGGAATCAACCTCGACCAGCTTTGTTGCACCTTCGGTCCTCCACGGAGGAGTAAAAACTTCTAAGTCCCACTTTAAATTTGCCTCAAATGCCGAGTGGTTTCAGAATCGATAACTTTAACAGCTTAACGCTTTGAGTGCCTTTGGATCCGTGAGGACATTTATCCGAACTTGGTTTTTCCTTTAACATGCTTTGCTTGCATTCGAGAGAACTTTATTCCTCATTCGAAGATATTCCGTTGAAATTCCAATCGACTTGTGCTTCATTTATCCTGCGGTAGAGGTGAAACACAGATCGCGATCGACCTTGTCATCCTTACGGATCGGGACGAACTGCACGTTGTGCTTGTGGTGAAGCTCCGAAGGAGGAGGTTGCAGTCGACCTGCACCTCATCGTCCTTGTGGATTGGGATGGACCGCACGTTGTACTTGTGGCGAAGCTCCGAAGGACGAGGTTGCAGTCGACCTGCACCTCATCGTCCTTGTGGATTGGGATGGACCGCATGTTGTACTTGTGGCGAAGCTCCGAAGGAGGAGGTAGCAATCGACCTGCACCTCGTCGTCCTTGCGGGTTGGGATGAATTCCTTACTTAGGCGAGCACTGGGCTGCAGCTAAGCCTCCGAGTGGGAGGTTTGCTCTCCACTCGGTAGGATTTTGATTACTTAGGCGAGCACTGTGCTGCAGCTAAGCCCCCGAGTGGGAGGTTTGCTCTCCACTCGGTAGGATTTCTATTACTTAGGCGAGCACTGGGCTGCAGCTAAGCTCCCGAGTGGGAGGTTTGCTCTCCACTCGGTAGGATTTCTATTACTTAGGCGAGCACTGGGCTGCAGCTAAGCCCCCGAGTGGGAGGTTTGCTCTCCACTCGGTAGGATTTCTATTACTTAGGCGAGCATTGGGCTGCAGCTAAGCCCCCGAGTGGGAGGTTTGCTCTCCACTCGGTAGGATTTCTATTACTTAGGCGAGCATTGGGCTGCAGCTAAGCCCCCGAGTGGGAGGTTTGCTCTCCACTCGGTAGGATTTTTATCACTTTGGATGTTTAAGGCGAATCCTTGGGCTGTTATAAGCCCCGAGTGGGAGACCGGCTCACCACTCGGCAGGGTTTGAATACTTAGGCGAGTACTTGACTACAGCTAAGCCTCCGAGTGGGAGGCTGGCTCGCCGATCGGTAGGATTTTGGATACTTAGGCGAGTACTTGACTGCAGCTAAGCCTCCGAGTGGGAGGCTGGCTCGCCACTCAGAGGATTTTGGATACTTAGGCGAGTACTTGACTGCAGCTAAGCCTCCGAGTGGGAGGCTAGCTCGCCACTCGACAGGATTTTGAATACTTAGGCGAGTACTTGACTGCAGCTAAGCCTCCGAGTGGGAGGCTGGCTCGCCACTCGGTAGGATTTTGAATACTTAGGCTAAGCGGATTCAGCAGCTTAAGCCCCGAGTGAGAGACCTGGCTCGCACTGAAAGGATTTTTTTACAAACTTAGGCGAATCGGATTCGCGACTAAGCCACCCACTAGGGGTAATTTCAACAAAAAGCAATAACAATCACTTTGGGAAAATTATAACATTCTTGTCTTGGATAAACAAACTACAAAAGTACTTTTATTACATCTCAACCGAAAGTGAGTTTTAAGTGTAAAAGGGCGGAGCAGCTCGCGCTCCAAGCTCGAGGCTCTTCGATCTGGCGATCAACGTTGTAGAGATGATATGCCCGCTATGGAGGACTCTCGTGACGATGAAGGACCTTCCCAAGTGGGAGCAAGCTTGTGTGGTTTCGTTGATCCACTCGGAGGACCAAATCTCCTCTTGGAAGGTTCGACTCTTCACATTTCGGCATGGAATCGACGCAAGTCTTGTTGATAGATAGTCGAGCGGATCAAGGCCATCTCTCTCCTCTTCCAAGAGGTCGATCGCATCTTGCCGGGCTTGTTCCGCTTCTTCTTGAGTATAGCTCGACTCGAGGCGCATTGTGAAGCAGGTCACTCGTCGAATCGCTTCAGCTCCATAGACCAGGAAGAATGGAGTTCTCCCAATCGACCAATTAGGAGTGGTCCTCAATGCCCGGAGAACTGATGGAAGTTCGTCGACCCAAGCTCCTCTGCGTGTTTGAGATCACGATCGGCCGAGGTTTTAGCCCTTTGAGAATGAGGCCGTTTGCACGCTCGCTTGTCCATTCGACCGAGGATGAGCCATCAAGCATAGTCGACCAGCGTGCCTTGAGAGGCGCAGAAGGCTTTGAACTTGTCATTATCGAAGTTTGACCCATTGTCGGTGATGATGCTATGCGGAACTCCATATCGAATATCAACTCTCCGATGAAACCGATAGCGATGCATGCATCGAGGTTCTTGATGGGCTTGGCTTCGATCCACTTGGTGAACTTGTCGACTGCTACTAGCAAATGGGTGAAACCGCTTATGCCAGTTCTCAACGGTCCAATCATGTCCAATCCCCAAACAGCGAATGGCCAAACGAGTGGAATGGTCTTCAAGGTTGAGGCTGGCTTGTGCGACATGTTGAATAGAACCGACATCCTTCACACTTGTCGACTATTTCTTTTGCCATTTCATTTGCTTTCGCCGGTAAAATCCCGCTCGGTATGCTTTAGCCACAATGGTCCGAGAGGACGATGATGGCCACAGTCCCCGAGTGGATATCCTCAAGAATTATCTCGACCTTCTTACGGCGTGATACACTTCTCGCCGACTCGATCGTGCTTTCTGCATAATAGTCCCTTGATCACTTTAAGGCCTTGGATCGACGGACGATCCGTCGAGCCTCTTCTTCATTCTCTCGGGAGCTCTTTCCTTAGGATATATGCGATGTACGGCATCTGTCGATCGGGAGTGATGACCACAACTTCCATAATCAGGTCGACCACGGTGGGACCTCAACTTCATCGGATCATTGGCACTCTTTTGCTACGGGCTTCTTCGTGAAAGGATCCTCCTACATCGATGGAGCATGAATGTGTTCCAAAATACATTATCGAATGGCTTCCTCTTGGACCCTATCTTCGCCAAATCATCCGCAGCTTGATTTTTTCATCGGGTATATGATGAAGCTCCAACCCTCGAATTTCTTCTCCAGCTTTCTCTTTGCATTACAATAACTTTGTCATAGCTGGGCTCGACATCCCACTCCTTCATCACTTGATTAACAACCAGATCCGAGTCTCCATAGACCATAAGGCGACGGACGCCGAGTGAAATGGCCATGCGCAACCCATACAGGAGTGCTTCATATTCGCTTCGTTGTTGGAAGAATCAAAGTGAATCTGGAGAACATACTTGAGCCTATCTCCTCGGGGAAACCAATACAACCCTCGCACCGTAACGTTCAAAGATCTTGGAACCATCGAAAAACATAGTCCAATGTTCCGAGTGAACTTGGGTCGGAAGTTGCTATTCATCCACTCGGCGAGGAAATCTGCTATTGCTTGGGACTTGATGGCTTTCTTTGCCTTGAATTTGATATCAAGGGAAGGAGTTCAATCGCCCATTTTGCCACTCGACCAGTTGCATCTCCGTTATGAAGAATTTCCGACAAAGGCGTCACGACGATCGTAATGGAATGATCGAGAAATAATGAGCAACCTTCTTCGTGGTCATATAGATCCCATAAACAAGCTTCCGATAGTGAGGTTACCTTTGCTTTGATGGGGTCAAGATTTTGTAAAGATAATAGACCGGGCGTTGAACTTTGAAGGTTTTTCCTTCTTCTTCCCGCCGACCGTAAGTACGGCATCGACGACTTGTCCAAAGGGCTGCAATGTAAAGCAGCAAAGGCTCCTTGCTGATTGGAGCAGCAAGCACCGGCTAGGTGGAGAGCGAGCTTTGAGCTCGCAAACGCTGCATCGCCTTCTAGAGTCCACTCGAACTTGTCTCGACTTCTTCATCACCGGTAAAGAGGCAATGCCTTTTCACCGAGGTGAGAGATGAATCGACTTAAAGAGGCCAAGCATCCAAGAAGTTTCGACATCGATGCGACGCATTGCAGGCGCTTCATTCGGGTATGGTGCCAACCTTTTCTAGGTTAGCATCGATTCCTCGCCGAAAGCGAAAACCGAGTAACTTTCCACGGGAACTCCAAATGTACACTTTGATGGATTAAGCTTGATATCATACCTCCTGAAATTGGCAAATGTTTCAGCAAGGTCACCAACAGGTCGGAACCCTTTGTGACTTGACCACTATATCATCCATGTATGCTTCCACATTCCGATCGATTTGAGTGAGCAAACACTTCGAATCATCCTCATGAATGTGGCTCCGCATTCTTGAGACCGAATGGCATGGTGACATAATGAAGCACCGAATGGAGTGATGAACGCTGTTTTAATCTCATCAGGTCCATACTGACGGATCTGATGGTACCCGGAATAGGCGTCTAGAAAAGACAACCTCTCGATCCCGCAGTTGAGTCGACTATTTGGTCGATGCGAGGAAGAGGGAAATGATCTTTCGGGTAGGCCCGATTAATATGCTTGAAATCGATGCACATGCGCAATGACTTGTCCTTCTTGGGGACCATGACAACATTGGCGAGCCACTCGGAGTGGTAGATCTCTCGGATGAACTCTGCTGCTAAGAGCCGAGCCACCTCCTCGCCAATGGCCTTTCTCTTACGACGGCGGACCAAGATACTCTTTAACTGGTTTGAATTTTGGGTTGACTTCGTGGCGATGCTCAGCCAGCCCCACAGGAACACCGGCATGTCGTGAGCTTCCATGCAAAGATGTCCCAGTTCTCACGGAGGAACCGGATGAGCGCTTCTTCCTATTTTGAGTCGAGTGTTGTTGACATGTTGGTCGGAGCAGCATCGGGATCACGGGTGAATGTGAACTGTTTCGCCTCGCCATCGATCGAATGTCGACTCCATAGCGGGCTTCTTAGCTCGCAACAAATCACTCGGATCCGCAGTTTTTCGATACTCTTGTAGCTCTACCACCGCCAACCGAGCATCGGTGATCTTAGAGCCTTTCGAAGCACTCTTTCGCCTTCTTCCGATTGCCCGTGATGGTGATCACGCCCTTGGGACCAGGCATCTTCGATTTAAGATACACGTAACATGGTCGGGCCATGAAACGTGCATAAGCTGGTCTCCCTGAATAGCGTGATAAGCGCTCGAAATCCACGACCTCAAAGGTCAACTTTTCTTTCCGGAAATGCTTTGAATCACCAAAACTACATCAAGAGCAATTTGGCCGAGTGACTCAAATTCGATTTATATTTACCACTCCGAGCCGATCCTCTTCTTCACCATTTGCATATTTGGTGGCAATCTCCATCATCCGACTCGGGTCATATCTCGGTTCGACCAAATTTCAAACTCAATTCTCGTCCTTGACACCTTCCTTGAAGGCACAGATCACTGATGATCGATAAATTCTCGATCGTGTGGTGCAAAGTGATCCACCTCTGGATATAATCTCTCAAGGTTTCACTCGACTTTTGCACGCATCGCATCGCAAGTCTGTCAAACCTCTTTGGTCGCTTGCAAGTTCCTTCAAATGTCCCGACAAACACTCGGCAAGATCTTCCCAAGTGTAAATCATCATTGGTGCTAATCGATTCAACCATGCCCGGCTGAACCCTCCAACATAAGAGGTAAATGCTTCATGGCTACCTCATCGTTGCCACCGCCGATCTGAACCGCCACTCGGTAATCTTCAAGCCAAGTGTCAGGCTTGGATTCTCCAGTGAACTTGCTGACTCCAGTCGCCAACCTGAAGTTGGGAGGAATCACCGCGGCCCTGATGGCCCTATTTGAAACACTCTGGTCCCGAGACATGAACTCTACTACTGGAAGGAACATCTCTATCATGGCCGTCTCGGTGAGCTCTGTTCCTGTCGACCAAACCTTGAACGATAATGGATCTCGCATCAAAGCCTGGTTCCCTGGGGTCGACTGGAACTCTTCGCCCAGCACTGTTTTGGCGTCTGTCGTCCTGCTGCCGAGGAGCGTATGATCCACCCCTTGGGGGAGGAGTGGGCACTCGACGTCGATCGTTGTGATCGAATCGGTGCTCATACTGCTCGCGGCCCTTGTGTTGATCATCACACCGGCCTCCACGTTCCTCACGCCTCGGGGGCGATCTTGGACTATGGGCCGACTGGAATGAATTCGCAGCGACGGAACGGCTGTGAACCATATTCCGCGACTGGGATACAACTGAGTTTTGATCTCCGCCGCCCGGAGCAAATCCTCGATTTGTGCAAACCTCTACCGCCTCCGATCGAAGGCTGAATTGATTCTGCTATACGGGCGGATGCTAAATTCTGAATCGGAGTTCGATATACAGGTTGGCGGTTGAAAGAGTGGCGTCGATTGGATTCGGAACCCTCGGTCGCAGACGCTCGTCAAAGACTCGCTGAAGATTCTCAATCGAGTGCGCGCCAGCCAAGTTGGCTAAGCGCGCATCCTCCAAGGCGCGAGCCTCGGGGTTTCTCCAACGATAGGAGGGTGAAGTGCATCCATGTTCCGATGACGAAGCTCCTCCCTCCGAGCGAAGTGAGGGGCTCGAGCAAGTACTCTTCGTGGGCTTGCACCGATCGCTTCCACCGCCACCTTCGTTGGTGCGGTGAATCGGGGACCGCGTGGTCCATCGACCATCGTAACCTCTGCCGCCGGGTCATCGCTATCGCATTGGGACGCTGTCTCACGGAGCCGTCGGCAGTCGAACAGCCGTAGAGAGATTCATCGGGCTCGATCGCGCGACTTAGGGGATGGCCGATCAAGGGCCACCGCATGCCTCACCCACCGCTGAAGCCTCGACCGACCGGAACGCTTGCGCCGGTGGGAGGATGGGAGTGAAGATAGCGCAGAGCCGACCCATCTTGGGTCGACGGTTGCCGCAGAGGACGCCATGGACACACGCGCGAAAGTGCGTCGCCCAGCGGATGGGGAGAGCGCCCATGTCGAGCGGAGCCTCTGAAGCCAAAGCGGAGTCGTCGGCGATTTAACGTGAGAGCACCGAGACGGATCTCGTGGCCGTCGACCAGAACTCCACCCGAAACCATGATGCCGGAGATCGAGAGAATCCCAACTTCTCCAACAATTCGCTAGAACACCCGCCCCACGGTGGGCGCCAACTGTCGTGGTTCTAAGTCTGACAGTAGAATGGGGGGTAGGTATGGAGAGGCAAGATCCTAGCTATGGAGTAGTTGTATACGCAAGGGATTTACGAGTTCAGGCCCTTCTCGGAGGAAGTAATAGCCCTACGTCTCAAAGCCCGGAGGCGGTCGACTGGATTATATGCGTATGTGTTGTGGGTGCGAACCCTTCTACCGTGGAGGGGGGTGGCTTATATAGAGTGCGCCAGGACCCCAGCCAGCCCACGTATTAGAGGGTTTAAGGTGCGTTAAAGCTAGGCGTTACTGGTAAGGCCTTACATAAAGTGTCATTAAGGTCATAAAGACTATTTAACTACAGACCGTTTGGACACCGAGTGGCTCTTGGACTCTTGGTGGTCGAGTGGGTCTTCATAGTCAGTGTCTTTGAATCGAGTGGAAGTTTACCAGTCATTTGGAAGGCTGCTTCTCTTGTGAATGTCCTTGTGGAGGGTACCTTTGGGCAGGTGTATGACCCTACCCCAGGTATATGACTTCATCACCGGGCAAACCCAACTATTGACCCAAGACATGATTCGGAGCCGATGCATATAATGCTATAAGTTCGGGTGCCGCACTTGTGAAAGTGTTAGGACTTATCACACCATATTTTGGGGTACTTAAGCCCCGTGTATTGGCCGTACCAAAGTGTATGGGTGCAACATGTCATGAATGAACATATATATAGATAAAGAAAGGAGTGCAATAATAGGCAAAAGCTATGTATTGTTTATTCAAAAGGTACTGCAATGAAAGCGAACGATACAAATAGTGTGATAAGCAAGGGATGGGACTATTTAACATGTCCCCTCTCGAGGGTAAGCTGCGGAATGGTATGTAAACAGGTATAATGCTCGTAGTAGAGACCACTGGACACTCAACGTAACTACGCTTCCGGCTGTTGCATCGTGAGTTTGGCAATTATAGAGCCGGACAGGGCTTCAAAACGGAGTCCCGAAAGTAAGAGAAAAGAAGAAATAAAAGAATGACACAATCGGAGCCCACAGTGCGGTTGAGCCGCGTGCAGGCGTCTTTGTGGTCGTGCCCCTCCCTTATGCCCATGGTATCTCCAGAGCGTAGTTATGTACGCTGTAGTAATCGCTTCGCAATTTCGCGAGGGCTGGGGTTGGGGCCGGATTGCTACGCATGCTCGGATCGTGCCAGTCGGTCTTGTTGTAGGTTACTCCAGGCGCGCTTGGCGGTGTCCGGGCGTTTAGTAGCCGGACTCGGGGATTGCCGTGAGAGGCTGCTTTGCACCTCCGCCGTGAGGGCCGCCGTATGCTCCTCCGTTCGGAGAGAGCATTCGGTGTTTCCATTGACCGTGATTACCGCTCGAGGGCCCGCATCTTGAGCTTGAGGTATGCGAAAAGGCCACCGCATTGAACTTTGCAAATGCGGTTCGTCCAAGCAGTGCGTGATAGCTGCTGCGGAACGGGACTATGTCGAAGATTAACTCTTCCCTTCGGAAGTTATCCGGGGATCCGAAGACCACTTCGAGTGTAACCGAGCCTGTACAATTGGCCTCTACACCCGGGATGACGCCTTTAAAGGTCGTCTTTGTGGGTTTAATCCTTGAGGGTCTATGCCCATTTTGCGCGATTGTATCCGATAAAGCGAGTTCAGTGCTACCGATGTCCATCAGGACTCTAGTGAGGTGAAATCCGTCAATGATTGGGTCAAGAACCAATGCGGCGAATCCACCGTGGTGGATGCTAGTGGGGTGGTCCCTTCGATCAAAAGTGATTGGGCAGGAGGACCATGGGTTGAACTTTGGGCCGACTGGCTCCATCGCATATATGTCCCTTAGCGCATGCTTCCGCTCCCTTTTGGGTATGTGGGTTGCGTATATCATGTTCACCGTCCGCACTTGTGGGGGAAACCCTTCATCCTCTATTGTTCGTGGTAGGGCTCCTCCTCGTCATCGCTATGCAGCCCTTGTCATTGAGTTCGCATTTAACTTGCTCATTGTTTGAAGACCCAACAGTCCCTGTTGGTGTGGTTAACTGGTTTTAGGGGTGCCATGTATTTGGCACGAGCGATCGAGTATTCGGTCCAGATTGACGGCATCGAGTATTTCTTTTGAACGGCTTTTTCGGCGACCGGTTTAGAGCCTCTGAATCCGGCATTGACCGTCAGATCCTCAGCATTATCGCCGTTAACGCGCGCTTGTGCTTGTTGCGACGCGACCTGCCATTGTTGTCCTTGGTATCCGAACTACCAGGGTTTTTGGTCAAGTTGTTACTACGAGCTAGCCAGCTGTCCTCTCCCGTGCAAAAGCAGGTCATGAGCGTTGTGAGGGCTGCCATGGATTTCGGCTTTTCCTGTCCTAGGTGCCGGGCAAGCCACTCGTCGCAGATGTTGTGTTTGAAGGCTGCAAGGGCCTCTGCATCCAGACAGTCAACGATTTGATTTTTCTAGGTTAAGAACCGTGTCCAGAATTGTCTGGCCGATTCTTCTGGCTGCTGAATTATGTGGCTGAGGTCATCGGCGTCTGGTGGTCGCACATATGTGCCCTAGAAGTTATCAAGGAATGCGGCTTCCAGGTCGTCCCAACAACCAATTGATTCTGTTGGCAAGCTGTTAAGCCAATGCCGAGCTGGTCCTTTAAGCTTGAGTGGGAGGTATTCGATGGCGTGTAGATCATCACCGCGGGCCATGTGGATCTGGAGGAGGTAGTCCTCGATCCAAACCGCAGGATCTGTTGTGCCATCGTATGATTCGATGTTTACGGGTTTGAAACCCTCGTGGATTTGATGATCCATCACTTCGCCCTGTGAAGCATAGTGGGTGTGGGCGCCACATCTTGGGCTATATCTCGACGCAGCTCAAATGAGCTTTGTTCATCGTGTGTTCGGCCCGCCGGAGTTGCTTGTATCCGGCGTGGCGGTTATCATCATGTGTCGGGCGCCCGCGATCCGTGAGATCGATCTTGTTTGCCTTGCCTTGTCCTCCAATATGTCTCACAGTGTCCGCGCGTTTCCCGTGCCTTGGTACTTTTCGGCGCGCGAGTGCGGCTTGAATGGAGGGTCTAGAGGCCTCTCTGTCGCTGACCGCACGGGTGGCGGTCGGCCGCATCATGCGCTGGTGATGTAGGTTTGGGTGCTGCTTCCTCTAATTGGGGTAGCAGCCTGCGTTTCAGGTATCTCTTGGAGGCGTTCGAGTTCGTACTCTTGACTGCGAGGACTTGATCCATCATCACCTAGCAAGTCTTGGTCAGCTCTAAGCTGCTGCTTTTTTCTTGAGGCTGCTTGCCGTGGCCATAAGCCTGCGTTTGAAACGCTCTGTTGGCGGGATCCTCAGCACGACAAATTCGTCGTCGCCGAGGCTTGCCTCATCTTCGGAGGGAGGCATATAATTATCGTCCTCCACCTTCCACGTATGCCGCTCTATCATGAGGGTTGGCTTCTCCCTCCTCTGTCTGAATCCTGCTTTGGAGGAGGTTGTCTTCGCACCGTCGTGGTGTTATTATCTCCCGTGCGGAATCACCGCTTTTTCTTTGTGGCGGGATTTAGAGCGGCGCCACGCGCGGCGCTTGGGCTGTTTCTTGGAGGGTTCATCCTCCGTTGTTCCATCGCTGTTCCCATCTTTTGGGATGTCCACCATGTATATGTCGATGACGAGGTGGCCTTCCAAAGGCCTGTAGGCGCTGGTTCTTGGTTGTCTCCAGCATCGTCGTCCATACCGTCGATGTCTTCGGAGTCGAAGTCGAGCATGTCGGTTAAACCATCGACAGTGGCTACAAAGTGGGCGGTGGGTGGGCGTTGAATTTCTTCGTCGTCCGCATCCCAACCTTCCTGACCGTAGTTCGGCCATGACTCTCCGGATAAAGAAAGAGACTTTAGTGAATTCAGGATGTCGCCAAAGGGCGAGTGTTGAAAGATGTCCGCGGCAGTGAACTCCATAACCGGCGCCCAATTGGATTCGATTGGCAGGGGCATGGGAGGTTCGGAGTCCGGAGAGGAGTCCGCACCTTGGAGTCACGGTCTTCGCAGGACAGGGATGGAGTTCGGCTCAATCGCCAGAGATCGTAGCCCCGAGGCGGTGTCCAACCACTCATCCTCGATCGCGGAGTCGGCTCCGAGCTAAGGGTCGAGGCGGACGCTGGTGCGGCCTCGAGGCCTCGCTCGGTGGCGAGCTAGATCGTGCCCATCGAGACAGTCGACGCGCTTGGTCGTGGCTCGAATCCGTCGAAGATCAAGTCTCCGCGGATGTCGGTCGTGTATTTCAAACTCCCGAATCGACACGATGGCGGGCGTAGCTTCGATCTGCTCCAGATGGCCAAGTGAATTGGGCCGCAGTGCAAAGCCGCCGAATTCGAAGATCTATCGGGGGAGAAAAGTCTCGCCCTGGACCTCGTCGTTGTTGATGATCGAAGGAGCCATCGGGCCTAAGGATGACGACACAGAGGAACTCTCAATGAAAGCACCAATGTCGGTGTCAAAACGGCGGATCTCGGTAGGGGGTCCCGAATCGTATGCGTCTAGGCGGATGGTAACAGGAGACAAGGGACACGATGTTTTTACCAGGTTTGGGCCCTCTCGATGGAGGTAATACCCTACTCCCGCTTGATTAATATTGATGATATGGGTAGTACAAGAGTGGATCTACCACGAGATCAGAGAGGCTAAACCCTAGAAGCTAGCCTATGGTATGATTGTTGTTCTTCCTACGGACTAAAACCCTCCGGTTTATATAGACACCGGATAGGGTTAGGGTTACACAGAGTCGGTTACAATGGTAGGATATCTACATATCCGTATCGCCAAGCTTGCCTTCCACGCCAAGGAAAGTCCCATCCGGACACGGGAGGAAGTCTTCAATCTTGTATCTTCATAGTCCAGGAGTCCGGCCAACGGTGATAGTTCGGCTATCCGGACACCCCCTAATCTAGGACTCCCTCAGATATACCTAAGACAACTTTCACCACAAGGTACGGGCTATATGAGTATACGGTTATGTCATTTGTATTGACTAATGCCCCTGCCTATTTCATGAGTATGATGAACAAGGTGTTCATGGAGTTCTTGGATAAGTTTGTTGTGGTGTTCATTGATGATATTTTAGTATACTCGAAGAATGAAGAGGAACACAAGGAGCATTTGCGTTTAGTTCTCGAAAAACTCAGAGAACATCAGTTGCATGCCAAGTTCAGCAAATGCAAGTTTTGGTTGAAGGAAGTAGGATTTCTTGGACATGTTATATCAGGAGAAGGTATAGCAGTGGACCTACCAAGGTTTAGTCAGTCATTGAGTGGTTGGCACCCACTTCAGTTGGAGAGATCCGCGGTTTTCTTGGACTTGCGGGATACTATCGGAGATTTATTGAGAATTTCTCTAAAATTGCGAAGCCCATGACGGAGTTGTTGAAGAAGGACACTAAGTTCAAATGGACAGAAGAATGTGAGGCCAGTTTCCAGGAGTTGAAGAAACGTTTGACTACAGCCCCAGTGTTGATTCTGCCGGATATACGCAAGGATTTCCAAGTGTATTGCGACGCATCTCGCCTAGGACTTGGAGGAGTACTTATGCAAGACGGAAGAGTTGTTCCATATGCCTCACGACAGCTTCGACCGCATGAGTTGAATTATGCCACGCATGACTTGGAGTTAGCAGCAGTAGTGTATGCGCTTAAGACCTGGAGACATTTTCTTATTGGAAACCGTTGCGATGTGTACACGGATCATAAGAGTTTGAAGTACATATTCACCTAGAAGGATCTGAACCTCAGACAGAGGAGATGGTTGGAGCTTATAAAGGATTATGACATGAAGTTGCATTATCCCCCAGGAAAGGCCAATGTCGTAGCAGACGCTTTGAGCCGGAAAAGTTATGTCAATACTCTCTTAATGGGAGGGATGCCAAAGGAGTTAGCCGAGGATCTTAGGGAACTTCGTTTGGAGATTGTTCCTAGAGGTTTTGTTGTATCGATGGAAGTTCAGTCTACATTGTTGGGAAAGATTCGTGAAGCTCAGAAGGATGACAAGGAAATTGCTGAGATAAAGGAGAGAATGAGCAAAGGAAAGGCCAAAGGTTTTCATGAGGATGAGCACGACACCTTGTGGTTTGAGGACTGAGGGAGTCCTGGATTAGGGGGTCCTCGGACAGCCGGACTATATACCTTGGCCAGACTGTTGGACTATGAAGATACAAGATTGAAGATTCGTCCCGTATCCGGGTGGGACTCTCCTTTGCGTGGAAGGCAAGCTTGGAAATTCGGATATGTAGATCTCCTCCCTTGTAACCGACTCTGTGTAACCCTAGCCCCCTCCAGTGTCTATATAAACCGGAGGGTTTAGTCCGTAGGACAACAACAATCATAATCATAGGCTAGCTTCTAGGGTTTAGCCTCTGCGATCTCGTGGTAGATCAACTCTTGTAATACTCATATCATCGAGATCAATCAAGCAGGAAGTAGGGTATTACCTCCATCGAGAGGACCCGAAACCTGGGTAAACATTGTGTCCCCCGCCTCCTGTTACCATCCGCCTTAGACGCACAGTTCGGGACCCCCTACCCGAGATCCGCCGGTTTTGACATCGACAATGGTGCTTTCATTGAGAATTCCAATGTGCCGTCACGATAAGGCTTGATGGCTCATCTTGTTGTTAAGGACAACATTACCTCCGGGGGAGCCCAGGCTGTAGGCCAAACTCTCCGACTAGGCGGCTTCGTCATGACCGCCCGTTCGGCCGTCGCCCGACGATGACTTCTCGGGTCATCAAAAACAGCCTCCACGTCGGCTCGGGATTCACCGAGCAGATGGATCCAATGGAGCTCTCTTCTTTGGACGAGATCTTGGATCGCATCGCCGCCTTGGGAGTCGCTACGGACTATGATAGGATCGGGCTTAAACCCGACCAAAGGGAGACTAACTCTTCGCCGGTCACCCATCAGATAGCTGTGGTGGAGGAGCAATGCAGCGATTCTTCCTCTATTTTGAGGACAAACTATGTCCGGATTCTCGAGCTCTCCAAGCCGGATACCCGTCTATGGGAGGACATGACCCAAGCTTCGAACCTAGAATCGGACAGTGGGCCAGAACTCTTGGGCATTGTCCCAGAGCCCGAACTGCCAAGCTCGGAAACTCCACCCCTGGGTCTCAGATCGGGTCAGGGTTTGGACCTAAATCTACCCACCCACCCTCACATAAGTGATCTTTCCCACATTAGACAAGAGCCCCAAGAGACAGTACATCATTATTGGGCTAGATTCCTCCTTGTAATGAGCAAGGTCAAGGACTGTCGCGAGGAAGACGCAATTTCTTTCTTTTGCAAAAACTGCATGGACAAGGGAATCCTCAACGCCATAAGTCGCCGTGACATAATACACTTGCTGACGACCAAGGGCATAGTATGCAAAATCTTGTGCGATGGAAAGCACTGAAAACCCAAACAAAATTCAGGATCCTCGGCTCTCACTAAACCCGCCCGTCAAACTAAAAGGGTGTACTCGTAAGTCACAGATCCAATTACAAAGAAACCAAAGCCCACGACAGGGCGAGGAACCGTATTGGAGGGATGGATCAATGGACCATGCAAAATCCACAGTACACCGGATACCATGCCAACACATAGCCTTAGAGCATGTTGGATACTCCGGCAGGTGGCCAAAAGCGGCAAGGATCTCCTCATCAATAATACCACAGAGCACCACCCAGTGGAAAATAACAATACAGTACTGACAGTCTTTGAGACCTTCGCCTCAAATAACAGGCGCAAGCAAGCACTCCGCAGCCTCGCCGAAGTCTGCCACGTTGCAACAATAAATCCATGGAACGATACGGCTATAACCTTCAATGCCAGTGACAAACCTCAATGCCGAACAGCCCGAGCACCAGCCGCTTTGGTCCTTAGTCCAATTGTGGATGGCTTCCGGCTTACTAAAGTGCTCATGGACGGTGGCAGCGGATTAAACCTCATCTATGAGGAGACTCTTAGAAAAATGGAAATAGACAAGAGCCGCATTGAGCAAAGCAGAACGACCTTCAGAGGAATCATCCCTAGTCGGGAGGCACGATGCACGGGAAAATCACACTTGATGTGGTATACGGCACGCCGGAGAATTACAGGTCCGAAGAAATCACATTCCAAGTGGCCCTGTTTAGTAGCGGATACCACGCCCTTTTAGGGCGGGAGGCATTCACGATCTTCCAAGCTATACCCCATTACGGGTACATGAAGCTCAAGATGCCCGAGCCCAATGGTATCATCACTCTAGCTAGTGATCCGGACATAGCACTCCACACTGAAAATAAAACCGCCGCACTAGCCCTCGAGGCATTATCCGAAGCCCTTGCGGCCAAAGAACTAACTGCGCTGCGCTCCACAGTGGACAGGGACGACGTGATACTCGACAAACCAGCGGACAAAATAGTCAAATTCCAGGTCCACCCAACGGACCCTGCAAAAACACCATCCATCGGGGCACAGCTGAACCCCACAGCAGACGCCGCACTGCAGGAGTTCTTGCGCGAGAATTGGGACATCTTCTCCTGGCATCCTTCAGACATGCCAGGAATCCCACGCAGGCTGGCCGAGCATAGCCTTAACATTCTAAAGGGGTTCAAGCCGGTCAAGTAGACTCTTGGCGTTCTCACGAGCCTAGCGACAAGCCATGGGAGAAGAGCTAGCCAAGTTACTCGAGGCCAGATTCATTTGAGAAATAAAACATCCGGACTGGCTAGCAAACCTAGTGAAGGTACCAAAGAAGGACAAATCATGGCACCTATGTGTTGATTTCAAGGACCTTAACAAGGCTTGCCCCAAGGATCCCTTCCCCTCCCCCGCATCGATCAAATTATCAACGCTACCGCAGGACACGACTCATTGTGTTTCCTCGGCGCATACTCGGATACCATCAAATTAAGATGGCGGAGTCCGATCAAGCCATAGCGGCATTCATCACTCCATCGGCCCTTACGTTTTAACACCATGCGTTTCGGGCTCAAAAGCGCCGGTGCAACCTATCAACGCATGATTCGGACATGCACGGAAACACAAATCGGCAAAAGCAGTGGAGGCATCGTAGATGATGTGGTCATTAAAACCAGACACGTCGAATCCTTAATAAACGACTTGAGGCTCACGTTCGACAATCTCCGAACATATGACATCAAGCTCAATCCGGAAAAATGCGTTTTCGGCGTGCCCGCCGGAAAGCTCTTGGGCTTCATCATTTCCTATAGAGGAATTGAAGCAAATCCGGCTAAAATCCGAGCTCTGTCACACTTGGCTATCCCAACAGACCTCAAGAAAATCCAGAAATTAGCCGGATGCGTGGCTGCCTTAAGCCGCTTTATCTCCCGATTGGGAGAAAAGGCATTACCTCTCTATTGCCTTCTTGGTATGACCGAACACTTGAGTGGGCGGATGCGCCCTGCCGGATTGGAAGAAATAAAAGCTCTCTTGGCCAGCAACCCAATCTTGGCCGCGCCATATATCGGCGAACCAATGCTTTTATATATAGCGGCAACACACTAGGTTGTAAGCGCAGTGCTCGTCGTCGAACGAGAGACGGACGGACATAAATTCCCGCTTCAAAAGCCGGTATACTACGTATCCACTGTCCTCACTCCATGCAAATCACGGACCCACATTATCAAAAGATAGCATACGCGGTCTTCATGGCATCCCAAAAACTACGACACTACTTTCAAGAGTGTTCAATTACGGTGGCCTCTGAAGTACCACTCAACGACATAATAAATAACCGCGGTGCCACGGGTCGGATTGCTAAATGGGCTATTGAGCTCCTCCCGTTTGACATAACATACAAACCACGGCGAGCCATTAAGTCGCAAGTACTGGCTGATTTCGTCACCTAATGGATGAAGCGAACTCCCTAAAAAGTACAGTAGCGTACTCAATTGGATCATGCATTTGACGGCTCTAAGATCTTTGGCTGGTCTAGGGGCGGCGTCGTCGACATCCCCACCGGAGATACAGTCCAATCGTACTCCAAATATTATACAGACTCCAACAATGCAAGCAGAATATGAGGCCTGTTGCATGGTCTCCGGATGGCGTCTCCATGGGCATTCAACGCCTAGAGGTGCGTGGGGATTGAACCTCGCAATATCTCAAATAAATGGAGACTTTGGCGCCAAGGACCCAAAATGGCGGCTTACCATAGCGCCGTCCTCAAAATGTCGACTTGGTTCGAGGGCTCGAATTCCACCATGTGGTCAGAAAACAATCAAGCGGCGGATATCCTCGCCCGCATCGGTGCTAAGCGCGACCCTGTCCCACCTAATATCTTCTTGGAAAGGCTGTTTAAGCCATCCTGGTGTGGGAAGGGGAGTCCAGCAACAACAGTCCAGATCCGGCCACAACGCCAGATCCCGAGCACTCTGACGTAATCGGAGGCTCCGCCACCGAAATAACACCTTCGTCCCACATGATTATGGATGTCATCGCCCCGTGGACAGAACCCTTTTTGGCTTACCTAACTAGGCAAGAACTCCCTGAGGACCCAAACGAGGCACTTTGCATTGTGCGGTGGCCTAAAGCCTACAAGGTCCACGAGGGAGAGCTTTATAAGAAAAGCGCTACCAGAGTACTTCAAAGGTGCATCTCCAAAGAGGAAGGACGACAACTTTTGGCAGAAATTCATGTTGGACTCGGCGGCCACCACGCCGCAGCTCGGGCCCTTGTAAGCAAGGCCTTCCGACAGTTTCTCTTGGCCGATGGCGAAAGCGAGACGATAGGACCTCGTCCAACATTGCGTCAGTTGCCAGCTTTTTGCAAACCAAAGCCATATGCCACCTACCGCTCTCCAGACAATCCCCATTACTTGGCCCTTTGCGGTCTGGGGGGTTGATATGGTCGGACCCCTTAAAGGAGGAAGCCATAAGAAAAAGTACCTATTGGTCATGGTGGATAAATTCACCAAATGGATAGAAGCCAAACCAGTTAAAACGGCCGAGTCCGGACCAGTGATAGACTTCATATCCGGGGTTGTACACCGATACAATGTCCCCCACAGCATCGTCACCGATAACGGCTCGAACTTTACAGCCCACGAGGTAAAAACTTGGTGCAGCAACATGGGCATTAAGCTCGATTATGCCTTCGTTTATCACCCCCAAACAAACAGTCAAGTCGAGCGAGCAAATGGTCTTATTATGAGCGGCATTAAACCTAGATTAGTGCGATCCTTAAAGGAATCAGATACCCATTGGGTTGAGGAGCTCGACTCCGTACTATGGGGGCTGCGGACCACGCCGAATCGCACTACCAGATACACACCGTTTTTTATGGTGTACGGCGCAGAGGCGGTACTGCCCTGCGACATCATTCATGACTCACCTCGAGTGCGCATATACGAGAGAAAGAAGCCGAGCTTGATCGGCGGGACAGTTAGATGCCACGGAGGAGGGCGTGATGTGGCAAAAGCCGCCCGCATTCTATCGACAACAGCTCGATGGTATCAAAGCGAGAAATGCGGGCCAAAACTTATAACGTTGGCGAACTCGTTCTACGCCTACCAGAGAAGAAAAAGGACAAGCTCAAGCCCAAATGGGAAGGTCCCTTCGTAATTGACAAAGTTCTAACCGGTGGAGCGTACCGTCTGCGGGATGCATCGGACAATCGACTCGAGCCAAACCCATGGAACGCGGCCAGACTCCGAAGGTTCTACGCCTAGTGCCGGACTCTGTGTTCGTCTCCTTACCTCTGGCCCTTATATATATATATATCCGCTATCTGTCTTTCTTTCTTTCCTCCCTCTTTCTTCACGGCCTTAAAAGGTTAAAATGTGTCTTGACTACACAATCTTGACGTGCCAGGCGTGCTCATTATACCTGGGGGCTTCTTATACAGAAGCTTAATATAATTATGTTCAGGGCTTTATGCCCCCTGCACATGTGTTACTTTTCCACATGTACCTTTTCTTCGCCATTATATGCATCGATATGACTTAAGTTTTGGCCAAGCTGGATTGCCTGGCTCTTGTGTTTATGCCCTGCGTTCCCGTTAATTTGGCTAGGGCATAAGGGGAGCACCTCTGCGATTGTTACTGCCGGGTCAGCCGGATGTGTACCTCAGACTGGGTGAAGCCGAAAGCTAGCGTTCTTAAGGGAATATTCGGTCGGTGAACAAAAGATGACTTTTAGTTATTACAATACATGACCCCAGATGTTTATATACTGCGTCTCTTTTTGCAGTTCGGACATGCACATTAATGCATGCGTACCTAGGGAAAGGAACCCTTAACGGAACTATTCTCCCTGGAAGATGTTTCTTACTATCCATGTAATATAACATAGCTAGTTGGGTACTTATGCATTCAAGCACTTATGACCCCTCGCTTTGGTTTCCACGCGTGCCGGTTTTTACATAGCGGCGGGTATTCGGATACACTCCGGACTGTCGAGTCCAGAGGTTGAAGCGAAAAGGTCCGCCATCACAAATGATTTACAATCCGGCTAGGGACAATATATGTCACTTGAAGTACACAGTCACTTAGACTGACTAAATTCTTCTTCTATACCATCCAACAGTCTGTCTAGCCTACAATCCTGTTGGGAATACTTTATGCTAATTTTACGGTCATACACCAAGCGGCGGGGATCTCTTTCCCATCAGACCCCATAGGTCCGACCTCGGCCATGTGGTTCGGGTCAGCCTTGGTATATCGAGTCTTCACCATGGCCCAGGCTTCCCTTGCACCTTGTCGGTAGGCAGATATCTTCCATAATCGGAAGCGCCACCGTGCTCCCTTGAGCACCTCTACGAGCTCCCCCATGCCTCCTGGCAGGGAGGCGGATGGCCACAAGGCCTGGGCAATGCCCTGCATCACCTGCCGAACTTGTTCGTGCAGTTGTGAGAACTCTGGGAGAAGATCGCTCGCAGACTCGGGCATCTCGTCTCCGGGACGACCCGTCAGCATACCTACAGATATAAAACTGTTAGCCGGTTTCTTCGCCGAACTCTATAAAAGTTCGTTCAAGCACTTACTAAAAATGTCGCGTCGAAGCTCCTTATTCTCCTTTACGGAGTTAGCTAGCTGGGCCCGAACATCTTTCAGTTCAACACCCAGCCGGGTATTGGCATCTTGGAGATCGTTTTTCTCCCGCCTAACCCGCGTAAGCACGCGCTCGCCAGCCTCTAGATGTTGTTGAGCATGTTGCTCATCCCCTCGCACGACCTTTGGATTCACTCCGGGATCATCTGCAGAATCTATTGTCAGATTTGCATGCATGCCGAATACTAACTGGTATATGTCATTCTTTTCGATAGGAACAAGTGTTACCAGATGGGGCCTTGTTGGACTCCTTCATTGCGGCAACTGCGGCCCGTAGCTGGGCTTTGCACTCCTCCAGCTCTTGAGACAACTGGGTATTCTTCTCCGTAAGAACCTACGCAAATAATGATCCTCAAATCAGTTGTGCCAACTGTTTCAAGTCTCAGGGACTACTGATATACATAATTATCGATTTTCTTACCAGTATATCCTTTACATCTTTGGTCCGTGGCTCTGGCAAGACCATTTTGAGCCTTTCGGATGTACGTGTCTCTGAGTTGAAGGCATCGAACGCCTCTTGAGAGAAACCGAGGTCGCGAATGCGGCCCGGCCTTTGTGATTCATGGCACTCTCTACTTGAATTCGTGGCGGACAGACCTATCTGCATCCTCTGTAGGAGGAACATCAGTGTTGTCCCCACATTAGCATCTGCCTCTAAGTCCGGCTCTGGAGCCATTTGGTGGAGGCGTGGCGTGAGCTCTTGGATCTGATCCGTGGCGTTTTCTGCCAGAACCATGGGCGTTATTATATTTTAAAGGCGGCAACCACGGAGCAAGGTTCTTTTCATACCTCACGACGGCGTCTCGCCCCGACCGCCTTCCTTTTAAGCCTACACGGCGGTGCCTTGTTGGTGAGTCACCATGGGTTGACCTCGGCATCCCTAGGGCCTTCCCAGTAAGTCACCATATGTGTGCGGTGGGTGAAGTGCAAAAAGGATCCTTCTCGAAAGTTGGGACTACGGTTTTACTTACATGCGATGCAGGGAGCAGTCCAGGATAATCGGCTATGACGGCCACCAAGGCACAAATCACGGCTTAAGCGATAGAACGTCTTGTCGATAAGCTCCACAAATATGTACGGATCTTCTTGAGTCCGGTCGAGGGCAGTCGAGGTCCTCTAGGCGTGGAGGCAGGTCGTGGACCTCTCTCATAGCTTTTGCATGATTCTGCTATGAAATAGCAAGGTAAATATTTATGACGAAGAATGCGGGAAGGTCGGGAGTAAAAAGTAGCAGCTCACCCAGTTTGGGGGGTTGTATACGGAGAATCCATCTCGTGGCTTAATGCGGATGAACTCCTCTTCCTCTCCTTTATATAAATCGAATAGTATTTTCGCCAGAGCAGCGGCGGAGTCCGGACCTTTATGGCCGCAGCGGGTGGCATCGTCTTCTCCATTGAAGTGCCACATGGGTTGTCCCCAATATTGAAGTGGCTGCACCCCCCGCATTATACATATTGACATAACCTCGATTATTGTCAGACCTGATTTGGCCAGCATTTTTATCCCGCCCATTAGGTAAAGGACATCTCTGTTATGTTCCTCCTGGGGGCTCCGAGGGTGCCAGCTGCGGCGTTTCTTCAAAGGGGCATTATTAAACTCAGGAAGGCCCATCCGTATAGGGTGGGAAGGGGCGTCCTCCATATAAAACCACTCCAAGGCCGGTCTTGGATGTCTTCTTCGTAATCTGGGGACAGTATCAGGTCCGGAATGCGCCATATTTGGCTCGCCCACTTGATATATTGACCCCTCACATGTATGGGGTGCAGGCGAATAGCCTCTTCCATAGCTCAAAATGAGCTTTGCCCCAGCTAAACTTCATAAAAAGCGGCGTAGCCAGTGATGTGTAATATGGGGGGGGTAAAGTTATGAAGCCGAGGTAGTAGAACTCGAGGCCCATGAGGAAGCGGATGGATTGGAAATCCGAGTCCCCTTAATAAGTAAGGGACAAGGCATACCCGCTCCCCCATGGATGGGTTGGTGATAAGTGCATTTCATATATATAATTTGGCACTCAAATTTAGCATCTATCGTGATATATCCATCCATTCTTGCTATGAATTGTGATATATTTGAATGAAAATCATATAAAAGATCATTTACTCGTTACTTGTTTCTTTTGCAGAAATGTGCGCAAAGGCACCAATAATCGTCAAGATTCTGTCTAGGTGGTTATCGAGAAGAGTGAAGAAAAGAAGACAAGGAAGAAGATACTTGAGTGAGATGAAAAGAAGTAACCAGGGGGCTTGCTAAAGAAGTGAGAGGACCTTCTTGTGAAGAAAGAAGAGAAGGAGGAGGGCTAATGTGTAAAGTTTGCAGATCATGGAGGGGATCAAAATCCCTAGATCGGCTCCATTCCCCATCGGGCCTGGCTACTCATCTCTCTCCCTCATCCCTCCTTCTCCACCTCCGGCCGCCGCCACGGCCAGGCCGGCGTGGTGGTGCGCCTCCGCCACCCATCCATCCTCGCCACATGTCCACCATCCAGCACCGCCGTGCCACCACCACTAGCTCGCGCGCACGACTAGCCAACCACCTCACGCGCCCCTCCTAATGTTCCCTCTCCGACCCTGCTGCTGCATCTTCCTTCTTTTCCTCGACCTCCTCCTGCTGCCTCCTCTTCTCCAAGCTCCGCTGCTGCTCTTCTTGCGATCTCCTCTGCTTCCCCTCGTCCCTACTGATGTTGTTCTTCCCTTGTCTCAACCTCACGCTGCTGCTCCTCCCCTCATCACGCTGTTTCTCCTCCTTCAACCTGCTGCTGCTCGCCCTCAACCCTCTCTGCTGCTTCTCTTCTCCCCACGCCTCACTTGTTGTTGCTCCTTTATCTCTCTCTCTCTTTCTCTCTCTCTCTCTCAAATTTCTGTAATCTTGAGTAGAGTAATTATCAGTACTATGTAATGTTCAGATTTGTTAAGTGTTAGTAACCTACTGTTGTTTAGTTTCAGACTTCTTGTGTAGTGCCAAATTGGTGATCTGTGAACTGTATTGTGGCATGTGACCCTCTGTTCTTGTGTGTGATAATTAGTTAAATTTGTCACTTGTGTACTGCACTTGTTGTATATTCGTGTTCGTTCAGTTTGTAGTTCCTGTGTTGCTCAAGTAGCCGTGACATATATGTAGGTGGTGTGAAACTTATATGTTCCAGTACCATACTACTTTTGCATGTTCGGTACTATGATACATCTGTTATTTCTAGTTCCTACATTCTTCCTACGTACTTGTGATATATACGTGCTTGTGATGTGAATCACTTCTTAATCTCTCTATTCTGTTTGCCATTTGGTTTGTCGATGACCCTTCTTAGTTTTAAGATTACTTTTCTGCTTTCATCACCCGATATCATGTTACCTAGCTTTAGCCGAGCATAGCTGTTGTTCACCTAGTCCCTGTGGAGAACACGACACTCGTAGTTTTGGGCATAGAAACCCCACTACACTTACAATTGATCATTTTGGCGCCGTTGTCGGGGACTTGCGTCGAGCGATTTTGTTAGGCTATAGACTAGGTTTTTCTTGTTTTCTCTTTGTGCTATATATATGTGATATATCTCTAACCCCTAACCCTTGTTCAAGTTATTTTCTCTTTCTTTGCTTGGTCATTCTGCAGGTTATTGCATCTTCTCAGATATGGCTTACTATTCGGATCATCATGCTTATGCGAGCAACACTACAAACAAAGACGGAAAGTATTCAAGACACGATAAGTAAGATTTCCCATCGATTAGATGATTTAGCTCGGCAATGGAGAAGTAGTTTTTGAGGATAGGCCTAGCTCTTATGAACCTTATTCTAGAGGTCATCCTTATGTTGCTCCTACATGCCATATTTGTGGATTTCGGGGCCATTCACCATTTGAATGTCGCGTGGTTACTCTCACCCTCCCGATTGTTATGGGATGAGCTTAGCACCACGACCTAGCTCATACCAAAACAATTACTCATATGGGTGGCCTGAAAACCAGAATATGTCATATAGGAACAACAACCCTGAGATCTCACCATTTGCTTCTAGTTATCCAATGCAGGGATTTAGAAATGATGAGGAGAGCCACAACCATCGAGAGGGCCCGAACTGGGTAAGCGTTGTGTCCCCCGCCTCCTGTTACCATCCGCCTTAGATGCACAGTTCGGGACCCCCTACCCGAGATCCGTTGGTTTTGACACCGACAAGGACCGCATTTATGTGCCCAATAATGTAGATATCAGGAAGTTGATACTATAGGAAGCTCATGACTCACCATACTTGATACACCCCAGAAACACTAAGATGTTTTTGGATTTGAAGGAGCGTTTCTGGTGGACTGGAATGAAGAAGGATATTGCCGAGTATGTAGCCGTATGTGATGTATGTCGAGAGTGAAGGCAGAACATCGAAGCGGCAGGATTCTGCACCTATGCCGATACCGAATGGAAGTGGGACAAGCTTGGCATGGATTTTATTACAGATTACCGGGACCCGATCGGGATATGATTCTATCTGGTAGTAGTGGATCATTTGGACCAAAGTAGCTTACTTTATCGGTGAAAACCACCTATACAAGTGCAAAGTTGGCAAGATATACATGACCGAGGATCGACGTGCGTGCATGGAGTTAGAGGACCATCGTGTCGATAGAGGAACACATTTTACTTCAAAGTTTTGGCATCGGTTGCACGGACTTTGGGAACCGGGCTAGAGTTCAATACAACTTTTCATCCACAGACGGATGGGCCGGTGAGAGAGTCGATCAGATTACGGAGGACATGTTGAGAGCTTTGTACCGGATTATTGATCTAGTTGGGATGACAATTTACCCTACGCGGAGTTCTCATACAACAACAGCTACCAGGCTAGTTTGAAGATGGCACCTTTCGAAGCCCTGTATGGAAGGAGGTGCAGAACCCCGTTGATGTGGGATGAATTCGGAGACCGTCAGTTGTTTGGACCGGATTTGATTAAAGAATCAGAAGAGAAGGTTAAGCTGATTCGAGATAGGCTGAAGGTAGCTCAGTCCAGGCAGAAGAGTTATGCCGACTCAAAACACAAGGAGGTAGCCTATGAAATCAGAGACAGAGCATATCTATGAGTATCACCTTTGCAAGGAGTTAAGCGTTTTGGAGTTAAAGGAAAGTTAGCCCCGAGATTTGTAGGACCATACCGAGTTTTGGAACGTATGGGAGAGGTTGCCTACAAGTTGGAGTTACCCGAAGGACTGTCGGGAGTTCATGATGTGTTTTACGTTACTCAGTTGAAGAAGTGTCATGCGGAGATGGACGATATTACTCTAAGAGATACAGTGCCCCTGGAAGCAATTCAGTTAGATAGTGATTTGACATATGAGGAGAAACCAGTCAGGATTCTCGAATTTGCCAGCCGAGTTACTCGCAGCACGGTTATCAAGTTTTGCAAAGTTCAGTGGAGCCACCATACCGAGCATGAAGCTACCTGGGAAAGAGAGGATGATCTACGCAAAGACCACCCTCACCTATTTCCTAGCCAACCCGAATCTGGAGGGCGAGATTCATCTTAAGGGGGGTAGGTTTGTAACATCCCAAATTTTCAATTTGGAATGTTATACGTAGGTCATTCATGCATATCATACTTTATTGCATTTCGTTTCACGATCCTCGAAATTCTAAGCAACTCAAGGACCCTCGGAGAGAGTTGGGGATTTCCTAGTTCTCATATTTGAATTTTTTTTCTCAAATATCGAAACAAGGATCACTTTGATTTTAATTATTTTTCTCTCCGAAAATATTTCATACTAAAAATATGAGAGGAGATAAAATGACTTCTCCAAAATAAAGGAAATATTGGAGGAAAATATTAAAATTGATTTTATATTTTATTTGGTTTTTATCGCTATTTTATTTTAATTAGGAAAAATATGCGCCTTTCAAAATTGCATTAGAGGACCAAATAAATATTCACTTTGTCCGCTAAATTTTTAGAGGACGGGGAAAATTTATTTCAGGATTTTTGGAGTCTGTTTCGTATTTCTTATAATCGTTTTTCTGCACTTCGGAATATTATTAAAAAAATCCCACCGACCTATCGGGCCGTGTCCGGCTAGGACACTTAGCCCGGGGCTTTATAAGCCATACCGAGGCCCGAGGCCCAAGTCGCCCCACTTCGAAACCCTAGCGCCAAGACGCCGCTGTGCCGTTAATGCCACGTGCCATATCCGCCCGCTCCTTGTGTGCCAGCCCTTCTCGCCGACCTAGCTTCGCCCTTGCCTACTGCCGCCCACTTTCGACCAGCCGAGCCAGCCACCGCTACATCGCTTGATCCTGCCCGCCTCTCCGTCCGTCGTCCGGGGAGGTAGCCATGCCGCCGCGGTTTTCAGCGAAAACCGTTCGGTTTTCTTTCGAAACCCTAAGATTTGGTTTTTATTTTTTTAAATCGGTTTTTGTTCGGCTTTTAGCGGTTTAGCTAAATAGTGGACGTTCGTCCGTACGTTCGTTTTAACGAACGCCGTTCATCCGTTAGTCCCAAACAGCGAACGTTCGTTCGTTAGCCTGTTCGTCAGTTTTTGTTTTTCCAGGGTTTTCTGCGATTATTTTCGATCGCGATTTCTGCCCTAATTTTCGTTTTAATTTATGTTTTCGCTTGTTTATCAGAATCAGGCGATTCAAGCGCCTAGATCTTCGTCTCGAAGTTCTCTTTCTGTTTAGCCAACTTGAACAAGATTTTGATACAATAAAATTTGACTTTAGTCCAGATTAGTAACCGGATCTTGTTTCTGTCGTAGATTGAGTTTCGTTGCTCCGTTTGATTTGTTTCTTTTTGCAAACTGGAGTTCTTCATCTGAACTTTCTGGTTAGATCTTCTTATTTGAGTTTTTCTCATGCCTCATTGTTTCATTGCTTATGTATTCTTTTGTTTGTTTGCGATAGAATTCTCGGAGTGTGAAGCGTGCTACTACGAGTCACTAGGTATTGCGGTTCGTCAGCAAGGCAAGTAACACATTGATCATACTTCTTTCATACCCAGTTTTTATGCATTAGTTCCAATCCTCAAACATTGCATGATTAGGAAGTCTTTAACTTGTGGGTTTTGGGAAGTAGTTGATGAGGTAGAACCTATTGCCCTGTTTTATCAAACCCCTGGGAGTTACTTCTACGTTATGCTTATATTTCTATGCTATGCTCGTAGACGTGGTTTGGGTGAGTGAGTCCATGATAGATGTGAGATTGTTAATTAATGGTTAACTTAAGGTGGCAACTTTAATACACATCTGGGTGGATTGCTTGTGGGCACCTGGAGAATCCAGTGTTGTCCTAGGATATCCCGGAGTACCCGTGTGATCATCCTAAGGTGCGCCACCTGTGCTCAAAGGGATCATAAGATTATTCATGCTAGAAACTTCCGTAATGTACCACAAGCTATTATGGGCTCTAGCATAGTTGAGTATGTTGCATGATCTCTTCCAGTGGTGGGCTAGCAGATGTAGAGGGAAAGTAGGTGTAACTGTCCACCCGGGGTTAGAGTAAATGTTTCTGAAAGACTGTGTCTCGGTCATCCGTTTCTCAAACACCATGTAGTGCGAGAAATCCAACGGAGGAGATCGAGTCTTGTGGGGAAAAGTGTGCAAACCTCAGCAGAGTGTACAAACTAATCATGGTTAGTCGTGTCCCCGGTTATGGACATCTTGAGTATCTGGTTCTTGGATTATCATATGGATCACATCTCTCTAAATTAATTTTGTTGGGTTGATAATTACTTTTAATTGGGATTGAGTTGGAGGAACCTTCTCAATGATGTTTCAACTACCATGATAGTTAAATATAATATATTCCTTTGTTGTACGGAAAAACTTGCTTTTCGCAAAACATATTAACCGTACAGCCTCCACCAGCCATATATGCATGTAGTGATAGCATTTATCTGTTCATTACTCTACTGTGTTACATTGCCAGCATATTCCATGTGCTGACCCATTTTCGGGCTGCAACGTATCATGTTGCAGACTTTCCAGACGAGGAGTAAGGTTCGCTAGGCCGTTGTCGTACACTCAGCTATGTCGTTGGAGTTGATGGACTCACTTTATCTTTCAAGCCTTCCGTTGTTATCGTATTAGATGGCCTTAACCATATTTATTGTAATAAGTTCTCTCTTGAGGCATTTGATGTAATAAGTGTGTGATTGCTACTCTGTTATAAATCCTTCGAGTACTGTGTGTGTCAGCATTACCGATCTAGGGATGACACTGAAGCACAGAGACTTGACCATCTGAGGTCGGGTCGCTACAGCATCACCACTTGGTATAGATACGTCCTTGATAAGATTATCGGTGGAAATTTCTTGATGTGTCCTTCTCTTGATGCTTTTAATGCTATGGGAAATTTAGTGGGCTCACCACCTCTTATGATTAATGAAACAACTTTGACTCTTGAGCATGTCATGGAAAGAATAGATGTTATTGAAAATAAAATGCTTATCGAAGATCATATTGAAAATTTGGATAAAAAGATGCATATTTTTGCCACTAAAATTGGGTCAAAAGCGGGAGAATTTTTTAAGTTGTTGAAAGAAAGAGGGACCATAATTCATGAGAGAATTGAAGAAAGCCCGTCTCGGATTGAAAAACTGGAAGAAATCTTTAGTAATTTAAGCACGACTTTTGCCTCCGCTAAAACTATAGAAAAACTCCGTAAAGATTGGCAAGACTACTCAAGTCACTAGGAACAAGGGTGCAACTTCTAGTAATAACAATAAAGAGGATCGTAAGATGATTAGTATTCACCCGGATTTTGTTGAAGTTATAAGAGATCCCTTGGGCAAGAATGAATTCTTTAAATTTGTTCCTAGAAGTATTGTCATTGAAAATCTTTATGCTAAATCCTTGAAGAATTCTAAGTGTTTGATTGAAGATTTGGACAAGGATGACAAAACTTAGATCCTTGCTTTATGCCTAGCTAAGGGCGTGAAACAATAACGCTTGTTGGGAGGCAACCCAATGAATAAAAATTATTTTTGATTTTTGCTTTGTGTTCTTTAGTGTTTGCACAATTATGCTACTGTTGTGATTGTGTTTTTTGTGGCTTAATTAGTGTTTGTGCCAAGCAAAGCCTTCAGGATCTTCTTGGGTGATAGTTGTTTGATCTTGCTGAAAAACAGAAACTTTTGTGCTCACGAAAATAATTTTCATAAATCACAGAAACGTGCTTTTGCTCTGAATTTTTTACACAAGATTGATATACAAATTACACATGTTGTCCTAATTTTTTAGAATTTTTGGAGTTACATAAGTATTCGAAGTTTTCAGATTGCTAGACAGTTCTGTTTTTGACAGATTCTGTTTTCCTTGCATTGTGTGCTTGTTTTGATGATTCTATGGTTTCCTTTGATGAGTTTTTGCCATAGAGAAGTTGGAATACAGTATATATAATGCAAGAATAAAACATGAATTGGTTTGCTATAGAACTTATAGTAGTGATTTGCTTTCTTATACTAACGGATCTCACGAAGGTTTTGTTGAGTTTTGTGTGATTGATGTTTTCAAGTTTTGGGTGATATTACGATGGATGAAGGAATAAGGAGTAAGAAGAGCCTAAGCTTGGAGATTCCCATGGCATCCCAAGCTATTATCCGAAGAGAAGCAAGAAACTAAGCTTGGGGATGCCCCCGAGTGTCATCCCCTCTTTCTTCTAACAACCATCTGTATTTTACTCGAAGCTATACTTTTATTCGTCGCATACTATGAGTTTTGTTTGGAGCGTCTTGTACAATATGAGTCTTTGCTTGTTTTTCTTTGTGTTCTAAGTAATGAATCCTTGCTGGACACACCTATTTGAGCGAGCCAAAATTATGCCATGACTTGTTAGAATTGCTCTCTATGCTTCACTTAAATTTTTTATGAGCTATGGAATTGCTCTAGTGCTTCACTTATATCTTTTTGAGCATAGTGTGCTTTAGTATTTTTGAAGAAATGATCTCTTTCTTCACTTAGATTTGTTTGAGAGTTAGTAAATTTTCTAAGAAATTCTCTCTTGCTTCACTTAAATTAATTTTAGAGAAAGAAATATTATGCTCATGATCTTCACTTATATTTGTTTGAGCTTATCAAAAGCAACACATGAAAATTAGTCCCAAAGTGGTAGATATCCAAGAAGGATATAATAAAAACTTTCATGAACATCATTGGACAAAATAAACTTGATTCGTTGTAATAGTTTTGAGATATGATGATGTGATATGTGAGTCATGTTGATGAGTAATTGTGCTTTAGTAAGAATATTGGTGTTAAGGTTTGTGATTCCCTATGCAAGCACGAAAGTCAATAGTCATGCAATGAGATTATATCCTAATTGTGGTGCATTATTTGGTGTTAATTATGCTTAATGCTCGCTTATGAGATTATTCGTTTCTTGGTGGTCGCTTCTCAATCTTTTGCTAGCCTTCATTTTGCACTAAGTATGATCACTACTTGTGCATCCAAAATCCTTTAAACCAGTTTTGCCACATGAGTCCACTATACCTACCTATATGTGGTATTCTTTTGTCGTTCTAAGCAAATTTCTATGTGCCATCTCTAAGTCTCAAAACAAATTTCTCTTTTGTGTGCTCGTACCGCTCGCGAGGTGGTGAGGGGTGGCCAATATTTTCCATGCTAAATGTGTTATTCTCACGATGAGTGTTTATTCACTTGTCATTGCACGAGAGTAAGGCAAAGGTATTAGGGATGCCCAGTCCCGAAATAAAAAATGAATTTACCTTATGTTGTCAAATAATAAATTCATTGGAAAGTGTTGTTATGGAAGGCAACCGTGGATTCAGCTAGCCATGGAAAGTGAAAGTATGGTGGAAAATGGAATAAACTTTATTTTCTGTTTGGGAACCGCCTATGATATATCTAGCATGGAAAGTGTTGGGAGCTCTAAGTCGTTTTCGTTGGTGGGAAAAGTATGCCTCTCAAAATGTTTTTATCTATAAGTTTTTCACTATGAGCTCTGGCACCTCTACAAATCCCTACTTCCCTCTACGAAGGGCCTTTCTTTTACTTTATGCAATTTTTATTTTAATTTGAGTCTCCATCTTCTCTTATAAAGCACCAACTAGGAGGCACTTTGATCGTACTTGAGAATTGGGTGTAGCTAATATGTGAATGTGTATCATGAATGGATCAATGATTGAGCATGATAGGCTAGGGATAACTTATTTTAGCCTTGATATTTTGAAAGACATGATTGCTTGTTGATATGCTTGAGTATTTAAGTCTCATGTCAAAACTAGACTATTGCTTTGAATCATATAAAAGTCCAAATGTCCATGCTCTAAATAAAAGAATATGATATGGCATGTTAGGCAACATTCCACATCAAAAATTCTGTTTTTATCATTTACCTACTCGAGGACGAGCAAGAATTAAGCTTGGGGACGTTGGTACATCTCCAACGTATCTATAACTTTTTATTGTTCCATGCTGCTATATTATCATTCTTGGATGTTTTACAATCATTTTATAGTCATTTTATATCATTTTTTGGTACTAACCTATTGACATAATGCCAAGTGCCAGTTGCTGTTTTCTCCATGTTTTTAACATCGCAGGAAATCAATACCAAACGGAGTCCAAACATAGTGAAACTTTTTGTGGATTTTTTTATACCAGACGATATCCAGTGGGCCGGAGAAGCACCTAGAGGGTGCTACGAGGGGAGCACAACCCACCAGGGCGTGCCTGGGGGCCCAGGCGCGCCCAGGTGGGTTGTGCCCACCTCGGGTGCCCCCTGAACCGCCTCTTTGCTCTATAAATACCCCCAATACTCCAGAAACCCTAGGGGAGTCTACCAAAATCAATTCTAGCCACCGCAGAGTCCAGAACCACCAGATCCAATCTAGGCACCATCACGGAGGGGTGCATCATGTCCATTGGTGCCTCTCCGAGGATGCGTGAGTTGTTCTTCACAGACCTACGGTTCCGTATGATGTAACTCTCTTTGCGGTGTGTTTGTTGGGATCCAATGAACTTTGAGTTTATGATCAGATCTATCTTTTTATCCATGAAAGTTATTTGAGTCCTCTTTGATCTCTTATATGCATGATTGCTTATAGCCTTGTATTTCTTCTCCGATATTTGGGTTTTGTTTGACCAACTTGATCTATTTATCTTGCAATGGGAAGAGTTGCTTTGTAGTGGGTTCGATCTTACGGTGCTTGATCCCAGTGACTGAAGGGGAACCGACACGTATGTATCATTGCTACTAAGGATAAAACAATGGGGTATATTTCTACATGAATAGATCTTGTTACATCATGTCATCGTTCTTATTGCATTACTCCGTTTTTCCATGAACTTAATACACTAGATGCATGCTAGATAGCGCTCGATGTGTGGAGTAATAGTAGTAGATGCAGGCAGGGGTCGGTCTACTAATCTTGGATGTGATGCCTATATAATGACCATTGCCTGGATATCATCATGATTATTTGAAGTTCTAGCAATTGCCCAACAGTAATTTGTTCACCCACCGTTTGCTATTTTTCTTGAGAGAAGCCACTAGTGACACCTATGGTCTTGGGGTCTCTTCTTCATTATATTTGTCTTTGCGATCTATTTTCCGTTGCTTTTATTTTCAGATCTCTTAAACCAAAAATACAAAATACCTTTCTTTTATTTGGCGTTCGATCTATCAATATTTACAACTCTCTCACGTCCATTTGCCTATCTCTGGCGACGTTGCCCGAAAGGGATTGACAACCCCTTTAACACGTCGTGTTGCGAGTATTTGTTATTTGTGTGCAGGTGCCATTCACGTAGTGTTGCGTGATTCTCCTACTGGTCCGATAACCTTGGTCTCACCTGAGGGAAATGCCTACCGTTGTTGTGCTGCATCATCCCTTCCTCTTTGGGGAAATACCGACGTAGTTCAAGCCAACATCAGTGTGTGATGCGGGGCATACGGTTCAGTTCAATGAACTATTTGCGATGAGGCAGAACAACAAAAACGGGCAGCCAGATGAAGGTGTGTGCGATATATGGTATACAGTTCACTCGGATAAACTGTTTGTGATGAGGCGGAACAACAGAAATGGACAGCCAGATGAAGGTGTGTGCGATATACGACATACAGTTCACTCGGATGAACTATTTGTGATTAGGCAACACAAAAGAAACGGTCAGCCAGATCAATGTGTGTGTGATATACGGCATACGGTTCACTCGGATGAACTGTTTTCGATTAGGCAACGCAACAAAAATGGTTCAGCCAGATTAAGGTGTGTGCAATGGAGGGCATACAATTCATTCTGATAAATTGTTTGTGTTGAGCCAAGAGAACAAAAACGTTTCGTGTAAACAAGATGTGTGTGATACACGGAAAACATCCAATTACATAGGTGGCTAGTACACACATGACATTTCCACACACGAAAGTAAACTATTACATGCATAATTAACTAGAATAAACGATCATCTGATCATCATCTACTTCTTCTTGTGACGCTTGCCGCCACTGCTCTACTAGGATAAGCGAAACAATATTCTTTACTATGAATAGTGTGCTCTATTGGGCACACAAGTATATGGATCATAGCCTTGGGCGAGCAATGTGCCCACACGCGTCGTGCTAGGTCGATGTTCCTTCTATGCTAAGTTTCCATTAATTGATGGTGTTTTATGGACACGCCACCAACGCCATTTCCTCACCGGTTTCCCGCCGCCACCCAGCGATATTGCGTATAAACCTAGGCGGCACGCAACACACCGAGGCAACAAGCACAACCTCCGTGTTTGGCACATGTTCAGCTCGGTGACGTCCCTTGAACTCTTGATCCAGTTGAGGCTGAGGGAGAGTTCCGTCAGCACGATGGCGTGGTGACGGTGATGATGAAGTTACCGGCCCAGGGCTTCGCCCAAGCACTACGACGATATGACCGAGGTGTGTAACTGTGGAGGGGGGAACCGCACACGGCTAAGAGATTGTTTGTTCTCCTTTGGGGTGTCCACTGCCCACGTATATAAAGGAGGGAGGAGGAGGAGTCCGGCCCTAGAGGGGGCGCGCCAAGTGTGGGGAGTCCTACTAGAACTCCCAAGTCCTAGTAGGATTCCCCTTTTCCTTTCCGGAGTAGGAGAGAAGAAAGAGGGAAAGAGAGAGGGAGTAGGAAAGGGCAGCGGGCGCGCTTCTTTCCCTAGTCCAACCGGACCCATGGGGGGCGCGTGCCTCCTTCCCTTTGGCCTGCCTCCTCTATTCCCGTATGGCCCAATAAGGCCCAATACTTCTCTCGGCAAATTCTTGTAACTCTCCGGTACTCTGAAAAATACCCGAATCACTAGGAACCTTTCCGATGTCCGAATAAAGCCTTACAATATATCGATCTTTACCTCTTGACCATTTCGAGATTCCTCGTCGTGTCCCCGGTCTCGTCCGGGACTCCGAACAAACTTCGGTCATCAAATCACATAACTCGTAATACAAATCATCATCGAACGTTAAGCGTGCGGACCCTACGGGTTCAAGAACTATGTAGACATGATGGCGACACATCTACGGTCAATAAACAATAGAGGAACCTGGATGCTCATATTGGCTCCTACATATTATACGAAGATCTTTATCGGTCAAACCGCATAACAACATACATTGTTCCCTTTGTCATCGGTATGTTACTTGCCTGAGATTCGATCGTCGGTATCCTCATACCTAGTTGAATATCGTTACCGGCAAGTCTCTTTACTCGTTCAGTAATGCATCATCTCGCAACTAACTCATTAGTCACAATGCTTGCAAGGCTTATAGTGATGTCCATTATCGAGAGGGCCCAGAGATACCTCTCCGATACACGAAGTGACAAATCCTAATCTCGATCTATGCCAACTCAACAAACACCATCGGAGACACCTGTAGAGCATCTTTTTAATCACCCAGTTACATTGTGACGTTTGATAGCACACTAAGTGTTCCTCCGGTATTCGGGAGTTGCATAATCTCAAAGTCAGAGGAACATGTATAAGTCATGAAGAAAGCAATAGCAATAAACTAAACGATCATAGTGCTAAGCTAACGGATGGATCTTGTCCATCACATCATGCTCTAATAATGTGATCCGATTCATCAAATGACAACATATGTCTATGGTTAGGAAACTTAACCATCTTTGATTAACAAGCTAGTCTAGTAGAGGCATACTAGGGACACTCTGTTTTGTCTATGTATTCACACATGTACTAAGTTTCCGGTTAATACAATTCTAGCATGAATAATAAAAATTTATCATGATATAAGAAAATATAAATAACAACTTTATTATTGCCTCTAGGGCATATTTCCTTTAGTCTCCCACTTGCACTAGAGTCAATAACCTAGTTCACATCGCCATGTGATTTAACACCAATAGTTCACATCACCATGTGATTAGTTCACATTGCCATGTGACTAATACCCAAAGGGTTTTACTAGAGTCAATAATCTAGTTCACATCGCTATGTGATTAACACCCAAAGAGTACTAAGGTGTGATCATGTTTTGCTTGTGAGAGAAGCTTAGTCAACGGGTCTGTCACATTCAAAGCCGTATGTGTATTTTGCAAATTTCTATGTCTACAATACTCTGCATGGAGCTACTCTAGCTAATTGCTCCCACTTTCAATATGTATCTAGATCGACACTTAGAGTCATCCAGATCGGTGTAAAAGCTTGCATCGGCATAACTCTTTACAACGAACTCTTTATCACCTCCATAACCGAGAAATATCTCCTTAGTCTTCTAAGGACAATTTTGACCGTTGTCCAGTGATCTACTCCTAGATCACTATTGTACTCCCTTGTCAAACTCAGGGTAGGGTATACAATAGGTCTGGTACACAACATGGCATACTTTATAAAGAACCCATGGCTGAGGCATAGGGAATGACTTTCATTCTATTTATCTTCTGCCATGGTCGGGCTTTGAGTCTTACTCAATTTCACACCTTGCAACACAGGCAAGAACTCCTTTGACTGTTCGATTTGAACTGCTTCAAAAACTTTGTCAATTCATTGGAAAAACTTGTCAAGCATCTTGATCTATCCCTATAGATCTTGATGCTCAATATGTAAGCAGCTTCACCAAGGTCTTTCTTTGAAAAACTCCTTTCAAACACTCCTTTATGCTTTCCAGAAAATTCTACATCATTTCCGATCAACAATATGTCATCCACATATAATATCAGAAATGCTACAGAGCTCCCACTCACTTTCTTGTAAATACATGCTTCTCCAAAAGTCTGTATAAAACACCATGATGGGAGTCTCATTATCAGCAACCTAGAAAGTATGGGGGATGGCTCCTCACCCACCCACCCCTCCCTCCCACCTCCGGCCTAGGTTTTCCGGCGATCTACTCTTCTAGCCAACGACTTGTGTTTCTCTTCCGCCCATCCTCTCTGGCGGCTTCTGTTCTACAAGCCTATACCCATCTCATATGGGTTCTTCTGGTGGATCAACGTTGGATTTGGATTTTTCACCGGGCGCCTTTTTTGCGGACAAGGTTTTCAAACATTGTGGGAGATCTATTCATTGCACGGATGACACGGCCCATTTCATTATGGTGGTGTCTTTCAGCAGGCATGTATTCCGTCTTAATGACGATTCTGTGGCGGCTGCCTTGGAATCAGCGATTGGGGGATCTGCGATTGAATTTTCGGTGCAAATCATCCGAGACAAGGTATTTTCCTTTTTGGTATCTTGTAAACAAGTTGGTCTCTGCATTCTACAGTTGAGGTCATTCGCGTGCCCACAATTCAAATGCTTCTTTCATCTTTGGGGAAATGGTGGTCCTAATTGGGTCCGTGAATTTAAGATCTGGAAAAAAGAGTGCAATGTTGAATGGATCCTAGTGAGTCCTTCTAAGAAACGTGCCACTTTGGGGTTGCTTGCCATGCATAATACTCCGGCTAGATCATCTTTTAGATCGAGTTCATCTTTGCGAAAGAAGCTTTCTTTTGCAACGTTCCAGCAATATCCTGCTTGCAAGGGTTATAGGTATCATGCTTCTCAGTCATTGGTTGATACGGTATCGGAGGCCGGATATGACGTGCATCCTCGTGTCAGACTGATCTTGCCCTCGCCGCCGGCGAATGATCTTCAGTGGACGGTGCTGACGCCACCCATCTCTTTCGGAACAATCAACGTCCCTGCCATAAATCTCGCCGCTAGTTCCGGATCTTCACCCACCCAGCTGGTTCGAATTGAGCATGCACCATCACATGGTTCTCACACACTGAACACGTTGCTCCGGTCTCTCCAGCCCAACATGGATGCATGGCCCAGTTTGGGGCCCCAGCCCATCATGACTCTATTGTCCACAATGGCTCTGCTGCCTTGGTCGATTGTACCATGGCCCAGCCTCTGGCTCATCAGTCTCAGGATGTTTTAGGTTTTTCTGCTGCCTCAGTTGAGATTTCTCCCACGGCTGTTATGGAGAACCATATTCCGGATATTTCGGAGGAGGCTGCTCAATTTAATGATCTCATTGATGATATGGTGTTCAAGGTTTGGAAATGTCAGAATTGTTTATCGCTGATGCATTACACTAATTCGTGCGCCAGTCCAATTCGATGACGTAGATGCTTTCGCCTAGGCCACCGTGCAAGAGGATGCTCCGACGCTGCGCATTCCCCGTCTTACAAGTGGGTCCCGCGGGTCAATCCTACTTCCCCGGGACGGTCAGCTGAGATTTCCTCGCCTGACACCTCGGTTTCCCTCGCTACTAGCCACGCGGGGTCTCTGCCAAGTCCCATCGCGCCTGCAACATCATCAACGCCTCTGCCATTGCCTGCCGAGCCACCGCCCATCACACCACCACCACCTACATCGCCACCATCGCCCTGCTTAGCCGCTCCACCATCTGCTGCAGCTCTGTCGCCGTCACCTTCCGAGGCGCTCTCTGCTATGGCTACCTTTGCTCTTGACCCCATGCCTCTTGTGCCGCCGGGGTTCGAGATTATTGATGGTGGTCCGAGGCGGCTGCCGCGCACTTTCTACTCTCCTGCTGTGGCTCCGGATCGTCAGCATGAGGAATACGCCATTGCCATCGTCGAACCATCTCCTCTGCCTGAAGAAGTTGCTATCTTCAGAAATATGGTTAGTGATTTTGTTGTTAACAATCTTGGTCGCGCCGTCCTGGATGCTCAACCATGGATCCAAGGTGTGGGTCTCCTCCGTTTCCGTAGCCCAGTTGCTAGGCAGGCCCTAGTTGATCACCCCCCGTTTCAGCTGGATAATGACAAATTTGTTAGATTTGTGCCGCATGATGAAGGAATCAATTTCAGAGCTGTTCAGGGTTTTCGGAGGGGTTGGGTTATGATAGTTGGGATTCCGCTGGATTATCGACGTACTCAGTATATTGCCGATGCTATCAGTACCTTTGGTCGCTTCCATCACTGGCATCAGGATGATCCGTTACTTGTTCGTACCCTAGCATACGTTTCTTTTCCGGCAACGACATTGGTGCCGCGTGATGTGGTATATCGGGAGTTTGCTGATTTTGGTGGTTCTCGCATTTCATGGTCTGCTCCGATTTACATCTTCTCTGCCGATTTTTCCGATATCTTGCCCCCGGATGAGGACCCGATGCCCTTTGATGGCAACCCTCATCCGCTCCCTGGTCATCTGCAGTTTAATAACCATAATTGGGTTATGCCTGAGTTTCCTGAGATTGGTTGGGATGAGCTGCCACCTCCTCCACAGGAGCATGAGCCACATCAACAGGAGGTTCAACAAGATAACCTTAATGTGCATCAGGAGATTGTTGAGGAAAACCAAGTAGTTGGGAATCAGTCACAGGAATCTATTGTTCTGGAGGTGTCAAATGATTATGTTAATGATCAGCAGCCTGAAGAAAACTTAGCGATTTTGCAGCATCCTGGTGCCCCGCTGCAGCCTCCTCTCCATGTTGGGCAAGTCCTCACTGTTTATGGCCCTGTGATTCCGCCAGAGATGCAGTGGCAGCGCTCGTTCTGCAAGTTCATGCCAGCTATTTTTTCTGCTAATATTCCAAAGTATGTGTTCAAGACGAATCTGTGTTCTCTGCTTTCATGGGAATGATGTCAGCTTCTCTTTGTTGCCTGCACCTGATCCAACTCCATGCTTTCCTCGTCAGGTTGTTCCAGTTAAAAGGCCCGTTGCTCGGGCGCTATGCTTTGATGGCTTTGATGACATCTCTGAGCCTGTCAGTGAGTCCTTTGAGTTCTCTGCCATGCCAGAAGTCAGGACCAAACGTGGCCGTAAGCCAAAAGCTGCTAAGGGTTCTAAGGTTGTGGTTGACTCTGAGGTGCGCCGCAGTGCATGTTTAAGTGCTTTACGGGATGGATATCATAAGTCTCCAAGCACAAGCCTCAAGCAAGGCAAGAATCAGTCCTCTTTCAAGAAGCGTCAAACAAGCTCAGCCAAGCCGGAGGAAAGAATGTCTGTGCCTCCGCCAACGCCAATTTCTGATCTGCAGCGTATTGGAGCACGTCTGAGAATTGCGCCAGAGAAGATCTCCAAGGACAAGCTTGAGGCTGGTCCTTCTACATCCACCAGCAGCAAGGATTCGATGTTTAGATCCTCTCGATGGCATATTGGTTTATGGCGTACCTATATAAACGCCATCTATCTCATTCTTCTGTTTCATGTTTAGGATATTTCCTTCCTGTTGTGGGTCGTTGTAGGTCATTGCATGATCTACTTTTGCTTCTGCTTTTTATTTTGGTTTGTAATGAATCAGACAGGGTTTAGAGATTGGAAGGTGTTATGTTGGAACGTGCATGACAATTAGCAGTTAAGCAGAAGATTGATGAAAGTGGTTGTTCGGTTATCTACCTGCAAGAAACTAAATGCATGCACATTGATCATAGGTTCATTAGGAAATTTTGTCCACGTCGTTTCGATAACTTCTCCTATGTACCTTCGGATGGTGCTTCGGCTGGCATGATCGTTATCTGGAATTCTTATTTCTTTGAAGGAAAATTAATCGAGGCAAGGCATTTTGGTATCATTATTGAATTCCAATCCAAGCATTCTTCCGAAATTTGGACTCTTGTGTCAAGATATGGTCCTCGCCAGGTCTTGACCGGGATGATTTCGTGCAATGGTTATATAATCTTGATATTAACTGTGATGATAATTGGTTGTTGTTGGGGATTTCAATTTCATGCGCTCATTGGAGAACGTAAACCTGCCCGGGGTAATGTCGCGATATTTTTCTGCTCAATGAAGTAATTGGGCATCTGGGTCTCATTGAGCTACCAATTAAAGGCCGACAGTTTACTTGGTCGAATATGCAAACTAATCCATTCTTTGGAACAGATCGATTGGTTTTTACTTCAGTTGCATGGACCATTGATCATCCTAATACGCTTGTTCTACCCCTCGCTCGACGGGCTTCGATCATGTCCCATGTGTCATCTCGATTGCTACAGTCATTCCTAAAGCTAAAAATTTTCGCATTGAGAATTATTGGATTGATTTGCCTGGTTTCTTTGACTGTGTGGCACATGTTTGGAACAAACCTGTCGCAAGACAATCGGCTGCCCTAAATATTTCTTCTAAATTCAAAGCGCTAAGGTTTGCTCTCAAGAAATGGCACATGAGTTTGTCGACAATTAAAGCTCTAATTGCTGATTGCAACAAAGTCATTCTTTATTTTGATGGTCTGGAGGAGATCAGGAATTTATCAAGGCCTGAATTTAATTTCAGGAGGATTGTGAAATTGCATTTGGACGATATCCTTCATTGGCAGTATGTTTATTGGAAGCAGCGTTGTACCATACGTAACATTAAAGTTGGTGAGGAAAATTCCAAATTTTTTCATGCCATGGCCACGGAAAGGTATAGGACAAACACTATATCATCTCTCAGGAATTCTGATGGTGATGTGGTTTCGGATCACCAACAGCTGGCCACCATGTTTTGGTCAGATTTTAATCAAAGAATGGGTAACGCAAAAGGAATATGCATGGGTTTTGATTTGGACACATTAATTGCAAGAGTTGATGGCCTTCAGGATATGTCTCAGCCCTTCACAGATTCCGAGATTGATGTTGTCATTAAGAACATGCCACCTGATCGTGCCCCCGGTCCCGACGGCTTTTCTGGGTTGTTTTTAAAGAGATGTTGGTCAATTCTCAAGGAGGATTTCATGCAACTTGTCAAGGAGTTCTATGAGGGGAAATGTAATTTGGAATGCTTAAATAGCTCATTAATTACTCTTATACCAAAGAAGTTAAGCCCTGAAGTTGTCGGAGATTTCCGGCCAATCTCCTTGACCAACACATGCTTGAAGTTTTTGACTAAGCTGCTTGCTAACCGTCTTCAGAAAGTGATTCTGCGATGCATTCACCGCAATCAATATGGTTTTCTTCGTGTCGCTCCATCCAAGACTGCTTAGCTTTGGTGTTTTGAGTATATACATCAATGCAAAGCCTCCAAGCGTCCCATCGTTCTACTCAAGCTGGATTTTACGAAAGCCTTTGATACAATTGAGCATGATCTAATCCTCAAAATCTTGCAACGCAAGGGTTTTGATTCCATGTGGACTGGGTGGATTAATTCTATTTTGTCAACAGGATCTTCTTCGGTGCTCCTCAACGGCGTGCCAGGGAAGCATTTTGTTTGTAGAACGGGTGTGCGCCAAGGTGACCCTCTATCACCGTTGTTTTTTGTGATTGCAGTGGATTTATTGTAGTCTGTTGTCAATGAGATGTTTGCTAGAAACATCCTTTCTCTGCCAATCCCAACCACCTCCAATGATTACCCTATAGTGCAGTACGCCGATGACACTTTAATTGTACCGCTCTGCGGTTGATGATCAGCTCATTGCTTTCAAGGAGATCTTTGGCAACCTTTATGGAGTCAAGCGGCTTATGAGTTAATTTTAGCAAGTCTTCACTCATTCCCATTAACATGAGTGATGAAGAAGGCGCCGAGTGGCCTCTTTGTTGGGTTGTGACGTTGGCACGATGCCTTTCACGTATCTTGGTTTGCCCATGGGAACTTCTAGGCCCTCTATCTATGAGCCGATGCCTCGGTGGATCGAATCGGCGCCGCTTATCCGCCTCTTCATGCTTGCTTAACCAAGGATGCCGATCGCAACTTGTTCAGTCCGTGTTGTGCTCCATGCCAATTTATTTTTTGTGCACTTTATCTCTCCCAAAGGGCATTATTCAACAGCTTGAGAGGATCATGTGGCAGTGCCTATGGAGGGGTAACACGGATAACCCACGCCAATCTTTGGCTGCTTGGGATCTAGTCTGTCGTCCTAAGGATTTTGGAGGTTTGGGTGTTCTCAGCTTATCTATCCAAAATGAAGCCTTGCTTATTAAGCATCTTTTCAAGTTTTTCAACAAAGTGGACGTGCCTTGGGTATCACTAATCTGGGACACCTATTATGCTTCATCACCACCCCAAAGCACCGGGGCTGTGGTTCATTTTGGTGGCGTGATATTATGCGTTATTCCCCAAATTCTCCAACCTAGCGGTTCCTCAAGTTCATGCTGGTGATACGGTTCTTTTTTGGCTTGATCGTTGGCAGCTGGGAAATCATGTTGTCTTGTTGCAGGAATCTTTCCCAAGGCTCCACTCCTTTGCTGTGGACAATGCAATCATAGTTAAAGAGTTCTTGCTGCGGTCTGACATCTTGGAACACTTTCATCTGCCTCTATTGCAGGAGGCCTTCTCAGAGCTCACACAATTACAAACACTCCTGCCGTCGATCAGTTTGAATGGTGAGATCAAGGACGTTTGGAAGTGGCCTTCCAAATCTGGTGATTACATGGCAAAGATATACTATGATTTTTGCTTCTCACATCTGGTGGTAGATCCTATTTTCAAGTGGATTTGGAAGAGTGCATGCACGCTAAAGATAAAAGTTTTTGGTTGGCTTATGTTAATGGATCGTCTGAATACAAGAGATATGATGCAACGAAGGCACTGGATCATTCAGGATGATACTTGTGTGCTTTGCAATCTTGCTCAACATGAGGATCGGGCTCACCTTTTGTTTGCTTGCAATTATAGCCAAAGGGTTTGGAACTATCTTGGGATTTCTTGGTCTGCGCAACAAAACCAAACCACATATGATATGGCTCAAGCAGCGAGGAAGGATTTTGGACACCCTTTTTTCTCTGAGGTAGTTTTCTCTGCTACTTGGAATATTTGGACACAAAGGAATGGGAAAATTTTCAAGAATGAGCAGCCATCATTTAGAGCTTGGAGAAGAAACTTTATACATGACATCTCCCTTCTGTCTCACAGGATTAGATGTAAATATAAGGATAGTTTTGTTTCTTGGATAGCTGACCTCACATAGTTCCTTTTGTAAGTTTTCTCTCCTTTCTTGTAAATTTGTATAGTTGTAACTAATACTCTTTTATTTATTTAATAAAGGACTGTGAGGCTGTTGCCTTGCAATAAATAGTCAAAAAAAGTCTGTATAAAACTATATGCTTTGATCACACTATCAAAGTGTACATTCCAACTCCGAGATGCTTGCACCAGTTCATAGATGGATCGCTGGAGCCTGCACACTTTGTTAGCACCTTTAGGATCGACAAAACTTTCTGGTTGCATCATATACAACTCTTCTTTAAGAAATCCATTAAGGAATGTAGTTTTGACATCCATTTTACAGATTTCATAAAATGTGGCAATTTTCTAACATGATCCGGACAGACTTAAGCATCGCTACGAGTGAGAAAATCTCATCGTAGTCAACACCTTGAACTTTGTCAAAAACCCTTTTCACAAGTCTAGCTTTGTAGATAGTAACACTACTATCAGCGTCCGTCTTCCTCTTGAAAATCCGATTATTCTCTATTGCTTGCTGATCATCGGGCAAATCAACCAAAGTCCATACTTTGTTCTTATACATGGATCCCATCTCAAATTTTATGGCCTCAAGCCATTTCGCGGAAACTGGGCTCATCATCGCTTCCTCATAGTACGTAGGTTCATCATGGTCAAGTAACATGACCTCCAGAATGGGATTACCGTACCACTCTGGTGCGGATCTTACTCTGGTTGACCTACGAGGTTCGGTAGTAACTTGATCTGAAGTTTCATGATCACTATCATTAGCTTCCTCACTAATTGGTGTAGGAATCACTGGAACTGATTTATGTGATGAACTACTTTCCAATTTAGTAGTCGGTACAACTAGCTCATCAAGTTCTACTTTCCTCCCACTCACTTCTTCCGAGAGAAACTCCTTCTCTAGAAAGGATCCATTCTTAGCAACGAATATCTTGCCTTCGGATATGTGATAGAAGGTGTACCCAACAGTCTCCTTTGGGTATCCTATGAAGAAACATTTCTCCGATTTGGGTTCGAGCTTATTAGGTTGAAGCTTTTTCACATAAGCATCGTAGCCCCAAACTTTAAGAAATGACAACTTTGGTTCCTTGCCAAACCACAGTTCATATGGTGTCGTCTCAACGGATTTAGATGGTGCCCTATTTAACGTGAATGCAGCTGTCTCTAATGCATAACCCCAAAACAATAGTGGTAAATCGGTAAGAGACATCATAGATTGCACCATATCTAATAAAGTATGGTTACGATGTTCGGACACACCATTGCGCTGTGGTGTTCCAGGTGGCGTGAGTTGCGAAACTATTCCGCATTGTTTCAAATGAAGACCAAACTCGTAACTCAAATATTCTCCTCCATGATAAGATCGTAGAAACTTTATTTTCTTGTTACAGTGATTTTCCACTTCACTCTGAAATTATTTGAACTTTTCAAATGTTTCAGATTTATGTTTCATCAAGTAGATATACCCATATCTGCTCAAATCATCTGTGAAGGTCAAAAAATAATGATCACTGTCGCGAGCCTCAACACTCATCGGATTGCATACATAAGTATGTATTATTTCCAGTAAGTCAGTTGCTCACTCCATTGTTCCGGAGAACAGAGTCTTAGTCATCTTGCCCATGAGGCATGGTTCGCAAGCATCAAGTGATTCATAATCAAGTGATTCCAAAAGCCCATCAGCATGGAGTTTCTTCATGCGCTTTACACCAATATGACCTAAACGGCAGTGCCACAAATAAGTTGCACTATCATTATTAACTTTGCATCTTTTGGCTTCAATATTATGAATATGTGTATCACTACGATCGAGATCCAACACCGAATTTTCACTGGGTGTATGATCATAGAAGGTTTTATTCATGTAAACAGAACAACAATTATTCTCTAACTTAAATGAATAACCGTACTGCAATAAACATGATCAAATCATATTCATGCTCAACGCAAACACCAAATAACATTTATTTAGGTTCAACACTGATCCCAAAAGTATATGGAGTGTGCGATGATGATCATATCAATCTTGGAACTACTTCCAACACACATCGTCACTTCACCCTTAACTAGTTTCTGTTCATTTTGCAACTCCCGGTTCGAGTTACTACTCTTAGCAAGTGAACCAGTATCAAATGCCGAGGGGTTGCTATAAGCACTAGTAAAGTAGACATCAATAACATGTATATCCAATATACCTTTCTTCACTATGCCATCCTTCTTATCCGCCAAGTATCTAGGGCAATTCCACTTCAAGTGACCATTTCCTTTGCAGTAGAAGCACTCAGTTTCAGGCTTGGGTCTAGCTTTGGGCTTCTTCACGGGAGTGACAACTTGCTTGTCATTCTTATTGAAGTTCCCTTTCTATCCCTTTTCCCTTTTCTTGAAACTAGTGGTCTTGTCAACCATCAACACTTGATGCTCTTTCTTTATTTCTACCTTCGCCGATTTCAGTATTGTGAAGAGCTCGGGAATTACTTTCGTCATCCCTTGCATATTATAGTTCATCACGAAGTTCTAGTAACTTGGTGATAGTGACTAGAGAACTTTGTCAATTACTATCTTATCGGGAAGATTAACTCCCACTTGATTCAAGGAATTGTAGTACCCAGACAATCTGAGCACATGCTCACTGGTTGAGCTATTCTCCTCCATCTTGTAGGAAAAGTACTGTCAGAGGTCTCATACCTCTCAACACGGGCATGAGTATGAAATACCAATTTCAACTCTTGGAACATCTTATATGCTCCATAGCGCTCAAAACATTTTTGAAGTCCCGGTTCTAAGCCGTAAAGCATATTGCACTAAACTATCAAGTAGTCATCATATCGAGCTAGCTAAACGTTCATAACGTCTGCATCTGCTCCTGCAATAGTTCTGTCACCTAACAATTCTTCTGTGCAGCATGAGGATAACCCTCATATCACGGACCTAGTCCGCATCATTGCTACTATGATATTTTAACATAGTTTTTCTCTAGGAACATATCAAAATAAACGGGGAGCTACATCGTGAGCTATTGATCTACAACATAGTTATGCAAATACTATCAGGACTAAGTTCATGATAAATTAAAGTTCAATTAATCATATTACTTAAGAACTCCCACTTAGATAGACATCCCTCTAATCATCTAAGTGATCACGTGATCCATATCAACTAAACCATTTCCGATCATCATGTGAGATGGAGTAGTTTTCAATGGTGAACATCACTATGTTTGATCATATCTACTATATGATTCACGCTTGACCTTTCGGTCTCCAGTGTTCCGAGGCCATATCTGCATATGCTAGGCTCGTCAAGTTTAACCCGAGTTTTCGCGTGTGCAACACTGGCTTGCACCCGTTGTATGTGAACGTAGAGCTTATCACACCCGATCATCATGTGGTGTCTCGGTACGATGAACTGTCGCAACGGTGCATACTCAGGGAGAACACTTATACCTTGAAATTTAGTGAGAGATCATCTTATAATGCTACCGCCGAACTAAGGAAAACAAGATGCATAAAGGATAAACATCACATGCAATTAAAATATGTGACATGATATGGCCATGATCATCTTGCGCTTTTGATCTCCATCTCCAAAGTACCGTCATGATCTCTATTGTCACCGGCATGACACCATGATCTCCATCATCTTGATCTCTATCAACGTGTCGTCACATGATCGTCTCGCCAACTATTTCTCTTGCAACTATTGCTATCGCATAGCGATAAAGTAAAGCAATTATTTGGCGCTTGCATCTTATGCAATAAAGAGACAACCATAAGGCTTCTACCAGTTGCCGATAACTTCAACAAAACATGATCATCTCATACAACAACTTATATCTCATCACGTCTTGACCATATCACATCACAACAAGCCCTGCAAAAACAAGTTAGACGTCCTCTTCTTTGTTGTTGCAAGTTTTACGCGGCTGCTATGGGCTTAGCAAGAACTATTCTTACCTAAGCATCAAAACCACAATGATTTTTTGTCAAGTATGTGATGTTTTAACCTTCAACAAGGACCGGGCGTAGCCACACTCGATTCAACTAAAGTTGGAGAAACTAACACCCGCCAACCACCTGTGTGTGAAGCACGTCGGTAGAACCAGTCCCGCGTAAGCGTATGCGTAATGTCGGTCCGAGCCGCTTCATCCAACAATACCGCCGAATCAAAGTATGACATGCTGGTAAGCAGTATGACTATTATCGCCCACAACTCACTTGTGTTCTACTCGTGCATATAACATCTACGCATAGACCTGGCTCGGATGCCACTGTTGGGGAACGCAGTAAATTCAAAAATTTCCTACGCACACGCAAGATCATGGTGATGCATAGAAACGAGAGGGGTGAGTGTGCCCATGTACCCTCGTAGACCGAAAGCGGAAGCGTTTAGTAACGCGGTTGATGTAGTCGAACATCTTCGCGATCCAACCGATCCAAGTACCGAACGTATGGGACCTCCGCGTTCAGCACACGTTCAGCTCAGTGACGTCCCTAGAACTCTTGATCCAGTTGAGGCCGAGGGAGATTTCCGTCAGCACGATGGCGTGGTGACGGTGATGATGAAGTTACTGGCGCAAGGCTTCGCCTAAGCACTACGATGATATGACCGATCTGTGTAACTGTGGAGGGGGGAACCGCACACGGCTAAGAGATTGTCTTTTGTCCTTTGGGGTGTCCCCTGCCCACGTGTATAAAGGAGGGAGTGGGAGGAGGCCGGCCCTAGAGGGGGCGTGCCAAGTGTGGGGAGTCCTAGTAGGACTCCCAAGTCCTAGTAGGATTCCCAATTTCCTTTCCGGAGTAGGAGAGTAGAAAGAGGGAAAGAGAGAGGGAGTAGGAAAGGGCAAGGAGGGACGCCGCCCCCTTTCCCCTAGTCCAATTCACACCCATGGGGGGGCGCGCGCCTCCTTCCCTTTGGCCTGCCTCCTCTATTCCCGTATGGCCCAATAAGGCCCAATACTTCTCCCGGCGAATTCCGGTAACTCTCCGGTGCTCCGAAAAATAGTCGAATCACTCGGAACCTTTTCGATGTCCGAATATAGCCTTCCAATATATCGATCTTTACCTCTCGACCATTTCGAGACTCCTCGTCATGTCCCCGATCTCATCCGGGACTTCGAACAAACTTCGGTCATCAAATCACATAACTCATAATACAAATCATCATCGAACGTTATGCGTGCGGACCCTACGGGTTCGAGAACTATGTAGACATGACCGAGACACATCTGTGGTCAATAACCAATATCGGAACCTGGATGCTCATATTGGCTCCTACGTATTCTATGAAGATCTTTATCGGTCAAACCACATAACAACATACATTGTTCCCTTTGTCATCGGTATGTTACTTGCCCGAGATTCGATCGTCGATATCCTCATACCTAGTTCAATCTCGTTACTAGCAAGTCTCTTTACTCGTTCCGTAATGTATCATCCCGCAACTAACTCATTAGTCACAATGCTTGCAAGGCTTATAGCGATGTGCATTACCGAGAGGTCCCAGAGATACCTCTCCGATACACGGAGTGACAAATCCTAATCTCCACCTATGCCAACTCAACAAACACCATCGGAGACACCTATAGAGCATCATTATAATCACCCAGTTACGCTGTGAAGTTTGATAGCACACTAAGTGTTCCTCCGGTATTCGGGAGTAGCATAATCTCATGGTCAGAGGAACATGTAGAAGTCATGAAGAAAGCAATAGCAATAAACTAAACGATCATAGTGATAAGCTAACGGATGGGTCTTGTCCATCACATCATTCTCTAATGATGTGATCACGTTCATCAAATGACAACACATATCTATGGTTAGGAAACTTAACCATCTTTGATTAACGAGCTACTCTAGTAGAGGCATACTAGGGACACTTTGTTTTGTCTATGTATTCACACATGTACTAAGTTTCCGGTTAATACAATTCTAGCATGAATAATAAACATTTATCATGATATAAGGAAATATAAATAACAACTTTATTATTGCCTCTAGGGCATATTTCCTTCAGGTTTCTTTCAAGAAAATATCACATAGTGGGTAAACAAATTACTGTTGGGCAATTGATAGAAGAACAAATAATTATGATGATATCCAAGGCACTGATCAATATATAGGCATCACGACCAAGATTAGTAGACCGACTCCTGCCTGCATCTACTACTATTACTCCACACCTCGACCGCTATCCAACATGCATCTAGTGTATTGAGTTCATGGAGAAACAGAGTAATGCAATAAGAACGATGACATGATGTAGACAAGATCTATCCATGTAGGGATAGACCCCATCTTGTTATCCTTAATAGCAATGATACATACGTGCCTCACTACCCCTTCTGTCACTGGTTGAGGACACCGTAAGATCGAACCCATCACAAAGCACCTCTTCCCATTGCAAGAAAAATCAATCTAGTTGGCCTGACTAAACCAACATTTGGAGAAGAAATACGAGGCTATAAATAATCATGCATAAAAGAGATGAAAGAAGTCTCAAATAATATTCATGGATAGAGATCTGATCATAAACTCGAACTTCATCGGATCCCAACAAACACACCGCAAAAAGTCATTACATCAAATAAATCTACAAGAGACCATTCTATTGAGAATCAAAAAGAGAGCAGAAGCCATCTGGCTACTGCCTACGGACCTGTAGGTCTATGGTGAACTACTCACACATCATAGGAGAGGCACCAATGAGGATGATGAACCCCTCTGTGATGGTGTTAGATTGGATCTCGTGGTTTTGGAACTTGCAACGACAGGAATTGTGTTTCGTCGATTCCCCTAGGGTTTCTGGAATATTTGGGAATTTATAGGGTGAAGAGGCAGTGTAGGAGAACCCTGTGGGCTCCACAACCCACCAGGGCACACCCTGGTGTCTTGTGGTCCCCACGGGCCTCCCCTCTGGTCCTTCCTTGGCCCCCAAGTTGTCTTCTTGTCCAAAAAAATCTCCAAAAAGTTTCGCTGCATTTGGACTTCGTTTGATAGGGATATTCTGCGAACTCAAAAACAAGCAAAAAACAACAACTGGAACTAGGCACTATGTCAATAGGTTACTCCCAAAAAATGATATAAAGTTGCTATAAAATGATTGTAAAACATCCAAGAATGATAATATAACAACATGGAACAATCAAAAATTATAGATACGTTGGAGACATATCAGCATCCCCAAGCTTAGTTCATACTTGTCTCGAGTAGGTAAATGATAAAAACAGAATTTTTGAAGTGGAATGTTGCCTAACATGTTCATCGCATATTATTTTCTTTTGTGACATGGACATTTGGACTTTTAGATGGTTCAAAGCAATAGTCTATATTTGACATGAAGACTTCAATACTCAAGCATATCAACAAGCAATCATGTCTTTCAAAATATCAACACTAAAGAAAGTTATTCCTAGCCCATCATGCTCAATCATTGATCCATTCATGAAACACACTTGCATATTAGCTACATCCAATGCTCAAGTATGGTCATATTGCTCCCTAGTTGGTGCTTTATAAGAGAAGATAGAGACTCAAAATAAAATAAAATTTGCATAAAGTAAATTGATAGTCGCTTCGCAGAGGGAAGCAGAGATTTGTAGAGGTGCCAGAGCTCAAAGCAAAAAATTGAGAGATAAAATTTTTGGGAGGCATATTTTTCCCGTCAACAAAAACGACCGAGTAGTTCCAAATGCTTTCCATGCTAGATACATCATAGGCGATTCCCAAAGATAAAATAAAGTTTATTACTTTTTTCACCATACTCTCACATTCCACGGCTAGCCGTATCCACGGGTACCGTCCATACCAACACTTTCCAACGAATTTATTACTTGTCAACATAAAGTAAATTTCTTTTCCATTTCGGGACTGGGCATCTCTCTTACCGACGTACTCTCGTGCAATGAAAAGTGAATAAACACTCATCTTGAGAATAACACATCTAGCATGGAAAAATATTGGCCACCCCCTGCCGCTTCATGAGCTGTACAGGCACACAAAAAAGAAATTTATTTTTAAAATTAGAGATGGCACACATACAAGTTTACTAAGAACGGCACGGAAATACCGCATATTGGTAGGTGTGGTGGACTCATATGGCAAAACTGGGTTTAAGGATTTTGGATGCATAAGTAATATTCCCACTTAGTACAAATGGAGGCTAGCAAATATATTGAGAAGCAACCAACCAAGAAACGAAAATTCACATAAACGAGCATTGAGCATAACTAACATTGAATAATGCACCACAAGTAGGTTATAATTTCATGGCATAACTATTGACTTTCATGCTTGCATAGGGAATCACCAACCTTAACACCAATATTCTTACTAAAGCATAATTAATCACCAACATGACTCACATATTACTATCATCATATCTCAAAACTATTACAAAGAATTAAGTTTATTTAGTCCAATGATCATCATGAAAGTTTTTGCTATGTCCCTATTGAATATCTATCACTTTGGGACTAATTTCATATATTGCAATTGATAAGCTCAAACAAGTTTAAGTGAAGAACATGGGCATAAATTTTTTTGTCTCTCAAAATAATTTAAGTGAAGCATGAGAAAGTTTATTCAAAAAATTAGTAACTCTCAAAATAATCTAACTGAAGCATGAGAGTATTTCTTAAAAAATAATAAAGCACACCATGCTCAAAAAGGTATAAGTGAAGCACTAGAGCAATTCCATAGCACAAAAAAATTAAGTGAAGCACATAGAGCAATTCTAACAAAACATAACATAATTTTGGCTCTCTCAAATAGGTGTGTCCAGCAAGGAAAATTTTGATAAACTAAAAGGAAAAACAAGCAAAGACTCATATAATATAAGACACTCCAAGCAAAACTCATGATATGTGACAAATAAAAATATAACTCCAAGTAAAATTACCGATGGTTGTTAGAAGAAAAAGGGGATGCCTTCCGGGGCATCCCCAAGCTTAGTTGCTTGGTTCTCCTTAAATATTAACTTGGGGTGACATAGGCACCCCCAAGCTTAGGCTCTTTTCACTCCTTATTCCTTCATCCATCGTGATCTCACCCAAAACTTGAAAACTTCAACCACACAAAACTTAACAAAACCTTCGTTAGATCTGTTAGTATAATAAAGCAAATCACCACTCTAAGTACTATTGCAAACCCCATTAATATTTTATTATTGCATTATACCTATTGTATTCTAACTTTTCCATGGCTTATACCCCCCGATACAATCCATAGATTCATCAAAATAATCACACAATGCAACGGAAACAGAATCTGTCAAAATCAGAACAGTCTGTAGTAATACGGACTCTAACCATACTTTTGTAACTCCAATTTTTTTGAAAAATTAGCACAACCTAGGAAATTTGCATATCAATCTTGTTTATACAATTCAGAATATTTCGTTGCTTCTGTGATATTATAAAATTCTGCAACTGGACACAAAAATTTCTGTTTTTCAACAAGATCAAATCAACTATCAACTAGCATGATCCCAAAGGCTTTACTTGGCACAAACACTAATTAAAACATAAAAAACACAATCATAACAGTAGCATAATTGTGCAAACACTCAAGAACAGAAAGAAAAAGGCAAAAATAAATTTTATTCATTGGGTTGCCTCCCAACAAGCGCTATCGTTTTATGCCCCTAGGTAGGCATAATGCATAGATTCAAGTATTGTCATCTTTCTTCTTTTTTCCATTGATGTGTGTTTGTCAGGAGGTTTTCCAAAATTAACTTGAAACACATTATCCATAGAAATTTTAGCATTATCAAGTTGCCCATCTATGTATCCCCTTTGATTTATGGCCACTATCCAAGAATATTGTTGATTAACGTCATTGAAAACTTGTTGGGTCATATCTAAATCGGGGACTTCGTTTTTAAGATTCTCATCAAAAATTTGATTATAGCTAAGCAAATGTCTCAACATATAATCACCATTGTAAAGGATCTCATCTATTACGAGTTTTCATGGTTCGTGCCATAAAAATCAAAAATTTCCCTAGCTTCCCGTGCTATGTGATCACATTCATTCATGAGAACAACGGTAGCTAGCTTTTTAGCTTTTGGATCCTTTATAATGGGTAGCTCATAAAACAATCTTTGCAAGGTAGGATGAGTACGGATAAATCTATTTTCAAGTTTCAGAACTAGTGCTGAAATAGCTTCCACATAAGTTTTATTTCTTTTAAGAATAGGAATATCATCACAAGTCAAAGTTCCAACACAACTAAAGAATTCTTGGATAGTTTCTTTTCCTATAACGTTCCTTCGCCCCAAAAAAATATATTTAGCATCCATATTGTCAGATCATCCAATTTTAGGAGTCAGGCCATCATCTGTTTCTGCCATACCAAAATCACTCATGATGATAAGTTCAAGCAAATAAGAGATCAGAAGAAAAAAGGCGAACGAAAAAGAAGGCAAATAAAAAGGAATTTTTTTGTGAAGTGGGGGAGATGAAAACGAGAGGCAAATGGAAAATAATGTAAAATGCAAGGAGATGAGATTTGTGATTAGGAACCTGATAGATGTTGATGATGTCTCCCCGGCAACGGTGCTAGAAATTCCTTTAACGTGGCTTGGGACTGCGTCAGTATTTCCCCAAAGAGGAAGGGATGATGCAGCACAGCTACTGTAAGTATTTCCCTCAGTTGTGAAAGCAAGGTATGAATCCAGTAGGAGAACCAAGCAACACTATGTAAACGGCACCTGCACACAAAGAACAAACTTGCAACCCGATGCGTAAGACGGGTTGTCAATCCCTCCTTGGGAAAAAAGATAGATTGGTTTGTATGAGTTTGGTAAATAGATCTCGCAATAACACAAAACAAAATAAGTAAAGAAAAAGTGCAGCGAGGTATTTTTGGGTTTTTGGAATAATAGATCTGAAAATAAATATGGTAAAAGATAGATCGGAAAGCAAATATGATAAAAGATAGACCTGGGGGCGTAGATTTCACTAGTGGCTTCTCTCGAGAAAATAGTACACGGTGGGTTAACAAATTATTGTTGGGAAATTGATAGAAGAACAAATAATTATGACAATATCCCAGGCACTGATCAATATATAGGCATCACGTCCAAAGACCGGCTCCTGCCTGCATCTACAACTATTACTCCACACATTGACCGCTATCTAGCATGCATCTAGTGTATTAAGTTCATGGAGAAATGGAGTAATGCAATAAGAATGATGACATGATGTAGACAAGATCTATTCATGTAGGAATAGACCCCATCTTGTTATCCTTAATAGCAACAACACATACGTGTCTCGCTACCCCTTCTGTTACTGGGTGAGGACATCGTAAGATCGAACCCATCACAAAGCACCTCCTCCCATTGCAAGAAAAATCAATCTAGTTGGCCTAACTAAACCAAATATTCAGAGAAGAAATACGAGGCTATAAATAATCATGCATAAAAGAGATCAAAGAAGACTCAAATAATATTCATGGATATAGATTTGATGATAAACTCGAACTTCAGTGGATCCCAACAAACACACTGCAAAAAGACATTACATCAAATGGATCTTCAAGAGACCATTGTATTGACAATCAAAAAGAGAGAAGAAGCCATATAGCTACTGCCTACGGACCTGTAGGTCTATGGTGAACTACTCACGCATCATCATAGAGGCATCAATGAGGATGATGAACCCCTCCGTGATGGTGTTAGATTGGATCTCGTGGTTCTAGAACTTGCGGCGACTAGAATTGTGTTTCGTCGACTCCCCTAGGGTTTCTAAAATATTTGAGAATTTGTAGGGTGAAGAGGCGGTGCAGGAGACCCCCGTGGGCCCCACAACCCACCAGGGCGCGCCTGGGCTCCTGGGCGCGCCCTGGTGTCTTGTTGTCTCCATAGGCCTCCCCTCTAGTCCTTGCTTGGCCCCCAAGTTGTCTTCTGGTCCAAAAAAATCTCCAAAAAGTTTCGCTGCGTTTGGACTCCGTTTGATAGGGATATTCTGCGAAGTAAAAAACAAGTAAATAACAGCAACTGACACTAGGCACTATGTCAGTAGGTTAGTCCCAAAAAATGATATAAAGTTGCTATAAAATGATTGTAAAACATCCAAGAATGATAATATAACAACATGGAACAATAAAAAAATTATAGATATGTTGGAGACGTATCATGGGAAGAGGTCGTCTACGCCGTACTTGCACCTGAGGCCGGTCGCGTCGTACTTGCACCGAATGCCTGCCGCGCCGTTCGCATGGGTCACGCAGTTCGCCTTGTTTGCGGCCCACTCGATGCCAACACGCTGGTAGCTAGGCTCGACTGCCTCCTTGTCCTAAGTGTCCACCTGGGCACAGTAGAGGAACATGGTTGTCGCATCCTCGAGCTAGTGATCTCCGATGAAATAGCCAACTTGGAGTTCGAGATCGCTCTCCAGATGTACCGCGAGCGTGTCGACCACTTGGACAAGCGCCTGCATGACTTCAGGCAGAGCCAAGATCTACCGTAGGAAAGGGTTGCTGGTCACGGATGTGTTTATTTTGTTGACTCATTTCGACGTGGAGCGCTATATATTCACAACAATCATAATATTGCTCTCTTTATTGCTCTGATTCAATGTGTGTACTCTGTTTTCCGTTCTTATATGTTCTGTTTCAATGTGTGTATATATGCTTTCCATTCTGTATATGTGGATGATAACAGGTAGATATAAATTTGTATACGAAAAAAGATAGAAAAATGGAATTCATAATATATATATATATATATATATATATATATATATATATATATATATATATATATATTGTTCATTAGTTCATCACAAAATATACATAATATCATCACTTATACGTGATGATACTTAACTACCATGTACAATGCATAAAATTGAAAAATGAATAATACTAAAACTAATAATCCCTCCTGGGGCAGTATTCCGGCAGCCCCTTGCCAGCAACTCCCTAGTGCACGGCATCTTCCCAGCGCGGAGGCGGTACTCCGTCTACTCCGCCTCGCAGCGCTTGACGTACCTATCTGCCTCTTGCTGACGGATGAGCGTGAATGATCTTGCCATTTCGTTGGGCGCCCATCGGAGCTCTTCGTCGGTGGCACGCTGGAGCTTATCGGCCCACCTCTACACAGCGATGAGGCGCCTAGCGCCTTTGTCCTTACTTGCGAAGTACCCGTATTCGTATACCTCCTCTGCACGATGACACGCCCGCCCCAAAGCTCCACTGCCTCCTTTTTCCAGGCGGCCTCACGGGCTTCACGGGTCGCCTGGTACCTGGCTTCATCCTCCGCCATCTCCTTCTTGAACGCCACTTGCCTGGCTTTCTCAGTCTATGGAAACGATTTCCACGGACAAAGATTGTACTGGACCCAAAAACACTCCAAAGTTGGGGGGTCCGGCGCAACCTCATCCGCCGGCCCGTAGGGGTCCTCCTTGTCGCTGCTCTTCGACTGAACATCCTCGGGGGACAGTGCCTCCTCGTCGGCGTGTGGGAAGATCGGCGGCGCCATGGCAGAGATTTGTGTGTGTGTGAGAGAGAGGGCGAGTGAGGGGAGGATGTAGATGAGAATGCAGGCAGGACGACGTGAGAAAGGTAGTACTTATTGGTGGTCGGAATCTAGATCGACGGGAATAGTACAGACGCCGGTCGCCGGAGTTTACGAGTACTATAGTTTGAATTGCGCACGATTCCCGTAGCAAAAGCCGTGTGTGAACTTAATAGCTGACGGTTTGCAATACTGAACCGCGTCTGATTAATAACCCGCGCCACTCACCTTCGAAACCTCAAGGCACAAAATAGAGTGCCAATCTTGTGGGGACCGTTTGTCTTGCCAGTTATTTACGTTTTCTTTCCACATATAAGGGACGAATACGTATTTTGTGTTATCATTTCACTCCATGCATGTGTCCAAGCCGTGAGACCAATATGTTTGAAAATTCCTTCCAATTTACTGCACATGGAATTAACTTGCACACAATGAAACGTCTCCAACGTATCTATAATTTTTTATTGCTCCATCCTATTATATTATCTATCTTAGATGTTTTATATGCATTTATATGCTATTTTATATGATTTTTGGGACTAACCTATTAACCTAGAGCACAGTGTCAGTTTCTGTGTTTTCCTTGTTTTTGAGTTTCGCAGAAAAGGAATATCAAATGGAGCCCAATTGACCTGAAACTTTACGGAGAATATTTTTGGAAAATATAAAAAATATTGAAACGAAAAGATATCGGAGAAGGGTCCCGAGACCACCACAAGGGTGGAGGGCGTGCCCCCCGTCCTTGTCATCTCCTCGTGGGCCCCCTTCACTTGTCCCCGATGCCAACACTTCCTATAAATCCCAAAACCTCCAGAACAGAACCTAGATCGGGAGTTCCGCCGCCGCAAGCCTCTGTAGCCACCAAAAACCAATTGGGACCCTGTTCCGGCACCCTGCCAGAGGGGGGAATCATCACTGGTGTCCATCTTCATCATCCCAACGGTCTCCATGACAAGGAGGGAGTAGTTCACCCTCGGGGCTGAGGGTATGTACCAGTAACTATGTGTTTTTCTCTCTCTCTCTCTCTCTCTCTCTCTCTCTCTCTCTCTCTCTCGTGTTCTTGATTTGGCACGATCTTGATGTACCGCGACCTTTGCTATTATAGTTGGATCTTATGATGTTTATCCCCCTCTACCTTCTTGTAATGGATTGAGTTTTCCCTTTGAAGTTATCTTATCGTATTGAGTCTTTAAGGATTTGAGAACACTTGATGTATGTCTTGCATGTGCTTATCTGTGGTGACAATGGGATATTCATGTGATCCACTTGATGTATGTTTTGGTGATCAACTTGCGGGTTCTATGACCTTGTGAACTTATGCATAGGGGTTGGCACACATTTTCGTCTTGACTCTCCAGTAGAAACTTTGGGGCACTCTTTGAAGTTCTTTGTGTTGGTTTGAATAGATGAATGTGAGATTGTGTGATGCATATCGTATAATCAAACCAGCGGATACTTGTGGTGACATTCGAATATCTAGGTGACATTAGGATTTTGGTTGATGTGTATCTTAAGGTGTTATTTTAGTACAAACTCTAGGGCTATTTGTGGCACTTATAGGAATATCCCAATAGATCGATCAGAAAGAATAACTTTGAGGTAGTTTCGTACCCTACAATAATATCTTTGTTTGTTCTCCGCTATTAGGGACTTTGGAGTGACTCTTTGTTGCATGTTGAGGGATTGTTATATGATCCAATTATGTTATCATTGTTGAGAGAACTTGCACTAGTGTAAGTATGAACCCTAGGCCTTGTTTCCAAGCATTGCAATACTGTTTTCGCTCACTTTTACTACTTGCTACCTTCCTGTTTTTATATTTTCATATTACAAAAACCTATATCTACCATCCATATTACACTTGTATCACCATCTCTTCACCGAACTAGTGCACCTACACAATTTACCATTGTATTGGGTGTGTTGGGGACACAAAAGACTCTTTGTTATTTGGTTGCAGGTTTGTTTGAGAGAGACCTTCTTCATCCTACGCCTCCCATGGATTGATAAACCTTAGGTCATCCACTTGAGGCAAATTTGCTACTGTCCTACATAACTCTGCGCTTGGAGGCCCAACACGAGTCTACAAGAAGGTTGCGTAGTAGACATCAACAACAAGTACACAAATATGATTTTTCAAACCGTTATGATTAGTTGTTGCATGTACATGTAGTTCAAATTTGAATTACGATCATTAAATGGCTAGAAAATCACTTAAATGTCTTAAAAGGTCAAATAACCTCTGGAATTTTCCAAATTTTTACGTGACAGTTGTATTAGTGCATGTTAACTGTAGAAAATATTTGAAGGCCATAAGAGGAAGCTACGCCGATTCATCGTCAAACATGCATTGTGTCCTCTCAGAACCACGCCCCTTCTAGTGAGTTGTTCCGGTTTGTGAGGGGTATGTGTCCAAAATTTCGTCAAACAGACCAATTTTTTACCACACCATCGTGGTGCCATGCCATTACGTCAAGCATGGTTTCATGTGTTTTTGATCAATTTTGAATTTTTTGGAATTTAAATGTCATGGCATGCACTCGATGCTTTGTGTCCAAGCCGTGACACCAATATGTTTGAGAATCTTCCAATTTACCGCACATGGAATTAACTCGCACACAAGTACACAAATATGATTTTTCAAAACCGTTATGGTTAGCTGTTGCATGTACATGTAGCTCAAATGTGAATTACGGTCATTAAATGGCTAGAAAATCACTTTAATGTCTTAAAAGGCCAAATGACCCCTGAAATTTTCCAAATTTTGACATGGCAGTTTTATTAGTGCATGTTAACTGTAGAAAAAATTTGAGGCTATAAGAGGAAACTATCGCCGGTTCGTCATCAAAGATGCATTTTGTCCTCTCGGAACCACGAGCCTTCTAGTGAGTAGCTCCGGTTTGTGAGGGGTGTGTGTCCAAAGTTTCGTCAAACAGGCTAATTTTTTATCACAACATCCTGGTGGCATGCCATTACGTCAAGCAATGTTTCATGTATTTCTGATCATTTTTTATTTTTTTGGAATTTTAATGCCATGGCACTCCATACTTGTGTCCAAGCCGCGACACCAATATGTTTGAAAATTCCTTCCAATTTACTGCACATGGAATTAACTCACACACAACAAGTACACAAATATGATTTTTCAAACTGTTATGGTTAGCTGTTGCATGTACATGTAGTTCAAATTTGAATTACGGTTATTAAATGGCTAGAAAATCACTTAAATGTCTTAAAACGTTCAAATGACCCTTGAAATTTTCCAAATTTTGACATGACAATTGTATTAGTGCATGTTAACTGTAGAAATTTTTTGAAGGCCATAAGAGGAAGCTATCGCATGTTCGTCATCAAAGATGTATTGTGTCCTCTTGGAACCACGAGCCTTCTAGTGAGTAGCTCTGGATTGTGAGGGGTGTGTGTCCAAAGTTTCGTCAAACATGCCAATATTTTACCACAATATCCTGGTGGCATGCCATTACGTCAAGCAAGGTTTCATCTATTTATGATCATTTTTTATTTTTTTGGAATTTAAATGCCATGGCACTCCATGCTTGTATCCAAGCCGTGACACCAATATGTTTGAAAATTCCTTTCGATTTACTGCACATCGAATTAACTCATACACAAGTACACAAATATGTTGTTTCAAACCGTTATGGTTAGCTATTGCATGTACATGTAGTTCATATTTCAATTACGGTCATTAAATGGCTAGAAAATCACTTGAATGTCTTAAAAAGGTCAAATGACCCCTGGATTTTCCAAATTTTGACATGACAGTTGTATTAGTGCATGTTGAGTGTAGAAAAATTTGGAAGGCCATAAGAGGAATCTATCGCCGGTTCGTCATCAACATGCATTGTGCCCTCTCAGAACCACGAGCCTTCTAGAGAGTTGCTCCGGTTTGTGAGGGGTGTGTGTCCAAACTTTCGTCAAACAGGCCAATTTTTTTACCACACCATCTTGGTGCCATGCCATTACGTCAAGCTAGGTTTCATGTGTTTCTGATCATTTTTGAATTATTTGGAATTTCAATGCCATGGCACTCGATGCTTTGTGTCCAAGCCGTGACACCAATATGTTTGAAAATTTCGTCCAATTTACTGCACATGGAATTAACTCACACACAAACATTCAAATATGACTTTTCAAACTGTTATGGTTAGCTGTTGCATGTACATATAGTTCAAATTTAAATTACAGTAATTAAATGGCTAGAAAATCACTTAAATGTCTTAAAAAGGTCAAATGACCCCTAAAAGTTTCCAGATTTTGACACGACAGTTGTATTAGTACTCCAAATTTTTCTTGTACATTTAAAACACCATCCATTGCCACTGTACCCCAAATTCGTCTTTCACAGCTAATACAAAATATCAACATCACACACAGTTTGTTGTAGGGACCGTTTGCGATGAAAATTCATCGGTCTACTTAAGACTTCCTCCATAAGCTTCGCCGGCTTCGTCTACTCTAGTGCCGGTCACCCCGAATCCATGAATCCCAGATCCCCATTCCCGCAACCCCTTCTTGCTAAGAATGACGTCGTGGAAACGCTTCGTGAGGGCCCGTACGATGGCAGCATCCTCCCCGAGCGACGCCGCCTGCGCCGAGAGCGCGGCCGCCTACGCCGAGAGCGTGGCCGCATCCGCATTGAGCGTGGCCACTTCCATCGAGAGTGCATCTGCGGCAGCCGACAGGGCAGCTGCAAGAGCCGAGACGGCAGCACCAGGGCGGCTGCAAATGCCGAGCGCGCTCGAGTTGCCGTCCATGCCGTCGATGTCGCCCTGGCCCGGGTTGAGGCCATCCACGCCAAGATTGAGGATGCACACGCCAAGATATTCTAGGCCACCTCAGAATCCAGCATGCAACCCATGTCCTAAAAGGCGGTGGAGGCCATGGTGTACCTGCTTCCTCATGAGATCGCCGAAGTTTTACGTGAAAATATATATAGGCCTCGTAGCAAAAAATATAAATATGATTTTTTTGCGGGAAGTTTTACGTGAAAGATTGTTCAAGAACTATATTTTTGTTGCTAAAGTTCAATATTTATCAATTTTTGTATAAAAATACAACTTTATAGTGAGATACGGGAACGAAAACCCAATTCGGTGCCCAGGCTCATCTGCACCCGGTCAGAAAAGAAAATCAAAATAAATAGTACAAAAATTCAAAAAAATCTAATTTTTTTGTGTGATAGACAAGTTTATGCATGAGGTTCTCTCTATATTTCAACTTATTTGAACATCTGAGCAACTCTCAGAAAAAAACAAATCGAGTCAGAACAGTGTGTGAACAATAAACTTTTTTACAGAGCCTGAATTTGTCTTTTTGCTGAGAGTTGCTCAAATGTCCAAATGAGTTGAAACTTGGAGCGCACCTCACGCATAAACTTATCTACCACACAAAAAATTAGATTTTTTTTTGAATTTTTTTAATATTTATTTTGATTTGTTTCGTCAAGATAGATGCAGATGAGCTCGGGAGCAGAAACGCCGCACTCGATACGAGAAACAATTCAGAACGGTCAGCCTGCAAAACTTTACGGTCGTTCGTTTCTGGCACGATCAATGTCTCATGGTGCACCACGTATCGCGCTCACTGCCTCAATCCCATCATGTACATGTCCATGGGACCCATCTCGTTCTTATCTCTTCCCTCACAGTCTACCCTCTCCCATCTAGCCATGTCCACTCTTTGTTTTCATCTTTCACGCGTCGTCGTCCAGTCATATTTTTGCTACGAGGTCACCGCTCGCCGCCACTGCAAGGGCTGGCAGGGCGACACGCCAGGCTGTCGCAAGCCTGGGGGTGCCACAGCTGATTGCAACTTGGGGACGCCATGGCCTCCCATGTCCTCATCAACTTGAGGACACCATGGCCAAGCCGTGTCCAACCTTCGCTTATGAAGTGTTGCAACCCCGGCAACGAAATGCTGGAATCAGCCTTTGCTGGGAGTTGCAATGGGGTGTGTTGCACGACTGAAAGCACAAGTGCTCCCTAGGTGGTTTTGGTAATTAATGACAACATATCTCTTGTTGGACTAACACTTTTATCTAGTATGTTTCAGATAAGTTCAGCAATGGAGTGGCATGGACTAAAGGATGTGGGAACTCCTTCAAGATGCTAAGGACAAAGGATTGGCTAAAGCTTCAAGCTCAAGACTCTTCATTTTACATTTTAGTGATCCAAGATCACATTGAGTCTATAGGAAAAGCCAATACTATCAAGGAGGGATGAGGTGTTGCTTAATGAGCCTCTTGCTTCAAGTGCTTAGTGATATGCTCCAAATACCCTCAACTACTTTCCCACTTCCACACATTTGTCCCAAACCTAAAGTCAAACTCGGCCCCACTGATTCTTTCTATCCGGCGCCACCGAGTTTGGATGTCTTAGCCACTGCCACAAACCCTAGGCAAATCGGTCTCACCGATAGGGATCTCGGTCTCACCGAGATGGGATTGTAATCTCTCTGTGTATGTCCATTATCAAAATCGGTCTCACCGAGTTTGAGCAATCGGTACTACCGAGATTACAATGCAAACTCTCTGGTTAACTTATTATCAAAATCGGTCCCACCGAGTTTGATAATCAGTCAAACCGAGTTTTCCTGACCAACTCTCTGGAAAGCTTATTACCAAAATCGGTCCCACCGAGTTTGTGTAATCGGTCTTACCGAGATTACGTTATGCCCTAACCCTAACCGAATCGGTCCCACCGAGTTGCATTCCGGTCCCACCGAAAACCCTAACGGTCACATTATTCGCTAAATCGGTCGACCGAGTTTAACGATTCGGTCCCACCGAGTTTGGTAGATTGTGTGTAACAGTTAGATTTTGTGTGGAGGCTATATATACCCTCCACCTCCTCTTCATTCATGGAGAGAGCCATCGGTGAACCTACACTTCCAAACATCCTATTTTTGAGAGAGAACTACCTACTCATGTGTTGAGGCCAAGATATTCCATTCCTACCATATGAATCTTGATCTCTAGCCTTCCCCAAGTTGCTTTCCACTCAAACCCTCTTTCCACCAGATCCAAATCCTACGAGAGAGAGTTGAGTGTTGGGGAGACTATCATTTGAAGCACAAGAGCAAGGAGTTCATCATCAACACACCATTTGTTACTTCTTAGAGAGTGGTGTCTCCTAGATTGGCTAGGTGTCACTTGGGAGCCTCTGACAAGATTGTGGAGTTGAACCAAGGAGTTTGTAAGGGCAAGGAGATCGCCTACTTCGTGAAGATCTACCGCTAGTGAGGCAAGTCCTTCGTGGGCGACGGCCATGGTGGGATAGACAAGGTTGCTTCTTAGTGGACCCTTCGTGGGTGGAGCCCTCCGTGGACTCGCGCAACCGTTACCCTTCGTGTGTTGAAGTCTCCATCAACGTGGATGTACGGTAGCACCACCTATCGGAACCACGCCAAAAACATCCGTGTCTCCAAATTGCGTTTGAATCCTCCAATCCTTTCCCTTTACATTCTTGCAAGTTGCATGCTTTATTTTCCGCTGCTCATATACTCTTTGCATGCTTGCTTGCTATATGTTGTGAATGTTAAACTTGTGCCTAAACTCCACTCAAACTTTAAAGAAACTTAAAAACTGCAACTTTGATACTTAGTGTCTAATCACCCCCCCCCTCTAGACACCTCTTCTCAAGGTCCTACAAGTGGTATCATAGCATTGGTCTCCATTGCCTTGGTTTAATCACCATTGGAGGAAGATGGATGAGTCTACTTTGGGGAGTCTTAGACATAGAGTGCCTATTCTTGATGGAGAGTATTTTCGTGAGTGAAAAAATGAGATGCTTGTTATTTTCAATCAATTTCATTTTAACAAGTACATTGCTAGCCCTTGTGCACCTTATGTTGATCCTATGCATCCTACCCTTGATGAAGCTATTGACATAACTAGAAATCTTAGAACTATTAATCTTATCACTAGAGGCTTGCCTAGAAACTTGATTAGAATCTTGCCTACTTTTGAGTGTGCCTACACCATATGGAAATTTCTTGAGGAACGCTTTCCAAATTATTCCTTGAAAATTCTAGATGAGATTCTCTATAAATCTATTGCCTTGAGTAAGATGAATACTAGTGGTCCTACGTTTGGTGATCGTCTATTTGAACTCACCAACCTTATGCGTGCCAAAGGAAATGTTGGTATTATTAGTGACATTATTTCCGAAGCTATAAGAATTCATAGACAAGATTATTGTCAAACTCATTCTAATGAATTACCCTCTCTAGGATTAGATCCACCACATGACGATGTTGAACATGGATACTATGATGAGGATGATGATAGTGACTTCGATCTTGATGATGCAATGAGACATTTTGGTATTATGGCAAATCTTCGGGGATATATGTCAGGAGGAAAGGAATGGGTTCTTGATAGTGGATGTACCGATCACATGACCGGAGATAAAGACATGTTCAGTGAGCTTGCTGAAAATGATGGTCCTCGAAAGTTTGTCACTTTCGGTGACAACTCAAAGGGTAAGGTAGTTGGCCTCGGTAAGGTGGCCATCTCACATGATACCTCCATACAAAATGTTATGCTCATTGAATCTCTTGGTTACAACTTACTTTCAGTATCTAGACTTGCTGATTTCGGTTTCAATGTTCTATTTACTGAAGTAGATTGCCAAGTGTTTCATCGAGATAATCATAAAATGGTCTTTACTGGTGTGCGTAGAGGTGATCTATACATTGTTGATTTCACTAAAAAGGCTCAACCTAAAACTTGCTTCATTGCTAAATCCTCAAAAGGCTGGTTATGGCATAGACGATTAGGTCATGTTGGTATGCGAAACCTTGACAAGCTTATTAAGGGGAATCATATCCTTGGAGTTAATGATGTCATATTTGATAAGGATGGACTTTGCAGTGCTTGTCAAGCAGGTAAACAGGTTGGAGGAAGGCATCCCATGAAGAACATCATGACCACGAAGAGGCCACTCGAGCTACTTCACATGGATCTCTTTGGTCCCAACTCTTGCAAGAGTCTCGGTGGAAATTCTTTTGGTCTAGTTATAGTTGATGATTTTTCCAGATTTACGTGGGTGTTCTTTCTCGATGATAAATCGCAGGTCCAAAAGATCTTCAAAAACTTCGCTAGGAAGGCCCAAAACCAATTTGAAGTGAAGATCAAGAAGGTTCGCGGCGACAACGGAACGGAGTTCAAGAACGCAAATGTGGACACCTTTCTTGACGAAGAAGGGATTTCACATGAGTTCTCGGCTACGTACACACCTCAACAAAATGGAGTTGTTGAGAGGAAGAACCGGACGCTCATCGAAATGGCGAGAACGATGCTTGTTGAGTACAAGACGCCAAAGCACTTTTGGGCAGAAGCGGTTGAGACAGCTTGTCATGCAACAAATCACGTGTATCTTCACAAGCTACTCGGCAAGACGGCATACGAGCTACTCACCGGTAACAAACCCCAAGTTGGATACTTTCGATTATTCGGCTCAAAGTGCTACATTCTTGATAAGCATCGTCGTTCTAAATTTGCTCCTAAGTCTCATGAAGGTTTCCTACTAGGTTATGGCTCAAACTCTCACACTTACCGTGTCTACAACAATTTCACCCGAAAGGTTGAAGAGACGGTAGATGTGAAGTTTGATGAATCTAACGGCTCGCAAGTAGAGCAATTGCCAATTGATGTAGGAGACAAAGATCCTTCGGAAGCAATCCAAGACTTGTCTATTGGCAAGGTCCGTCCAACGAAGGTGAAGGAGAGTACCTCATCCGTCCAAGTGGAAGCTTCTACTTCACGACAAGGTGAACCAAGAGTTGATACGGAAGCATCCACAAGTGGGACACGCCAAGATGAAGAAAACGAGGAAGTGCATCAAGATGAACGTCAACAACCTCCTTCTCCACCACGACAAGAGAACGACAACGCCAACAATGAAGAAGGCCAAGAAGAAGAACAAGATGAAGAAGATGTTCAACGAAGACCCAAGCAAAAGCTTTCACGAGTTCGAGCAAGAATTGCTAAAGACCATCCCGTCGAGCAAATCTACAATGATATTCAAACCGGGAGAATCACTCGCTCTAAAACTCGTTTAGCTAACTTTTGTGAAAACTATTCTTTCATCTCTAGAATTGAACCTATGAAGGTCGAAGAAGCATTGGAAGATCCGGATTGGATAAATTCTATGCATGAAGAGCTACACAACTTTGAGAGGAACCAAGTTTGGACATTGGTTGAGAAGCCCGGCAACAACCACAACATCATCGGTACCAAATGGGTGTTTCGCAACAAGCAAGATGAAGATGGACAAGTAGTTCGCAACAAAGCACATCTCATCGCCCAAGGCTACACACAAGTGGAAGGTGTGGACTATGGTGAGACTTACGCCCCCGTTGCTAGACTTGAGTCCATTCGCATCTTACTTGCCTATGCTAGTCACCATGATATCACCTTGTACCAAATGGACACTAAAAGTGCTTTTCTAAATGGTGAAATAGAGGAGGAAGTTTATGTTAAACAACCTCCCGGCTTTGTCAATCCTAAGAAACTTAATCATGTTTACAAACTTCACAAAGCTCTTTATGGACTTAAACAAGCTCCTAGAGCATGGTATAAATGCTTGACCAAGTTCCTTATTGAAAAAGGCTTTGAAATTGGGAAAATTGATTATACTCTTTTTACTAAAAGGGTTAATGGTGAACTCTTTGTGTGCCAAATTTATGTTGATGATATTATATTTGGTTCAACTAACCCTCATTTTAGTGAAAAGTTTGGGAAGCTAATGTCGGAGAAGTTTGAGATGTCTATGATGAGTGAACTCAAATTCTTTCTTGGTTTGCAAATCAAGCAAACTAAGGAAGGTACTTTTGTCTCGCAAACAAAGTACACCAAGGACTTATTCAAGAAGTTCAATATGCAAGAATGCAAAGGTATGACTACACCCATGCCTACTAGTGGACATCTTGACTTAACCAAAGATGGTGAACCGGTTGATCAAAAGGTTTATCGCTCTATGATTGGTTCATTGTTATATCTATGTGCTTCACGTCCCGATATTATGCTAAGTGTGTGCATGTGTGCACGATATCAAGCTGCCCCTAAAGAATGTCATCTTAAGGCCGTGAAAAGGATAGTGAGATACTTAATCCATACACCAAATTTTGGCATTTGGTATCCTAAGAGGGCCTCTTTCGATCTTGTTGGCTATTCCGACTCGGACTATGCCGGAGACAAGGTTGATACAAAGTCCACTTCGGGTACTTGTCAATTTCTTGGTAGATCTCTTGTGTCTTGGTCCTCCAAGAAACAAAACTCAGTATCCTTATCCACCTTGAAGCTGAATATATTGCCGCTGGTTCATGTTGTGCTCAATTACTTTGGATGACCCAAACTCTTAAAGATTATGGGATATATGTGAGACATGTTCCATTGCTTTGTGATAATGAAAGTGCTATCAAAATTGGTCATAATCCTGTGCAACATTCTCGAACTAAGCATATTGAAGTTCGTCATCATTTCATTCGAGATCATGTTGCTAAGGGTGACATTGATCTTAAGCATGTTCGCACCGAAAAGCAATTAGCGGATATATTCACTAAACCTCTTGATGAGAAAGTGTTTTGCAGGTTAAGAGGAGAATTGAACATCATTGATGCTTCAAACTTGGAGTAGAAACTCCATTGGATACATGCAAGACATGAGCTTATGACTAATCCTTGACATTTCTCTTATGATGAAAAACTTATGTCTTGGATATATTTGTATCTTGCATGTTATCTAACCCATGTAGGTACTTGGTTGAATCAAAATCCATGAGGTTGAAACCTACTCATATCTTGAGCAATCTCTACATCACCAAGTCTCTACACAAGGTGGTTGAAGACAAGGAAGCACGAAACCATTCAAACATATCCTTTGACAAATTCTATGTTGAGTTTCATGATTGTCATTTTTGGATATACAAGTGCTCTTCCTTGCAAGAACTAACCCATGTAGGTAGATGGACTCAAATTCCAAGTGGTGCTCCAAATTCTTGATGAGCTACATCAACCTTGAGCAACCCACGCAAGTTCAACCTCATGGACAACACCACCAACCAAGGTATGATATTCCATCTTATAGAAGCTTTACTCCAAGTCATGAGTTAAAGCAACTCGACAAGATGTGAATACATCAAGATGCTTAAACGAAAAATGGCAACCCCATTTTGAGCTTAAACAATGAGTATGACCTATGATCAAGTGATCTCACTTGACTCCTAAGTCAATATACTCTAACATAGGTGACTTTGTCGCCGACCATCTCTAGATGAAGTTCTCCTGTGTTCTTTTCTGAGTTTTTGCATTTGACTCATGCATTTGTGTTTGCCCTTTCAAAAAAAACTTCATCTAGATCTGCATTTTCTGCATCTGATTCCTTGCATATCTTTCAATTAATTCCTTGCAAATCTTTATGAGATCTTACTAGTCTAGTGAGCTGACGTGACAAGTGTTTTCTCTGCGATGAAATCGGTTCAACCGATTTGTTGTTTTCGGTCCAACCGGATCTTTTCGGTACGACCGAAGCATACCACTCGGTGCCACCGATTTCATAACAGGAAAAACTCTTTGCTACATATTCTGTGTTTCTTCTGATCCAGCTCCACTCAATGAATCTTGTCCTCTACAAGCATCACATTTTTATCATTGCTTTATGTTGTGACTCAAGGATCAAACCCATTCATGACAAATTCCAGAGGGGGAGAGAGAGATTACATCTTTATCAAGCCCTTCTTGGAAATTGATGTCAAAGGGGGAGAGAGAGATCACATCAAAGCTTATCATTTAGAGAGAGAGATCACATCAGAGAAGGAGAGAGAGAGATACGTTAGGGGGAGAGAGAGATCTAGAGGGGGAGAGAATACTAGTAGAAAGTATTTCTCGAGGATCCTAGATGCTTGGTGTTCAAGAGGAGAGATGTCCACATGTCTTCTTGAGGGGAGAGACATGTTCATATGATCTGTTGTGCTCAATTTTGCATTAGCATACATTAGCTCTGATCATCATTCATATCTTTCACTCTGTTTTCCTTCACTCTGATTTTCATTCCCTATCTTCTCCCAAGATCCCATGTTAGATTCAGGGAAGCAAGACATCTAAGGAAAGAGATCATTTAAATTCATTGCATATCTTTACTCTTGGGGACATGTCTAATCCAATGTGGTACTCAAGTACTCACTCTCTACATGTCATCCAGTCTTGGTATTCTTGTGGTTTCTTCATTTGCTCGCTAGTAGATGCATCTGTGTTATCTAACCTTGTTTTCACAGGTTCATTCCATCCTAAGCCAAATCAAGACCACAAGGTAAGTATATGCATCACAATCATGTGTATGAGGAATTCTTGCTGATGTACATACTGTTTTCAAGAAGGACTCATGAGCACGAAGGTATTCTCTTTAATACGTTTTGCTCTGATGCATATAGCCAAGATACATGTAACACATTGCCTGCTCTATCATGGTTATGCTATCACATGCTTCATTTCATATTCACATGATTGCATACATGTACGGGGAGCCTATGCTTGTTACATGTCTTTCCAAAGCTTTACTTGCTATTCTTTATATCTTTATCTAAAGCTTTGATGTATGTTGCCATCAATTAGCAAAAAGGGGGAGATTGAAAGCACAAGTGCTCCCTAGGTGGTTTTGGTAATTAATGACAACAAATCTCTTGTTGGACTAACACTTTTATCTAGTATATTTCAGATAAGTTCAACAATGGAGTGGCATGGACTAAAGGATGTGGGAACTCCTTCAAGATGCTAAGGACAAAGGATTGGCTAAAGCTTCAAGATCAAGACTCTTCATTTTACATTTTAGTGATCCAAGATCACATTGAGTCTATAGGAAAAGCCAATACTATCAAGGAGGGATGAGGTGTTACTTAATGAGCCTCTTGCTTCAAGTGCTTAGTGATATGCTCCAAATACCCTCAACTACTTTCCCACTTCCACATATTTGTCCCAAACCTAAAGTCAAACTCGGCCCCACTGATTCTTTCTATCCGGCGCCACCGAGTTTGGATGTCTTAGCCACTGCCACAAACCCTAGGCAAATCGGTCTCACCGATAGGGATCTCGGTCTCACCGAGATGGGATTGTAATCTCTCTGTGTATGTCCATTATCAAAATCGGTCTCACCGAGTTTGAGCAATCGGTACTACCGAGATTACAATGCAAACTCTCGTTAACTTATTATCAAAATCGGTCCCACCGAAGTTTGATAATCAGTCAAACCGAGTTTGCTCGACCAACTCTCTCGAAAGCTTATTACCAAAATCGGTCCCACCGAGTTTGTGTAATCGGTCTTACCGAGATTATGTTATGCCCTAACCCTAACCGAATCGGTCCCACCGAGTTGCATTCAGTCCCCACCGAAAACCCTAACGGTCACATTATTCGCTAAATCGGTCCGACCGAGTTTAACGATTCGGTCCCACCGAGTTTGGTAGATTGTGTGTAACGGTTAGATTTTGTGTGGAGGCTATATATACCCCTCACCTCCTCTTCATTCGTGGAGAGAGCCATCAAACTGAACCTACACTTCCAGCATCCTTTCTGAGAGAGAACTACCTACTCATGTGTTGAGGCCAAGATATTCCATTCCTACCATATGAATCTTGATCTCTAGCCTTCCCCAAGTTGCTTTCCACTCAAACCCTCTTTCCACCAGATCCAAATCCTATGAAAGAGAGTTGAGTGTTGGGGAGACTATCATTTGAAACACAAGAGCAAGGAGTTCATCATCAACACACCATTTGTTACTTCTTGGAGAGTGGTGTCTCCTAGATTGGCTAGGTGTCACTTGGGAGCCTCCGACAAGATTGTGGAGTTGAACCAAGGAGTTTGTAAGGGCAAGGAGATCGCCTACTTCGTGAAGATCTACCGCTAGTGAGGCAAGTCCTTCGTGGGCGACGGCCATGGTGGGATAGACAAGGTTGCTTCTTCGTGGACCCTTTGTGGGTGGAGCCCTCCGTGGACTCGCGCAACCGTTACCCTTCGTGGGTTGAAGTCTCCATCAACGTGGATGTACGATACCACCATCTATCGGAACCACGCCAAAAACATCCGTGTCTCCAAATTGCGTTTGAATCCTCCAATCCTTTCCCTTTACATTCTTGCAAGTTGCATGCTTTATTTTCCGCTGCTCATATACTCTTTGCATGCTTGCTTGCTATATGTTGTGAATGTTAAACTTGTGCCTAAACTCCACTCAAACTTTAAAGAAACTTAAAAACTGCAACTTTGATACTTAGTGTCTAATCCCCCCCTCTAGACACCTGTTCTCAAGGTCCTACAACGATACATCTGGATTTTTGCTAGATCTGGCGACGCCAGATGCTACAACCCATGACGAGGGATGCTACAACCGGTTTTGGTTTTTGCTTCAACCGACCACCGGAGTTTTGTTACTGAGATTTTTTGTTGTAACCAGTGTTATTTTTTGCTGGAAGAAGCCAATATTTTTGTGCCAACAGACTGATGGAGTTTGTTTTCTGAGATTTTTTTTGGAGCCGGAGTTACTTTTTGCTGGAATCGACTATTTTTTGCGTCAACCGTCTACTGGAGTTTTTGTGCGAGATTTTATTGATGAAATAGGGTGGTGCAGACCGACGTCGGCGGCGAGCCAAAGGCGGAGACCAATGGGGGCGAAACTGCAGCAAACTCAATTTTGTCTCCGTCGACCGATGTATAGAATTGCCACAACCACCGTTCAGCAGGAGGTGAAGTTGGAACCAGCGAAGTGGTCGAGCTGCATAAAAAAGCTGCAATAGGGTGACCGCCGGCAAGTTGCAACGAGCTCGGGCGGCATCTCCGCTGCGACCGCAAGGGGGGTGAGGCAGCGATGTACAGGGTGGGCCCATGGCGTGATTCCTGCGTGGGGAGGATTGGCAACGTTGACTAGATAAGAGAAGGAAGCGTGACATCGGAAGGCCGCGCGGTCTCCCATCGAATGTTCGGTATTTGGTCGTCTGAAAGTTGGGTCGGCCGGCCGACGCGTAGCGCTGTCCTATGAGATATTGTATTTGAACATGCTAGAAATTTGCCTAAATTCCTTAAACTACTATTGATCGATATGTAATGTGTGCTAAACATATGTATTGAAATATGGTATATGTTTGGATGTGAAAGATGTGTACGAGAAGTCGAGAATTAATTTATGCAATGCTATCACAAATTTTCCAACATTAAATATTTAATGTTGTTTAAATATAAATATAATTTTGTAGTTAAGACACATATCAATATGTGATAGTATTGTGTTTGTCCACATGATAGAAATTAGCCTAAATTATTTAAGTTGTCATTGTTCAATACATACTTATATGTACTAAAATAGATGATGCCCAGGGCGTTGCTGCAATAACTTTGTTAAGAAATGCGTAAATAGTTGCTAAAAGAATAACTAAATCTAATTAAAAGGAATATAAACTTGAAAAGACAATAAAAGAAAGTCTCTAAAAATAGAACTAAAACTTGGGAATTATTGTTTAATATTTTTTTTGAACAAAAATGTGAAGAATGACTAACATGCATGTATGATGTGGCAGGATTACATGCATTGACTAATGTAAAAATAATTGTAATGTATAAGTTCGCTTATGTGGCAGATTTTGAATGGTTTTGTGGGTGAGAAGAATTAAATGCATGGTTAGTATGGATGTTGAGGTGGACAGTTATGTTGAGAGAATTAGGATCAACTTTTTAAGAATGTAAGATGTAAAATAGCTTACCAACAGTGGTATCCCAGCCCATCAGGGTTCGTCCATCGGTATTGTGTTAAAAAATATGGGTATACTATATTATTATTAACAATGGTAATAAAAGGTAATTCCTTATCAAGATCTAACACCCCTAGCTAAATAAGGGCATGCAAGTGCTCTGGCATATTCTGGTTGGAATAAATTTGGAATGGAACCAACACGCACATTAAATCAGTTCAAAAAAAAACACGCACATTAAATAGCATTATTATTAATTTCCTTAATTACTTGCACGCTTAATGAAGCAATAATTTACTTCCTTATTCGTAGGAGTACAAATTAAGTCCATATTAGCCTTACAAAATCATCTTACCTCATAAGCAGTAAAAGTATACTAGCCATCGGATCTCTCCTAATTAATAGCTCATATCAATTTAGACAATCTGTTGCCTACCTAGATGTCACCTCGGCATGGGCGGCGTCGCCATGTCGACTCCATTGGTGAATGTACGTCAACAATGTAATGGTTAGGCGAATCAACCTGCGGTTGGATGGTTAGAGGGACTGTGGTATCCCAGCCTACCAGGGTTTAAATCATGGTGCTCGCATTTATTTCTGGATTTATTTCAGGATTTTCGGCTATGCGCATTTAGTGGGAGGAGACGTTCCCGTCGACGACGAGGCGCCTACGATGACTTTATAAATCTCAAGATGATATGTCGGCTCGCATTGTTGAACCCCAATCCATGAGACGTCCAATGTGGCTCTTAGCTAGCTCACTCTCTTCCGGCATCGGTTTCGGCGAATCCTAAACTCCAATGCTCCTACGTACTTGGAAGCTACCTATCATTTCGTGGTACTTTACCCCCTCCGACCTCTACGGGTACCACCTACTCTCTATAAAAACACCTAAGATCCACGAATTCACAACAAGCAGCTGCCGCCTGACAGCATTAGGTTACGATGAGGAACCATGCCACGCCTTACACGGTCATACTGGCGATCCTGCTGGGCGCCTCGCTCGCGAGCGCCAAGACCCTGCTGCAGCAGCGAGATGTGCTGACGACCTTCGTGGAGAGCAGGGCGAAGACCCTCGCGTCCGGTGCTGTCAACCCGGACACGTGGGCCGACCCTGACAGCAGCTTCAGGCACCTGCCCAGGAGCGGCCAGAGCGCGCCGCCCGGCGCCAGGGAGGCCGACAGGATCGCGGCGCTGCCCGGCCAGCCGCCGCGCGTCAACTTCGACCAGTACTCCGGTTACGTCACGGTGAGCGAACAGCACCGCCGCGCGCTCTTCTACTACTTCGTGGAGGCCGCGTACGAGGCCTCCTCCAAGCCGCTCGTCCTCTGGCTCAACGGCGGGCCTGGGTGCTCCTCGCTGGGGGCCGGCGCCATGCAAGAGCTCGGCCCGTTCCGTGTGAACCCCGACGGCAAGACCCTGAGCAGAAACAGGCACGCCTGGAACAATGGTGGGTGACTGATCCATCCTCTTGATTACAACTCTCATGCGCGACGCGCGAGACAAGAAGATGTAAACTGTTATATGTATGCATCTTCGCAGTGGCAAATGTGATCTTCCTGGAGTCGCCGGCGGGCGTGGGGTTCTCGTACTCGAACACGTCGTCGGAGAACCACGAGAGCGGCGACACGAGGACCGCGGTGGACGCCTACATCTTCCTGCTCAACTGGCTAGAGAGGTTCCCGGAGTACAAGGGCCGGGACTTCTACATCGCCGGCGAGAGCTACAGCGGCCACTACGTCCCCCAGCTCGCCACCGTCGTCGTCGCCCTCCGCAAACTCGGCGCCACAAGCATGAACCTCAAGGGGATCTTCGTAAGTTATTGCCTGGTCATGGCAGACAAGTCTAGCGTTGCCATCGCTGGCTAATCGGGGTTAATATACAGGTTGGCAACCCGTACCTTGATGACTACAAGAACACGAGGGGACGGTACGAGTTCTTGTGGAACCACGGCGTGATGTCGGACGAGGTGTGGGGCAACATCAGCGCGCACTGCAGCTTCGGGCGGGTCGAGGGCAAAGCGTGCGGCCAAGCCAAGGCGTCCTTCAGAACCGGCGGCATTGATCGTTACAACATCTACGCTCCCTTCTGCATCCAGTCGCGAGACGGGAGCTTTTACTCCAGTGGCTACGTACGTACTACAAGAAACACATACGCGCATGCTGATGGTGGTCGTGCTGATTGACTAATTAGCTGATGTACGTGATTGGGACAGTTAGCAGGCTATGATCCGTGCATCGGGCACTATGTCGACGCCTACTTCAACAATCCTGAGGTGCAGAAGGCTATGCATGCTCGAACCAACACCGACTGGTCAGAGTGCGCGTAAGTACGAAGTACACACTTCCTTAAAAACTCTCTTATTTATCAGATATATCTCTGAGCCCACCTTTGTTCTGTTCATACCTCATAGTAACATAATTTGGACCGACGGCCCAATTTCCATGGTGCCAACCATTGATTGGCTTGTCAACAACGGATTAAGAGTCTGGCTGTACAGGTAACTTACATACCCATTTGCAGACTTGCAGTTCATTCAAAGGCACAAAATGAAGAGAAACAAATGGTTATAGTCTTGCTGCTCCCATCCCATCTCATTACATCACGGCTAACTCCATGACAGTGGTGACATGGATGATGTCTGCCCGATTACCGCGACGAGGTACTCTGTCAAGGATCTCAATCTGACAATCACAAACCCCTGGCGTCCATGGTACACCCCAGACAGTGAGGTAACTAGTTAACCTCTATCACAATACTTTCGTGATTTGATTCTCTATATATACTGAAGTTGTCTATTGTAAAATCTAGGTTGGAGGCTACGCTCAGCAATACAAGGGAGGATTCACATTCGCGTCAGTGAGAGGAGCTGGCCATCTGGTTCCTAGCTTCCAGCCTAAAAGATCACTTGTTCTTTTCTACTCCTTCATGAATGGCGTTCTGCCACCTGCGGTCCCAGAATTGAACGCCTGAGCATACATATACTGCTGGTCGTATGAGCATATATATTGGAAGTTTTCAGCCGGCTGGATAAACTACTAGTCCAGCCATATACAAATAAATCAAGTGTGATATATCAAGGTCCCTGATGATATCTTGGGGAAGTTATTTCTCAAATGATTGGTGTTCAGCTTGTGTACGTTGTCCCAAAGAATGTTAGGGACACATATTGCTATTTAATTCAATAATATAATACATTGTGATTTACTTGGTGGTAAATAAAGTTTTATATACTATTCCCCCATTCACTATTATAAGATGTTCTAACTTTTTTCCTGAATTGGATGTATATAGACGTGTTTTGGTGTGTTTGTTAACTCATCTCAATTCGTATGTAGTCCATATTGAAATATCTAAAACGTACATATTCGCCAATTTTCATACAAAAAAATATATGATCAAAATTATACTTCAGAAAAAATTGTCCATGTGAAATGGAGACACTAGAATAACCTCTCTCCCTAGGGAGAACTTTTGGTCTATGGGTGTATCTACACCTTATATGAAAAAACAATTTAATAATTCAACAAAAAGTCAAAAAATTCTGAAAATATTTTTGAAATAAACTTGACCTCCCATTGTACTTGTCAGAAAAATTCCACAAAAAGAAAACCAGCCTTTGACTTTTTTCAAAAAAGACAATTTTTTGGCCAAAGTAGTGTGAATAGTGACCTATAATAGCAACTAAATTTTGTCTTTTTTGCTCTGAAGTTAACGTTGATTTTTTGTTCGTGAAAATTTATATACTAGTGCAAAAGTAAGTCAAGTTTATTTAAAAAATACTTCTGAACTATTTTGACTTTTTATTTAATTATTCTAAAAAAATCTCTATATAAGGTGTATCTACAACCAGGAACCAAAGTGTATTTTCCCTCTCCCTAGTCCCTAGGGCTCATTATCCTCACATTTTCCAGTATGGGAAACAAATGATAAGAAAGAATTAGCATAAAATGTGATAATATTTTTTCCTTTTCTGAAAAAAGGAGTACCCGGCCTCTGCATCAAGCGATGCACCAAAGTTCAAGTCACCGGGCACCAAATAGAAATAGAAATAAAATACAAGCACAATAGGCCAAAAACGAGATTATATAGCTCAACCATGCCACATTGGTTGAACAAACCCGTGCAACAATTTCCAGTCGACTGCACCCAAAGGCCATAAGCGCATGTCTGCCCACGCGCTATAGTGTGACCGCGTATGAATTGACGGCCTAGCTACATACATAACCTACAAAATTTAGGAGTAGATGGTCTATTAAAAACACACTCATTCTGGTAAATATATACCAACTTATCCAAAGAACGACACAAACTACCTCACGGATTTGGCCTTTCATTCTACTAGTAAATGAGCATGTGCAATGCACGTTGATATCAGGGGGAAATTAACCGCACGTTAATATTAGGTAGGATATCAATTACATTTAAAGAGTCTATTCAAATGCATCAACAAATTCAGCATCGACCAACTAATGAGCAGCTAAAGGAAGATCTGATTGGGCATCAGTGGGCACTTAAAGGAGACAACAATGTTGGGATGTAATATTTGAACTTTTTAAGTTTTAAACTAGTGTTGCATGCGGTTATTTGAACATCTGCACTCTATGTATGCGGCTATTTGATCATGCGGACATAAAAAATGATGGAGGCCGGATGTATGCGGGCGGCGTTGGATGACGTCCTCCCGCATCCGTGTCCGCGGATTAGTTCCCCCTAGCCGTGGACAGATATGCGGGAGGAAATTTACAGGTTGTTGCTGGGAGGAAATTTACAGGTAATTGTTGGAAATGCCTTTACTCTGTTCATCTCCCCAACAGAACCTACGAATTGTTTTTATATAACCCTTGAGCTCCAGTAGTTTCTTGGGTTAGTTTTTTCTTATAAATTGCATTATCTGTGTAGGTTTTTGGGCGTAGTTTTACTTGTAAACTAGACCATTTCTTCATTTTTGTAGAAATTGCAGGAACCCCTACTCTCTCGAAGAGGTTCTTCTAAAAATGGAATTTAGCTACTACCTCCTTCCTGATTTATTGACCCTCTTCGTCTTTCGTGCCAAACTTTAACCATAATTTTAACTAACAATATATTAATGCATGTCATAAAAAATTATATCGTTCGATTCGTATTTGAATATAGTTTTCAATGATATTCTTTTTTGTGACATGTACTAACATTTTTTTAGTTAAACCTAAGATCAAAATTTGACACAAAATACAAAGGGGACCAATAAACCAGGACAGAGGTAGTATTTGAGAAACGAACCAGCCAAAGCAATCTTTACGCGTGGAATGCTTTATTGAGTCGGTTTTTTGTTTCTAAATTGCTTTGACCTTTATCAACTTTACGAACGGTTTTTCTTTTTTGGAAGACCCAGCAAAGCGCTGGGGTCGTGACATCGACGCGCGCGGCCTGGATGCCCGATGAGCAACGGTGCTTCCTATCCGGACCATGGTCTACTCTTCTCTTTCTTACATACGTGTACCACCTAACGCTGGACAATGCAAATATATCCTTGTTTGAACGGTTCTTGCACCGCCATGGTTGTTTTTATAATTGTATGCCGACTGATGAAACGAAGCCATTTGGAGTTCTACACCGCCATGGTTGTTTTTATCCTTGTTTGGAGGTCGACCTCATGTCATTAAGAATATATATAAACCTGGTCAGCTTCAAGTTGTTTAATGGTGGTAGATACGACATGGTCGTATAATCCTATTTTTTCCTCGATCACGTGTGTCACCTAGAAACACGCAATGTTCTTTTGAACTGTTCTTTCTTCTTGCACCCCATGGATACACCTGGCTCCTATGCTATATATACATACACGCCACAGCAGAGAAAAACATAACACTCTCCTGGAGATCAGACATGGGTTCGAGGATAGCTTTCTCTTGCTGTGCTCTGCTACTGGTCACGCTGCTGCCTCTTTCGGCGAATGCGTCGAGCAAAGTAAGTTATGGTTCCTCCTTGTTCGCATGACTTTAACTTCGGCTTGTTCTGAAATTGGTTTTTGGCCTTTTTGGCATATTAATTTCAGCTCTACATAGTGTACATGGGGGAGAAGAAACATGACGATCCATCTGTTGTCACCGCGTCGCACCATGACATACTAACCTCCGTACTTGGGAGGTACTAGCTAGCTAGTAATCCATATTAGTACCATGCAACAGAACTGATTGCTAATATTATGTCTTGTCTGCAACAGCAAGGATGAATCCTTGAAGTCGATGGTTTACAGTTACAAGCACGGATTCTCTGGGTTCGCGGCAATGCTCACCAAAACCCAAGCAAGGACTTTGGCAAGCGAGTGATAAGAATTTGCTGTCTTCATATGTTGTTGGCACAACTGAAAGAAAACTAATTCACATTGGATGTTGCAAATGTAGACTTTCCTGAAGTTATAAGTGTGAAACCTAACACCTACCACATGGCGCACACAACTCGGAGCTGGGACTTCCTTGGCCTTGGACACAACAAATCACCACAACAAACTGACCTCCTACGAAAAGCGAATTACGGTGAAGATATCATCGTCGGGGTGATCGATTCAGGTTTGTAATCAAATTTCTAGTTTAAATCCAGAAGTTGTTGAAACCCAAGCCAGGCATTAGAAATGGACCGGTTGACTCCGCGCATGTTTTTTGTTGCAGGCATATGGCCTGAATCAGAAAGCTTTGACGACAACAGATACGGCCCTGTGCCGGCACGGTGGAAAGGCATATGCCAGACCGGAACATCGTTCAATGCATCGAGTTGCAATAGAAAGATCATCGGCGCACGGTGGTACTCCGAGGGAATTGACGCCATGCACCTCAAGGGTGAGTCACTACAAGGATCCGGGTCTATTGCAACAAAAGCATTTGTCGCAATAAGTACCTAATTGTCGCAACAGGTACCTATTGCCACAACATGGTGTTCGTTGCCAGCCGTTGCGACAGGACACATGGTAATAGGTTATTGCCACAAAAAAGTAAATGTGGCAAGAAAGCATGCTATTGCAACAACCATGTTGCAAGTTGCCACATTTTTTCTCGTGGCATCGTGCACTTGATGCCACAATTTGGTTTGTCGCAATAGCTTAATGCAACACATAGCGAACCGTGGCGATTTAGCTGTTTGTGGCGATAGGCATTTGTGGCAATAACCTATACCAACAACTCTTTTTTGTGGCACGTGCTCTTTCGTGGCAATAGTCAATTGTGGCAATACCCTATGGCAACAACTCTTGTTTGTGTGGGTATAGTCCTTTCGCCACGAACCCTAAGTTTGTGGCAGTAAAGTATGGCAACGACTCTTTAGACGTGGTAATACTAAAATTGCAACATACTCATTTTGGTGGTGATAAATAGTTATCACAACGGACAGACTGTTTGTGGTGAGAGGTTGTTGCGACAATATGAACGTTTCATGGTGAAAGGCCTATTTCAGCAAAACTGAATTCCGTGGCAACAAGTAGTTATCTCAACGGACTGAGTTTTTGTTGTGACAAGTTAGTGCGACTATATGAAGTGTTTCATCGCCACAGCCTAGTGCTACAAAACAGGCCGGCGTGGCGACTAAGATTTGATGCAACCCTAATTTTCGTGGTGCCAACATGTTGCAACCAAAAGTAGCTTGTGGTAATAGCCTACTGTAACCAGAAAAAAAATATACATGCATTCAATTACATGATTCAAATAATGCATATATGACGTAGATTCATCAAACATCAAAGTTTGCATAGCCAATATCCATCAAAATACAATGTGCCATCCTAATTAAGAGCGAAGATATAAATTGTCTGTGGTCTAGAGTCCATTCCAGCTAAATCTTTGGATCCTGCTATGAAGAAATTAGAAAATTATTTAGCTCTAGTTAATTGAAAATAGAAAATACTTAGTCAAGAAAATAAAGAAAGAACACAACGACTAATTAGCAGAAAGATATAACCACTATCATGACAATTGTATAATTACTATATTCGGGCATGCATGGGTATCTTCCTGACAAATTGTCATGACCACAACAGCTAGTAAGCAAATTCTTGTGCCTGTTGTACTACTCCATCAACAATTAGGTGCTATGCAAAAAGAATTGGATAATTTCACAAAAGATTTTATAGTTCAAACACAAGAATAATTACCTAAATTAATCAAACTAAATTTCTCCGAAACAACTACATGCTGGCACAAGTTCACAATTTCTAATGGTGAGAAAACTGTTCTATTTCTGGCTTCCCTACTATATGTGCTTCAGCAACAAAAAAAGTACAATAGTGCAAGCAAGTAGATGGTTGCACATTATGAAGGCCATTTACGTATCAAATAAAGGCCAACATGAAGACAAACCAAGCTCATTGTTGCAACTTGTATGAGCGTATTTGGAGCAATTACATTGTGCCTTGTACCTAGAGTCCCAGTAGTACTAGCGGTTTGTAAAAGAGAATTTTGCAAGTTTGGATTCCTATTTTATTTGCCAGTCCTTTTCTTAGGCATCTTCAAATAGAAGTGCACTTTTAGCAACGCAAGTAAGCAAATAAATCTGACAAGTTCGCAAGCATATGACTATAATCACCTGATGCGTTTGCGTCTGTTGGATCACCAGCAGGATCTTGCGTTCAATTCATCATTGTGTCCTTCTGTACGTAATATCATAATTTGAGTCAATTTCAGAAGAAGTGCGATACTTAAAGCAAGCATAAAAAAGTAACCAGAAAAATATCTATTCAAGTCTATACTGAAGCTGTTGTAAGCAAAAATAAGCTAGGCTTCAAAGATTACACATGCAGTAACCTAGCTCGAATGTGGTAAGAAAACTACCCAGGTTAAATAAGCCGAATGTGGCAGTATGCTTTAGTATAGGCACATACGCTTTTAAGAAGTCCGGACAGTGGTTCTGGTATTAGCTTGGTAATATTTTACATAGTGAAAAGGAAAACTTGGGACTATTTACACCAAATGTGGGACACTCCAAAATACAAAAATAAATTAGTCGTGGTCGTGGTCGTGGTCGTGGCCGCCATGGCTGTGGTCACCGTGGCCGAGGCCGTGACGGCATTGATGAAAGCAGGTCGACCGTCTCTCAGCTCGGCGTGAGTGCCGCAGCCACCGCTGGCGAGGGGGCATATTGCATCCCCGGGGTTGTTGCAGTGGTGGATCCAAGAATTCAACTTTGGGTGTTAAGAAAATACCCTAACATCAACTCTCTTTTTTCCGTTTCAGCCTACGTTTGCTTTAAAAAAATCATTTGTTATTCTTTTACTAATGGAATCAGTTACATCAGGACAGTTCTATGTACAAAGATACATCTCTAAATCCAAACAGAAGCTACACATGAATGCAATTTCAAATTGGAACTTTGGAGGGGATTGGTGAACTCTTGGCTTGCTTAGACTAGTTTATCTGGACTGAAGCTGAGTTGATTAACTCACTCTGCGTACTCTCTGAAGTCTGAACTCAAGCATGTATGCAGTACTTTTTGTCATGTACCTATGCTGGATCCGTTCCTGGGTTGCTGTAGTAGGAAGGTGAGGCTATTGCATCCCTGCCGGAGGCGAGAGTGACTAGATATGCCTCACAGGAGTATAGACTTGGTTACATACAAATGTGATGCACGGCGACAGTCAGCGTGGTAGTTCTACGACGGAAAGTGCCATGGCCATGTCGTCCACCGCCTCCTGCTGCCCCTCCTCCTCGTCTCCCCATGGCCGCCAAACCAAGATGGCTTGGTCTAAAATGCTTAAACTATAATCTAGTTGGGCTGGAATCTCTAAATGCAGTCTGTACACATTGCTTGCATGTGTCGAATGAGCGATGAATGAACTACTTTTCCAGCACAACAAGCAAACACTACATTAACAATAGAAGAAAGTCTGATTTTACACAAGCAAAGGTTAAAGGTTGAATGTTCAGTGGCACACATAATATAACAGTAAAAAAAGACACAATTGTAGCATCAGATTGGCAGCAAGTTTTTCTTATTCTTGGGCATGGAGAGCTCTATATAAATTGAACCAAGCCAATGGATCAATTTGGCGTAAGCAGGACCAACCCAAAACCATGGCAAAAAAGGGTTGAAAGCTAGCTCAGTTGATGAATTTGTTACAGCTGAAAAAAATAGGGCTAGACCATCTCTGAAACCAACCATCCCTGCATGTACATAGTAAACTGAAACCAAATCCAAGCTACTCCATGGATAGGATATGATAGGATCGTCTTGGAGCAAAGCAAACTAGTTTGTTACCTATAGGAAGGGGGAGGGAAACTAAAACGCTGCAAGGAGGAAGGAAGGGTCGTGGCCTTACCACCGCCGTGGTGCAGGGGCGCCGGAAATGGCTGGCAGTGGCAGATCGGACGAAGCGGGAGGAGAAGGGAGGCCCTGACTGTTCCATGGCGGCGTCCCTGCATCTATCGAGCTGCAACTGCGTGGGGAAGGAAATCAGGGGAGGAGATAAATCAAATCGAAGAGAAAGGATGGGCGAGGGTTGACCTTGAAGCGCAGCCATGTGTGTGCCCACGTGGCTCTCATGGCCTCCATCGACGGATGGTCGATCTGGGATCAGAGGAGGCAGCCTCCCATGTTGACCTCCATCATGGGATCCTTGACGAAGCCCTCTTCTCAGCCATGGGAGGAAGCTGGATAGGGAGGAAGAGGACACCGGTTCTGGCCGTGGCAGATCTGACCGCTGCCCGACCGGCATCAACGGTACCGGCGCCGCGTGCACTAGGTTCGCCCTAAGGGAAGTCCCCGCCTCTGGGGACGAGGTTGTCATCGCGGCGGTTGCGGGATGCATAGGGGCAGATGGCCATGGATGGGGAGGTGGCGGCGGCCGTGGATGGGGAGGGGGAGGATCTGAAAGAGGAAGACGGCGAGATCAGGGGAGTCGGGGCGGACAAAGGGGAAGGAAGAAGCCGGCGGAGATCTACATAGGAGTTGACTGCTTGCTGTTGGATCACGGAAGAGTAGACGGTCTGGATTTGCGATCCGTGGGTTGGTTCGCTCAACCAATCACATCGCAAGTTCGTCCTCACGCTGGATTGCCACATCAGCACCATCCATCCATCACGGTTCAAATGGTGTATGAGAACGGACCTAATTGTTCGAACCATGATGGGTATGGTGATTGTCCCTCTTTGTTTGTCATGATGGGTCTACCGATTTGGGGTGCCATCCTCATGTTGCTTATATATAATGGATTTTGCGATAAACCAGAAAAATCATCATAAATTATGACAGTTTCTAGCAATGTCATTACAATCATCATGGATTAACATGTTTTTTTGTAATGGGATGACCGGATGAGCGGTACGGGTTCGAGAGAAGGTGCGGAAGCTGTCGGGGAAGAAGAACCAGCGGCTGGTGCGCGCGCGGGTGCGGATAGGTGCGTCACTTGAGGCCGTTTGGGACACGCTCACCTACAAGGGCCTAGCCGGTTTCATCCCCGGCCTCTCCGAGTGCCACCTCCTCACGCAGCTTTCGCCCGCCTGTAGGTGCTACGCTGCACATCTATAAGGAGGAGATTTGGAAGAAAGGAATAACCTAAGGCAGTGTTCGTTCAATGGACTCCGGTCAGTGTGGTTCGTTGTGTCGACACTGACATGACGCCGTGAGGATGGAGGAACCCGAACGAGAGAGCTCAGATCCAATCTTGACGATTTGGTGAAGAGAAATAATCAGGAGTATTTGTGAGGGGTGTTTAGTGGGGAAATTAAAAAAGAATTGAAGAGAGACTGAAGGCTTTAGCGGGAAGCTTAATTAAAAATTACTCCCTCCGTCCCATAATATAAGAGCGTTTTCTACACTAGAAAACGCTTTTATATTATGGGACGGAGGGAGTACCTCCCTAAAGCAGAGTACACGCTTAATTATTTGTTTGGAAAGCAATTTTTTGAAGGAAACATTTAGAATAATGAAATAAATTGGAAAAAATATATTTTGAATCAATATGAAATATATCTGCTGCTGAAAATGATATTACTAAAATTTGTTCGTAAAAGGTTATTTCACTGACTAGCCGAGATAGATGTCCGTGTCACTGCCAATCATACATGACGGTTGTGATGGTGGGGAGAGTACGTAGTCGACACAAGATCAGCAAGTAATTTATACATACATACATACATACATACATACATACATACATATATAGGGGATCATCATGTTAATCATACAACCAAAATCCAATGCCACCACATATATTCGGCATTTTCCAACTAGCAAACCCTAGGTAACTGATCTAGCTAGCTAACCATGACTATCGCTCCCGGGCTGCCAACTCACCCGGGCTTCTAGTGCGAGGACAACGCCGATCCATATAATCCAATCCAAGGAAGACCCGATGACCACGCCGAAGTAGAACCTCGCAAGGGAAAGATTGGCGTTCTGAGAATCACATGGCAGAAATAGTAGCTATCAGGGCATACTAGAACCTCGCATGAAAATACCTACACCAAGAACATATAGATCGTCTCCATCGAAAGTGTTGTGGTTTCCACACATATGGGGAGAATATTGTCATAGCTCATCTATCTCATCATCATCTGTGTCCTAGATCAAGTAGTTTATACACACATAGATAGGGGGTCATCATGTTAAACATGTTAAGTATCATGATTGGATTGGAAATACAAGATAGCCGGATGCGTTGGGCTCGCCGGCTGTGTCGTGCTCGCCAGCTGCCTCAGCTCGGGCGTGACTGCTGCGTTGGTCACTCGAGCCTTGCTGCCCGGGCTGACACGCTCGTCTGCACGTCGTCTAATGCCATCAATCATAGCCGGCTTCATCTTGGACTCCGCCGCCACCCCGCCTCCACCAAGCGGCGTCGTTGACCTCACGCGGGCCCGCCTGCCCACGATCCGCCTCATCTATGTAGTGCAACCGATCTGGCCCGTCGATGGCGCGCGCCTCCGCAGGTCCTGTGAAGACTCTCCCGAGTACATTAGTGCGCCCCTCCATCGGTCGAGCATCAGGCTCACACCGCCCCGTGGTTCCCCCACGACTGCACCGGCTCGCCCGCCGCCATTGCATCACCACTTCGGGTCGTAGCCTCGCGACACATGGTCCCGACGCAGTGGCGGTGCGAGGAATCACATCATGTGTAGTCAATTGGGTGTTGTGTAGTCAAATGTACGAATTTATAAGATTTTGTTGCCTGATTTCTACTTGTTGTATGATGTATTTACAAAAATCTGTGTAGTCAATTGACCTCACAGGTCAAGCGTGGCTTCGCCACTGTCCCGACGGCTGCATCGATCCTCGTGCTGCCGCTGCATCGCCCCTTCGAGTCATTCTGCGTGGGGCACATGGTCTACACCGCTGCCCTGAGGTCTTCACGCCAATATATTTGGCATTTCCCAATGAGCAAACCCTAGCTAACTGTAACCAGCGCTCTTGGGCTACCAACTCACTGGGGCTTCTAGTGTGAGGACGATGCCGATCCAACATAATCCAATGCCACCACATATATTTGGCATTTTCCAACTAGCAAATCCTAGCTAACTGATCTAGCTATCTAAGCATTACTAACTAGCTCTCCCGAGCTACCAACTCACTGGTGCTTCTAGTGTGAGGACGACATCAATCCAATATAATCCAATTCAAAGAAGACCATGTTTATTTTGTAAAACAACCATCACATACATCGAAGCAACATCTTGGGAGCGCACAGTCTTGGAAGCTTTCGACGGAGCCGTGACCAGAGTCGACTCGGTCGTCAAGAGCAACCCGATCATCAGAAGCGACGTTAGTGATCACATGGGTGATGCAGGAAGTAAGTAGGTAAAAGTATGCAACCAAATTACTATATAAAAATTAGTTTAATTTAAAAAAAAATCAAAAATAATGCGGTCATTTGAATTTGTGATTTACAAGTTGCAGATAATCAAAGTTTGGTCAATAGAATTAGTATCTTCTTTCAAACAAAAAAAGAAGGGCTACGTCCATCACATATTTTAGTAATTTTTTTGCGTGGACATATTTCAGTAATATACGCTATCAGACTTTCAGAAAAAAGTAATATACGCTATCTGGTGGAGCGCGTCCGCGTCCGCGCGATGGATGAGACGTGGGTTGCGCCGCGCGAGATCTCCTCCTCTTTTCCTTCGATCATTTTTTCTGTTTCGTTCGCTCCTTTTTTTCCCACGATCCTTTTCATCTTTCCTTTTCACGCGCTGGACGACCCCTGTTCCGCCACCGCGCGACCCGAGCGCTGGCCGCATCCAGCAGCCACATCATGGCGGCGCGACGAGCAGCCCACGCCAGCGCCTCCCTGCCGCTCCCCTCTCCCTCTAACCTTGCTCCGCCACCCGCCGCTCGGCGCCTTCCGCCCGTCGGCCTCCTCCTCCCTGGATCTCAGCTGGTCGATCCTGCAGCAGCTCTCGCTGGATCTCGGCTGGATCAGACACCCTGCAGTAGCTCTCCCCTGGTCAACCGCCCCTTTGCTCAGCGCCGCCCGGACTGGCTCGCCTGCCTCCCTTGCGACCAACGAGCTCGACTGACTTGCGGCTACTACCTCCAGAACAACAATAGTATGATTATCCCCTCATGTTTCCCTCTGTATTTTTCATTGCAAGTGCAGCAATGTGCATCAAATTTAGATTCAAAATACATCACATGGGCATTAGTATTGTGCTATACATAGTACTCCCTCCGCTCGGAATTACTCGTCCAAGAAATGAATGTATCTAGATGTATTTTAGTTGTAGATACATCCATATTTATCCATTTTTATTACAAGTAATTCCGAACGGAGGGAGTACAACATAAGGATGCTGATTTTAGGTTGAAAGTAGCAGACTGATTTTCCCTTGCTTGCTGTTTTATTTGTATGTAGAACCGCACATTCGTGGAGGTCAGTAGCATAAAGGTATGCTATGTTCTTGAGCAGAAGAGCAGATCATGATGCAGGTGGTCAACAAACAAAGCAAATGGCAAATTTTCCCTTTCATGATTTACACTTCAATCGACAACGCTATAAATGGGCATCTTAACATGAAACACTAATCAACATACTTGTGGCCTAGGCAACGTACTGTACCAAGTTATCCAAGCAAATTATATTGCTCCACCTAATACATTACTGCAAAACAAATAACTGATATGTCCTGACCAGTTAGTTCTTGGCAGCGAGAGCTAGTTTCCCTTGATACGATCCCAGTTGTCCAACTTGATGGAACACCTCAGGTCTTTGCAAGGCAGTACCTTGGCATCTTTCCTCCGAACCTCGCTTAGTAGTCAGTATGAGACGCTTGCCAACCAGGTCCTACAGCCGGGCACTCAGAATCTTGATTAGAACCCTCCTTCAGGATTGGACCCAAACACAGCTGTACTATTCACTTCTTTGTTGAGCACAGGAGGTCTACCATCAGCCGCGCCACCTGTTCCGCCATTCTTTTCTGCATCAATCGCAATGATTCTGAACCCAAACGAATTGAGCTACTGCATCTCTTGTAATAATTCCAGGCTTCAGTACTCTTCTCAAAGACAGTGCCATTCCTGGGTTGATAGTTCTTAACTACATATAACATCACAACTAGCTGTCAACTGAAGAAAAAACCCAGGAAAACACCAACTGTGACAAAAAAGAAAGTTCCGCAAATAATCAAGACACTTGGAAGGTCATGTGAGTGCATATATGTAGAACGATTATGTTTGAGTATATGAAACTGATACTACGAAATTAGTTTTGGGTCCTTGGTATGCAGGTTGTTTATGCCACTAAACTTTTATATACTGAAATTGCAATGCAACATAGAGCATTGCAGCTCTGGAAACCAACATGTGTTAATTACTGAAAATTATTTTGAAGTTACTAATTACTATGACTGTCATAAGAGATAATATACTTTTTATGCTCTTCTACTGATACATGACCCTGCAAATGGTTAAAGATGTGATAATCAGATATAACCCCATCATTTAAAGTAAGGTTATTGCCAAAGTTAATAGCAGTTAAAAATTTTGAGCCTGATATCTTCACTGTCTCTCTCTGAATTTCTGTTTTTGCATTATCTAGCCAACTACTAAACTGAATTTATTTACCCTCATGTACATATACTACCATGTGACAGTAATAGTATTTCTTCTTCCATCAACCAAATTTTGCTTTACAATGTATAGATAAATTTTGCTTTACCATGTGACAGTAATACTGGTATGTATGTACCCCTGTTGTCTTGTCTTGTAATGCATCTAGTCATGCTATTGACTGTAATGCAGCTACTAAAGCAGCTGTTATGTTTGTTTAACAGGACTGGCTTTACGAAGATAAGGCAAAAATGACACGAGATAAGAGCTGGATGGACAGGGAAAGAGATTCTGTTGAGTGGCAAACTGGCATGAAGGATTTCTTGAATTTTGCCTTCGATGGCGCTCACCCAGACTCAATAGTCCCATGCCCATGTAGGAGATGTCTCAATATTGTTCAGAAAAAGAAAAGGGATGTTCATAGTGACTTGCTATTCAATGGGATGGATGCAACCTACACTCACTGGATATACCATGGTGAAAAATCGGATGAGAGAAGCATGTCTGAAGATTCTGATAATGAAGACGCTATAGATGATGGTGCTGGGGTATGTGACATGCTCAATACTCTCATAAGGGGCACAAACATGCAAAGCAATGCAAACATTGGTGAAGGTGTGGGAGACATTCTTGTGGATGATTCCAGTGGTGATGAAAGGAACCATGAGCCAAATGCAACAGCCAAGGTCTTCTTCGAAGTATTGAAAGAGGCAAAAAAAGAGTTGTACCCAGGTTGCAAGGATTTCACGAAGCTATCTTTCATTGTGAAGCTTTACCAAATCAAGTGCGTGTCTGGGATGACCAATAGAGCATGTGACTTAGTTCTGCAGATGTTCACACAGGTGTTCCCAAAAGGTCACTGCGTTCCTACAAATCCCGGAATAGTAAGGAAGGTGATCCGAGATCTTGGGCTCGACTACAAGAAGATACACGCGTGTGCTGTCATTTTGATACACGAGATACAATCTATACAAGTACGGCTGCTGAAACTTGTGTGTTGTAATTTTGAAACATGTGTTATATATCTCGCTGAGATGGTTTGTTATATCCTACTAAAATCTTGTGTCATATGTCCTTATATATCGTGCTGGAATTCTTGCTGGTCTGCTGATGAATTTTTGCTGGAAATTAGGTTGGGATATACTCCCTCTGTAAACTAATATAAGAACGTTTAGATCACTACTTTAGTATTCTAAACACTCTTATATTAGTTTACGGAGGGAGTAGTTGTTATGCTGCTCAATTGGTGGCTGAAGAGCCGTTTAAATGGAACCTGGGAGTGTTTAAAAATAGCTAGTATGCAGCCTATTTCTCTGTTTAACACATAATTTTATATTGAATCTCCTTTTTTTTATTAAAAGCACACATAAATACATACAATCACATCAAGCAAGATACAGAAAAATTAGGAAGAGAATGTGAGGATTTGTTGCTCAGTTTTCACGACTCACCTTTGTGAGAAGGACACTGAGCTTGCTGTCTTTCCGGTGCCGAGGACGACCTTGCTACCGGAGGTCAGTAGGGCGAGTGGTGGAGACCCTGGCGGTGCAAGAAACCCTAAAGTGAAGGGCGTCCGCGAGTGTGCAACGCTTCGCACGCGCGTAAGCGAGCGTTCCTCCAAGTTGTGGTACCACCGATGTCCACTTTGCAAGATATGCGACTAAAATGCAACTTAGGTGCAAGTTGTGGTACCTAATGTCTTAATACCTCTGTAAACTAGTACGCCCCTTTAATCAGATCATGCGAAAAAGTATAGTAAATAAAGGAAAAAACCAGGAGCACTGTAGAGAATACCGTTGCAATATCCTGCTCCTTTTTTTTGGCAACACAAGAGGATTGTTGCATTATGTTGTACGTATTACCATGAATGCTCAATTTGTCGCAATATGTAATAGTTATTGCAACACAACAAAGGTGAGGCAAAAAGTCACCCTATTACGACCAATACATGCTTTGTTGCAATAGTATCCATGACTAGTGCCACATGTCAGAGTTGTTGCAATATATGTCTAAATATTACCACAAAGATGTACTTTGTTGCAATACCTAACCTTTATTGCAACAAGATGACCAATTCATGCAATGGAACGAAATTGTTGCAATACCACTACCATATTACAACGCCGATGCAGCTTGTGGTAATACATGGGTTCTATTGCAACAAAACAAGTACTTAGCGCGATGAAATGAAATTGTGGCAATATGTTGATCCTATTACCACAAACTGGAATTTCATGGTGATATAGCATTTTATTGCAACAAAATATAGTTGTAGCAATATTTTTTGTTGCAATAGACCGGAATCCTTGTAGTGAGTACATGTCGCCTCGGGATTTCAACGGCCATGGCACTCATGTTGCCTCGACGATTGCCGGAGGAGAAGTGCAGGGTGTGAGTTATGGCGGCCTAGCCACCGGCATGGCACGTGGCGGGGCACCGCGTGCACGGCTAGCAATTTACAAGGTGTTATGGGGCCCGAACACAGCAGCCAGTGACGCGGACATCCTCGCAGCCATTGACGATGCCATACAAGATGGCGTGGATGTCCTGTCGCTCTCACTGGGACGGGGTGCCGGTCACGAGTTCCCCGGGACACTTCATGCAGTCTTGAGAGGGATCTCAGTTGTCTTCTCTGCCGGGAATGATGGTCCGGCACCACAAACGGTGACGAATGTCATGCCATGGGTGACGACAGTGGCAGCTAGCACGATGGACCGGGCCTTCCCAACCTTCATATCTCTCGGAAACAAAGAAAAGCTTGTGGTACGTACATACAAATGATGGATCTGCAAGTAGTTGCCTGTTCTTATATTTCTATTTTGTTAAAAAATATAGGAAAAATGCATTACCAAATATATGTCTATTCAAAAAGAAAACGTCCACTCTCAAAGGATAGAAACATCCCAGCTAGAGAAAAGTCGATAAAGATGGAGTACATCATTGCATATGCTAGGTACAGATTAAATAACAAATTGTTTTTTACTTTTTTGGTTGACATAACGCACAGTTGACTGACCATAATCGTCTAGTTTGATTCCTTTTTTTGGCGGGAAATCATTTATGTTTTACATAGTCTAACATGATACGTCAGGTGTTGAACTAGCGTGCGCTGAAACATAGTCGTATAGGTTATCATTTACCTTTCCTGAAAAAGAAAAACATACTCTCTGATTTGCCTTTGTTCTTAAACACAGGGACAATCTCTTTACTACAACTCAACTCTGAACAGCGACGACTTCAAGGAGCTTGTTCACGCGGGAAGGTAGCGGCATAACGCACTCGGTCCACAAGTTAGATTGTTATTAGTTCCACAATTTATCAAACCATATTCTATTCAAAACTTTTGCGCAGCTGCACGGCGGAGTGGTTAGCGTCAAACAACGTGACCGGCAAGATCGTCATGTGCTACGCACCGAGGCTGGCACCCAGCGTGCTGCCTCGGGTAGAGCTGTCCCTCACCATCAACCGTACTGTGGGTGCCGGAGCCAAGGGCCTCATCTTTGCGCAGTACACCACGAACCTCCTGCCGATATGCAAGGGCGGCATGCCCTGTATTGTAGTAGACTACGAAATTGCACAGAGAATTGAATCATACTTGGCGATCACAGAGTAAGAGCATGTCAGGGTTGCCTGAAACGGGGGGGATATGTTTTCTTTCTCCCGAAACTAATTTGTGCATGTCGTCTGTCATGATAGGAGTCCAATCGTGAAGGTGTCACCTGCCATGACCGTTGTAGGAGACGGAGTGTTGTCACCAAGGGTTGCTTCATTCTCGTCCAGAGGCCCGAGTCCTCTATTCCCAGGCATACTCAAGGTACTCCATATGTGAAATTCATATCTCACAGAAAAGATAGTTGTACTTGCGGTGCTTTTAACTAGCTTCTATTCTCTCGGGAATTAAGAATTGTATCTCTATGGATGTTTGGACAGCCCGACATAACTGCACCAGGCGTTGGCATCTTGGCAGCTGTGCGCGGCTTCTATGCGTTAATGGATGGTACATCCATGGCATGCCCACATGTCTCTGCAGTGACCACGCTTCTTAAGTCGGTTCACCCTGACTGGTCGCCTGCTATGATCAAGTCTGCAATCATCACCACAGGTATGTACAATGTGTAGATGGAAAGTTCATTTGACTAATTTATCTTGTACGACTAACTTGTTTCTTGGTAATGATCCCAGCGTCAGTGACCGATCAATTCAGTGTGCCAATCGAAGCAGAGTCAGTGCCGAGGAAGGTAGCTGATCCCTTCGACTTCGGTAGTGGCCACATTGATCCTGACAGAGCCGCTAACCCTGGCTTGGTTTACGATGTGGATGCAAGAGAGTACAACAAGTTTTTTAATTGCACCCTTGGATCGTTCCATGGTTGCGAATCCTACCAACTCAATCTCAATCTCCCGTCGATCGCTATTCCTAACCTCAAGGACTATGTCACGGTTCAGCGCACTGTCACAAATGTGGGGGCGGTCGGAACAACTTATCATGCGGTGCTTGAAGCTCCAGCAGGGGTGGTCATGTCCGTCGAGCCATCTGTGATCACATTCGCCAAAGGAAGTAGCACAAGCATGACATTCAGAGTGTCATTCACTACAAAGCGGAGAGTGCAAGGTGGGTTTACCTTTGGGAGCTTGACATGGTCGGATGGAAATATGCACTCGGTTCGGATTCCCGTCGCAGTAAGGACTGTGATACAAGACTTTGTTGCAGATACATCTTAAATACATCAACTCAATAGAGTGTGATTGTTCATGCACTCATGCACTTGGCATCGAAAAATGTAGGAAACACTAAAAATCATTTCTTACAATAGTATGAAATAAACATGGTAGTCCATGATTATTGAGATGTATTGATCCTTTTATATGTCTATATACTGCAAAACATTGTATGGTGGCGCCATGTGTCCAAGAAGCACATACTTCAGGAATTTTTAATAAAAATATGTACTTGCACGTCTCCCCTTGGATAGTAGAGTATTTCGTCAATCCCTTGTGTCACAAGAAATTTTATCTATGAAAAAAAGCAACAAGAACGACGTGAATCGCAATACAGTTACACATATTGAAATCATGCTCCAACCAACTCATCCAAAAGTCTGAACTGATGAAGAAAGATGGGCAATATATTTCAACCCCCCCCCCCCCTCATGTCTAGGGCCACAAGATCTTTTATTTTAATACTGCATTGGAAAGGGTTTTGAACTCAAGAGCTTTTGGCTTGGATACCATATCGAATTCATGCTTCAGCCAACTCATATAAAAGTCCAAACTGATGAAGAGAGATGGGCAATATATTTCAACAACACATGGACAATCATTGCCTAGAATGTGGCATGGCTTTGTAACAAAAAAATATGACATAGCACATACAAGAGGCATGAGAAGTCTAGCAGGTCCGCAAGTGATAGAATGCAAAGGCGTGTGGAGATGACCAAAACAAGGGCTAGTATCACTTTACTCTTGAATTTCCCATGCGGATGGAGGACAAAGGAAGTTCGGGACCAACTCGTGCCTAGACATTGTGATTTCCGCACTTGTGGAACCTCTCTCCAGCGTTATGCCCATAACGTGTGACGTATGTCACTACATTCCTTCACACTACAGACGGGGTACTATGGGGAGAGCCACAAGATCAGGAGCCTGGTTTGCGTTGGCCATTTGCGACAGCTAGGGTTCTTACTGGAATTAGGGATCGGGGTATGCGGCCATGGGAGGTCCTTAAAATATCTTTGCGAATGTGACACCGTTGTGAAGCAGCATGATGGAGGCTAGTGGCAGTTGTCGTTCATAGGTATACAAAGCATCGGTACAAACTGGCACAAGACATCATGGTCTTCATGTATCGAATGGAAGTCACCGTGCGCGTGGGTCTGCCAGACCACTATATGGCATTACTTTGGACGGACCCTACCCTATACCAGCGGTAATTACCTCACATGGCCCATATCCCCACGCGAACGAAAGGTCGGGGATTCCATGGTTAGGCGAGCTCGTCCGCTCCTATAAATTTGAAGCATAATTGTGGGGAAGTATAGTCCCTAGTTTTTATATCATTCTATGGCAGAACTTAGGCAAGTGTTATTACAAATGTTATGGTCACACTTGAGGTGTCACTAACTCAAATGAGTTGACTAGCTAGATACCTACAAGACTTATGAAGTGATTGTGGAAATGTTGGAAATATGAAGTTGCTAGGAAGACAAAAATCTTAATAATAAAAATTAACACCACAAGAAATATTGACTTCTATGACAAAATGGCTTTATGGAAAAGATAACCCGTCATATAAGTGACCACATCCATGACGGTCACAACCATAGTTTAGAAAATATAATTAGGAATTCATTGTGCATCATGATCATTGCATAAGCATCATTTGTTTAAGGTCGATGCTAGGCGTTGGCCACGCACTAGCCGTCACATGCGGTCCCACGTAGCCATCCGATCCTTCTATCCCATCTCTTTCTTCCCATCTCGCACGAAATCTAAGAAAACAGCCAGGCACATGGCGGTCGCACCTCGCCGGCATGTCGCGCTGCCCGCATCTGCAGTATATTGGTTCATTAGGAAATATATTATAGACTAGGATTTGTCCTTCCTTATCTTGTACTTCAAGTTGGTTATTGTACGCCTATATGTATACACATGAGGCTCAAGCAATACAAAAACGATTTCACCAATTCCTCTCTATCTTATCGGCCTTACCTTGATCCTAAACCCTAGCCGCCGCTGCTTCCACCCCGCGGGCCGTCCCCGGGGCGGTCGGCCGCCATGACTCCCGCCGGGAGCCATGCGGCCCATACCTAGGGTTCATCCGCCGGTCATGTTGACCGGCTGCCTAGAGAGTCTTTTTCCCGATCCTTTGATCCGAATTTTTCTCTCGCTGGCCGCTTTGATCGGTGTCTACTTTTCTGGTTTTCCAATCTAAGATCAGTTTGCATCGCCCGTTGCCGTCCGTCGATTCTTTTCGCGTGTCTACTCCAACCTTGTGGCACTAACACCGGCCGCCTTCAACTGGCACGAGATGCGGCATCTCAGGGACGCATGTAAATCCAATGGATGGTATGAAGATCGACATTCAGTATGCGCGCCTTTTCACCGATCGAGCATCAAGTTGCCGCTGCATCGTCCTATCGGGGCGCAGCGCCGCCGCCCCGTGGTTGTCCCCGCGGCTGCATCGACCCGCGTGCTGCTGCTGTGTCGCCCCTTTGGGTTGTAGTATCGTGGCCCGTGGTCTACCACCGTCCCGAGTGTAGAAATTGTGGAAGCGTTCCTACTCTCCATACAGGGAGAGCCGCGTGATATGTATTGATACTGGACGAGAGGCGTCTCGTAGCATTACAAGATGCGGTCATTGGAAACAACCGAGAGATACAATAGGGAGAAGAGATAAAAAAGATAAGAGAGAATCAAAACAAACTCTATCTCTACCTACCTAAGATAACAAGGCGCACACATCAGTAATGTGAAAATATGTTTAACACTCCCCCATAATCAAAACCGAACTAGGTTGAGATTACGTCAAAAATCTGCAAAGCTTCTAGTAGGTAGCACCTTTGTAAAACCATCTGCAATTTGATCCTTGGAAGAAATGAATCTGATCTCTAATTCTTTGTTGGCAACTCGTTCTCTGACAAAGTGAAAGTCTATCTCAATGTGTTTGGTCCTGGCATGAAAGACTGGGTTAGCAGACAAGTAAGTTGCACCAAGGTTATCACACCAAAGACAGGGTGTTGGAGTCTGTGACATTCCCAGCTCCTTCAGTATAGCTTGAACCCAAATAATTTCAGCTATAGCATTTGCCAATGCTTTATATTCTGCTTCAGTGCTAGACCTGGAGGCAGTAGCTTGTTTCTTTGCAGACCAAGAAATTAAATTGGGTCCATGAAAAACTGCAAATCCCCCCGTGGACCTTCTATCATCCAAGCAACCAGCCCAATCTGCATCAGAGAATGCACTAACACACGTGGAGGATGATCGGTTGATGGTGAGCCCCATACTGACAGTGTTTGTTACATACCTTAAGATGTGTTTTGCTGTTGTCCAGTTAGCTATGGTAGGTGCATGCAAGAACTGGAAAACTTTGTCGACTACAAAGGAGATGTCAGGGCGAGTAAGTGTTAAGTATTGAAGTGCACCAACGATACTTCTGTAACTAGTACCGTCTTCCTGATTCATGATTGTTCCTTCTGTGAGAGACAATGTTTTTGAACTGGACAACGGAGTAAGTGAGGGTTTACAACCCTGCATGCCAACTCTGCTCAACAAGTCAGTCATGTATTTGCCTCGGGAGAGATGAATGTGATGATCAGTTTTCTTAACTTCAATGCATAGAAAATAATGTAAGTCTCCCAAATCTTTGAGAGCAAATTTTGACCGAAAATCATTGAGTAAGATTGTAACTGCTTCATTGGATGAGCTAGTCACAATGATATCATCAATGTATATGAGAACAAAAATGACAGCATGAAACTTGTTGTAAATAAACAGAGAAGTATCATACTTTGATGGAACAAACCCAAGTGCTTGCAACTTCATACTTAATCGAGAATACCAAGCTCTGGGGGCTTGCTTGAGTCCATATAGAGCCTTGTCAAGCTTACAAACATGGAAAGGTGCACTTGGATCTGCAAACCCTGGAGGTTGTTTCATGTACACCTCTTCTTCTAGAACACCATGAAGAAACACGTTCTGCACGTCTAGCTATCTGAGACTCCATTCCTTCGAAACAGCAAGAGCGAGCACAAGACGAATAGTTGCTGCTTTGACAACAGAACTGAATGTGTCCTCAGAATCAATGCCATATCGTTGCTTAAAACCTTTTGCAACTAATCGTGCTTTGTAGCGGTCAATAGTAACATAGACTTTCTTTCAATTCGATAGACCCATTTGCAATCAATAAGATTTATACCTTCTCGACGAGGAATGAGGTGCCACGTCTTATTGCGTTGCAAGGCAAAAATTTCTTCCTCCATTGCTTGTTTCCATCGTGTGTCCCAAAGAGCAGCAACGGGCGTCTTTGGTTCACTAGATTCTCCTGTTAAACATGTAAGACCATATTTGGAGATATTTTTGTAATTGATTTTGTTGATGACTCCCTGTTGTAACCTGGTTTGTAGCTGTGTAGAACTGACAGCAGGAGGTGCAGCCACAGAAGATCCAAGCGCCGGATGGGAGTCATCCGCGGCGAATCCCGAAGGATATACAGGCGTGTTGTCAGCGTCCGATCCCGATGTCGCCTCAGGAGTGGGCGGGTCGACTAGGCCCTCGCGCCAGTCGGGCGAAGCCGCTTGAGACGAGGGACTAGGCGCGGGTCCAGGCCCAGTTGAGCGACAAGCGGAGCCCTCGGGTTGGACGGGCCGGCGCGCACGCGGAGGGGTGGAGACGCCGGGCGGGGGACTAGCCGACCGCATGGATCCCGCAGCAGATTGGGTCTCGGTTGGTGATGCGGCGGTCGCAGGCACCTGGGTGCATCCCGAGGGCGGTCGCATGTCAGAGGATGGCAATCCCGAGGATGATGCACCAGCGGACTCCGTGCACATAAAATTTTGCACTATAGCTTCATTTTCAACATGATTTTCAGGAGAATTTGTAGCAGTTCCTTCTTTGTTTATTGCTGAACAGGAAACTCAGACATAGTATTAGGAGGGTTAGGCAAATATGGATCATCACAATTATTTTCTTACCCGCTATCAATATTGGAAAGATGGGGAGGCAAAAGAAGAATTTCTTTGCAAAGGAGGGCACTGGCATTAGGATGGAGTTTGACAAAGGGAAATTGAGTTTCGTCAAAGACAACATCACGTGAGATATATACTCGACTAGTAGAAACCTCTAAGCACTTAACTCCTTTATGTTGTGCACTATGGCCAAGAAAAACACATTACTTTGACCAAAACATAAGTTTGCGATTATTGTACGGGCGAAGATTGGGCCAACATGCACACCCAAACACACGGAGTGGGGCATAATCTGGCTTGACATGCAAAAGACGCTCGGTGGGAGTCTCATTTTGGATGACACGATTGGGTAAAAGATTGATAAGATGCACAGCTGTAAGAAAGGCTTCATCCCAAAACTTTAATGGCATGGATGTAGCGGCAAGCAAAGCAAGGCCTACTTCAACAATGTGTCTGTGTTTGCGCTCTGCCGAACCATTTTACTGGTGAGCATGAGGACATGAAACGTGATGGGAGATCCCCAACTTCTGGAAAAAGGAGTTGATTTTCTCATACTCACCACCCCAGTCTGATTGAACAGCAAGTATTTTGCTATTAAATTTTCTTTCGACAAGCGCTTGAAAGTTTTGAAAGACTTGAAACACATCACATCGTTTCTTGAGAAGATACACCCAAGTATATTTCCTAAAGTCATCAACGAAGCTAACATAGTAGGCGTGTCTACCAACAGAAAGAGGGTCAGGACCCAAACATGAGAAAATATGAGTTGTAAAGGTTTGGTAGAAACACTAGTTGAGACAGGATTCGGCAACTGATGACTTTTAGCTCTTTGACAAGAATCACAAATTGTTTCAGAATTATGCTCTCCAACAACCGAAGTTTATTTTTGCTAAGTATTTGCTTGACAATGGAAAAAAGAAGGGTGGCCTAAACGAGCATGCCATCTCTCTAAGGAGAGTCTAATGGCACTACACACTTGTTTATTGAATCTGCTAACTTTGCGAATCAATGGGTAGAGTCCATCCACGCATATACCTCGGTAGAGAATTTGCTTTGTGACCAAATCCTTGATCAAGAAAAAAAAATGGGTGAAATTCTAGAAAAACATTATTGTCAAGGGCAATACGATGTACAGAGTGGAGATTTTTGGATGAGCTAGGATAGTGGTGAATGTTATTAAGATGGATATCTCTATGTGGGGAATGAATAATTGAATGACCAATATTGCTTATCTCCATACCTAAACCATCCGCATTATGGACTTGATCATGCCCATGGTATCTTTCATGCATGGTGACCTTCTCGAGCTCATGGGTGATGTGGTCGGTTGCACAAGAATCAACGTACCAATTGGTGTCTACACCATAGGATATGTTGGCCGCCGCAGCAACCTTCTTCTTATGTGAGTTGTCTTCGGCATACCGCCACTTTCACTCTTTAGCTATGTGATTAGTTTTCTTACAGATCTGACACTCGCCTTCGTACTCATCATACCGATGAAAATTGTTGTTGATGTGGTTTTGGCCGCCCCTATTGTTGGTGTAGAAGGGTCGGCCTCCTCCCTGATGGCCGTTGTTGGGGTAGTGACCGCCACCGCCACCACCATAGTGGTTGCCGTAGTCGCCATAGTAGCCTCCGTCGCCGCCGTTGTTGGGGTAGTGGCCGCCGCCGCCGTTTCCAGAGCCACGACGAGGGCTGTTGCCGCTGCCTCCGCCACGATAGCCTTTGGTCGAGCCACCACCATGGCCGTGTGATGCAGCGTTGGCTGATGATTTGAAGGCTCCAGCGCCCGTGTCCTGGAACATCTCCACCCTCTGATCAAAGGTGGCAACCATGCCAAAGAGCTCATCTACAGAAACATCATCAACACGAACATCAAGAGCACAGATAATCGGCTGATAGTCCATGTCAAGACCGGATATGATATGGGAGACGAGCTCATTTTCTGTGATGGGTTTGCCTGCTGCGGCCAATTCATCAGCAAGACCTCGCATGTGACTGATACGTCTCCAACGTATCTATAATTTTTGATTGCTCCATGCTATATTGTCTATTGTTTTGGACTATATTGGGCTTTATTTTCCACTTTTATATTACTTTTGGGACTAACCTATTAACCGGAGGCCCAGCCTGAATTGTTGTTTTTGCCTATTTTGGTGTTTCAAGAAACGGAATATCAAACGGAGTCCAAACGGAATGAAACCTTCGGGAACGTGATTTTCTCATCAGATAAGACCCAGGAGACTTGCACCCTCCGGCAAGAAAGCTAAGAGGCGGCCACGAGGGTGGAGGGAGCCCCCCCCCTAGGGCGCGCCCCCTGCCTCGAGGGCCCCCCGAAGCTCCACCGACGTACTCCTTCCTCCTATATATACCTACGTACCCCCAACAGATCAGATACGGAGCCAAAAACCTAATTCCACCGCCGCAACTTTCTGTATCCACGAGATCCCATCTCGGGGCCTGTTCGAGCTCATGGGAAGGATTCCACCATGGAGGGCTTCTACATCAACATCATAGCCTCTCCGATGAAGTGTGAGTAGTTTACCTCAGACCTTCGGGTCCATAGTTAGTAGCTAGATGGCTTCTTCTCTCTTTTTGGATCTCAATACAATGTTCTCCCCCTCTCTCGTGGAGATTTATTCGATGTAATCTTCTTTTTGCAGTGTGTTTGTTGAGACTGAGGAATTGTGGGTTTATGATCAAGATTATCTATGAGCAATATTTGAATCTTTTCTGAATTCTTTTATGTATGATTGAGTTATCTTTGCAAGTCTCTTAGAATTATCCGTTTGGTTTGGCCAACTAGATTGGTAGTTCTTGCAATGGGAGAAGTGTTTAGCTTTGGGTTCAATCTTGCGGTGTCCTTACCCAGTGACAGAAAGGGTTGCAAGGCATGTATTGTATTGTTGCCATCGAGGATAACAAGATGGGGTATTTATCATATTGCATGAATTTATTCCTCTACATCATGTCATCTTGCTTAAGGCATTGCTCTGTTATCATTAACTTAATACTCTAGATGCATGCTGGATAGCGGTCGATGAGTGGAGTGATAGTAGTAGATGCAGGCAGGAGTCGGTGTACTTTTCTCGGAAGTGATGCCTATATACATGATCATACCTAGATACTCTCATAACTATGCTCAATTCTGTCAATTGCTCAACAAGAATTGTTCACCACCAGTAAAATACTTATGCTCTTGAGAGAAGCCACTAGTGAAATCTATGGCCCCCGGGTCTATTTTCATCATATTAATCTTCCTACGCTTTATTATTGCTTTGCTTTTTTACTTTGCCTTTTTATTTTACTTTGCATCTTTATACCCAAAAAATACCAAAAATATTATCTATCATCTCTATCAGATCTCACTCTCGTAAGTGACCGTGAAGGGATTGACAACCCCTATTTGTGTTGGTTGCGAGGAGTTATTTGCTTAGTGTAGGTACGAGGGACTTGCGCGTGGCCTCCTACTGGATTGATACCTTGGTTCTCAAAAACTGAGGGAAATACTTACGCTACTCTGCTACATCATCCTCTCCTCTTCGGGGAAAACCAACGCAAGCTCAAGACGTAGCAAGAAGGATTTCTGGCGCCGTTGCCGGGGAGGCTTACGCAAGGTCAAGTCAAGATTTGGACTCCCGACAACGAGCCATTTCTGGCGCCGTTGCCGGGGAGTCTACGCAAAATTCAACATACCAAGTACCCATCACAATCCCTTATCTCTCGCATTACATTATTTTCCATTTGCCTCTCGTTTTCCTCTCCCCCACTTCACCCTTGCCGTTTTATTCGCCCTCTCTTTTCGTTTGCCTTGATGTCTTACTTGGCTCGTTTGCTCATTTGGTTGAAATAGTTGAGTATTTATTCCTAAACAAAGAAGCCAATATCTATGGATCCTCATCCACTTGCCAATCTTTTTAAGAGATCCAATTATGATGAACCAATTCCTAGTGATTTGGATGCACTAGATTATCTTTATAAGGTTTTGCCTGAAATCCGTGAAGTGACTCACGATAGATCTTTGAATAAAAAAGCATGATTGCAATGATTTTATTATAAAAATTTTTGATGTCAATTGTGCTAATAAGATGCAAAACCCTAAGCTTGGGGATGCTAGTTTTGCTATGTCTACTACTTGTCTCAATGATCATGATTGGGGTGATTCTTCTTATGATCTTGAAAATTTATTTAAGCCCCATGATGAATATGAGATTGATAATATTGTTTGCAATAATATTGAAAGTGGGTTCGGAAGAGTGTCAACTTTAGATCCCACATATTTGGAGAATGTTCAATCTTATGAAGTTTTTTATAAAAGTGGGTTTGGAAAGGTCATGACTTTAGTTAATGATAATCCCACTATTTTGGAAGAGTATCAACTTTGCATGCATGTGGATCGTGTTGAGAATATACTTTGTGATAGCTATTTTGTTGAATTTGCCTATGATCCTACATTTAATTAATATGAGAGAGGAAAATATGGTTATAGAAATTTTCATGTTACTAAATTACCTCTCATTATGTTGAGATTGCTATTGTTCCTTTCCGCTTCCATGCATATGCTAGTTTTTGCTTGCTACGATAATTTGTTTTCCTATAATATGCCTATGCATAGGAAGTACATTAGACTTAAGTGTGTTTGTCACATGTTTTATGATGCTCTCTTTGTGCCTCAATTCTTTTCTTTCTTGTGAGCATCATTGAATCTCAATGCCTAGCTAAAAAGGCTTTAAAGAAAAGCGCTTGTTGGAAGACAACCCAATATATTTCCTTGCTGATTAGTAATAATAATCAATCTACCTTCTGTTAGATGTGGTTTTATGTTTTAATTAGTGTTTGTGCCAAGTTAAACCTATAGGATCTTCTTGGATAATAGTTATTTGATCTTGTTGTAATTTCCAGAAACTTTCGGTTCACGAAAACAATTGTTAAAATCACCAAAACATGATAAAATAGTTATTCCAATTGCTGATGATCAATAAACAAATTTCCTAGGTCGTCCTATTTTTTATGAATTTTTGTAGTTCCAGAAGTTTGCGTTAGTTACAGATTACTACAGACTGTTCTGTTTTTGACAGATTCTGTTTTTTCGTGTGTTGTTTGCTTATTTTGATGAATCTATGGCTAGTAAAATAGTTTATGATCCGTAGAGAAGTTGGAATACAGTAGGTTTAAAACCAATATAAATAAAGAATGAGTTTACAGTACCATGAAGTGGTCTTTTGTTTTCTTTCGCTAACGGAGCTTACGAGATTTCTGTTGAGTTTTGTGTTGTGAAGTTTTCAAGTTTTGGGTGAAATTTTTTGATGGATTATGGAACAAGGAGTGGCAAGAGACTAAGCTTGGGGATGCCCATGGCACCCCCAAGATAATCCAAGGACACCAAAAAGTCAAAGCTTGGGGATGCCCCGGAAGGCATCCCCTCTTTCATCCACTTCCATCGGTAACTTTACTTGGAGCTATATTTTTATTCACCACATGATATGTGTTTTGCTTGGAGCGTCTTGTATTATTTGCTTCTTTAATTGTTAGTTTACCACAATATTCCTTGCTGTACACACCTTTTGAGAGAGCCATACATGAATTGGAATTTGTTAGAATACTCTATGTGCGTCACTTATATCTTTTGAGCTTGATAGTTTTGCTCTATGTGCTTCACTTATATCTTTTGAGCTTGATAGTTTTGCTCTAGTACTTCACTTATATCTTTTAGAGCACGGTGGTGGATTTGTTTTAAAGAAACTATTGATCTCTCATGCTTCACTTAGATTACTTTGAGAGTCTTAAATAGCATGGTAATTTGCTTAAAATAATAATATGCTTGGTATTCAAGATTTGTAAAACTTTCTTTTGAGTGCATTGAATACTAAGAAAAGTTTGATGCTTGATAATTGTTTTGAGATATGGAGGTAGTAATATTAGAGTCATGCTAGTTGAGTAGTTGTGAATTTGAGGAATACTTGTGTTAAAGTTTGTGATTCCCGTAGCATGCACGTATGGTGAACCGTTATGTGATGAAGTCGGAGCATGATTTATTTATTGATTGTCTTCCTTATGAGTGGCGGTCGGGGACGAGCGATGGTCTTTTCCTACCAATCTATCCCCCTAGGAGCATGCGCGTAATACTTTGCTTTGATAACTTGTAGATTTTTGCAATAAGTATATGAGTTCTTTATGACTAATGTTGAGTCCATGGATTATACGCACTTTTCTCACCCTTCCAGCATTGCTAGCCTTTCTAATACCGCGCACATTTCGCCGTATCATACACCCACCATAAACCTTCCTCAAAACAGCCACCATACCTACCTATCATGGCATTTCCATAGCCATTCCGAGATATATTTCCATGCAACTTTCCACCGTTCCGTTTATTATGACACGCTCCATCATTGTCATATTGCTTAGCATGATCATTTAGTTGACATCGTATTTGTGGCAAAGCCACCGTTCATAATTCTTTCATACATGTCACTTATGAATCATTGCATATCCCGGTACACAGCTGGAGGCATACACATAGAGTCATATTTTGTTCTAAGTATCGAGTTGTAATTGTTGAGTTGTAAGAAAAATAAAAGTGTGATGATCATCATTTTTAGATCATTGTCCCAAGTGAGGAAAGGATGATGGAAACTATGATTCCCCCATAAGTCGGGATGAGCCTCCGGACGAAATAAAAAAAAGAAAAGAGGCCATAAAAAAAGAGAAAAGGCCCTAATAAAAAAATGAGAGAAAAAGAGAGAAGGGACAATGTTACTATCCTTTTACCACACTTGTGCTTCAAAGTAGCACCATGATCTTCATAATAGAGAGTCTCTCGTTTTGTCACTTTCATATACTAGTGGGAATTTTTCATTATAGAACTTGGCTTGTATATTCCAATGATGGGCTTCCTCAAATTGCCCTAGGTCTTCATGAGCAAGCGAGTTGGATGCACACCCACTTAGTTTCATTTGTTGAGCTTTCATATATTTATAGCTCTAGTGCATCCGTTGCATGGCAATCCCTACTCACTCACATTGATATCTATTGATGGGCATCTCCATAGCCCGTTGATACGCCTAGTTGATGTGAGACTATCTTCCCGCTTTTTGTCTTCTCCACAACCACCATTCTATTCCACATATAGTGCTACATCCATGGCTCACGCTCATGTATTGCGTGAAGATTGAAAAAGTTTTGAAAATGTCAAAAGTATGAAACAATTGCTTGGCTTGTCATCGGAGTTGTGCATGATTTAAATATTTTGTGTGGTGAAGATAGAGCATAGCCAGACTATATAATTTTGTAGGGATAACTTTCTTTGGCCATGTTATTTTGAGAAGACATGATTGCTTTGTTAGTATGCTTGAAGTATTATTATTTTTATGTCAATATGAAATTTTGTCTTGAATCTTTCGGATCTGAATATTCATACCACAATTAAGAAGAATTACATTGAAATTATGTCAAGTAGCACTCCGCATCAAAAATTCTCTTTTTATCGTTTACCTACTCGAGGACGAGCAGGAATTAAGCTTGGGGATGCCTGATACGTCTCCAACGTATCTATAATTTTTGATTGCTCCATGCTATATTATCTATTGTTTTGGACTATATTGGGCTTTATTTTCCACTTTTATATTACTTTTGGGACTAACCTATTAACCGGAGGCCCAGCCCAGAATTGTTGTTTTTTGCCTATTTCAGTGTTTCGAAGAAACGGAATATCAAACGGAGTCCAAATGGAATGAAACCTTCGGGAACGTGATTTTCTCATCAGATAAGACCCAGGAGACTTGGACCCTCCGTCAAGAAAGCTACGAGGCGGCCACGATGGTGGAGGGCGCGCCCCCTGCCTCGTGGGCCCCCCGAAGCTCCACCGACATACTCCTTCCTCCTATATATACCTACGTACCCCCAACAGATCAGATACGGAGCCAAAAACCTAATTCCACCGCCGCAACTTTCTGTATCCACGAGATCCCATCTTGGGGCCTGTTCTGGAGCTCTGCCGGAAGGGGATTCCACCACGGAGGGCTTCTACATCAACATCATAGCCTCTCCGATGAAGTGTGAGTAGTTTAACTCAGACCTTCAGGTCCATAGTTAGTAGCTAGATGGCTTCTTCTCTCTTTTTGGATCTCAATACAATGTTCTCCCCCTCTCTCGTGGAGATCTATTCGATGTAATCTTCGTTTTGCAGTGTGTTTGTTGAGACCAATGAATTGTGGGTTTATGATCAAGATTACCTATGAGCAATATTTGAATCTTTTCTGAATTCTTTTATGTATGATTGAGTTATCTTTGCAAGTCTCTTCGAATTATCCGTTTGGTTTGGACAACTAGATTGGTAGTTCTTGCAATGGGAGAAGTGTTTAGCTTTGGGTTCAATCTTGCGGTGTCCTTACCCAATGTGTAAAGGGTTGCAAGGCACGTATTGTATTGTTGCCATCGAGGATAACAAGATGGGGTATTTATCATATTGCATGAATTTATTCCTCTACATCATGTCATCTTGCTTAAGGCGTTACTCTGTTTTCATTAACTTAATACTCTAGATGCATGCTGGATAGCGGTCGATGAGTGGAGTAATAGTAGTAGATGCAGGCAGGAGTCGGTCTACTTGTCTCGGACGTGATGCCTATATAGATGATCATACCTAGATACTCTCATACCTATGCTCAATTTTGTCAATTACTCAACCATAATTTTTTCACCCGCCGTAAAATACTTATGCTCTTGAGAGAAGCCACTAGTGAAATCTATGGCCCCTGGGTCTATTTTCATCATATTAATCTTCCTACGCTTTATTATTGCTTTGCTTTTTTACTTTGCCTTTTTATTTTACTTTGCATCTTTATACCCAAAAAATACCAAAAATATTATCTATCATCTCTATCAGATCTCACTCTCGTAAGTGACCGTGAAGGGATTGACAACCCCTATTCGCGTTGGTTGTGAGGAGTTATTTGCTTTGTGTAGGTACGAGGGACTTGCGCGTGGCCTCCTACTGGATTGATACCTTGGTTCTCAAAAACTAAGGGAAATACTTACGCTACTCTGCTGCATCATCCTCTCCTCTTCGGGGAAAACCAACGCAAGCTCAAGACGTAGCAGTGACCGAAGTATGCAGCGGCAGATTGGGTTCCTTTCCGGGCAGTGGTGAGGGAGATATGAACGTGACTGTGTTGGGGAACGAAGTATTTCAAAAAAATTCCTACGATCACGCAAGATCTATCTAGGAGATGCATAGCAACGAGCGGGGAGAGTGTGTCCACGTACCCTCGTAGACCGAAAGTGGAAGTGTTTAGTAACGCGGTTGATGTAGTCGAACGTCTTCACGATCCAACTGATCCATGTACCGAACGTACGGCACCTCCATGTTCAGCACACGTTCAGCACGATTACGTCCCTCGAGCTCTTGATCCAATTGAGGACAAGGGAGAGTTCTGTCAGCATGACGGCATGGCGACGTGACGATAAAGTTACCGGCGCAGGGCTTCGCCTAAGCACTACAGCGATATGACTGAGGTGTTAACTGTGGAGGGGGTGCGCACACGGCTAGGAACAATTGATGTGTGTTCTAGGGGTGGCCTCCCCACGTATATAAAGGAGGGAGAGGGAGGGAGGCAGCCCAGGGCATGCCCAAGTAGGAGGAATCCTACTTCGGCCCCTAGTCCAATTCGCGCCCCCCCCCCCTACCATATTTGGACAAGGGGGGAAAGAAGGAGGGGGGAGGAGAAGGAAGTAGGAGTCCTACTTCATACTTTCTTTTTCCTCCTCTCCTTTCCCTTTCTCCCCACGTGGCTGGCCCTATAGGGGGCGCACCAGCCCCTTGTGGGCTGGTGTGTTCCCTTACTTGGCCCATTAAGCCCATATCTTTGCCGGGGGTTGCCCGGAACCCCTTCCGGTGACACGGTATCACCCGGAACACTTCTGGTGTCCGAATATAGCCTTCCAATATATGAATCTTTACCTCTCGACCATTTCTAGAGTCCTCGTCATGTCCGTGATCTCATCCGGGACTCCGAACAAACTTCGGTCATCAAATCACATAACTCATAATACAAATCGTCATCGAACGTTAAGCGTGCGGACCCTACGGGTTCGAGAACTATGTAGACATGACCGAGACACATCTCTGGTCAATAACCAATAGCGGAACCTGGATGCTCATATTAGCTCCTACATATTCTATGAAGATCTTTATCGGTCAAACCACATAACAACATATGTTGTTCCCTTTGTCATTCGTATGTTACTTGCCCGAGATTCGATCGTCGGTATCTCAATACCTAGTTCAATCTCGTTACCGGCAAGTCTCTTTACTCGTTCCATAATGCATCATTCCGCAACTAACTAATTAGTCACATTGCTTGCAAGGCTTATAGTGATGTGCATTACCGAGAGGGCCTAGAGATACCTCTCCGATACACGGAGTGACAAATCCTAATCTTGATCTATGCCAACTCAAAACACCTTCGGAGACACCTGTAGAGCATCCTTATAATCACCCAGTTATGTTGTCACGTTTGGTAGCACACAAGGTGTTCCTCCGTTATTCGGGAGTTGCATAATCTCATAGTCTGAGGAACATGTATAAGTCATGAAGAAAGCAGTAGCAAGGAAACTGTAACGATCATAATGCTAAGCTAACGAATGGGTCTTGTCCATCACATCATTCTCCTAATGATGTGATCTCGTTCATCAAATGACAACACATGTCTATGGTTAGGAAACATAACCATCTTTGATAAACGAGCTAGTCAGGTAGAGGCATACTAGGGACACTTATGTTTTGTCTATGTATTCACACATGTACTAAGTTTCCAATTAATACAATTCTAGCATGAATAATAAACATTTATCATGAAATGAGGAAATAAATAATAATTTTATTATTTCCTCTAGGGCATATTTCCTTCAGTCTCCCACTTGCACTAGAGTCAATAATCTAGATCACATCACCATGTGATTAATACCAATAGTTCACATCACCATGTGATTAACACCCATAGTTCACATCGCCATGTGACCAACACCCAAAGGGTTTACTAGAGTCAATAATCTAGTTCACATCGCCATGTGATTAACACCCAAAGAGTACTAAGGTGTGATCATGTTTTGCTTGTGAGAGAAGTTTAGTCAACGGGTCTGCACATTCAGATCCATATGTATTTTGCAAATTTCTATGTCTACAATGCTCTGCATGGAGCTACTCTAGCTAATTGCTCCCACTTTCAATATGTATCCAGATTGAGACTTAGAGTCATCTGGATCAATGTCAAAGCTTGCATCGATGTAACCCTTTACGACGAACTTTTTGTCACCTCCATAATCGAGAAAATATCCTTATTCTACTAAGGATAATTTTGACCGTTGTCCAGTGATGCACTCCTGGATCACTATTGTACCCTCTTGCCAAACTCATGGTGAGGTACACAATAGGTCTGGTACATAGCATAGCATACTTCGTAGAACCTATGAGTGAGGCATAGGGAATGACTTTTCATTCTATTTCTATTTTCTGCCGTGGTCGAGTTTTGAGTCTTTACTCAACTTCACACCTTGCAATACAGGCAAGAACTCCTTCTTTGACTGTTTCATTTTGAACTACTTCAAAATCTTGTCAAGGTATGTACTCATTGGAAAAAAACTTATCAAGCGTCTTGATCTATCTCTATAGATCTTGATGCTTAATATGTAAGCAGCTTCACCGAGGTCTTTCATTGAAAAACTCCTTTATGCTTTCCAGAAAATTCTACATCATTTCCGATAAACAATATGTCATTCACATATACTTATCAGAAAGGTTGTAGTGCTCGCACTCACTTTCTTGTAAATACAGGCTTCACCGTAAGTCTGTATAAAACTATATGCTTTGATCAACTTATCAAAGCGTATATTCCAACTCCGAGATGCTTGCACCAGTCCATAGATGGATCGCTGGAGCTTGCATATTTTGTTAGCACATTTAGAATTGACAAAACCTTCTGGTTGCACCATATACAACTCTTCTTTTAGAAATCCATTAAGGAATGCAGTTTTTGACTTCCATTTGCCAGATTTCATAAAACGTGGCAATTGCTAACATGATTCGGACAGACTTAAGCATCGATACGAGTGAGAAAATCTCATCGTAGTCAACACCTTTAACTTGTCGAAAACCTTTTGCGACAATTCGAGCTTTGTAGATAGTAACACTACTATCAGCGTCCGTCTTCCTCTTGAAGATCCATTTGTTCTCAATGGCTTGCTGATCATCAAGCAAGTCAACCAAAGTCCATACTTTGTTCTCATACATGGATCAAATCTCAGATTTCATGGCCTCAACCATTTTGCGAAATCTGGGCCCATCATCGCTTCCTCATAGATCGTAGGTTCATCATGGTCTATTAACATGACTTCCAGAACAGGATTACCGTACCACTCTGGTGCGGATCGTACTCTGGTTGACCTATGAGGTTCGGTAGTAACTTGATCTGAAGTTTCATGATCATCATTAACTTCCTCAATGATCGGTGTAGGAATCACTCAAACTGATTTCTGTGATGAACTACTTTCCAGTTTGGGAGAAGGTACAATTACCTCATCAAGCTATACTTTCCTCCCACTCACTTCTTTCAAGAGAAACTCCTTCTCTAGAAAGGATCCATTTTTAGCAACGAATATCTTGCCTTCGGATCTGTGATAGAAGGTGTACCCAACAGTCTCCTTTGGGTATCCTATGAAGACTCATTTCTCGGATTTGGGTTTGAGCTTATCAGGTTGAAGCTTTTTCACATAAGCATTGTAGCCCCAAACTTTAAGAAACGACAGCTTAGGTTTCTTGCTAAACCACAGTTTACACGGTGTCGTCTCAGCGGATTTAGACGGTGCCCTATTTAATGTGAATGCCGCTGTCTCTAATGCATAACCCCAAAACGATAGTGGTAAATTGGTAGAGACATCATAGATCGCACTATATCTAATAAAGTACGGTTACGACGTTCGGACACACCATTATGCTGTGGTGTTCCAGGTGGCGTGAGTTGTGAAACTATTCCACATTGTTTTAAATGAAGGCCAACCTCGTAACTCAAATATTTGCCTCCGCGATTAGACCATAGAAACTTTACTTTCTTGATATGATGATTCTCCACTTCACTCTGAAATTCGTTGAACTTTTCAAATGTTTCAGACTTGTTTTCATCAAGTAGATATACCTATATCTGCTCAAATCATCTATGAAGGTCAGAAAATAACGATACCCGCCGTGAGCCTCAACACTCATTGGACCGCATACATCGTATGTATTATTTCCAATAAGTCAGTTGCTCGCTCATTTGTTCCGTAGAACGGAGTCTTAGTCATCTTGCCCATGAGGCATGGTTCGCAAGCATCAAGTGATTCATAATCAGGTGATTCCAAAAGCCCATCAATATGGAGTTTCTTCATGCGCTTTACACCAATATGACCTAAATGGCAGTGCCACAAATATGTTGCACTATTATTATCAACTTTGTATCTTTTGGCATCAATATTATGAATATGTGTATCACACGATCGAGATCCAACAAACTATTTTCGTTGGGTGTATGACCATCGAAGGTTTTATTCATGTAAACAGAACAACAATTATTCTCTCACTTTAAATGAATAACTGTATTGCAATAAACATGATCAAATCATATTCATGCTCAACGCAAACGTCAAATAACATTTATTTAGGTTCAACACTAATCCCGAAAGTATAGGGAGTGTGCGATGATGATAATATCAATCTTGGAACCACTTCCAACATACATCGTCACTTCACCCTTAACTAGTCTCTGTTCATTCTGCAACTCCCGTTTCGTGTTACTAATTTTAGCAACTGAACCGGTATCAAATACCAGGGGTTGCTATGAACACTAGTAAAGTACACATCAATAATCTGTATATCAAATAAACTTTTGTTCACTTTGCCATCCTTCTTATCCGCCAAATATTTGGGGTAGTTCCACTTCTAGTGACCATTCCCTTTGAAGTAGAAGCATTCATTTTCTGGCTTAGGTCTAGCTTTGGGCTTCTTCATGGGAGTGACAACTTGCTTGCCATTCTTCTTGAAGTTCCCTTTCTTTTCCTTTGTCCTTTTCTTGAAACTAGTGATCTTGTTAACCATCAACAATTGATGCTTTTTCTTGATTTCTACCTTCGTCGATTTCAGCATCGCGAAGAGCTCGGGAATCGTTTTCGTCATCCCTCGCATATTATAGTTCATCACAAAGTTCTAGTAACTTGGTGATAGTGACTAGAGAACTTTTTCAATCACTATCTTATCTGGAAGATTAACTCCCACTTGATTCAAGCGATTGTAGTGCTCAGACATTCTGAGCACATGCTCACTAGCTGAGCTATTCTCCTCCATCTTGTAGGAAAAGTACTTTGTCAGAGGTCTCATACCTCTTAACACGGGCATGAGTCTGAAATACCAATTTCAACTCTTGGAACATCTCATATGCTCCATGGCTTTCAAAACGTTTTTTAAGTCCCGGTTTTAAGCCGTAAAGCATGGTGCACTAAACTATCAAGTAGTCATCATACCGAGCTTTGCCAAACGTTCATAACATCTACATCTGCACCTGCAATAGGTTCGTCGCCTAGCGGTGCATCAAGGACATAATTCTTCTGTGCAGCAATGAGGATAGTCCTCAGATTATGGACCCAGTCCGCATCATTGCTACTATCATCTTTCAACTTATTTTTCTCTAGGAACATATCAAAAATAAACGGGGAGCTACATCGCAAGCTATTGATCTATAACATAGATATGCAAATACTATCAGGACTAAGTTCATGATAAATTAAAGTTCAATTAATCATATTACTTTAGAACTCCCACTTAGATAGATATCCCTCTAGTCATAAAAATGATCACGTGATCCATATCAACTAAACCATGTCCGATCATCACATGAGATGGAGTAGTTTTCAATGCTGAACATCACTATGTTGATCATATCTACTATATGATTCACGTTCGACCTTTTGGTCTCAGTGTTCTGAGGCCATATCTGCATATGCTAGGCTCGTCAAGTTTTACCCGAGTATTCTGCATGTGCAAAACTGGCTTGCACCCGTTGTATGTGAGCGTAGAGCTTATCACACCCGATCATCACGTGGTGTCTCAGCACGAAGAACTATAGCAACGGTGCTTACTCAGGGAGAACACTTATACCTTGAAATTTAATAAGGGATCATCTTATAATGCTACTACCGTACTAAGAAAAATAAGATGCATAAAAGATAAACATCACATGCAATCAAAATATGTGACATGATATGGCCATCATCATCTTGTGCTCATGATCTCCATCACCGAAGCATCGTGATGATCTCCATCGTCCCCGGCGCGAGACCTTGATCTCCATCGTAGCATCGTTGTCGTCTCACCAACTATTGCTTCTACGACTATCACTACCGCTTAGTGATAAAGTAAAGCAATTACATGGCGATTGCATTTGATACAATAAAGCGACAACCATAAGGCTCCTGCCAGTTGCCGATAACGGTTACAAAACATTATCATCTCATACAACAATTTATATCTCATCACGTCTTGACCATATCACATCATAACATGCCTTGCAAAAACAAGTTAGGCGTCCTGTACTTTCTTGTTGCAAGTTTTACGTGGCTGCTATGGACTTCTAGCAAGAACCGTTCTTACCTACGCATCAAAACCACAACGAATTTTCATCAAGTGCGCTATTTTAACCTTCAACAAGGACCGGGCGTAGCCACACTCGATTCAAATAAAGCTGGAGAAACAGACACCCTAGCCACCTGTGTGCGATGCACGTCGGTAGAACCAGTCTCATGAAGGCGGTCATGTAATGTCGGTCTGGGCCGCTTCATCCAACAATACCGCCGAATCAAAGTATGACATGATGGTAAGCAGTATGACTATTATCACCCACAACTCTTTGTGTTCTACTCGTGCATATAACATCTACGCATAGACCTGGCTCGGATGCCACTGTTGGGGAACGCAATATTTCAAAAAAAAAATCCTACGATCACGCAAGATCTATCTAGGAGATGCATAGCAACGAGCGAGGAGAGTGTGTCCACGTACCCTCGTAGACCGAAAGCGGAAGCGTTTAGTAACGTGGTTGATGTAGTCGAACGTCTTCACGATCCAACCGATCCAAGTACCGAACATACGGCACCTCTGTGTCGTTCAGCATGATGACGTTCCTCGAGCTCTTGATCCAGTTGAGGACGAGGAAGAGTTGCGTTAGCACGACGGCGTGGCGACGGTGATGATGAAGTTACCGGCGCAGGGCTTCGCCTAAGCACTACGACGATATGACTGAGTTGTTAACTGTGGAGGGGGGCGCCGCACACGGCTAGGAACAATTGATGTGTGTTCTAGGGGTGCCCTCCCCACATATATAAAGGAGGGAGAGGGAGGAGGCAGCCAGGCGTGCCCAAGTAGGAGGAATCCTACTTGGGCCCCTAGTCCAATTCCCCCCTTACCATATTTGGACAAGGGGGAAAGGAAGGAGGGGGAGGGGAAGGAAGTAGGAGTCTTACTTCATACTTTCCTTTTCCTCATGTCCTTTCCCTTTCTCCCCACGTGGCTGGCCCTATAGGGGGCGCACCAGCCCCTTGTGGGCTGGTGTGTTCCCTTACTTGGCCCATTAAGCCCATATCTTTGCCGGGGGTTGCCCGGAACCCCTTCTGGTGACCCGGTATCGCCCGGAACACTTCCGGTGTCCGAATATAGCCTTCCAATATATGAATCTTTACCTATCGACCATTTCTAGACTCCTCGTCATGTCCGTGATCTCATCCGGGACTCCGAACAAACTCCAGTCATCAAATCACATAACTCATAATACAAATCGTCATCAAATGTTAAGCGTGCGGACCCTATGGGTTCGAGAACTATGTAGACATGACCGAGACACATCTCTGGTCAATAACCAATAGCGTAACCTGGATGCTCATATTGGCTCCTACATATTCTACGAAGATCTTTATCGGTCAAACCGCATAACAACATACGTTGTTCCCTTTGTCATCGGTATGTTACTTGCCCGAGATTCGATCGTCGGTATCTCAATACCTAGTTCAATCTCGTTACCGGCAAGTCTCTTTACTCGTTCTGTAATGCATCATTCCGCAACTAACTCGTTAGTCACACTGCTTGCAAGGCTTATAGTGATGTGCATTACCGAGAGGGCCCAGAGATACCTCTCTGATACACGAAGTGACAAATCCTAATCTTGATCTATGCCATCTCAAAACACCTTCGGAGACACCTGTAGAGCATCTTTATAATTACCCAGTTACGTTGTGACATTTGATAGCACACAAGGTGTTCCTCTGGTATTCGGGAGTTGCATAATCTCATAGTCTGAGGAACATGTATAAGTCATGAAGAAAGCAGTAGCAAGGAAACTATATCGGTCATAATGGTAAGCTAACGAATGGGTCTTGTCCATCACATCATTCTCCTAATGATGTGATCTCGTTCATCAAATGACAACACATGTCTATGGTTAGGAAACATAACCATCTTTGATAAACGAGCTAGTCAAGTAGAGGCATACTAGGGACACTTATGTTTTGTTTATGTATTCACACATGTACTAAGTTTCCGGTTAATACAATTCTAGCATGAATAATAAACATTTATCATGAAATAAGGAAATAAATAATAACTTTATTATTTCCTCTAGGGCATACTTCCTTTAGATTGGGTTTGGAACAGGACTGGGCAGCGAACATGTTGGCGAGGGCTGTCCAGATGGCGTGGGAGGTATCTAGGGAGGCAACCTGAACTAGCACTTTCCTTGGAAAGATTGCGAAGCAGGTAGGTGATGATTTGTTGATCCTGGATCAACAAAGGAGCATAAGCAGGGTTAGGGACAACCTGATCTTTGCCCTCAGAGGTTTTGGTGACCAGGGTTTTCTGTGGTTCGGGTATGGTTTGATTGAGGTAGCCCCCATGATCTGGGAGCGGGCTTGAGCATGCCAGAGAAGGTAATTTGATCTGGTGAGTGGTTCCATTGTTGGTAAGGTCAGAGGAGACTACAGAGCTGGAGGTCGACATAGTCGAGTTTGGAGGGTAGAGGATAGCTAGACAAGGTGGAAGAAGATTGCTCTGATACCATGTAGAAATTGTGGAAGCGTTCCTACTCTCAATATAGAGAGAGCCGCGTGATATATATTGATATTGGACGAGAGGCGTCTCATAGCGTTACAAGATGCGGTCGTTCGAAACAACCGAGAGATACAATAGGGAGAAGAGATAGAAAGATAAGAGAGAATCAAAACAAACTCTATCTCTACCTACCAAAGATAACAAGGCGCACACATCAGATAATGTAACATGAAAATATGTTTAACACCGAGGACGTCTATTCAAGGTCATCTCCGTGGCTGCACCGACCCTCGCGCTGCCGCTGCGTCACCCCATCAGGCCGTGGCGAGCGTGGCACGCGGTCTCTGCCGCCGCCCGAGGTCGTCTCCGCGGTTGCACCGACTGACGCTCCGCAGCTGCGCCAGCCCTTAGGATCATAGCGCCGTGGCCCACGGTCACCATCGCCGCCTCGAGGTCTTCCCGTCGTCACCCCGATCCGCCTGCTACCGCTGCGTCGCCCCTTCGGGCTGTAGCACCGCAGCCCGCGGTCCACTCTGTCGTCCCCGCGCGTCGACTTCCCGTTGTATGCATCGCGTTGCCTCCCATGGCGCGGCAACGCCATGGTCCACGTTGTTCTTCGTCATGCTGCTGGGTTCCTCGCCTACTTCGAGCATCATCGTCGTGCTCCTAACCTTGCCGCCGCCGCTCTTCTTCGTCTGCCGCCACCCGTCCACCCCCTTCGTCTTTGTCCATCACTAGCCCGTCGCCAGCGTTGTCGTCATCTACCCTGACCACTTCATCTACTCCGATTACCGTGGGCGACATCGGCTCCGCGCCAATTGGCGCTGCAACCGTCATCGAGACCTTCTCTATTGGCCCTCCGACTTCTCCGACATGGCATACAGCTGGTGCAGGTCCCTCATCTCCACATGCCTGGTGCTGGCAACACCGATGTGTGCCTTCATCAGTGATGTGTCCCTGGGCCTGGCAAGCCTGGTCGATGCCTCGTCAACTTAGTCTTCGTCCGTCTACGCATGCCCGGTGCTAGCAACATCGATGCGTTCCTTCGTCCACGACGTGTCCCAGGGCTTGGCACACCCGGCGCGACGCCTCGTCAACACCGTCTTCTTCCCGAACGTACCACTACTTCGACACTACTGCGTCTATGACTAACTCGGCACCTCCTTGCGCCCGCAGCTCCACGGCGACTTCCTCGACACCGGCCACCCTGACTCGAGATCGAAACCGGCATTCTTCGCACGGCTACCTCGGCCACTGCTCCACCAAACACGCTCTCGGCTACCTCGACAAATGGCACAAAGGGCTATCGCCTTGCTTGAGCAACCTCATCGGTTTCCACTCCAGGCCTTCCGCGATGCGTTGACTGTTACTACTGTGAGGGGGTGTCCGTCGGCTTGCCTTCGGATTCTTCTGTAGTCTCACCGTCTGCGCTGCTACCGTTGTGACTGCGGGGGGATGTTGAGTATATTGATTCATTAGGAAACATAAGATAGACTAGGATTTTTCCTTCCTTGTCTTGTACTCCAAGTTGATCATTGTACTCCTATATATATGCCCACGAGGCTCAAGCAATACAACAACGATTCCACCAATCCCTCTCTATCCCTTCTAACACTTTGCCCTCGCCATCAACCATTGTCGCCGTGCTCGTCGTCGATACTTGCAGCAAAAAAAGTTGCTCCACGTCACCGTCCAGTTGGATCCTTTGAAAAATGTTGGTTCTAGCAAAACAAGACTACCATGGTAGCAAAAATAAATGAAGTTTCAAGAAAAAATAATCTCAATAGGACAAATCTGAGGAATTCGATTATAGCAAACAAAAAAGCCAGATCCAGCAAAACACAATGCTGGTTACAGCAAAAAAAACTTAGCAGCAAAACACACTAGTAGTTGATTGTAGCAACAAGAAAAGCTAGTTCCAGCACAAAACTAATAGTGGTTCCAGCAAAATAGTCTCATCACTAAAACTCTGTAAACGACTGTAGCAAACAAAAAAGGCAATTCCAACAAAAGAATACTGGTTCCAGCTCAACCCGTCATCGGATGCAGCTCAATCCCCGCCCTCAGATGCAGCTCCCCCGTCGCCACGGTTGTAACTCCCACTCGCCAGAAGGGGTTGCAGCATCCCATCCAAAAATTACCGTCAGCGGATGCAACTCCGCCACCATGCGGTTCCAGCTTCGACAAAAGGGGTTGGAGCATATGAGGCATCTCCCAGTGTGCGATGTCGCCACGCCTGCGCGTCTGTCGCGGCTGCGAGGCCCCTAGTCGCCAGCTCACCACGCGTCGGGTGCGTCTCTGCGCGTCGTCGAGGATGGACTTGGCCCTCGCTCGTAGCAGTTGTGTATAGATTGGAAAAGAAAAGATAAGAGTAAATACAATAGTGAGCTTATAGCCTGCTTACATGGCAATTTTGCCAATGTCGAGAAGAGAGATATGAAAAAGTAAGAGGAGTGGGATCTCATGCTAGAGCCTAGCTATACACATGCTCCTAGGCAAAAACAATACATATAAAGAGATAGAGAGAAAATAAAAATAAAAAAGTAGTACTTCCTACCTTATAGCCAACCTTATTGTATGAGTGACTATAAGTGATGACTACAAATGACATGACAACATCATATACCTAGCAGTTGGCTATACTATTAACCATGCTCTAAGGTAGGTTAGATAGGCGTAACGTGGGTGGGCCACTGCCATGTGATGATGTCCTGAGGACCGACCCGACTTTTTGGCCTGTCGGCCAGACCACAACGTTTCCCTTTGTTCCTTTTCTCGATTTGTGCGTGTCATCCTTTGTTCCTTTTTATTGAAAATGACGTTTCCTTTATTTAATCCTGAGAAAGAGGATAAATATTCGATCCCTCTTACCTTCTAAGAATTTGATCCTAGCCATTGATTCATCAAGGGCATATTTGTCTATATAAATATGGTAAGTACAACAATTGAAAAGAAATATTGTGGGCATATTTGTTGTTTACTTCTTTGTTTCATATATCACGCTATGGTTCGCGATAATATACCAACATACCTTGTCTTATATACTTGAATATGTGTACCTTTTTATGTGAAAGGTTATTTTTTTGCGGGAAGTTTATGTGAAAGATTGTTCAAGAACTATATTTATGTAGCTAAAGTTGAATATTTATCAATGTTTGGATAAAAATACAACTTTATAGTGAGATACGGGAAACGATTGAGAACGGTCAGCCGGCAAAACTTTGCGGTCGTTCGTTTCTGGCACGATCAATGTCTCATGCTGCACCACGTATCGCGCTCACTGCCTCACTCCCATCACGCACATGTCCATGGGACCCATCGCATTCTTATCTCTTTCCTCACAGTCTATCCTCTTCCATCTAGCCATGTCCACTCTTTTTTTTTCATCTTTCATGCGTCGTCATCCAGTCATGTTTTTGCTACGAGTTCACCGCTCGCCGCTGCTGCAAGGGTTGGCAGGGCGACGCGCCAGGCTGTCGCAAGCCTGGGGGTGCCATAGTTGCTTGCAACTTGGGGACGCTGATAACCCACAAGTATAGGGGATCGCAACAGTTTTCGAGGGTAGAGTATTCAACCCAAATTTGTTGATTCGACACAAGGGGAGCCAAAGAATATTCTCAAGTATTAGCAGCTGAGTTGTTAATTCAACCACACCTGGAAACTTAGTATCTGCAGCAAAGTGTTTAGTAGCAAAGTAATATGATAGTGGTGGTAACGGTAACAAAAGTAAAGACAACAAAAGTAATGTTTTTGGTATTTTTGTAGTGATTGTAACAATAGCAACGGAAAAGTAAATAAGCGAGAACCAGTATATGAAAAGCTCGTAGGCACCGGATCAGTGATGGATAATTATGCCCGGATGCGGTTCTTCATGTAACAATCAGAACATAGGGTGACACAGAACTAGCTCCAATTCATCAATATAATGTAGGCATGTATTTCGTATATAGTCATACGTGCTTATGGAAAAGAACTTGCATGACATCTTTTGTCCTACCCTCCCATGGCAGCGGGGTCCTATTGGAAACTAAGGGATATTAAGGCCTCCTTTTAATAGAGAACCGGAACAAAGCATTAGCACATAGTGAATACATGAACTCCTCAAACTATGGTCATCACCAGGAGTGGTCCCGATTATTGTCACTTCGGGGTTGCCGGATCATAACACATAGTAGGTGACTATAGACTTGCAAGATAGGATCAAGAACACACATATATTCATGAAAACATAATAGGTTCAGATCTGAAATCATGGCGCTTGGGCCCTAGTGACAAGCATTAAGCATAGCAAAGTCATAGCAACATCAATCTCAGAACATAGTGGATACTAGAGATCAAACCCTAACAAAGCTAACTCGATTACATGATAAATCTCATCCAACCCATCACCGTCGAGCAAGCCTACGATGGAATTACTCACGCACGGCGGTGAGCATCATGAATTTGGTGATGGAGGATGGTTGATGATGACGACGGTGACGAATCCCCTCTCCGGAGCCCGAGCGGACTCGAGATCAGCCCTCGAGAGAGATTAGGGCTTGGCGGCTCCGTGATCGTAAAATGCGATGATTTCTTCTCTCTGATTTTTTCTCCCGAAAGCCAATATATGGAGTTGGAGTTGGCGTCGGAGGGTCTCTGTGGGGCCCAGCGAGGTAATGGGCGCGCCCGAGAGGCGCGCCCCACCCTCGTGGACAGGTGTGGGCCCCTGGTCTTCATCTTTGGCGAGGATTTTTATTATTTTTATAAGACATCCCGTGGAGTTTCAGGTCATTCGAGAACTTTTGTTTTTTCCACATAAAACAACATCATGGCAATTCTGCTGAAAACAGCGTCAGTCCGGGTTAGTTCCATTCAAATCATACAAGTTAGAGTCCAAAACAAGGGAAAAAGTGTTTGGAAAAGTAGATACGACGGAGACGTATCAACTCCCCCAAGCTTAAACCCTTGCTTGTCCTCAAGCAATTCAGTTGACAAACTGAAAGAGAAAAAGAAAAACTTTTACAAACTCTGTTTGCTCTTGTTGTTGTACTTATGTCAAGCCAGCATTCAGGTTTTCAGGAAAGATCATAACTAACCACATTTGCAATAATTCCCAGTTCTCATTTTTACTCATATCAATAACATAATCAACTAGCAGGCCATAATAATAAATCTCGGATGACAACACTTTCTCAAAACAATCGTAATATGATATAACAAGGTGGTATCTCGCTAGCCCTTTCTGAGACCGCAAAACATAAATGCAGAGCACCTTCAAAGATCAAGGACTGACTAGACATTGTAATTCATGGTAAAAGAGATCCAATCATAGTCATACCCGATATAAATTAACAATAATGAATGCAAATGACAGCTGTGCTCTCCAGCTAGTGCTTTTTAATAAGAGGGTGATGACTCAACATGAAAGTAAATAGATAGGCCCTTCGCAGAGGGAAGCAGGGATTTGTAGAGGTGCCAGAGCTCGGTTTTGAAATAGAGATAAATTAAATTTTGAGCGGCATACATTCATTGTCAACATAACAACTAAGAGATGACGATATCTTCCATGCTAAACAAATTATAGGCGGTTCCCAAACAGAATGGTAAAGTTTATACTCCCCCTCCTCCACAAGCATCAATCCATGGCTTGCTCGAAACAACGAGTGCCTCCAACATTCAACGGGTCCCAGGGGGAGTTTTGTTTGCAATTATTTTGATTTAGTTTGCATAAAGCATGGGACTGGGCATCCCGGTGACCAGCCATTTTCTCGTGAGTGAGGAGCGGAGTCCACTCCTCTTGAGAATAACCCACCTAACACGGAAGGTAAGGGCAGCCCTAGTTGATATATGAGCTATTCGAGCATGCAAATCAGAATGTTTATTTGAAGGTTTAGAGTTTGGCACATACAAATTTACTTGGAACGGTAGGTAGATACCGCATATAGGAAGGTATAGTGGACTCATATGGAATAACTTTGGGGTTTAAGGGATTGGATGCACAAGCAGTATTCCGCTTAGTACAGTGAAGGCTAGCAAAAGGCTGGAAGCGACCAACTAGAGAGCGACAACAATCATGAACATGCATTAAAATTAATAAACATTGAATACAAGCATGAGTAGGATATAATCCACCATGAGCATAAATATCGTGAAGGCTATGTTGATTTGTTTCAACTACATGCGTGAACATGTGCCAAGTCAAGTCACTTAAATCATTCAAAGGAGGATACCACCCCATCATACCACATCACAACCATTTTAATAGCATGTTGGCACGCAAGGTAAACCATTATAACTCATAGCTAATCAAGCATGGCACGAGCAACTATGATCTCTAATTGTCATTGCAAACATGTTTATTCATAATAAGCTGAATCAAGAACGATGGACTCATCATAATTACAAAAACAAAAGAGGTCTAGTTCATACCAACTTTTCCCATCTCAGTCAGTCCATCATATATCATCATAATTGCCTTTCACTTGCACGACCGAACAGTGTGAATAATAATAAGAGTGCACATGCATTGGACTAAGCTGGAATCTGCGAGCATTCAATAAACAGGAGAAGACAAGGCAATATGGGCTCTTGGTTAAATCAACAATAAAGCATATAAGAGCCACTTCAACAATTTAATCATGGTCTTCTCCTACTGACCCCCAAAGAAAAAAAACTATTTACACGGGAAAGCTCCCGACAAGCAAAAGAAGAACGGGAAATATTTTTGGGTTTTCTTTTTAATTATTACTACTACAGCAGGAAAAATAAACTAATACTATTTTTTTTTTGGTTTTTCCTAAGGTTTATTAAACACACAAGAAGAAAGCAGGAAAAAGAAAATAAACTAGCATGGATATTACAGTGAAAGAGTATGAGCACCGACATCTAGCAATGAGTGTGTGTGAACATAAATGTAATGTCGGTAGGAAATACGTACTCCCCCAAGCTTAGGCTTTTGGCCTAAGTTGGTCTATTGCCAGGGATAGCCTGGCGGATACTCGTAGGTGTAGCTAGGGTCGTACTGCTATGAAGAATAGTTGGGATCATAATGTGATGAAGAGGACTCTAACTGCCACTGGCTGGCAACCGCCTTAGGATCCCAAGAATAAACAGACTGTCGTGGAGGTTCATCTTGTGGTTCCGGTTCTGGGACTGGTGCAGGATTCCGATGGGCTTGAACAGCCGCCCACGGAACAATGTAAGGACCTGTAGACAAGTTAAACAAAGAGGGAGCAGGCAAAGTAATAGTCTCAGGGTGATGTTTATCAAAGTACAATTTATACTTGAACTCCCCTTCGCGACTCTTAACAAGAAAATCATGCGCTTGCATACTCTTATAATTTAAATAAGCACGGGGCAACGTTGTTTCTTCTTTCTCCTCATGCCTAATAGGTATCTCAAAATATTCAGCTAGGCGTGAAGCATAAATGCCTCCAAAGATGGGTCCCTTAGTACGGTTCAGACTTAACCGTCTAGCAACAATTCCACCCATACTAACAGAGTTATTGCGGTATAAACCGTGGAACAAAATGATAATATCAGGAATGCTAAGGTTTCCACAGTTCCCGCGACCAATCAAGCAACAACTTGCAAATAAGGCAAAGTAGCGTAAAACAGGAAAATGTATGCTAGTAATTCTTGCATCAGAAACCTTCCTGGTTTCTCCCACAGTGATAGTGTTAATAAAAGCTTCCACTTCACTACGGTGTGGTTCATCTAAGGTGCCCTCAAAAGGTATTTTGCAAACCTCACAAAATTCAGCTAATGGCATCTCCTTAACAACGTCATATAAATTAAATTCTACTGTTGGAGGTGATTTCTTAGGGAAAAAGTAGAAGTTTTGCACAAAAGTATTTGTGAGTAAGAGATACTGATGACGTTGGTCGCGGAGGAAGTCGGTGAGGCCGGCGTTCTCAATTAATAGATAGAATCCTCATAAATCCCGGCTCTCCTCAAGAAGTCATCGGAAGGCCATTCACACGGCCGGACCTCCGCAGTGCGAGGCAAATTAAATTTGGGCTTCTGCTCTTCTTCCTTTTGTTTTTCCTTCGAGCTTCGGCTCGACGAGCCCCTCAAAAGTCTCTTCATTATTTCTGAAATAATCTGAAAATTTTAGTAACTTCAAACAAAAGTGAACCAACTTCAATAAAACTGATAGCAACTACTCATACAAGTGCCTAGAGCATATATCAAGCATTAGAACTACTTGGGACCATATAAATTTGACATGCAAGCTCAAGAACATGGTCACCTATGCAGCACAAATTTGCAATGAATAAAGCACTAGAACAAAAACTAATTGGACCAATGGAGGAGTCACATACCAAGGAACAATCTCCCCAAGCAGTTTTGCGAGAGGTGCTTTAAGCAAGGAGATCGAAAATCACAGCAAAAGTGGCTGGAACTCGAGCTTGAGTTGGTTTTTCGGGTTTGTGTGAGGCAGAGGAAGAATATGGGTGCAGGGATAAGTGGAGGAGGGCCACCATGGGCCCACGAGGCAGGGGGCGCGCCCAGGGGGGTAGGGCGCACCCTCCACCCTCGTGGCTAGGTGGCAACTCCCCTCGCGGTAATTTTTGCACAGTAAATCCTCAAATATTCCCGAAAAAATCATATTAAATTGCCATGGCATTCTGAGGACTTTATTTTCGGGATATTTTTATATTGCACGGCTAAATCAGGAAACAGACAGAAAAATACTATTTTACTTTATTTCTACTAAGGAACAGAAAATACAAAGAGAGTACAGAAGGTTGTGCTTCTAGTTTCATCCATCTCATGCTCATCAAAAAGAATCCACTAACAAGGTTGATCAAGTATTGTTAACAAACTCATTCCGATTAACATGGAACCGGAGAAATTTCGAATAACACTATGTTACCTCAACGGGGATATGGACATCCCCAATAATAAGTACTCCCTCTGTAAACTAATATAAGAGCGTTTAGATTACTAAAGTAGTGATCTAAACGCTCTTATATTAGTTTACGGAGGGAGTATATCATATTTCTTCTTGACATTAGGGAGAGGAAATTCAAAACCTCCAAATGTAATCGATAAAAAATTTCCAATAGAGTTGATACTATGAATTTGAGGTTGTTTCCTCGGAAAGTGTACCGTATTCTCATTACCATTAACATGAAAAGTGACATTGCCTTTGTTGCAATCAATAACAGCCCCTGCAGTATTAAGGAAAGGTCTTCCAATAATAATAGACATACTATCATCCTCGGGAATATCAAGAATAACAAAGTCCGTTAAAATAGTAACGTTTGCAACCACAACAGGCACATCCTCACAAATACCGACAGGTATAGCAGTTGATTTATCAGCCATTTGCAAAGATATTTCAGTAGGTGTCAACTTATTCAAGTCAAGTCTACGATATAAAGAGAGAGGCATAACACTAACACCGGCTCCAAGATCACATAAAGCAGTTTTAACATAATTTCTCTTAATGGAGCATGGTATAGTAAGTACTCCTGGATCTCCAAGTTTCTTTGGTATTCCACCCTTAAAAGTATAATTAGCAAGCATGGTGGAAATTTCAGCTTCCGGTATCTTTCTTTTATTTGTAACAATATCTTTCATATATATAGCATAAGGATTCATTTTGAGCATATCGGTCAATCGCATACGCAAAAAGATGGGTCTAATCATTTCAGCAAAGCGCTCAAATCCTCATCATCCTTTTCTTGGATGGTTTGGGAGGAAAAGGCATGGGTTTCGAACCCATGGTTCTCTTTCTTTACTATGTTTCCTAGCAACGAAGTCTCTTTTATCATAACGTTGATTCTTTGATTGTGGGTTATCAAGATCAACATCAGGTTCAACTTCTACATCATTATCATTACTAGGTTGAGCATCATCATGAACATCATCATTAACATTTTCACTCGGTTCATGTTCATTACAGATTGTGTTTCAAACATCGGACATAGAGATATCATTTGGATTATCGGTGATTCAGCAATAGGTTCACTAGAAGTTTGCAAAGTCCTATCATTTTTATTTTTCTTCCTTTTAGAAGAACTAGGCATATCAATATTATTTCTCCGAGAATCTTGCTCGATTCTCTTAGGGTGGCCTTCAGGATACAAAGGTTCCTGAGTCATTCTACCAGTTCTAGTAGCCACTCTAACAGCATAATCATTTTTCTTACTATTCATTTCATCAAGCACTTCTTTCTGAGCTTTAAGTACTTGTTCTACTTGAGTGGTAACCATAGAAGCATGTTTGCTAACAAGTTTAAGTTCACCTCTAATATTAGCCATATAATTACCCAAGCGTTTAATCATATCGGAATCATATTTCAACTGTCTACCAAAATAAGCATTAAAATTATCTTGTTTGACAATAAAATTATCAAACTCGTCCAAGCATTGTCTAGCAGACTTATAGTGAGGAATATCACCTTCATCAAATCTATAGAGAGAATTTACCTTTACTACCTGTGTCGGGATATCGGGATCAGGAGGTTCTTCAGTGAATAAAGAATTGAGATCATATACTTCTTCAACAGGCGGTAAATTAAGACCATGTATTTCTTCAATAGGAGGTAAATTCTTAACATCTTCAGCTTTAATACCTTTTTCTTTCATAGATTTCTTTGCCTCTTGCATATCTTCTGGACTGAGAAATAGAACACTTCTCTTCTTCGGAGTTGGTTTAGGAATAGGCTCAGTAATTGGCTCAGGAGCTGGCTCGGGAGTTGGCTTAGGAGGTGCCCAATTATTTACATTTGTCAACATATTATTCAATAAAATTTCAGCTTCATCCGGTGTTCTTTCCCTGAAAAGAGAACCAGCACAACTATCCAGGTAATCTCTGGAAGCATCGGTTAGTCCATTATAAAAGATATCAAGTATTTCAGGTTTCTTAAGAGGATGATCAGGCAAAGCATTAAGTAGCTTGAGAAGCCTCCCCCAAGCTTGTGGGAGACTCTCTTCTTCAATTTGCACGAAGTTGTATATTTCCCTCAAAGTAGCTTGTTTCTTATGAGCTGGGAAATATTTAGCAGAGAAGTAATAAATCATATCCTGGGGACTACGCACACAACCAGGATCAAGAGAATTAAACCATATCTTAGCATCACCCTTTAATGAGAATGGAAATATTTTGAGTATATAAAAGTAGCGCGATCTCTCATCATTAGTAAATAGGGCAACTATATCATTTAACTTAGTAAGATGTGCCACAACAGTTTCAGATTCATAGCCATAAAAAGGATCAGATTCAACCAAGTAATTATATCAGGATCAACAGAGAATTCATAATCCTTATCAGGAACACAGATAGGTGAAGTAGCAAAAGCAGGGTCAGGTCTCATCCTATCTCTAAGAGATTCTTTACTCCATTTAACTAGCAGCCTTTTAAGTTCATATCTATCCTGGCAAGCAAAAATAACTGCAGAGGATTCCGCATCAAAAAGATAACCCTCAGGAATAGCAGGCATATTTTCATTATCACTTTCATCATTGTATTCAGGTTCCATAATTTGTTTTTCTCCAACCCTAGCAATTTGTTCATCTAGAAATTCACCAAGGGACACAGTAGTATCAAGCATAAAAGTAGTTTCATCATAAGTATCATGCGTAGCAGAAGTGGCATCATCAATAACATGCGACATATCGGAACGAATAGTAGTAGCAGGTTTAGGTGTCGCTAGCTTACTCATAACAGAAGGTGAATCAAGTGCAGAGCTAGATGGCAGTTCCTTACCTCCCCTCGTAGTTGAGGGATAAATTTTTGTCTTAGCGTCTTTCAAGTTCTTCATAGTATCCAGCAGATATAAATCCCAAGTGACTCAAAGAATAGAGCTATGCTCCCCGGAAACGACGCCAGAAAAAGGTCTTGATAACCCACAAGTATAGGGGATCGCAACAGTTTTCGAGGGTAGAGTATTCAACCCAAATTTGTTGATTCGACACAAGGGGAGCCAAAGAATATTCTCAAGTATTAGCAGTTGAGTTGTCAATTCAACCACACCTGGAAACTTAGTATCTGCGGCAAAGTGTTTAGTAGCAAAGTAATATGATAGTGGTGGTAACGGTAACAAAAGTAAAGACAGCAAAAGTAATGTTTTTGGTATTTTTGTAGTGATTGTAACAATAGCAACGGAAAAGTAAATAAGTGAGAACCAGTATATGGAAAGCTCGTAGGCACCGGATCAGTGATGAATAATTATGCCAGATGTCATTCGTCATGTAACAGTCATAACATAGGGTGAGGGAGTCCTGGACTAGGGGGTGTCCGGATAGCCGAACTATCATCGTGGCCAGACTCCAAGACTATGAAGATACAAGATTGAAGACTTCGTCCCTTGTCCGGATGGGACTTTCCTTGGCGTGGAAGGCAAGCTTGGCGATACGGATATGTAGATCTCCTACCATTGTAACCGACTCTGTGTAACCCTAACCCTATTCGGTGTCTATATAAACCGAAGGGTTTTAGTCCGTAGGACGAACAACAATCATACCATAGGCTAGCTTCTAGGGTTTAGCCTCTCTGATCTTGTGGTAGATCTACTCTTGTACTACCCATATCATCAATATTAATCAAGCAGGAGTAGGGTGTTACCTCCATCGAGAGGGCCCGAACCAGGTAAAACATCGTGTCCCTTGTCTCCTGTTACCATCCGCCTAGGCGCTGATTCGGGACCCCTGCTCGAGATCCGCCGGTTTTGACACCGACATTGGTGCTTTCATTGAGAGTTCCTCTGTGTCGTCACCTATAGGCCCGATGGCTCCTTCGATCATCAACAACGACGTGGTCCAGGGTGAGACTTTTCTCCCCGGACAGATCTTCGTATTCGGCGTCTTTGCACTGCGGGCCAATTCACTTGGCCATCTGGAGCAGATCGAAAGCTACGCCCCTGGCCATCAGGTCAGATTTGGAAGCTTGAACTATACGGCCGATGTCCGCGGAGACTTGATCTTTGACGGATTCGAGCCACAGCCAAGCGCGTCGCACTGTCTCGACGGGCACGGTCTAGCTCTGTCGCCGGACAGTGCCCTGGAGGCCGCACCAGCGTCCGCTCCGACCCTTAGCTCGGAGCCGACTCCCCCGATCGAGGACGAGTGGTTGGACACCGCCTCGGGGGCTACGATCTCAACGGCGATTGAGCCGAACTCCATCCCTGTCCTTTGCGAAGACCGTGACTCCAAGGTGCCGGACTCCTCTCCGGACTCCAAACCCTCCGCGCCCCTGCCGATCGAATTTGATTGGGCGCCGGTCATGGAGTTCGCTGCCGCGGACATCTTTCAGCACTCGCCCTTTGGCGACATCTTAAAATCACTAAAGTCTCTCTCTTTATCAGGAGAGCCCTGGCCGGACTACGGTCAGGAAGGTTGGGATGCGGACGACGAAGAAATTCAACGCCCACCCACCACCCACTTTGTAGCCACTGTCGAAAGCTTACACGACGTGCTCGATTTCGACTCCAAAGACATCGACGGTATGGGCGGCGATGTAGGAGACAACCATGAACCAGCACCTATAGGATCTTTGGACAACCACCTCATCCCATGATGTATACATGGTGGATACACCTAAAGGAATTGACGACGAGGAACAACGGGACACTACGAAGGATAAATCCTCTAAAAGTCAAAGCGGCAGCGTAAACGCCGCACCAAGTCCGCCTTGACAAAGACCCAGCCATAGAGCAGGGCGAACGGTGGACGCACGAACATGCTATCGAGCAACCGTCCGAACAGGACAACTTGGATAAACAACCCGTCCCCGGTGAAGATAACAGTCCGGACGATCTCACGCCAGACAAATTGTTGGAGCAGAAGAACCTCCACAAAAGGCTCGGCGCCACTGCGTGTAGCCTGAAAAAGCAGAAGCGGAAGCTCAAAACAGCGGAAGATGCACTCAGAATTAGATGGAGCAAAGTATTCAACACCGCAGACAAATACGGCGACAGTCGCCGAACAAAGAGCTACCCAAAGAGAAAACTACTGCCAGAATTTGATGAGGAGGCCGTAGAGCCCCCACAATCAAAAAGCAAGAAGGCCACCCGGTCGGATGGACGACCCCACGGCAAACAGGGAGCGGCAAGCAGCGCCGCACACAAGCCGGCACGCGGTCCGCATAAGGATTCGCACCAAAAGGATGACCCAGTTAGATCTATCTACGGGCCAAGGAAACAAGTTCCGGCGAGCAATACAACACATAAAATATCCGCAACATGGGCATACACCCAAACAGGATTAGCCATAGCCGCACTTCCTTCCAAGGAATAATGCCAGGCACATATGCCCATTGTACGGGCTCCCTACTATTGGAAGTTGTGTTCGGCTCATCCGACAACTTCCGCCGCGAAAAGTTAACCTTCCACATCGCCCCATTCGAAAGTAGTTATCAAGCACTCTTTGGGCGTGAAGCTTTACCGCTTTAACATAATACCGCATTATGCATCTCTTACACTTAAAATGCCGGTCCATGCGGCATCATCTCGTTAAAAGGAGTATTAAGTATTCTTTCGAGCACGGAAGAACGTGAGACTGCCTTGACAGCCCCACACCAATCCGGCTCCGCTAATCAAAACACTGAATAGGTCATTCAAACCCGGACACGGCTAGACGAGTCCGGCGCCTACTAGCGGCATACCCCATACAAGGGTTGCACGACGTACAACAAGAGACAATAAAGCTCAATTTTATTCACCTTCCAAACCGTACTCTGTTTATTTAATATAAAGTACATTTCTCGCACGATATTTTTTCTTTTCAACTAAGTTCTTCTCTTTACAGATGAACACCATGCTATACCCGTCCAGGATACGGCACAACGGAGACACAGCGCAGACGTGCAGCAGGGACCCGTCTCAAGGATTCTTTTCAGATTAAGACCCTGCGTAAACCTTTTTTACTGTCTCTTGTTGATATACATCCCCCGGTTTCTTACTATAACCGAGGAGGAGGCTGGCGTTTTGGCATCGGCCGCACCAGAATTTTTTGCGTGCACGGACACGGGGCTTAGGGCATTATTCTGCCGCTTTCACGAAGACCGAATACCTTAGGGAGTGTTCGGCGTCTCGAGTTAGGCCTTATATGCATCAGCTCCGAATCATGTCTTTGGTCAAATGTTGGGTTTGCCCGGCTCCCATGTTTTGGTACCTTACGTTCCGTTATATCGGCTAAGGTAGCACTGGGAGAACCACTGTGATTGTGCCCCGGTTGAGCTGGGTTGAGCAACTCGGTGGAGAAAGCTAAAAATGACTGTCGTGATATAGCGTGAGACTGGTCAACCACTCGATGACCCAGCGGAATGTTTAGAATTCCCCCGCATTGACGAAGGGCCGTTTTCCGGTCAGGCACATACGCGCCCCGAATTCGGGAGAGCGGTGCCCCTAGGGGCTATATAGTAGCCCCACCATCGAGCTCCTATGGCTAAGTGAAAGTGATAAAGCATTATAGTCTGGTTGCCTAGTTTGCTACGCTATCACCTCCTTCACAGGACCAAGACGTTGGATTAAGTGTGAAAATGCGCCTTTTTTGCAAACACCCCCGCACTATGTGCGTGGGGGCTGAAGCCGAAGACTGCCATCTTTCAGGTTATATACACATATACATCAACGGCCGCACATGAGGCGTTTTAATACTTGAACGCACAAGTATAAAAAGCTCTTATATTATATTGAAACATTGTTTTCACAAATCATACATGTCATTTAAACATAATATCCTTCGAGCACTGCGTCTCTATTAAACGAAGCGCCTGCAAGACTTCCTCAAAATAGTGCTCGGCGGTACTCGGCTTCGTCCGAATCTTGGGATGCAACGTCGGTGGCCTTCATCTCCGCCCAATATGTCTTGACACGGGCAAGAGCCATCGCGCTCCCTCAATACGTCGATCGCTTCATTGCGTCGTCGCGATACCGCACCAAGGCTGCTGCACTAAGCCAAAATAACTCTTCTACCGGGTCGCACTCGCCACAAATGAGTCATGACATGCTTCACGGCAAGTCCGGATAATCGATTCAGCTCGGCCCATTCGGCCAACCGATCGGTCAACGGAAGAGGACGCTCCGGACTATGGAATTGCGACCAAAATAGCTCTTCCCTTCTTTGCCCCTTCTGGCCTCGGAAGTGCTCGATCGCATCCGCGGCACTCGCCGCTAAATCCAGATAAGCATCCTCCGAACTCCACAACCGGTCCAACTGAGCATACTTCGGATCCGTGAACTTCCTCCGCGGCAGAAAAGGCTTTCCGGCAACAACATCCACAGCCTGGCGCAGCTCCTCCTTTGCAGCTCTTATTGCGGAGCGGGCATCCTTGGCTTCGGCGGTGGCCTTTTCAGTCCTCTTGCTCCGCAGCGTTCTTTTCAAGAACCCGCAGAGGTCGGTAGCATTCTTCAACTTTATGGCCATATCGGCCATTTCCTCTTTGCTTCGGCAGTGAGCAGCCCGTTCGGCATTTAGTTCTTCGGCCGCCCTTAAAGCGGCCGCATTACTATTTCTGGCTTGCTCTTTAGCTCGGGCGAGTTCCGCCCGCAGCTCCTCCATAGTAGCGGCACCACCTGCATTAAGCATACAAGTAGTAAGGCACGGGCGTCAAGCTCCCTTACCAGGCGTCCGCGAAGAAGTCGCATACCTTGTGACTCGTCAAACCGCTTATTGACAAGTGCGATGTCCTCATCTGCCTCGTCAAGTTGCCGCTTTAGTTCGGCAAATTCATCAGTCCGGCTGGCCACCGGACGCCCCGCCACCTATTTAGGAGCGGCGATATGTTATAACTGAGATTATGATCCTCGGCACGCTGTCCATTTTGACAAGATACCGAGGCTCAGGGGCTACTTGTTGGGGAACGTAGCAGAAATTCAAAATTTTCCTACGTGTCACCAAGATCTATCTATGGAGAGACTAGCAACGAGGGGAAGGAGAGTGCATCTACATACCCTTGTAGATTGCTAAGCGGAAGCGTTCAAGAGAACGGGGTTGAAGGAGTCGTACTCGTCGTGATCCAAATCACCGGAGATCCTAGTGCCGAACGGACGGCACCTCCGCGTTCAACACACGTACAGCCGGTGGCGTCCCACGCCTTGATCCAGCAAGGAGAGAGGAGAGGTTGAGAAGACTCCATCCAGCAGCAGCACAACGGCGTGGTGGTGATGGAGGAGCGTGGCAATCCAGCAGGGCTTCGCCAAGCACCGCAAGAGAGGAGAAGGGAGAGAGGTAGGGCTGCGCCAAGAGGGAGAGGTTCTCATGTGTATGGCAGCCCCAAAGCCTCAAGTATATATAGGGGGGAAGGGGGCTGCGCCCCCTTTAGGGTTTTCCCACCCCAAGGGGTGCGGCCAGCCCTAGATCCCATCTAGGGGGGCGGCCAAGGGGGGGAGAGAGGGGGGCGCCCACTAGGTGGGCCTTAAGGCCCATCTGGACCTAGGGTTTGCCCCTCCCCACTCTTCCCACGCCTTGGGCCTTGGTGGGGGGCCCAGCCCACCTAGGGCTGGTCCCTCCCACACTTGTCCCACGCAGCCTTCGGGGTTGGTGGCCCCACTTGGTGGACCCGGGACCCTCCGGTGGTCCCGATGCGTTCTGGAAAAACCGAAACTTTTCGGTGACCAAAACAGACTTCCCATATATAAGTATTTACCTCCGGACCATTCCGGAACTCCTCGTGACGTCCAGGATCTCATCCGGGACTCCGAACAACATTCGGTAACCACATACAAATTTCCTTTATAACCCTAGCGTCATCGAACCTTAAGTGTGTAGACCCTACGGGTTCGGGAACCATGCAGACATGACCGAGACGTTCTCCGGTCAATAACCAACAGCGGAATCTGGATACCCATGTTGGCTCCCACATATTCCACGATGATCTCACCAGATGAACCACGATGTCAAGGACTCAATCAATCCCGTATACAATTCCCTTTGTCTAGCGGTATTGTACTTGCCCGAGATTCGATCGTCGGTATCCCGATACCTTGTTCAATCTCGTTCCCGGCAAGTCTCTTTACTCGTTCCGTAACACATCATCCCGTGATCAACCCCTTGGTCACATTGTGCACATTATGATGATGTCCTACCGAGTGGGCCCAGAGATACCTCTCCGTCAACCGGAGTGACAAATCCCGATCTCGATTCGTGCCAACCCAGCAGACACTTTCGGAGATACATGTAGTGCACCTTTATAGCCACCCGATTGCGTTGTGACGTTTGGTACACCCAAAGCATTCCTACGGTATCCGGGAGTTGCACAATCTCATGGTCTAAGGAAATGATACTTGACATTAGAAAAGCTTTAGCATACGGACTACGATCTTTGTGCTAGGCTTAGGATTGGGTCTTGTCCATCACATCATTCTACTAATGATGTGACCCCATTATCAATGACATCCAATGTCCATGGTCAGGAAACCGTAACCATCTATTGATTAACGAGCTAGTCATCTAGAGGTTAACTAGGGACTTGGTGTCGTCTATGTACCCACACATGTATCTGAGTTTCCTGTCAATACAATTATAGGATGGATAATAAACGATTATCATGAACAAAGAAATATAATAACAACTAATTTATTATTGCCTCTAGGGCATATTTCCAACAGTCTCCCACTTGCACTAGAGTCAATAATCTAGTTCACATCGTCATGTGATTAACGCTAATAGGTCACATCGCCATGTGACCAACATCCAAAGAGTTTACTAGTGTCTGTAAACTAGTTCACATCATCATGTGATTAAGACTCAATGATTTCTGGGGTTTGATCATGTTTTGCTTGTGAGAGAGGTTCTAGTCAACGGGTCTATAACATTCAGATCCGTATGTACTTCGCAATTCTCTATGTCATATTGTAAACGCTGCTTCCACGCTCCACTTGGAGCTATTCCAAATGGTTGCTCCACTATCATTATCCGGTTTGCTACTCGAGTCATTCGGATAGGTGTTAAAGCTTGCATCGACGTAACCCTTTACGCCGAACTCTTTATCACCTCCATAATCGAGAAATATTTCCTTATTCTTCTAAGGATAACTTTGACCGTTGTCCAATGATCCGTTCCTGGATCATTCTTGTACCTCTGCACACATCTGGTGTAGTACATAGCATAGCATACTATAGAGCCTACGCGTTAAGCATAGGGGACGACCTTCGTCCTTCCTCTCTTTTCTGCCGTGGTCGAGCTTTAAGTCTTAACTTCATACCTTACTACTCAGGCAAGAACTCCTTCTTTGACTGATCCATCTTGAACACCTTCAAGATCATGTCAAGGTATGTGCTCATTTGAAAGTACTATTGAGCGGTTTTTGATCTATCCTCATAGATCTTGATGCTCAATGTTCAAGTAGCTTAATCCAGGTTTTCTATTGAAAAACACTTTTCAAATAACCCTATATGCTTTCCAGAAATTCTACATCATTTTTGATCAACAATATGTCAACAACATATACTCATCAAAAACTCTATAGTGCTCCCACTCACTTCTTTGGAAATACAAGTTTCTCATAAACTTTGTATAAACCTAAAATCTTTGATCATCTTATCAAAGTGTACATTCCAACTCCGAGATGCTTACTCCAGTCCTTAGAAGGATTGCTGGAGCCAGCATACCTTTTAGCATCCTTAGGATCGACAAAACTTTCTGATTGTATCACATACAACCTTTCCTTACGAAAATTGGTAAGGAAACTCATTTTGACATCCATCTGCCAGATTTCATAAATGCAGCTTATGCTAACATGATTCCGACAGACTTAAGCATCGCTACGAATGAGAGAATCTCATCGTAGTCAACTCCTTGAACTTGTGAAAAACTCTTCGCCACAAGTCGAGCTTCATAGACGGTGACATTACCGTCCACGTCCGTCTTCTTCTTAAAGATCCATTTATCTCAATGGCTTGCCGATCATCGGGCAAGTCCACCAAAGTCCATGCTTTGTTCTGATACATGGATCCTATCTCGTATTTCATGGCTTCTAACCATTTGTCGGAATTTGGGCCCACCATCGCTTATCCATAGCTCGCAGGTTCATTGTTGTCTAGCAACATGACCTTCAAGACAGGATTGCGTACCACTCTGAAGTAGTACGCATCCTTGTCACCCTACGAGGTACGTTAGTGACTTGATCCGAAACTTCATGATCACTATCATAAGCTTCTACTTCAATTGGTGTAGGTGCCACGGAACAACTTCGTGCCCTGCTACACACTAGTTGAAGTGACGGTTCAATAACCTCATCAAGTCTCCACCATCCTCCCACTCAACTTTTTGAGACAAACTTTTCCTCGAGAAAGGACCCGATTCAAGAAACAATCCCTATTGCTTTCGGATCTGAATTAGGAGGTATACCCAACTGTTTTGGGTGTCCTATGAAGATGCATTTTATCCGCTTTGGGTTCGAGCTTATCAACCTGAAACTTTTCCACATAAGCGTCGCAGCCCCAAACTTTTAAGAAACGACAACTTAGGTTTCTCCAAACGGTGTCGTCTCAACGGAATTACGTGGTGCCCTATTAAAGTGAATGTGGTTGTCTCTAATGCCTAACCCATGAACGATAGTGGTAATTTGATGAGAGACATCATGGTACGCACCATATCTAATAGGGTGCAACTATGATGTTCGGACACACCATCACACTATGGTGTTCCAGGCGGCATTAATTGTGAAACAATTTCCACAACATCTTAATAGCGTGCCAAAGCTCGCAACTCAGATACTCATCTCTATGATCTTATCATAGACATTTTATCTTCTTGTCACGATGATCTTTAACTTCACTCTGAAATTACTTGAACCATTCAATATTCCAGACTTGTGTTTTATCAAGTAAATACACTCAGTATCTACTCAAATCATCCGTGAAGTAAGAACATAACGATATTCACTGCATGCCTCAGCACTCATTGGACTGCACACATCAAAAATGTGTCACTTCAACAAGTTGCTATCTTGTTCCATCTTACTGAAACCGAGGCTTTTCAGTCATCTTGCCCATGTGGTATGATTTGCATGTCTCAAGTGATTCAAAATCAAGTGAGTCCAAACGGTCCATCTGCATGGAGTTTCTTCATGCGTATACACCAATAGACATGGTTCGCATGTCTCAAACTTTTCAAAAACGAGTGAGTCCAAAATATCCATCAGCATGGAGCTTCTTCATGCGTATACACCAATATGACTTACATGGCAGTGCCACAAGTAAGCGGTACTATCATTACTATCTTATATCTTTTGGCATGAAAATGTGTATCATTACGATCGAGATTCAATAAACCATTCTTATTAGGTGCAATACCATTGAAGGTATTATTCAAATAAACAGAGTAACCATTATTCTCCTTAAATGAATAACCGTATTGCGATAGACATAATCCAATCATATCTATGCTCAACGCAAACACCAAATGACAATTATTCAGGTTTAATACTAATCTTGATGGTAGAGGGAGGCGTGCGATGTTGATCACATCAAACTTGGAAACACTTCCAACACATATCGTCGGCTCACCTTTAGCTAGTCTCCGTTTATTCCGTAGCTTTTATTTGAGTTACTAACACTTAGCAACCGAACCGTATCTAATACCCTGGTGCTACTAGGAGTACTAGTAAAGTACACATTAACATAATGTATATCCAATATACTTCTATCGACCTTGCCAGCCTTCTCATCTACCAAGTATCTAGGGTGGTTCCGCTTGATGTCCGTTCCTCTCATTACGAAGCACTTAGTCTCGGTTTGGGTTCAACCTTGGGTTTCTTCACTAGAGCAGCAACTGTTTTGCCGTTTCATGAAGTATCCCTTGTTGCCCTTGCCCTTCTTGAAACTAGTGGTTTTACCAACCATCAACAATTGATGCTCCTACTTGACTTCTACTTTTGCGGTGTCAAACATCGCGAACACTTCAAGGATCATCATATCTATCCCTGATATGTTATAGTTCGTCACGAAGGTCTAGCGGCTTGGTGGCAATGACTTTGGAGAAACATCACTATCTCTCCTGGAAGATTAACTCCCACTCGATTCAAGTGATTGTTGCACTCAGACAATCTGAGCACGAGCTCATCGATTGAGATCTTCTCCCTTAGTTTGTAGGCTAAGAAAATCGTCGGAGGCCTTATACCTCTTGACGTGTGCACGAGCCTGAAATCCCAATTTCAGCCCTCGAAACATCTCATATGTTCCGCGATGTTTCAAAAAACGTCTTTGGTGCCTCAACTCTAAACCGTTTAATTGAACTATCACGTAGTTATCAAAACGTATATGTCCGATGTTCGCAACATCCACAAACGACGTTTGGGGTTCAGCACACTGAGCGGTGCATTAAGGACATAAGCTTTCTACTGTCCGCATAATCGCTACTTTCAACTTTCAACTATATTTTCTCTAGGAACATATCTAAACAGTGGAACTAAAGCGCGAGCTTACGACATAATTTGCAAAAGGTCTTTTGACTATGTTCAGGATAATTAAGTTCATCTTATGAACTCCCACTCAGATAGACATCCCTTTGGTCATCTAAGTGATTACATGATCCGAGTCAACTAGGCCGTGTCCGATCATCACGTGAGACGGACTAGTCATCATCGGTGAACATCTTCATGTTGATCGTATCTACTATCGACTCATGCTCGACCTTTCGGTCTCGTGTTCCGAGGCCATGTGCGTACATGCTAGGCTCGTCAAGTTAACCCTAAGTGTTTGGCGTGTGTAAATCTGTCTTACACCGTTGTATGTGAACGTAAGAATCCATCACACCCGATCATCACGTGGTGCTTAGAAGCGACGAACTTTAGCAGCGGTGCAGTTAGGGAGAACACTTCTTGAAATTTTAATGAGGGATCATCTTATTTACTACCGTCGTTCTAAGCAAATAATATGCATAAACATGATAAACATCACATGCAATCAAATAGTGACATGATATGGCCAATATCATATTGCTCCTTTTGATCTCCATCTTCGGGGCTCCATGATCATCATCGTCACCGGCATGACACCATGATCTCCATCATCATGATCTCCATCATCGTGTCTCCATGAAGTTGTGTCGCCAACTTATTACTTCTACTACTATGGCTACTGGTTAGCAATAAAGTAAAGTAATTACATGGCCTTGTTCAATGACACGCAGGTCATACAATAAATAAAGACAACTCCTATGGCTCCTGTCGGTTGTCATATTCATCGACATGCAAGTCGTGATTCCTATTACAAGAACATGATCAATCTCATACATCACATATCATTCATCACATTCTTCTTGGCCATATCACATCACATAGCATACCCTGCAAAAACAAGTTAGACGTTCTCTAATTGTTGTTTGCATGTTTTACGTGGCTGCTATGGGTTTCTAGCAAAACGTTTCTTACCTACATAAAACCACAACGTGATATGCCAATTGCTATTTACCCTTCATAAGGACCCTTTTCATCGAATCCGTTCCGACTAAAGTGGGAGAGATCGGCACCCGCTAGCCACCTTATGCACCAAGTGCATGTCGGTCGGTGGAACCTGTCCCACGTAAGATGCGTGTAAGGTCGGTCCGGCCGCTTCATCCCACAATACCGTCGAAACAAGATTGGACTAGTAACGGTAAGCATATTGAACAACATCAACGCCCACAACTAATTTGTGTTCTATTCGTGCAAAGAATCTACGCAATAAACCTGGCTCATGATGCCACTGTTGGGGAACGTAGCAGAAATTCAAAATTTTCTACGCATCACCAAGATCAATCTATGGAGAGACTAGCAACGAGGGGAAGGAGAGTGCATCTACATACCCTTGTAGATCGCTAAGCGGAAGCGTTCAAGAGAACGGGGTTGAAGGAGTCGTGATTGTCGTGATCCAAATCACGGAGATCCTAGTGCGAGCAGACGGCACCTCCGCGTTCAACACACGTACAGCCCGGTGGCGTCTCCCACGCCTTGATCCAGCAAGGAGAGAGGGAGAGGTTGAGGAAGACTCCATCCAGCAGCAGCACAACGGCGTGGTGGTGATGGAGGCGTGGCAATCCAGCGAGGGCTTCGCCAAGCACCGCAAGAGAGGAGAAGGAGAGAGGTAGGGCTGCGCCAAGAGGGAGAGGTTCTCATGTGTATGGCAGCCCCAAAGCCTCAAGTATATATAGGGGAAGGGCTGCGCCCCTTTAGGGTTTTCCCACCCCAGGGTGCGGCCAGCCCTAGATCCCATCTAGGGGCGGCCAAGGGGGGAGAGAGGCGCCCACTAGGTGGGCCTTAAGGCCCATCTGGACCTAGGGTTTGCCCTCCCCACTCTTCCCACGCCTTGGGCCTTGGTGGGGCGCCCAGCCCACCTAGGGCTGGTCCTCCCACACTTGGCCCACGCAGCCTTCTGGGGTTGGTGGCCCCACTTGGTGGACCCCCAGGACCCTCCCGGTGGTCAGACGTCACCCAAAACCCAAACTTTTCCGGTGACCAAAACAGGACTTCCATATATAAATCTTTACCTCCGGACCATTCCAGAACTCCTCGTGACGCCCAGGATCTCATCCGGGACTCGAACAACATTCGTAACCACATACAAACTTCCTTTATAACCCTAAGCCATCGAACCTTAGTGTGTAGACCCTACGGGTTCGGGAACCATGCGGACATGACCGATCGTTCTCCGGTCAATAACCAACAGCGGAATCTGGATACCCATGTTGGCTCCCACATATTCCACGATGATCTCATCGGATGAACCACGATGTCAAGGACTCAATCAATCCGTATACAATTCCCTTTGTCTAGCGGTATTGTACTTGCCCGAGATTCGATCGTCGGTATCCCGATACCTTGTTCAATCTCGTTCCGGCAAGTCTCTTTACTCGTTCCGTAACACATCATCCCGTGATCAACCCCTTGGTCACATTGTGCACATTATGATGATGTCCTACCGAGTGGCCCAGAGATACCTCTCCGTCAACCGGAGTGACAAATCCATCTCGATTCGTGCCAACCCAATGCAGACACTTTCGGAGATACCGTAGTGCACCTTTATAGCCACCCGATTACGTTGTGACGTTTGGTACACCCAAAGCATTCCTACGGTATCCGGGAGTTGCACAATCTCATGGTCTAAGGAAATGATACTTGATATTAGAAAAGCTTTAGCATACGAACTACGATCTTTGTGCTAGGCTTAGGATTGGGTCTTGTCCATCACATCATTCTACTAATGATGTGACCCCGTTATCAATGACATCCAATGTCCATGGTCAGGAAACCGTAACCATCTATTGATTAACGAGCTAGTCATCTAGAGGTTAACTAGGGACTTGGTGTCGTCTATGTACCCACACATGTATCTGAGTTTCCTGTCAATACAATTATAGCATGGATAATAAACGATTATCATGAACAAGGAAATATAATAACAACTAATTTATTATTGCCTCTAGGGCATATTTCCAACACTACTATCTATACAGGGCGCATTCTATACGCATAACTGTCAGAAGGTACATCATTTTTGCGTACCTCGAACCCCGTCAGTAAGCTTCTGACGGCTTCATGCAATCCGCTCTCAGTGGATGCAATTCTTTCAATCACCATACCCATTAGCACACGGTGATCTTATGAGATAGCCGCGCCTCGAGCAGATCCTTCACTCCTCCGATCAAGACGCCCGCTTGGCGCGGACCTTCCGGCCCGCGGACTTCTGGGAAACCCTCCGCGATGACACCTCAGGGTCGTCCGCCTCGCATGAAGGTGCGACAGGTGGAGGCGTTTCGCTCTCCATCATCTCCGGAAGAAGATCCACAGAAGACGAGCTCTGCTGAGAAGGGTTGAGGTTCGAACTACAAGGTATAATTTCGGTTATCTTCAGAAATAAATACAGGGATGTCCCTTATTACAAGACCCCTTCTTTTTACTTACGGCTCGCTGGAGGGCTGATCCCCTTGGGGAAATAGTGCGGCTGGGGTACTCCCCAGCGCCGGACTCTCTGACGAAGATTTCTTTCCCCTCTTTGAGGCCTTGACCTCCGGATCTTCCGAAGCGGTCCTCTTCTCTCCTTGGAGGGTGGGACTTTTGATCCCCCCCTTCCTCGAAAGACTCCTTCGTGGAGGCAGTTGCTCCCCTGCTCCCCCCTTCGCCTTCTTTAAATGGTGCGGCCTTCAACATCTTGGTCAACATGGGGTCCGGCGTGGTCTCTGGGAGGGGAGCCGGACAGCTTATTAACTTCGCGTTGGCTATCCACTCCTGTTCAACAAACGGCTCCCTTAAAGGGCATATATATGATAAATGAATGAACAGCCTGTCCGGTTACAGGGTTACTTACTTGAGTATCTGGGCGATTGCAGCTTAGTCCTGCGTCCTCAGTCAGGTCCGGACACTTCTCTTGTGATCCGAAGAACAGTTTATACATCTCCACGGGCGTCGTACCCATAAAATGTTAGAGAGCTCGTGGTCCCTCCGGATTAAATTCCCACAGACGGAGGGGGCGACGTTTGCAGGGCAAAAGGCGCCGAATCAACGTAACCTGCGCCACTGCGACCAGATTGATCTCTCTTTCTTGGAGGTCTCGAATATGGCCCTGCAACAGAGGAACGTCCTTGGACGGCCCCAGTCGAGCCCCGGTTGACCCATGATGCCGGCCGCTGTGGTGGACTGAGCGGAAGGCGGTGGCGCCACCCATTTGGTGCCCCAGGAGCGGTGATATAAAACCACTCCGTTGCCACAAACCAAGCTCCTCTTGAAAAGAGCCCTCGGCCACGGAGCATCAAGACACTTGCTTATGACCGCCCCCCCAAGACTCGCTTGTTGCCCTCGATCATCTTGGCTCCACCTTAAAGGTCTTGAGCCACAATCCAAAGTGAGGGGTAATATGGAGGAAGGCTTCACATCGACAATGAATGACGAGATATGGAGGATGGACTCCGATTCAAGTCATGGAAATCCAGCCCATAATAAAACATGAGCCCCGCACAAAGGGATCCGTCGGAAGCCTAAACCCGGAGGAAGTGGGACACGAACACCACGCTCTCGCCGGGCTCGGGAGTGGGAATGACCTGCCCTGGAGCAGGCAGCCTATGCGAAATCTCGCCGGTTAGATACCTGGCGTCTCGCAGCTTTAGCACATCTTCTTCTGTGACAGAAGAAGACATCCATCGGCCAAGCTGGTCGGAGCCGGACAACGTCGAAGGTCCGACGCGCCTAAATCTGAAGCTTTGGGTGTTAGAACTCGAAGAGCGAGGCGAACTCGATGGAGGGTGTAAAAAAGAAGAGGGCCTTGGTCTCGTTATAAAGAGGTTGAATACCGAGAGCCCTCCCCGTGGTCGACTGGGACTCGCCTTCGATAGAGGAGGCGTGCCAACGGGCACGATTGGGTTACCCACGTCCGTATTGATGAGAATCCCGGAATAAGGGGGCATGATCTACGCTTTGATAAGACGTGCCAAGGAAACCGCCTCGCTAAACGCGCTGAGGTGGACAGTAAAAAAAACGATTCGAATAAAGGCTTGGCCGTGGTGTGATGTCACGCCGCGGAATACGTCAGCAGATCTGTGCAGAAATTATTCTCTCTACGGTGGTATGTGGAAATTGTTTTGCAGAGCCGGACACTATCCTTGTGTTCAAAACCTTCTATGAAGTATTCGGTGAAGGAAATATGCCCTAGAGGCAATAATAAAGTTATTATTTATTTCCTTATTTCATGATAAATGTTTATTATTCATGCTAGAATTGTATTAACCGGAAACATAATACATGTGTGAATACATAGACAAACATAGTGTCACTAGTATGCCTCTACTTGACTAGCTCGTTGAATCAAAGATGGTTAAGTTTCCTATCCATAGACATGAGTTGTCATTTGATTAACGGGATCACATCATTAGGAGAATGATGTGATTGACATGACCCATTCCGTTAGCCTAGCACTTGATCGCTTAGTATGTTGCTATTGCTTTCTTCATGACTTATACATGTTCCTGTAACTATGAGATTATGCAACTCCTGTTTACGGAGGAACACTTTGGTTCTACCAAACGTCACAACGAATCGGGTGATTATAAAGGAGTACTATAGGTGTCTCCAAAGGTACTTGTTGGGTTGGCGATTTGAGATTAGGTTTTGTCACTCCGATTGTCGGAGAGGTATCTCTGGGCCTTCTCGGTAATACACATCACATAAGCCTTGCAAGCATCACAACTAATGAGTTAGTTGTGAGATGATGTATTACGGAACGAGTAAAGAGACTTACCAAGAACTAGATTGAACTAGGTATTGGATACCGACGATCGAATCTCGGGTAAGTAACATACCGATGACAAAAGGAACAACGATGTCGTTATGCGGTTTGACCGATAAAGATCTTCAGAGAATATGTAGGAACCAATATGGGCATCCAGGTTCCGCTATTGGTTATTGACCGAGAATAGTTCTAGGTCATGTCTACATAGTTCTCGAACCCGTAGGGTCCGCACGCTAAGGTTTCGGCGATGTTATATTATGAGTTTGCATGTTTTGATGTACCGAAGGAGTTCGGAGTCCCGGATGAGATCGGGGACATGACGAGGAGTCTCAAATGGTCGAGACGTAAAGATTCATATATTGGATGATATGTTTAGGCTAAGGGTCAAGCCCATGAGGCTTTAGGTCGGTGCAAAAGGAGTTTTATGGAGGTTGGGGCCAAACGCCGGAGACTGGCGTCGGCCTGGGCCAGACGCCGAGGCCCATGGCGTCTAGGCTAGACGCCAAGGATTGTGGCGTTTGGTCCCGAGTCGAGTGGGACTCTTGCCTTTCGGGCAAAACCGACTTTGAGGAGGTTTTTGCTCCAAGTTTCGACCCCGGGCTCAACATATAAATAGAGGGCAGGGCTAGCACCAAAGATACAACAATTGATCCCTTGATCTCTTAGCCGTGCAGCGGTGCCCCTTCCACGATATTCCACCTCGGTCATATCGTCGCAGAGTTTAGGCGAAGCCCGCGCGCCGTAGAGCATCATCATCGCCACCCTGCCGCCGTCGGCCGACGGAACTCATCCCCGACACTTTGCTGGATCGGAGTCCGGGATCGCCATCGAGCTGAACGTGTGCGTAACTCGGAGGTGCCGTCGTTCGGTGCTTGGATCGGTCGGATCGTGAAGACGTCGACTACATCAACAGCGTTGTTATAACGCTCGCCGGTCTCACGAGGGTACGTGGACGACACTCTCCCCTCGTTGCTATGCCATCACCATGGTCTTGTGTGTGCGTGGGAAATTTTTGAAATTACTACGTTACCCCAAAGGGCATCCGAGCCTGGTTTTATGCGTTGATGTCATATGCACGAGTAGAACACAAGTGAGTTGTGGGCGATATAAGTCATACTGCTTCCCAAAGATGTCATACTTTGGTTCGGGCGGTATTGTGAGATGAAGCGCCCGGACCGACATTACGCCAGACGCTTACGCGAGACTGGTTTCACCGCTCGAGCACTAGTTGCTTAAAGGTGACCGGCGGGTGTCCGTTTCTCTCACTTTAGTTGAACTGAGTGTGGCTACGCCCGTCCTTGCGAAGGTTAAAACAGCACCAACTTGACAAACTATCGCTGTCGTTTTGATGCGTAGGTAAGAACGGTTCTTGCTCAGCCCGTAGCAGCCACGTAAAACTTGCAACAACAAAGTAGAGGACGCCTAACTTGTTTTTGCAGGGCATGTTGTGATGTGATGTGGTCAAGACGTGATGCTATATTTTATTGTATGAGATGATCATGTTTTGTAACCGAAGTTATCGGCAATCGGCAGAGCCATATGGTTGTCGCTTATTGTATGAAATACAAAAGCCATGTAATTTCTTTACTTTATCACTAAGCGGTAGCGATAGTCGAGAAGCAATAGTTGGCGAGACGACAACGATGCTACGATGGAGATCAAGGTGTCGCTACGGTGGCGATGGTGATCATGGCGGTGCTTGGCGATGGAGATCACAAGCACAAGATGATGATGACCATATCATATCACTTATATTGATTGCATGTGATGTTTATCCTTTATGCATCTTATCTTGCTTTGATTGACGGTAGCATTATAAGATGATCTCTCACCAAAATTATCAAGAAGTGTTCTCCCCGAGTATGCACCGCTGCGAAAGTTCTTCGTCTTTGAGACACCACGTGATGATCGGTGTGATAGGCTCTACGCTCAAATACAACGGTGCAAAACAGTTGCACACGCGAATACTCAGTTAAACTTGACGAGCCTAGCATATAACAGATATGGCCTCGGAACACGGAGACCGAAGGTCGAACGTGAATCATATAGTAGATATGATCAACATAGTGATGTTCACAATTGAAACTACTCCATCTCACGTGATGATCGGACATGGTTTAGTTGATTTGGATCACGTAATCACTTAGATGACTAGAGAGATGTCTATCTAAGTGGGAGTTCTTAAGTAATATGATTAATTGAACTTTAATTTATCATGAACTTAGTCCTGGTAGTATTTTGCAAATTATGTTGTAGATCAATAGCTCGCGTTGTTGCTTCCCTATGTTTTTATATGTGTTCCTAGAGTAAACTGTATTGAAAGATGTTAGTAGCAATGATGCGGATTGGATCCGTGATCTGAGGTTTATCCTCATTGCTGCGCAGTAAGAATTATGTCCTTAATGCACCGCTAGGTGACAGACCTATTGCAGGAGCAGATGCGACGTTATGAACGCTAGCTCAATATGAGCGATACGACGTTATGAACGTTTGGCTAGCTCAATATGATGACTACTTGATAGTTTAGTGCACCATGCTTAACGGCTTAGAATCGGGACTTCAAAGACGTTTTGAACGTCATGGACCATATGAGATGTTCCAGAATTGAAGTTAATATTTCAAGCAAATACCCGAGTTGAGAGATATGAAGTCTCCAACAAGTTCTATAGCTAAAAGATGGAGGAGAATCGCTCAACTAGTGAGCATGTGCTCGATTGTCCGAGTACTTCAATCGCTTGAATCAAGTGGGAGTTAATCTTCCAGATAAGATAGTGATTGACAGAATTCTCTAGTCACCATCACTAAGTTAGTAGAACTTCGTGATGAACTATAGTATGCAAGGGATGACGAAAAAGATTCTCGAGCTCTTCGCGATGCTAAAATCGGCGAAGGTAGAAATCAAGAAAAACATCAAGTGTTGATGGTTGACAAGACCACTAGTCTCAAGGAAAATGGCAAAGGGAAGAAGGGGAACTTAAAAGGAACGGCAAGCAAGTTGCTGCTCGAGTGAAGAAGCCCAAGTCTAGACCTAAGCCCGAGACCGAGTACTTTTGCTGCAATGGAACTGGTCCTTTGGAAGCGAACTACCCTGAATATTTGGTGGATAAGAAGGATGGCAAAGTGAACAAGGTTATATTTGATATAAAGGTTATTGATGTGTGCCTTACTAGTGTTTATAGAGCCCCGAGTATTTGATACTGTTCGTTGCTAAGATTAATAACTCAAACAGGAGTTACGAATAAGCAGAGACTAGTTGAAGGGGAAGTGACGATGAGTGTTGGAAGTAGTTCCAAGGTTGATATGATCATCATCGCACACTTCCTATACTTTCGGATTAGTGTTAAACCTAAATAAATGTTATTTGGTGTTTGCGTTGAGCATGAATATGATTTGATCATGTTTATTGCAAAACGGTTATTCATTTAAAGTCAAAGAATAATTGTTGTTCTGTTTAAATGAATAAAACCTTCAATGGTCATACACCCAATGAAAATAGTTTTCAAAACGGTTATTCATTTAAAGTCAAAGAATAATTGTTGTTCGTTTAAATGAATAAAACCTTCAATGGTCATACACCCAATAAAAATAGTTTGTTGGATCTCGATCGTAGTAATACACATATTCATAATATTGATGCCAAAAGATGCAAAGTTAATAATGATAGTGCAACTTATTTGTGGCATCGCCGCTTGGGTCATATCGGTATAAAGCGCATGAAGAAACTCCATAAAGATGGATTTTGGAATCACTTGGTTATGAATCATTTGATGCTTGCGAACCGTGCCTTTTGGGCAAGATGACTAAAACTCCGTTCTCGAACAATGAACGAGCTCTTGACTTGTTGGAAATAATACATATCGATGTATGCGATCCAATGAGTGTTGATGCTCGTGGCAAGTATCGTTATTTTCTCCTTCACAAGATGATTTGAGCAGATATGGGTATATCTACTTGATGAAACATAAGTCTGAAATAGTTGAAAGGTTCAAAGAATTTCAGAGTGAAGTGGAAAATCATCGTAACAAGAAAATAAAATTTCTGCGATCTGATCGTGGAGATGAATATTTGAGTTACGAGTTTGGTCTTCATTTGAAACAATGTGAAATAGTTTCACAACTCACGCCATATGGAACACCACAGCTTAATGGTGTGTCCGAAAGTCGTAACCGCACTTTATTGGATATGGTGCGATCTATGATATCTCTTATCGGTTTACCACTATCATTTTGGGGTTATGCATTAGAGACAGCTGCATTCACGTTTAATAGGGCACCATCTAAATCCGTTGAGGCGACACCGTATGAACTATGGTTTAACAAGAAACCTAAGCTGTCGTTTCTTAAAAGTTTGAGTTGTGATGCTTATGTGAAAAAGTTTTCACCGATAAGCTCGAACCCAAATCGAGAAGTGCGTCTTCATAGAATACCCAAAGGTAACTATTGGGTACACCTTCTATCACAGATCCGAAGGCAAGTTATTCGTTGTTAAGATGGATCCTTTCTAGAGAAGAAGTTTCTCTCGAAAGAAGTGAGTGGGAGGAAAGTAGAACTTGATAAGGTAATTGTACCTTCTCCCCAATTGGAAAGTAGTTCATCACGTAAATCAGTTCCGATGATTCCTACACCAATTAGTGAGGAAGCTAATGATGATGATCATGAAACTTCAGATCAAGTTACTACAAAACCTCGTAGGTCTTCCAGCGTATAGTCCGCACTGAGTGGTACGGTAATCCTATTCGGAAGTCATGTTACTAGACCATGATGAACCTCTAACTATGAGGAAGCGATGATGAGCCCAGATTCGCGAAATGGTTTGAGACCATGAAATCTGAGATGGGATCCATGTATGAGAACAAAGTGTGGACTTTGATGGAGTTGCTCGATGATCGGCAAGCCATATTATATAAATGTATCTTCAAGAGGAAGACAAATGTTGATAGTAGTATTACTATCTACAAAGCTCGACTTGTCGCAGAAAGGTTTTCGACAAGTTCAAGGTGTTGACTACAATGAGATTTTCTCAATCAGTAGCGATGCTTAAGTCTGTCCGAATCATGTTAGCAATTGCCACATTTTATGAAATCGGCAAATGGATGTCAAAACTGCATTCCTTAATGGTTTTCTTAAAGAAGAGTTGTATATGATGCAACCGAAGGTTTTGTCAATCCTAAAGGAGCTAACAAAATGTGCAAGCTCCAATGATCCATCTATGGACTGGTGCAAGCATCTCGAGTTGGAATAAACGCTTTGATAGTGTGATCAAAGCATATGGTTTTATACAGACTTTTGGAGAAGCCAGTATTTACAAGAAAGTGAGTGGGAGCACTACAAAGATTTACGATAAGTATATGTGAATGACATATTGTTGATCGGAAATAATGTAGAATTATTCGCAAAGCATAAAGGAGTATTTGAAAGGAGTTTTTCAAAGAAGGGCCTCGTGAAGCTACATTACAAATTGAGCATCAAGATCTATTGAGATAGATCAAAACGCTTAATAAGTTTTTCAATAAGTACATACCTTGTCAAGATTTTGAAGTAGTTCAAAATGGAACAGTCAAAGAAAAGTTCTTGCTGTGTTGCAAACGTATGAAATTGAGTAAGACTCAAATCCCACCATAGCGTAAAATAGAAAAGAGAATGAAAGTCATTCCCTATGCCTCACCATAGGTTCTATAAAGTATATGTACCAGACCTATTGTATACCTTGCTCTGAATTTGGCAAGGAGTACAATAGTGATCTAGGAGTAGATCATCGACATTGGTCAAGAACATCCTTAGTGAGGACTAAGGAAATATTTCTCGATTATGGAGGTGATAAAAGAGCCCGTCGTAAAGAGTTACATCGATGCAAGCTTTTCACACCGATCCATATGACTATAAATCTCAATCTGGATGCATATTGAAAGTGGGAGCAATTAGCTAGAGTAGCTTCGTGCAGAGCATTGTAGACATAGAATATTTGCAAAATACATACGGCTCTGAATGTGACAGACCCGTTGACTAAGCTTCTCTCACGAGCAAAACATGATCATCCCTTAGTACTCTTTGGGTGTTAATCACATAGCGATGTGAACTAGATTATTGACTCTAGTAAACCCTTTGGGTGTTGGTCACATGACGATGTGAACTATGGGTGTTAATCACATACGATGTGAATATTAGTGTTGAATCACATGATGATGTGAACTAGATTATTGACTCTAGTGCAAGTGGGAGACTGAAGGAAATATGCCCTAGAGGCAATAATAAAGTTATTATTTATTTCCTTATTTCATGATAAATGTTTATTATTCATGCTAGAATTGTATTAACCGGAAACATAATACATGTGTGAATACATAGACAAACATAGTGTCACTAGTATGCCTCTACTTGACTAGCTCGTTGAATCAAAGATGGTTAAGTTTCCTATCCATAGACATGAGTTGTCATTTGATTAACGGGATCACATCATTAGGAGAATGATGTGATTGACATGACCCATTCCGTTAGCCTAGCACTTGATCGTTTAGTATGCTGCTATTGCTTTCTTCATGACTTATACATGTTCCTGTAACTATGAGATTATGCAACTCCCGTTTACCGGAGGAACACTTTGGGTTCTACCAAACGTCACAACGTAACTGGGTGATTATAAAGGAGTACTATAGGTGTCTCCAAAGGTACTTGTTGGGTTGGCGTATTTCGAGATTAGGTTTTGTCACTCCGATTGTCGGAGAGGTATCTCTGGGCCTTCTCGGTAATACACATCACATAAGCCTTGCAAGCATCACAACTAATGAGTTAGTTGTGAGATGATGTATTACGGAACGAGTAAAGAGACTTACCAGTAACGAGATTGAACTAGGTATTGGATACCGACGATTGAATCTCGGGTAAGTAACATACCGATGACAAAAGGAACAACGATGTCGTTATGCGGTTTGACCGATAAAGATCTTCAGAGAATATGTAGGAACCAATATGGGCATCCAGGTTCCGCTATTGGTTATTGACCGAGAATAGTTCTAGGTCATGTCTACATAGTTCTCGAACCCGTAGGGTCCGCACGCTTAAGGTTTCGATGATGCTTATATTATGAGTTTGCATGTTTTGATGTACCAAGGAGTTCGAGTCCCGGATGAGATCGGGACATGACGAGGAGTCTCGAAATGGTCGAGACGTAAAGATTCATATATTGGATGATATGTTTAGGCCAAAGGGTCAAGCCCATGAGGCTTTAGGTCGGTGCAAAAGGAGTTTTATGAGGAGGTGGGGCCAAACGCCGGAGACCTGGCGTCGCCTCGGGCCGACGCCGAGGCCCATGGCGTCTAGGCTAGACGCCAAGGATTGTGGCGTTTGGTCTGGAGTCCGAGTGGGACTCTTGCCTTTCGGCAAAACCGACTTTGAGGAGGTTTTTGCTCCAAGTTTCGACCGGGGCTCAACATATAAATAGAGGGCAGGGCTAGCACCAAAGATACAACAATTGATCCCTTGGATCTCTTAGCCGTGCAGCGGTGCCCCTTCCACGATATTCCACCTCGGTCATATCGTCGCAGAGTTTAGGCGAAGCCTCGCGCCGTAGAGCATCATCATCGCCACCACGCCGTCGTCGTGGAACTCATCCCGACACTTTGCTGGATCGAGTCCGGGATCGCCATCGAGCTGAACGTGTGCGTAACTCGGAGGTGCCGACGCTCGGTGCTTGGATCGGTCGGATCGTGAAGACGTCGACTACATCAACAGCGTTGTTATAACGCTTCCGCTTTCGGTCTACGAGGGTACGTGGACAGACACTCTCCCCTCTCGTTGCTATGCCATCACCATGGTCTTGTGTGTGCGTAGGAAATTTTTTGAAATTACTACGTTACCCAACATTCGGAGGAGGAACCCGCCTTGCAATGCCGAAGACAATATGCGCGCCGGACTCGTCGTCATTGAAGCCTGGTTCAGGGGCTACCGAGGGAGTCCTGGACTAGGGAGTGTCCGGATAGCCGAACTATCATCGTGGCTGGACTCCAAGACTATGAAGATACAAGATTGAAGACTTCGTCCCTTGTCCGGATGGGACTTTCCTTGGCGTGGAAGGCAAGCTTGGCGATACGGATATGTAGATCTCCTACCATTGTAACCGACTCTGTGTAACCCTAACCCTATTCGGTGTCTATATAAACCGAAGGGTTTTAGTCCATAGGACGAACAACAATCATACCATAGGCTAGCTTCTAGGGTTTAGCCTCTCTGATCTCGTGGTAGATCTACTCTTGTACTACCCATATCATCAATATTAATCAAGCAGGAGTAGGGTGTTACCTCCATCGAGAGGGCCCGAACCTGGGTAAAAACATCGTGTCCCTTGTCTCCTGTTACCATCCGCCTAGACGCACAGTTCGGGACCCCCTACCCGAGATCCGCCGGTTTTGACACCGACATAGGGTGACACAGAACTAGCTCCAATTCATCAATACAATGTAGGCATGTATTCCGTATATAGTCATACGTGCTTATGGAAAAGAACTTGGATGACATCTTTTGTCCTACCCTCCCATGGCAGCGGGGTCCTATTGGAAACTAAGGGATATTAAGGCCTCCTTTTAATAGAGAACCGGAACAAAGCATTAGCACATAGTGAATACATGAACTCCTCAAACTATGGTCGTCACCGGGGGTGGTCCCGATTATTGTCACTTCGGGGTTGCCGGATCATAACACATAGTAGGTGACTATAGACTTGCAAGATAGGATCAAGAACACACATATATTCATGAAAACATAATAGGTTCAGATCTGAAATCATGGCACTCGGGCCCTAGTGACAAGCATTAAGCATAGCAAAGTCATGGCAACATCAATCTCAGAACATAGTGGATACTAGGGATCAAACCCTAACAAAGCTAACTCGATTACATGATAAATCTCATCCAACCCATCACCGTCCAGCAAACCTACGATGGAATTACTCACGCACGGCGATGAGCATCATGAATTTGGTGATGGAGGATGGTTGATGATGATGATGGCGACGAATCCCCCTCTCCGGAGCCCCGAACGGACTCCAGATCAGCCCTCCCGAGAGAGATTAGGGCTTGGCGGCGGCTCCGTATCGTAAAACGCGATGATTTCTTCTCTCTGATATTTTTCTCCCCGAAAGCCAATATATGGAGTTGGAGTTGGCGTCGGAGGGTCTCCAGGGGGCCCATGAGGTAGGGGCGCGCCAGAGGGGGGGCGCCCCACCTCGTGGACAGGGTGTGGGCCCCTGGTCTTCATCTTTGGCGAGGATTTTTATTATTTTTATAAGACATCCCGTGGAGTTTCAGGTCATTCCGAGAACTTTTGTTTTCTCGCACATAAAACAACATCATGGCAATTTTCTTTGAAAACAGCGTCGATCGGGTTAGTTCCATTCAAATCATACAAGTTAGAGTCCAAAACAAGGGCAAAAGTGTTTGGAAAAGTAGATACGACGGAGACGTATCAGACGCCATGGCCTCCCATGTCCTCATCAACTTGAGGACACCATGGCCACGCCGTGCCCAACCTTCGCTTATGAAGTGTTGCAACCCCGGCAACGAAATGCTGGAATCAGCGTTTGGTGGGAGTTGCAATGGGGTGCATTGCACGACATATTGGGATTTTTGTTGGATCTGGCGACGGTAGATGCTACAACCCGCGGCGAGGGATGCTATAACCGGTTTTTGTTTTTGCTTCAACCGACTACCAGAGTTTTGTTATTGAGATTTTTTGTTGTAACCAGTGTTATTTTTTGCTGGAAGCAGCCAATATTTCTGCGCCAACGGACTGATGGAGTTTGTTTTCTGAGATTTTTTTTGGAACCGACTGTTTTTTTGGTTCAACCGTCTACTCGAGTTTTTGTGCGAGATTATATTGATGAAATAGGGTGGTGCATACCGACGTCGGCAGCGAGCCAGAGGCGGAGACCAATGGGGGTGGAACTACAGGAAACTTTTGTCTCCGTCGACCGATGTATAGAATTGCCGCAACCACCGTTCATCACGAGGTGAAGTTGGAACCGGCGAAGTGGTGGAGCTGCATCAGAAAAGCTGCATCAGGGTGACCGCCGACGAGTTGCAACGAGCTCGGGCGGCATCTCCGCTACGACCGCAAGGGGGGTGAGGCAGCGATGTGCAAAATGGGCCCAGGGCGTGATTCCTGCGTGGGCAGGATTGGCAACATTGACTGGATAAGATAAAGAAGCGTGACATCTGAAGGTCACACGGTCTCCCATCGAATGTTCGGTATTCAACCGTCCGAAAGTTGGGCCGGCTGGCCGACGCCTAGCTCTGTCCTATGTGATATTGTATATATGGATGTGCTAGAAATTTGCCTAAATTCCTTAAACTACTTTCTATCAATATGTAATGTGTGCTAAACAGATGTATTGAAATATGGTGTATGTTTGGATGTGAAAGATGTGTACGAGAAGTCGAGAATTAATTTATGCAATGCTATCACAAATTTTCCAACGTTAAATATTTAATGTTGTTTAAATATAAATATAGTTTTGTAGTTAAGACAGGTATCAATATGTGATAGTATTGTGTTTGTCCACATGTTAGAAATTAGCCTAAATTATTTAAGTTGTCATTGGTCAATACATACTTATATGTACTAAAAAATAGATGATGTCCAGCGCGTTGCTGCGATAACTTTGTTAAGAAATGCGTAAATAGTTGCTAAAAGAATAACTAAATCTAACGAAAAGAAATATAAACTTGAAAAAACAATAAAAGAAAGTCTCTAAAAATAGAATTAAAACTTAAGAATTATTGTTTAAAATATTTTTTGAACAAAAATGTGAAAAATGACTAACATGCATGTATGATGTGGCAGCATTACATGCATAGACTAATGTAAAAATAATCGTAATGTATAAGTTCGCTTATGTAGCAGATTTTGAATGGTTTAGTGGGAGAGAAGAATTAAATGCATGGTTAGTGGGGATGTTGAGGTGGACAGTTATGTTAAGAGAATTGGGATCAATTTTTTAAGTATGTAAGATGTGAACTAGCTTACCAACAGTGGTATCCCAGCCCATCAGGGTTCGTCCTAGACTTTACAGCGATGCTTGTATTTTTCTAGAGTCATTTCAGGCCTCCCGACGATATGCATTCGATGGAGACGTTCTCATCGACTACGAGGACGTCTGTGGTGAGTTTCCTCAATCTCAAGTTGATGTGCCAGCTCAGTCTAGGGGTAGAGTGTGCGTGTGTGCATAGGGTTGGTGCGTTTGCGTCGGTATTGTGTTCAAAAAATATGGGTCTGCTATATATATATATATTAGAAAAGGAGGATGACCCCCGGCCTCTGCATCTGGGAGATGCATGCGGCCATTTTATTGATTATTCTCGAGGACCTTACAAAGTAGTACAACAATATGCCTGAATCCGCCATCTTGGCAACATCTGCCGCTACTCCCATTCATATGATGAAGGGGTGCAAGCTGGGCCAAATACCCAGACCTCTCACCTAAGCCTAACATCTAAAGACGGAGGCCCTGACCGAGCCACATACTGCGTCCGAGTCACAAACCGGTCCAACGCACTCACATGTGTCGTCGCCGCCATCTTCCACTGGTCCATCTTCAGAGCAGATTGAGGTGTCAACCTTTGCAGGTACCTCCGTCATCGACGCCACCATGACGCCAAACGACGACCTCCACCTACGCGAGTCCACCTCCAAGCAACGGACACAGATCCATGCTAGGACAGGGCCGCACCACCGCCGTCGCCCACCACCCACAAGCGCCACCCAGCCCCAAGGTTCCCAAAGCGGCGCCTTCAAGAAGGGAACGGCTCCGTGAGCGCCGTCGACGCCCAACAAAGTTAGGGCTTTCGCCCGGGAGACCTAGGGGAAGGAGAAGTGAGGGGATCAGCCCATACCGACGCCTCCAAGGAGGGGAACGGCGCCCTCAGGCGTCGCCGTCGACACGGCCGACCATGGCCGACCAGGGATTTCGCCTGAACTAGATCCCCGCCACCAGCAGCGCCTCCTGTACAGAACCGGTGACCCAAGGAAGCACGGCCCGACGAGGATGGCCTGCACGCCGAACATGGAAGGAGCGGAGGCGCCAGATCGCGCGCACCGGCCACCGCAGAAACCGCCGCCGGCTGCCAACGACCACCGGATCCCGCCGCCCGCGTGGCCGGGACGCCAGATCCACCGCCCGCACGGCTGCTAGCCGGCCGTGCCTTGCCAATGGAGCCCCCGCTCCGGATCCGGAGTTCCCCACGCAGAGGCAGGGCGACCGAGGCCCCGTCGCCACCATCCTTGGCGCCCCGGGCTTGCCCGGTGGCTGTCTCAGGCGGCGGCGAGGAAGGGAAGAGGAGGAGGGGCGGCTAGGGAGGAGGAGGGAGGAGGAGGATGGGTCTACTATATTATTACTTTATATTAGGTAGGATATTAATTGCACATTATATTAGGAAAGATATATCTGTTGCACGTTGGTATTAGGTAAGATATCAATTACTTTTTCGTGGGAATGGTAGGATATTAATTACATGACACATTTCAAGGGATATCGGTGAGTCAAAACATGTTTATAACCAATGGCAGTGGTGGGTAATTAGAGCGTTAAACATGTTTGATGCTCAACATTGAAGCGATTTGAACCGCTAGATAACATGATTTGACGGTCGAGATGGTTTGGATCTACCCACTTGGGTCTTTTTATATTGTATAGATATAGATATAGATATAGATATAGATATAGATTAATAATGGTAATAAAAGGTAATTCCTTATCAAGATCTAACACTCCTAGCTAAATTAAGGGCATGCAAGTGCTCTGGCATATTCTGGTTGGGATAAATTTGGAATGGAACCAACGCGCACATTAATTAGCATTATTATTAATTTCCTTAATTACTTGCACGTTTAATGAAGCAATAATTTACTTCCTTATTCGTAGGAGTACAAATTAAGTCCATATTAGCCTTACAGAATCATCTTATACCTCATAAGCGGTAAAAGTAATACTAGCCATCGGATCTCTCCTAATTAACAGCTCATATCAATTTGGACCATCTGTTGCCTAGCCATCGGCGGCCTCGCCATGTCGACTCGATTGCTGAACGTAGGTCAACAATGTAATGGTGAGGAGGATCGATATCTGAAACTCCGCATTGTTGAACCCCAATCCATGAGACGTCCAATGTGGCTCTTAGCTAGCTCACTCTCTTCCGGCATCGGTTTCGGCGAATCCTAAACTCCAATGCTCCTACGTACTTGGAAGCTACCTATCATTTCGTGGTACTTTAGCCCCTCCGACCTCTACGGGTACCACCTACTCTCTATAAAAACACCTAAGATCCACGAATTCACAACAAGCAGCTGCCGCCTGACAGCATTAGGTTACGATGAGGAACCATGCCACGCCTTACACGGTCATACTGGCGATCCTGCTGGGCGCCTCGCTCGCGAGCGCCAAGACCCTGCTGCAGCAGCGAGATGTGCTGACGACCTTCGAGGAGAGCAGGGCGAAGACCCTCGCGTCCGGTGCTGTCAACCCGGACACGTGGGCCGACCCTGACAGCAGCTTCAGGCACCTGCCCAGGAGCGACCAGAGCGCGCCGCCCGGCGCCAGGGAGGCCGACAGGATCGCGGCGCTGCCCGGCCAGCCGCCGCGCGTCAACTTCGACCAGTACTCCGGTTACGTCACGGTGAGCGAACAGCACCGCCGCGCGCTCTTCTACTACTTCGTGGAGGCCGCGTACGAGGCCTCCTCCAAGCCGCTCGTCCTCTGGCTCAACGGCGGGCCTGGGTGCTCCTCGCTGGGGGCCGGCGCCATGCAAGAGCTCGGCCCGTTCCGTGTGAACCCCGACGGCAAGACCCTGAGCAGAAACAGGCACGCCTGGAACAATGGTGGGTGACTGATCCATCCTCTTGATTACAACTCTCATGCGCGACGCGCGAGACAAGAAGATGTAAACTGTTATATGTGTGCATCTTCGCAGTGGCAAATGTGATCTTCCTGGAGTCGCCGGCGGCGTGGGGTTCTCGTACTCGAACACGTCGTCGGAGAACCACGAGAGCGGCGACACGAGGACCGCGGTGGACGCCTACATCTTCCTGCTCAACTGGCTAGAGAGGTTCCCGGAGTACAAGGGCCGGGACTTCTACATCGCCGGCGAGAGCTACAGCGGCCACTACGTCCCCCAGCTCGCCACCGTCGTCGTCGCCCTCCGCAAACTCGGCGCCACAAGCATGAACCTCAAGGGGATCTTCGTAAGTTATTGCCTGGTCATGGCAGACAAGTCTAGCGTTGCCATCGCTGGCTAATCGGGGTTAATATACAGGTTGGCAACCCGTACCTTGATGACTACAAGAACACGAGGGGACGGTACGAGTTCTTGTGGAACCACGGCGTGATGTCGGACGAGGTGTGGGGCAACATCAGCGCGCACTGCAGCTTCGGGCGGGTCGAGGGCAAAGCGTGCGGCCAAGCCAAGGCGTCCTTCAGAACCGGCGGCATTGATCGTTACAACATCTACGCTCCCTTCTGCATCCAGTCGCGAGACGGGAGCTTTACTCCAGTGGCTACGTACGTACTACAAGAAACACATACGCGCATGCTGATGGTGGTCGTGCTGATTGACTAATTAGCTGATGTACGTGATTGGGACAGTTAGCAGGCTATGATCCGTGCATCGGGCACTATGTCGACGCCTACTTCAACAATCCTGAGGTGCAGAAGGCTATGCATGCTCGAACCAACACCGACTGGTCAGAGTGCGCGTAAGTACGAAGTACACACTTCCTTAAAACTCTCTTATTTATCAGATATATCTCTGAGCCCACCTTTGTTCTGTTCATACCTCATAGTAACATAATTTGGACCGACGGCCCAATTTCCATGGTGCCAACCATTGATTGGCTTGTCAACAACGGATTAAGAGTCTGGCTGTACAGGTAACTTACATACGCATTTGCAGACTTGCAGTTCATTCAAAGGCACAAAATGAAGAGAAACAAATGGTTATAGTCTTGCTGCTCCCATCCCATCTCATTACATCACGGCTAACTCCATGACTGTGGTGACATGGATGATGTCTGCCCGATTACCGCGACGAGGTACTCTGTCAAGGATCTCAATCTGACAATCACAAACCCCTGGCGTCCATGGTACACCCCAGACAGTGAGGTAACTAGTTAACCTCTATCATAATACTTTTGTGATTTGATTCTCTATATATACTGAAGTTGTTTATTATAAAATCTAGGTTGGAGGCTACGCTCAGCAATACAAGGGAGGATTCACATTTGCTTCAGTGAGAGGAGCTGGCCATATGGTTCCTAGCTTCCAGCCTAAAAGGTCACTTGTTCTTTTCTACTCCTTCATGAATGGCGTTCTGCCACCTGCGGTCCCAGAATTGAACGCCTGAGCATACATATACTGCTGGTCGTATAAGCACATATATATTGGAAGTTTTCAGACGGCTGGATAAACTACTAGTCCAGCCATATACAAATAAGTCAAGTGTGATATATCAAGGTCCCTGATGATATCTTGGGGAAGTTATTTCTCAAATGATTGGTGTTCAGCTTGTGTACGTTGTCCCAAAGAATGTTAGGGACACATATTGCTATTTAATTCGATAATATAATACATTGTGATTTACTTGGTGTGGTAAACAAAGTTTTATATACTATCCCCCCATCGGAAATCCATAGGAGTGGACGAGCTCGCGCGCTCCTGGAATCGCTACCCACTCGTTTCCGTCAGGATATGGGCCGCGTCAGGTACTTTCAGATGTATACGTTGTGTATAAAAGACTAGCCACAATGGGTAGTAACATAGGGTGGTAACATGTTCATGTTACCACTCTATGTTACTACATTTATAGTGGGGAGTAAAACATATGTGTGGTAACATGCAACACTTCATTTATTAGGCTATAGACTCATACTAGTAGTAACTAGCCTTGATATGTGTGATATTTCTCATACTACTTCCTTCGTTCCTAAATATAAGTCTTTTAGACATTTCAAATGGACTACAACATACGGATGTATGTAGACACATTTTAGAGTGTAGATTCACTCATTTTGCTTCGTATGTAGTCACTTGTTGAAATATGTAGGAAGACTTATATTTAGAAACGGAGAGAGTAGTAGTAACTAGCTATGTTACCACATGTCTCTCTTTCTTCATTTATTGGTTGCCACATCATCTATTTTATTTAAATATGTGTGATGTTACTTCCATTGTGGATAGTCTAAATGGATAGTGGGCTTTAGACGGGCCCACGTGATTAATGGACGAGTGTATCACGGCGTAAGGGCGCGGAAGTCCTGGACCGATGGACATGTACTTTCGGATCGGTTCACACGTGATACTCCACACAGCAGGTAGCGGATTGGCCATGTGAAGGCGGCATGATAGGCCATGTAAATGCAAATTAAGGCTAGCCATAGTGGGAGTAACTTAGGTAGTAACATTGCACATCCTAAGAAAAAATAGCTTATGTGGCATGGGGTTAATGAGGAAAGAGATGATTGTAGTGTAACATAACACACCCCGAGGTAAAATGAGTCTATATATCAATTAATGAAGGCTTGCAAGTTACCATCCATATGTTACTACCCACTATGAAGATAATAATATAGACTAGTAACATATGCATGTTACTAGTCTAAGTTACTCCCCACTATGACCAGCCTAACAGGTACATGGAAACAGGAAACAACATCGGGTCCCCGCCCCTATACAGCACATGCAACTTGGCACACCTCTACTTGGGCACACCAACTATAGATCACGAGATTAGCTACATCAACTTTTGCACGAGATAAGTGCATCTCCAATGCAGCACAGACCCGTAAATTTGCTCCGACGTCTGTTCGCGGATAGGGACTGGTCCATGAATACGAATGCGGGAGCCGGCCATCCAAAGATAGTCACATAGGTCCTGTTACATTTCAAACTAAATTCAATGAAAATGAACAAGTTTGATTCAAACTCAAACAAATTGAATTTTTTTTCTTTTACATAAAACCGAATGCTTTTCATCTAAACTGGAGCAAATTCTTTACATTTAGACATTTTCCTACTAGGCCGTACTCTAAACCTAGACAAATGGCCGTCGACGCCCGTTTCCCATCCCCGGCCGGCCATGAGCCTCGAAATATGAAGCCCCACCCCTTCTGCAGCACTTCGCAGCCCCTCCGCTAACATGTCTTCCCCATGCCAAGCAGCCTGCTTGTTGGACTGCCGGATGCCCTGGAGGGATATGCTTAGAGGGGATGAATAGCCTCTGCTTCCGTGAAGCACTGATCCGGGTTGGTTTTGGGGGCGGGTTATGACGGTGGCCTGCGTAGAGGGCAAGACCCCCATTGTGCACGTCGGCAACGAGCCAGTGGTGGCCTTCGTGGGACCCAAGCGGTGGTGGTCTCCTCGCCGTCGGCGGCGGCCGCAGACGTGCTGGTCACCTTGTTGATCTCCATGACGCTGACTTCTTCCTCCGCTGGTAGGGCACGGTTCCACGCCCGTTGAAAGCAGATGGCGCGGGAGGAGCGGAACGACACTGCCTCGTCCATGACAACATCTTTGCCTGTGCCGCCGTGCTCCTCCGCAAGCTAGATTGGAGCCGCGACTTGCTGAGCCACGTGTTGGCTTGGAGCAGCCAAGCTCCTCCACGCGCAAGCGTGCAGTATCGCCTGTGGTACTGATGGCCTCGAGCGGTGAGGGAGGCCGAGCTGCGAGTTGCATAGCTCCTATCCGGCGAGCTCAGCGGGCCACCCAGCCGGCTTTTATGCCGAACAACCTGTCTTCCTGCTCGCTGGATGCCATGGACAGTGTGGAGAATATGGTGCAAGGAGAAGATGGGGAGCGGAGGTTTTGTGCGGTTCTTGCCCGGTGTATGGCCTCGTTTAAATAGCCAGTGGACGCGAGGAGCTAACCGGCATTCTGTTTAATGTCAGCAGGCTCGTGAACGGACGTGTGCCCGAAGTAGGTTCCTCAGCAGATGCACGACTTTAATGAATGCAGATGAGGACACGTGTTTAGCCGGGCGTGTAGCAAGCGGCGCTCTCTCAGCCAGCGCGCGCTTCAATGCCGGCGCCAGTGAGAGCCCATGTCCGTTTTGCGGCGACGTCAATGCGGAGCGACTGCTCACAGCGGCATGAATGTGGGCAACTGACGCCGGGTGAAAAAACACGCGGGCAAGGGAACATGGTTTTGGGTGGGTTAGGCAGTCAGAAGCGGACGTGGCAGTGGTCCGGACACTCGCAACCACCCACTTTGTCTCCAGTTTGTGGGAAAAGATGTGTTTGTTTCGCCCAGCGGACTGATACATGTCCGCGTTGAATAATAACACATATCCAGACCAACGTATGCGGGTGATTTAAGAGTCCGCGTTCGAGATGCCCTAAGCGAACATATAGAATTGAAGGATATGCACCAATGAAGCTGCCTTAGGCGTCCAGGCAGAGATGATCAAGATTGGGACACAAACACCAGGGCTGTTCTACCCTGACGCACCTAGCTACTGCAGATGATCTAGATAATAAAAGTTGACGTGCTCTTAAAAGTAAAACTGTCATGCTATAGACACAGGAAGAAGGTGCCATAAACAATATGCAAAAATTGTTATGTGTGACAGGACCCTCTAGCGTGACCGAAATGACCGACGAGCCGATTGTACTTATAATGGCAAGTTCAGAACATTTTGATTTCTAACAATGACTTCTCTAATACTCACATGGAAAATTTTAGAATTATGTTTCACTATTTGCTTACAAGAGCACACATTCATAATTTTTTGTAATGTTCACATGGCAATTTTTGCAATGCTCGCACGGAAATTCATGGATTTGCTTCTCTATAATGCATGACAATTCTTGAAACACCCCTACTATTTTTACACCATGGCAAAAAAATTCTTTTGTATGACTTTGCTAGCAAAACTAGATAGTGGACCAAGGCAATTCCACTTTTTTATGTTATGCTCTTTTCATGTCAGGGCATATTTCACTTCCCTATGTATTCTAAAATGGCAAAATTTGTAGATTTTGTACAATAAATTTGACATGCTTAATTAGTTAAAAAAAGAATTTCCGATGGTAGCCACAAGTAAAAACGCCATGGTGAATACAATAATTTTTTCATGGTCAAATACAATAAATTTGCCATAAGTATATTTATTGAAATGTAATATTACTTTTAAACTGCTCATGGCAAAAACATCAGAAAGTTTGCCATGGCTAGTTTATAGCTAAAAGGCAAGTAAAAATTTGCCATGTAATGAACATAAATCTAATACTCCTACAATTTAAGATTCCATGGCAGTAACATCTTCAAAAAGTTTGCCACGACATGTCTATATATGTATTACAAACTTAAGGTGCCATGGCAAATATGATCTTCAATTTTGCCATGACATGTATATATATGTATTACAAAACTTAAGGTGGCATGGAGAATATGATCTCAAATTTTGCCATCGTTATATAGATGCAGAACACTACTTGAGGTGTCATGGAAGAAACATATTAAAGTTTTCCATGGCTATTATATGGATGTAGTACAAAACTTAAATTGTCCTTGGCAAAAACAAAAACCAGAAAAAAAATCCATGTCAAGATTATAGCTTTTTTTAGAAACTGTCAAGATTGTAGCTAAAAAACAAGTAAAATGACATGGCATGTACATAGTTGGAGACGAATAAAATGTCATAACTAGTCAAAGCCAAAAAAAATCACAACGCGGTAAAAATGGCAAATGTGTGTAAAAATTACCATGACACCACTTGCCATGACATTGACAAAAAACAAAGCATGACAATTGTGTATAAAATTTGCCATGATGCGTACACAAATACATGTCAACATGCTCTTAAAAGCAGTGCACATAATGGAAAATTTAAAAGATTTTGTTCTCTTAAAAAGATGAGAATTTAAGATTTTGCCATGGGCACACTTTTTTTTAGGAATTTTGTTCTCTAGAAACTAGGAACTAGGAATTTGCCATGCTACAGAAGAGAAGTTTGCAACATTTTCAATAATTGCCAGCATATCTATCCAAAAATTCCATGGTAAAAACAATAAATAGAAATTTGCCATTGTATCTACAATAAAAATGCCATGATAAATACTTTTTTGCATTTGCCAAAAAAACAAATACCTGCATTTGCCATGCGAGAACATGATGATATATGTTAAGGTGGCATGGATGTATACTAATTGTTTCAAAAAAAGCCATAATTTAGAAAACACAATTTGTTTCGAGAATTGCCATGGGACAACTATAATTTTTTTCAAGAATTGCCATGATTTAGAAAACAGATTCATAAAATTGTTATGTGACTTTCATAAAATTTGCGATGTGCTGTGAAAGCTGAAACATAATGTTCTGAATTTGCTATGTGACCAGTAGAAAGTTCTTTCAAACTTGCCCTGTTATAGACCAAAACAATTGCTCATCAATGACGTTGACCGCTACAAACATTTTTGGAAAATGGCCAAGGTAGATACAGAGCGGTACGGTAGCGTATAGTACTACTATGCTTCAGATGCCATCTCCCGCGCGTGTATATGAGCGCTTTGTGTTAAAAAAATGCCATCTCCCGTCAGACCTCCATGTTGGCATGCTGGGATGGTGAACCTGAACCTAATTGAACTGGACTGAACCTAAATAGAGAGAAACGAGAATATGCAACCATGTTGACAATGCTACCACGCTTCAGATTGCAATCAACACTAAGAAAATGATGTGAGAGCGACGAGGAGAGGAGAAGAGAAAGTACCTTGTCTGTCGCTAAGGTTATTCCATGGAGCTCCATATCCCTCGCCGCTCAGACGACTGTTGAGAGATGGCAGGACAACGGTGCTGAAGAGGGAGGACGCAAGGCGGAGCCGGATGAGGTCGGGGAAGACCTCGGGCGCGTCGCTGAGGAGGCGGAGCCGGTCCGTCTCGGTGTGGAGGGCGATATCTTAGCCTCTGAGTCGACGAACTGGGGCGGGTCATCCTGGTGCTTCATCCACACGTCGAGGTTGTCTCGGAGGCGGCTGAAGGAAATATGCCCTAGAGGCAATAATAATGTTGTTATTTATATTTCCTTATATCATGATAAATGTTTATTATTCATGCTAGAATTGTATTAACCAGAAACTTAGTACATGTGTGAATACATAAACAAACAAAGTGTCACTAGTATGCCTCTACTTGACTAGCTCGTTGAATCAAAGATGGTCAAGTTTCCTAGCCATAGACATGAGTTGTCATTTGATTAACGGGATCACGTCATTAGAAAATGATGTGAATTGACTTGACCCATCTGTTAGCTTAGCACGATGATCGTTTAGTTTTTTGCTATTGCTTTCTTCATGACTTATAAATGTTCCTATGACTATGAGATTATGCAACTCCCGAATACCGGAGGAACACTTTGTGTGCTATCAAACGTCACAACGTAACTGGGTGATTATAAAGATGCTCTACAGGTGTCTCCGATGGTGTTTGTTGAGTTGGCATAGATCAAGATTATGATTTGTCACTCCGATTGTCGAAGAGGTATCTCTGGGCCCTCTCGGTAATGCACATCACTATAAGCCTTGCAAGCAATGTGACTAATGAGTTAGTTGCGGGATGATGCATTACAGAACGAGTAAAGAGACTTGCGGGTAACGAGATTGAACTAGGTATTGAGATACCGACGATCGAATCTCGGGCAAGTAACATACCGATGACAAAGGGAACAACGTATGTTGTTATGCGGTTTGACCGATAAAGATATTCGTAGAATATGTAGGAGCCAATATGAGCATCCAGGTTCCGCTATTGGTTATTGACCGGAGAAGTGTCTCGGTCATGTCTACATAGTTCTCGAACCCGCAGGGTCCGCACGCTTAACGTTCGATGACAATCGATATTATGAGTTAATGTGTGTTGATGTACCGAAGGTAGTTCGGAGTCCCGGATGTGATCACGTACATGACGAGGAGTCTCGAAATGGTCGAGACATAAAGATTGATATTCGGACACCGGAAATGTTCCGGAGAAGTTTCGGATAAAACCGGAGTGCTGGAGGGTTACCGGAACTCCCCAGGGAAACTAATGGGCCACATGGGCCTTAGTGGAGAGAGAGGGGGGTGGCTAGGGCAGGCCGCGCCCCCCTCCCCCTTGGGTCCGAATTGGACTAGGGAAGGGGGGCGGCGCCCCCTTTCCTTCTCCCTCTCTCCCTCTCCTTCCTTCCCCCTATCTCCCCTTGTTGGAAACCTACTAGGAATAGGATTCCTACTAGTAGGAATCCTACTTGGGGCGCGCCCCAGGAGGGCCGGCCGGCCTCCCCCTTGCTCCTTTTGAAAGTGCGTTATATCGACTAGAGGGGGGTGAATAGGCGATTTTTATGAATTCTTCACTGAGGAATTTGCTGGTGAGGAAATTCCTTAGCGAAGAACTACTTGCAGCGGAATAAGTACTCAGAAGTAAGCATAAGAGAATGCGGACATGGTCATCATGATGAAATGAAGACAATCAACGAGTCTGTAAAGCGTAAACACAGGATAGCACAAGATGAAGACAAACGGACTGAAGAAATTGAACTGAGGAAATTGAGAAAGTCTTCAGTCAAAGTCTTCATACACAGATATGAATAAACACTCAACACAGAAATGAGGAAATGAAAGGGTTGAGGAAATAGAACCAGTTAGGTTGGTGAAGACAATGATTTGGTAGACCAGTTCCAACTGATGTCTCAGTTGTACGTATGGTTGGAGCGGCTGAGTATTTAAACTCGAGGACACACAGTTCCGGATACCCAGTCGCTGAGCACGCAGCTCAGGACACCAAGTCCTCACCGTATTATCCTTGAACTAAGGTCACACAGACCTCGTCCAATCACTCGCGGTAAGTCTTCAGGCGACTTCCAAACCTTCACAGACTTGGTCACTCGGTGATCCACAATTCCTCTTGGATGCTCTAGACCATGACGCCTAACCGTCTGGAAGAAGCACAGTCTTCAAAGGTAACAAGCGCCGGATCCACGCAGGATCAATCTCTTGATGATGCTCAATCACTTTGGGTTTGTAGGGTTTGGTTTTGGGTTTTCCTCACTCGATGATTTTCGCCAAAGTCCCTCGGAGGATGGGTTGCTCTCAAATGACAAGTGTCAAGTTTCTCTCGAGCAGCCAACCAGCTAGTGGTTGTAGGGGCGTCTATTTATAGCCTAGGAGCAGCCCGACATGATAAGACATAAATGCCCTTCAATGATATGACCGTTAGGTGGATAAGATATTTTGGGACAGGTGGCAAGAAGACAAAGAACGGTCGGAAATTTGAATCTCAAATTCCTCGGGGCTATCATGTTCCTCACTGTAGGCAATCGTGACCGGTGAATTCCTAACTCCTCGGTCGAATAAATTCTTGGTGACTGTAAGAACTTCGTCTCTCACATCAAGAAATTGACTGAATCTGTATGAGATTTCCAAAGGCTTCACTCAAGGGATTGGTAGGTGTAGGATTTTGAGTTGAGCATCACATGGAAATTTTTCCTTAGTATTTCCTCGACCCCTTTAACAAAGACGGTGTTTCCTATGACTCAAGAAAGAGAAAACGAAACTACAAAAACAAAAGTCTTCACGCTTCATGTTCCTCAAATGAATACCAAGTCTTCAAGGTCACACAATTTCTTCACTTTCAAAGTCTTGTAAAGTCTTCGAATATCAAAGTCTTCATCGAAGAACTTCATTTTTAGGGTCGACTTTTCGTGTAAATATCAAACTCCTCATAGACTTATAGACATGTGTACACTCACAAACACATTAGTTTCTTAACCTATAAGTCTTCAATACACCAAAATCACTAAGGGCACTAGATGCACTTACAATCTCCCCTTTTGGTGATTGATGACAATATAGGTTAAGTTTTCAACGGGATAAACATATGAAGTGTAAATACTGATATTGAGGAATTTGATTGCAAGATATAGAAGAACTCCCCCTGAAGATGTGCATAGTGAGGAATTTACTTTTGAGGCAATGAACATTTGAAGAGTTGAATCATGGAGATCTCCCCCTATATCTTGTAATTCATACACGCATTTGACATATAATATGAAGAATTTGAAATGCATGATGAAATATGGTGCTTGATGAAATTCAGCATGCGTGCAATAACATTAATGAGGAACAGCATGCAAAATAACGATCAAAATAACGATCGAGCTCAAGAGAATCGAGCTCGGTGCATCAAAAGTATCGAGCATAGTGCCGTAACACGATTGCATCAAAAGTATCAAAGCACCATCGGGTTTAAGATTACAACTCGATCCAATAAAAGTTTCAGAAGAACGAGAGTTGTAACTTAACAAAAAAATGCCCATATAATAGACCCGCTTGAAGACTAACTCAAATTTCTCCCCCTTTGTCATCGAATGACCAAAAGGATCGAAACTGAGGACTAACGCCCCTGAAGAATTTCAAGTTGAAGAAGGAGCGCTAGCGTTGTTGGGGTCGGTTGTCGTAGTAGGGCCTGCCGCAGTGTCGTCCAAGTCTTCATTTTCATCAGTGTCGCGGGATGAAGAATAGGAGCTGGCCACCAAGGAAGGAACTTTGACCTTCTTGTATTTCTTCGGAGGAGGTGCAGACCAGTCAAATTCTTCCTTGAGACCCATGGTCGTCAGTTCTTCCGCGCTGTAGACATTAGAAAGAACAGCCCAGGTGCGTTTGAAGGTTTCATGGAGGTAGTAGTGGTTTTTCTTCACTGCATTGTGTGTTGAGGTCATGTTGTGAAGAATTGAACCAAACTGACGCTTGACCCATTTATGATTGCGATCAACCTTCTGATGAAGACTGAGGAGTAACTCACGATCAGTCATCACCCTGGGTGCTGTGGCTTGAGGACTTTGCTTGTGTGAGGTATTTGCGGTAGAGTCATGTGTGGCAGAGTCATCATTGGTGGAGTAGGATGTTGCTTTGCGAAACTATCCATCCAATGGACGAATGCCTTCATCGATCACAGCAGTAGCCTTGCCCTTGTCATCAGCTGAGGTAAATGTCCGTTTGAGGACTTCAATCGGGGGCAAGTAGCTGCAGTGGTTCAGAGTATCAGCCTTGTAATTGAGTGAAGACCTTGTCCTGATGAATCTCATTATCCAAGGCGCATAAGGCTTCAGCTCAAATGGTGACATAGCAATGTTTGCCAGAGTCCTCATGAAGAAATCATGCAAGTTGACGGGAACGCCATGAATGATATTGAAAAGCATGTTCTTCATGATGCCAACGACTTCTTCATAATTTGAGTCGTGGCCTTTGATAGGACTCATTGTCTTCGTCAGAATCCGATAGACAGTCCGAGGCACATACAATAATTCCTTGACGAGGAATTTGGTTCTTGGGGCCTGCCTTGGCTTCAAAGGCTTCATCAAGACTTGCATATAGTGATTTGAAAGTTCGGTTCGTTGTAGATACAACGAGAACCATCAAGTGGAGGATCGAGTGGTAGAGCACGAAGCAATTGATTCTTTGGTGCCTTGTAGTGAGTATTTTCGGACATCCATCTAACACCCATGAGTTCACGTCTTGGCGTCTCCGGTGATGTGCAGCGTTGCATAGAATTGAAGAATGAGTTCTTCATTCCAATCACAGATGTCGCAGCAGAAATTGAAGTCTGCGTCGTGAAGAACACCGAGGACTGGCTCAAAGCTCGGCAGAGACTCCATGTCCACATGAGGAATATGTGCATGATCGAAGACTTTGTATTTGTTGAAGAGCACCGAGGAATAGAAATTGGCTTGGTGGCAGTCCGTAAACGCCTCTTCCTTATGCGAGCGGAATCATATCGATTGTAATCAGTGAAGAATACGTGCTCGCTGAAGAAGTCTTCAGCCTTGAACTTTTGCTTTGTTGATAAGGGATTCTTTGGCTTTGGCAGTGGAGTGTCAGTGAGTTGCATCACGACCTCTGGAATCGCAATCTCGGGTTCTTGGTGAGGAATTTCTTGTTCCTCTGAGTGCGATCGAGGGTCAAGAAGAAGAGGTTCATCGGCGCTAGTGGCTGGAATTTCTTCATGGATGATGAAGTGGGATGAGTTTCTTGAGATCCCATTTGAATAGTTGGAGCAGGGACCGAGGTATCTGTTGGATTGGGGTGAAGAGTGGAGAATTTGGATGCTGACTTTCCCAAAAGTCATCGTTCATCACTGGCGTTGTGCTTCCAATATCCACATCTTCTTCAATTTCCTCAACACCGGCCTCTTCAACTGTGAACTGATGCATAGGCGAGGAAATGATTGGGGTTGAAGGGATTGCTTCCACTTCAATTTCTTCATCAATCTGCTCTGACGAAGCAGCAGAATGATTTTCTTCATCTGATCCGCTTGGGATCACATAATCTTCATCATAAGGAACAAGGTCCTTTGATGGAATTGAGGAAATTGGAACAGCATCAATAGGATTTTCAAAAGAGCTGGTCATTGGCTTCATTTTCTTCGCAGCCAAAGAATTTGACGCAGCAGATGCTTTCCGTTTCTTCACTGCAGCTCGTTCTGCAGCCTTGGTCTTCTTCACATCAGAGGCAGATGGAAGAATTGGAGTTGGTGTTGGCACAGGAGGAGCTGAGGAATCTGGTTGATTTTCCTCAGGCGCAACTGATGCAGTTGCCCTGTCTTGTTCAGTTTCTTCAGGCGCACCACTAGTGGATGCCCAGCAATTTCTTTGGTGGTGGAATGGGATCATCAGCCCTGGAACTAACATTTTCTTCAGCAGCCTGAACTTCATCAGCGGTGCTGGCATGTTCTTCAGTCTGCTGGGCTAAGGCTCCAGCCTGAGGAATTTCATGTTGCGTTGGGGCAGCACCATTGGTGAATTTCTTCGTCAGGTTGACGAATCTGACTTTGGCTCCTTGCCAATCAGCATAATAAGCATCAAAGTTTTTGCTTAGGACTTGGATTTCATTTTGGACCTTGAGAAGTTCCTCAGGTGTCATTCTGACAACGTTTTTCTTCGGGAACTTCTCCTTTCTGTATTGAGCTTTCTTGATCTCTCTTGCCTTTTCAAACTTCCATTTCTCTTCAGTGATGAAATGGGTCAACATGTGACTTTTTCCAGGAGTCAGATGAAAATCAGGCATAGGGGTGTTCGGATCCTTGTGCCGAGATCAATGTAATCGAGGATTTTCCTCGGATCCAACAAAGAAGGGTACAGATGTGCCTTTGGCTCTAGCGGCCCTTTCTTGGTGGTCTCTGATGATTTCCGCAAGTTCATCATCATCAGCCTCATCATCTTCAGATGGCACTTGGAAGGCGACCTGTTTCTTCTTGGTACTTGGCCGAGGACCTCGTCCAGCTGTGGCCTTAGTCTTCAGCAGAGTCGGGCTAGATGAAGACTTTGGTGTAGTGAGGAACTTGTGAAACACGGATGCAATGGAGAAGCCTGCAGTCCTTTGGCACGTGGCCAGATGCACAGGTTCAGAGGACTTTGTCGGAACTGCTGAGGACTTGGGAGGAGCTGCTGAGGATTTTGAAGGAGCTGAGGATTTTGGAGGAGCAGGAGCAGAATGAGGAATTGGCCGTGAGGGCACGGTGAGAACTTGGCCGTGAGGGCCTTTGAGGTGAAGCACTTGGTTTGTGTGCGGGCTTCTTTGCCATAGATTTTCTTGGCTTGACAGAGGCCTCGGGGGCAGCAGCAGATGTGAGTCCTCATTGAATTTCCTCACCGCCTCGCTGGCTTGTCTTGCCAACTTGGCTTGGCGCTTGGCCCATTCTTCAGAAAGTCCTCACCACGCTTGATTTGGTGGGGTCGACTTCTTGACCAGGTGCCAATGGAGCTCTTGGGCATGGAGGATTGAGTCGAATTTCTTCATGTACTTTGGAGTTACATATCGGTACTCCTCCATTCCCTTGCCCATCTCCGCTCAATCCTTTGAATGCGCACCTTGCGCTGATTTTTGTTTTCTTTGCGAACTCGGCTTCATCAGTGTGCAATAATTAGCATATATTTCCTCGTGGATTTCAAACATGGTCATGACCTCGGGCCTCTTTCCTCCTTTCTCGTGGCTTCTTTCCTTTCGCCATGTTCTTGGTGAGGAATTTGAACAAACGAATTCTCCAAGAAGTATGCAACTTTTCTTCGAGGAACGCTGTAAATGAGTTAAGTTGATGAGAACCTAGTGATTCAGCGGACATGAGTACCTGTGAACAGAGTATAGTTGCGAGGAATTTGGAGAGGTCATATCGTTCTCGAAGGTTTTTCAAAAGAACAAGTTTTGAGGAATTTGACCAGATGAGCCTTGAAGAATTTCACTAAGCGATCGTTGTCTTAGGTTCCAGAGTTGTATAGATCGAGGATCCACACAATTGAGGAATCTTAAAGAAAATCATTGCTTAGAGAAATGAATCAAGAGCATATTTTTTTGAGGTGTTCATATGTGTGAAGCTTTGAAGAATAAACACCTTTGAAGATTTTCGGGTAGGTTTGAGAATCAAAGCGAGTAATAAAAGTAACTTTTAATTACCCGAAGTGAAGAACACGACGAACTAAGAAGAACAGTTGGGAAGTTCGTCAGTTCAGATCTTCCACGCCCTAACTTGGCGGAGGAAGACAGCTATAGCGGCGGCGGAGTGAAGATTTCCGCAACCGGCGCGAGTACGACGGCGACGAGGTCGAGGCAGTGAAGCTCTTCCTCACCGGTGACGATGGAGTAGCAGCGGCGCTAGGGTTTTAGGAGCTCGAGCGGGAGAGAGAGAGATCGAGCGGAGTAAAATAAGTGAGGATGGGGAGAGGGGTATTTATAGAGGCAGTGAAAAACTGTTCGCCCGAAGAATTAGGACGAACATGCCCCTGACCATTCTCCTTCTCACGACATGTGTCACCCACGTACTGTGTAGTGGAGATCGTGTACGATCGTGGGTGAGTAAAATAATGCATCGTGGGATGCGGAACGGTTTGAGCGGCAAAATCGAAAGTTTGGATAAGACCAGTTTTAAAGTTTCGCTCGCAATTTCTTCAGCTGACAAGGACTCAGTGAAGATTTTGAACGAGTTTCAAATAGAACGCACATGAAGAATTTGTGAATAGATTGGGTTGAGTATAGCATAGAGGGGGAAGGGTCCGATCACATTCACTTAGCAGAAAAAGCAACTTGAAGAATTAGCCATAAGTGAATGCTGTAGAGGACATAAACCCATATATATATATATATAGCTAATGAAGAAAAACGACGGAAACTGTGAAGATTTTGAAAAGTTGAAGAATATGAAAAACTTAAGAATTTCAAAACTGAGGAAAAACTCATATTGAAGATTTTCAACTTTGGTGGTGGCGTGACCCATCAGATAAGAATGATGATTTCAGACACCGCGCACAATTGTCGAGGGTTACGAGAATCAAATTCTTCATTAATTTCTTCACACTTAGAGTGTTATTCTTCATGGATTAAAGAAAAACGTTTCTTCATGTGTTGCACATCTAAGTCATCAATTTTGCATAAGTGTCAGGATGTGTGTCCTTTTCAAAGAACATTTGAAGATTCTAAGATATTTAGCTCACACCACAACTTGCTAAATCTCTTCTCATCCAAGGGCTTAGTGAAGATATCGGCTAGCTGTTCTTCAGTCTTCACATGCTCGATGGAGATGTCGCCTTCAACACATGATCACGAAGAAAATGATGACGAATCTGAATGTGCTTTGTCTTGAGTGCTGAACTGGGTTGTGAGCAATCTTGATGGCACTCTCATTGTCACAAGAGAGAGGCACATTCTTCACGTTGATGCCGTAGTCCTTGAGAGTTTGCTTCATCCACAGCAATTGAGCACAACACGAGCCAGCAGCAATGTATTCAGCTTCCGCAGAGAGCGGTGATACGCAGTTCTGTTTCTTCGAGGACCAATGGACCAAAGATCGTCCGAGGAAATGACAAGTACCAGATGTTGACTTGCGGTCCACGATCACCAAAGATAGTCGAGTCGAATATCCAATGAGATCAAAAGTAGAGCCCTTGGGGTACCATAATCCTAGTGTTGGTGTGTGAGCTAGATATCAAGAATATGCTTCACAGCCTTATGGTGTGATTCCTTGGTGTAGCTTGAAATCGGGCACACATGCAAACACTAAGCATTATATCTGGCCTAGATGCACATAAGTACAATAGAGAACCAATCATGGAGCGGTATACCTTGTGATCGAAGTCAATACCATTTTCATCAGTGCATAGATGGCCATTTGTGGGCATAGGAATTTTGACGACTTTGCAATCTTGCATGCCGAATTTCTTCAGGACATCTTTGAGGTATTTCTCCTGAGATATGAATATGCCATTGTGTTGTTGATGAATTTGAAGACCTAAGAAGAATTTTAACTCTCCCATCATAGACATTTGATGTTCTTCACTCATCATATAGGCAAATTCATCACTATAACGTTGGTCAGTACAGCCAAAGATAATATCATCAACATATATTTGGCACACAAACAGTTCACCATCATATGATTTAGTAAAGAGAGTAGGGTCGAGTGAACTGGGTGTGAAGCCATTCTTCACGAAGAATTCCTTCAATGTATCGTACCACGCCCGTGGGGCTTGTTTGAGACCATAGAGGGCCTTGTTGAGTCTCAAGACTTTGTCGGGATTCTTTGGATCTTCAAAACACAGGGGTTGAGCAACATATACTTCTCCTCAAGCTTACCATTGAGGAATGCACTTTTCACATTCATTTGATATAAAGTGATATTGTGATGGTTAGCATAGGCTAGTAATGTCTGTGAATAGACTCAAGTCTAGCAACAGTGCAAAAGTTTCATCGAAATCAATTCCTTCAACTGTGTGTAGCCTTGAGCTACAAGTTGTGCCTTATTCCTCACCACTAGGCCATTTTCATCTTGCTTGTTGCGGTAGATCCACTTTGTGCCAATGATATTATGCTTGCGAGGATCTGGACGTTTGACCAGTTCCCTGACATTGTTGAGCTCGAATCGATGTAATTCTTCTTGCATGGCCTGAATCCACTCGGGCTCGAAATGCTTCATCTACCTTAGTGGGCTCTGTGATAGAGACAAAAGCATAGTGCCCACAAAAGTTAGATAAATGTGAAGCTTTTGAGCGTGTGAGAGGACTGGCGCTTCAATGTCATCGATGATCTTGTCAACTTGTACTTCTTTTGCAACGCGAGGATGAGCTGGTTGTCGCCGAGGAATTTGATCATTTTCCTCAAAGACCATTGTCTTCAAAGATTATCTTCAGTGCATCACTCGACATTCTTCGCAGACAGAATGAATTCTTGACAGATTCTTGAGAGGAATGACATCCTCGGTTGCCTTGAACTTGATAGATTCCTCGGTGCTGGTTCATCTAACATAGAAGGTAGGTGCTCTCTTTGCGAGTCATTAGTTTCATCGAACCGCACATCTACAAAGGTCAACAATCTTGTGAAGGGGATGTTGAAGACTCAGAGGTGTGCGAGTCCTTTCCGTAACCAAGCATAAAACCTTCATGTGCTTTGGTGCAAATTTAGAATTGTGATGAGGATCTCTAATCCAGCATTTAGCATCAAGACTTTGAAATAACTCACATTGGGTTTCTTGTCGTTGAGGAGTTCATAGGCAGTCTTCTTGAAGAATTTGTGAAGATATACTATGTTGATGATGTGGCACGCAGATCAATTGCATCAATCCAAAAACGACTAGGCGTTTTGTATTCATCAAACATAGTGCGAGCCATCTCAACAAGAGTTCTGTTCTTGCGCCCACGACGCCATTCTGCCGAGGAGTATAGGGAGCAGATAACTCATGAGTAATACCAAGTTCATCAAGATAGGCATCAAGACCGAATTCTTGAACTCAGTTCCATTGTCACTCTGATGTGTCCGATCTTCACACCAAAGTTAGTTGAAGCCCTCGAGGAAAATCGCTTGAAGACTTCCTGCACTTCATTTTTGTAAGTAACAATGTGTACCCATGTGTAACGAGAGTAATCATCAACAATAACAAAGCCATATAGAGATGCATCATTAGTGACAGTTGAGTAATGATTAGGACCAAAAAGGTCCATGTGAAGCAATTCGAAGGGACGAGTAGTGGTCATGATAGTCTTTGCTGGATGCTTGGCCTTGGTCATTTTCCCAGGTTCACAGGCTCCACACAAGTGATCCTTGAGGAATTTGACATTCTCAATGCCAATGACATGCTTCTTCTTTGCAAGCGTGTGCAGATTCCTCATGCCTGCGTGACCAAGTCGTCGATGCCATAGCCAGCCTTCTGAAGCTTTTGTAAGTAGACACACGGCTGGTTGTGGTCCTGTAGAGAAATCAACAATATACAAGTCTCGTCTCCTAAAGCCTTCGAAGACTTTGGAATTTTCAGCTTCCATAATCACAACACAACGATACTTGCCAAAGATAACAACCATATCAAGATCACAAAGCATTGAGACTGACATGAGGTTGTATCCTAAGGACTCAACAAACATGACTTTGTCCATGTGTATGTCCTTAGAGATCGCAACCTTACCAAGACCCAATACGACTTTTGCCTTTGTCGGCCAAAGATGATATGCTTCAGATGTGACGGTGATAAGGGAGCATCCATCAATAGATTCTTGTCACCAGTCATGTGATTTGTACATCCACTATCGAGAACCCACTCAGTGGCTTTGGGTTGATCATCCTGCAGATGAATTAGTGCAACTTACGATCTCATATACTTCATCAGTGAAGAATATGATATCAAGTTCATCAGATGAATTTCATCAGGCAGTATAACAGATAAGAAGTATGAGGACGTGTGAAATGAAAGTTCATTTCATCATGATTAGCCTGCGTCCTTTCGTGCATTTTGTCACCCTCAAAGAAATTCTTCAGACGTTTAAAGCACGCCGGAGACCTGACCTGCAGAAGAGGTTAGTTCTTTTCTTCACCACCCACATCGAAGGGGTGGCAAAGAGTTCATCACTCTGCGAGCACCATATGAGAATGGTGGCATAGAGGCCAATCCATTTTGTTTCACATAAGAGGGGTTAGGGTAAGCATATGAATAAGCAGATAAATTCTTCGAGGACTTATGAACATATTGGTTTGAAGAATAATGCACATATTCATAGCCCTTAGCTCTACCTGCAAAGCAGAGTTGTTAGCACGATGATAATCATATGAGGACTTTGATCCTTTTGAGGAATTTTATCCACGTGAGGAATTTAGTCCGTATGAGGACTTGGATCCATATGAAGAATTTGGTCCATATGAAGAGTTTAATCTGGGGTTCCTATTCTTCACAGGTGGTGTCATGAGGACATTCACCTGAAGACTTTCAAGGCACTTCTTGGGAACCCAGATCTTCTTCATAGGGGAACCGTTCCTGCAGTTAGTGCCAACATATCTAGCAAATACTTCACCAATCTAATTTTTGAACAGTTTATAGTTAGAGTCAAATGACTCATCAGAAGAATGAGGAGATTCGCATGTAAAGCCAGATAAGTTAGATGGATCAATGGAGGTCCCTTTGCAGCAACCCATGAGGTTTTGGGATACCGCCAAAGCTTCCAATATGTTCCATCAGCATTGAGTTTCCTCTCAAAGGCAATACCCTCTTTCCTAGGGTTTCTGTTGAGGATCTGCTTTTAAGCACATCACAAAGAGTCTCGATGCCCTTTGAGGCTGTTGTACATACTGTCATGTACAATTCCTTCAGCCCTGCATCGTTAGTAATACTAGCAATGTCCTCGATGAGGAATTAGTGATAGCAGAGGCAGGTGAAGAATTTGTAACAGTTGAAGCATTTGAACATTCAGTGAAGAATTAGCGATTCACGCTCAATGCACTTTAAGCATGGAGGAACAAATTCTTCTTGAGAAGCGCTGATTTGTTGAGCTAGTAATGAATCGCGCTCCTTCGAAGATCTTCATAACTCACTCTTAGCTTCTCAAGATCTTGCTTTCTTTGAAGAAATTCATAAGAAAGTTTCTCATGATCGACAAGAGAGAGTTATGATGACCTTGAAGGTTGTCAAACCTAGATCAAGTCTCTGAAGATTTTCGATCGGGGCTTTAGTACGATCCATTTCTTCACCTAACATATCATCACTCTTATCTAGCATGTTTTGAACCTTTTCAAAAGCCCTTTGTTGTTTTACAGCAATCTTAGCAAGTTTTGAGTAACTGGGCTTTAGATCTTCATCAGATTCATTTTCACTAGATTCAGAGGAGGTATATTTGAGTACCTTGGCACCCTTAGCCATGAAGCAATAGGTGGGAGCATATTCATCACTATCTTCATCAGCTTTGTTGGTGAGGTCATTTTCTTCAGAGTTGAAGATGGACTTGTTGATTTAAAGATGGCGAGAGCTAGACTCGCCACACCGGACTCAGATTCTTCTGATGCCTCCTCTTCCTCATGTTCCTCAGATTCAGCTTTAGAGTCCATTTCCTTGCCAATGAATGCCCGAGCCTTTTTGGAGCTGCTTTTCTTGTGAGAAGAAGGCTTTGAGGATTTTGATGATGAAGATTTCGACGATTTCTTCTTCTTCTTAGCGTCATCAGAACTATAATCCTTGTGTTTCTTCTTCTTTAATTCCTTTTCCCATCGAGGACAGTCTTGAATTTAGTGACCAGGTTTCTTGCATTTGTGGCAAAGTCTCTCTTATAGTCTTCGGATGAGGAATCACTGCTCCTTGAGGATTTTCCAAAGCGACCACGCCTTGAGAACTTATGGAATTTCTTCATGAGCAGTGCTAGCTCTGGCCTAATTCTTCAGATCTCCAAGGCTACTACCGAGTCTTCACACTCAGATTCGAGACATACGCCTTGACCTTGTGGCACGTGCTTTTCCATAGCTAGAACCATAGAGATCTCTCTTTTCAAAGAAGTCGAACTCATGAGTACTTAGCCTCTCGAGGATATCACTGGATCAAGTGACTTGTAGTCAAGATGCTCTTGTATCATCGGTGCGGAGTATCAAATGAAGAATCAAGCGATCTCAACAATTTCTTCACCACCTCATGGTCGGTGATGTCAGTGGCACCAAGCGCTTGAAGCTCATTTGAGATGTCAGTGAGGCGATCGAAGGTTTGTTGAACATTTTCGTTGTCGAGTCTTTTGAAGCGGTTGAAGAGATTGCGAAGAACATCAACTCAAGAGTCACGCTGAGTTGAAACTCCTTCATTTACTTTGGACAGCTTTGTCCCGGATGAGCTTGGCGGTTTCCAAAGCACTCACTCTTCCATATTGTCCTTTGCTCAGATGGCCACATATGATATTCTTCGCTTGAGAATCAAGTTGGTTGAATCTCTTCACATCGGCAGCATTCGAGAAGGTGTGGTGAGGAACACCATTTTCCACAACATACCGTAGATCGTTGTCAATTGCCTCAAGATGCATTCGCATCTTGTTCTTCCAAAGAGGGGTAGTCCGTCCCATCAAAGGTAGGACACCTGCTGAGACCTTGATCATACTGCGGTCGACATAACTAAAACTCCGGTGGTTAAACCAAAATCACACGTAACAAGGGAGTACCTTGCTCGATACCAATTGAAAGTCGTTATATCGACTAGAGGGGGTGAATAGGCGATTTTATGAATTCTTCACTAAGGAATTTGTTGGTGAGGAAATTCCTTAGCTAAGAACTACTTGCAAATGAATAAGTACTCGAAGTAAGCATAAGAGAATGCGGGCATGGTCATCATGATGAAATGAAGACAATCAACGAGTAGCATGTAAAGCGTAAACACAGGATAGCACAAGATGAAGACAAACAGATCAAGAAATTGGGCGAGGAAATTGAGAAAGTCTTGATCAAAGTCTTCAAACACAGATATGAATAAACACTCAACACAAAAATGAGGAAATGAAAAGGGTTGAGGAAATAGAACCATTAGGTTGGTGAAGACAATGATTTGGTAGACCAGTTCAACTGCTTTGTCTCGGTTATGCGTCTGGTTGGAGCGGTGAGTATTTAAACTCGAGGACACACAGTCCGGACACCCGATCGTTGAGCACGCAGCTCGGGACACCAAGTCCTCACCGTATTCTCCTTGAACTAAAGTCACACAGACCTCGTCCAATCACTCGTGGTAAGTCTTCAGGCGACTTCCAAACCTTCACAGACTTGGTCACTCGGTGATCCACAATTCCTCTTGGATGCTCGACCATGACGCCTAACCGTCTGGAAGAAGCACAGTCTTCAAAGGTAACAAGCGTCGGATCCACGCAGGATCAATCTCTTGATGATGCTCAATCACTTTGGGTTTGTAGGGTTTGGTTTTGGGTTTTCCTCACTCGATGATTTTCGCTCAAAGTCCTCGGAGGATGGGTTGCTCTCAAATGACAAGTGTCAAGTTTCTCTCGAGCAGCCAACCAGCTAGTGGTTGTAGGGGCGGCTACTTATAGCCTAGGGAGCAGCCCGACATGATAAGACATAAATGCCCTTCAATGATATGACCGTTAGGTGGATAAGATATTTTGGGACAGGTGGTGGCGCAAGAAGACAAGAACGGTCGGAAATTTGAATCTCAAATTCCTCGGGGCTATCATGTGTAGGCAATCCAGCCTTTGGCGAATTCCTAACTCCTCGGTCGAACAAATTCTCGTGACGGAAGAACTTCGTCTCTCCATCAAGAAATTGACTGAATCAGTATGAGATTTCCAAAGGCTTCACTCAAGGGATTGGTAGGTGTAGGATTTTGAGTTGAGCATCACATGGAAATTTTTCCTTAGTATTTCCTCGACCCCCTTTAACAGTACGGTGTTTCCTATGACTCAAGAAAGAGAAAACGAAACTACGAAAAACAAAAGTCTTCACGCTTCATGTTCCTCAAATGAATACCAAGTCTTCAAGATCACACCAATTTCTTCACTTTCAAAGTCTTGTAAAGTCTTCGAATATCAAAGTCTTGAGTCGAAGAACTTCATTTTTAGGGGTCGACTTTCTCTGTAAATATCAAACTCCTCATAGACTTATAGACCTGTGTACACTCACAAACACATTAGTTTCTTAACCTATAAGTCTTCAATACACCAAAATCACTAAGGGGCACTAGATGCACTTACACCTTTATATACGGGGGCAGGGGGCATCCTAGGACACACAAGTTGACAGTTGTCTTAGAGGTGTGTGGTGCCCTCCTCCACAGATTTTCACCTCGGTCATATTAGTGCTTAGGTGAAGCCCTGCGTCGGTAACTTCATCAACACCGTCACCACGCCGTCGTGCGAAAGGAACTCTCCCTCGGCCTCAGCTGGATCAAGAGTGCGAGGGACGTCATCAAGCTGAACGTGTGCAGATCGCGGAGGTGCCGTGCGTTCGGTACTTGATCGGTTGGATCGCGAAGACGTTCGACTACATCAACCGCATTACTTAACGCTTCCGCTTTCGGTCTACGAGGGTACATGGACACACTCTCCCCTCTCGTTGCTATGCATCTCCTAGATGGATCTTGTGTGTGCGTAGGAAATTTTTTGAAATTACTGCATTCCCCAACAACGGCGCTCAAACCCCAGTCCTTCGCCGGCTGGGGATCCAGCACGTCGAGGTCGTCAGTTGCCGCCTACTCCTCCTTATGCTTTGCCCGCTTTCGCTTCTGCGCGGGTGACGCGGCCTGGCTTACTGGCAGGCGCGCGCGCGTCCTGTACCATCGGAACAGTGTACAGTTTTCCATCATGGCATCATCATCGTATCAAACGGCGGAGTCACTGTATACGACTGTTCCATGCTATGTAGCCTCCTCTACCCTCTACGGTCGCATTCAATACAGGGTCGATGTGTCCTAGTTCTATTGGTAGGCATAGCGGGAGCAGGCGAGCTCGTCCGCTCCTTCGCTGCTCTCATTCCCCCATTCACTATTATAAGATGTTCTAACTTTTTCCCTGAATTGGATGTATATAGATGCGTTTTGGTGTGTTTGTTCACTCATCTCAATTCGTATGTAGTCCATATTGAAATATCTAAAACATACATATTCGCCAATTTTCATACAAAAATTGTATGATAAAAATTATACTTCAGAAAAAAAATTGTCCATGTGAAATGGAGACACTAGAATAACCTCTCTCCCTAGCCCCTAGGGCTCATTATCCTCACATTTTCCAGTATAGGAAACAAATAGTAAGAAAGAATTAGCATAAAATGTGATAATATTTTTTTTCTTTTCTAAAAAGGGGAGTATCCGGCATCTGCATCAAGCGATGCACATGTCCATTTTATTAAACATGGCACAAGTTCAAGTCACCGGGTACCAAATAGAAATAGAAATAAAACACAAGCAAAATAGGCCAAAATCGAGATTATATAGCTCAACCACGCCATATTGGTTGAACAAACCCGTGCAACTATTTCTAGTCGACTGCACCCAAAGGCCATAAGCGCATGTCTGCCCACGCGTTGTAGTGTGACCGCGTATGAATTGACGGCGTAGCTATATAGATAACCTACAAAATTTAGGAGTAGATGGTCTGTTAAAAACACACTCATTCTGGAAAATACCAAGTTGTCCAAAGAACGACACAAACTACCTCACGATTTGGCCTTTCATACTACTAGATGACCAGTTGCGCCCATGGCGCAAAAAGCGAGAGCGGAGCCAAGTCGTATAGCATACATAGCTTCATAGCTTAAAAGAAAGTATTGAGATCACTTATAATCTATTACATATAAGATTGATTTAGAACCACTTAGCAAAAGCGAGTTGCGCCCATGCATATAAGATTGATTCAAAACCAACTTAGCAAATACTTATAATCCATTACATGGTAGCTTCATAGCATAAAAGAAAGTATTAAGATCACTTGATTATAGCATACATTGGCTTTATAAAGCAAGCTATATTAGTAGAGATGCATTGCATGAGTTCTATTTTTGCTGCCAGTAGGTATATGCCCCAGCGGTACTTGTTTATTTTTTGCAGAATGTATTCTTATTGCAAAGTCATATCGTGAAGTTGTTCTGCAACATAGCTTACTTGTGAGAGAGTATGTTCAGATCATTATCTTCAGGTGTTGATCCTCGAGTGAAATTAACTATGTGTTAGAAATGAAATGCATAAGCTAGTTTAGTAAGTTCGGAAAGCGGTCCGTGAGTGTGCTCGTGAGAATCTCTATTCCTCCTGCTTGTCTCCTTTCTTTGCAACAGCTTAAGCTTCCAAATGTTGTTTGCATCAAGACCAGCAGTCCTTACTTTGTATGTTGAGTAAACAACATTTGGAAGCTTAAGCTGTTGCAACATGGCATCTAGAAGCATCTTTGCTGGGATCCTAATTTTCCATCAGGAGATGCTAATAAACAAAGAGAAAATACTGCAAGGAAGGGTGAGAAGAAAAGTGATGCTAAACAACAGTAATAGCAAGGAAATGTACAACTCATATGTACAAATTCGAACTCTTAAGTTTTTGTTGGGATAAATCAATATTGAATATTACTTAGCAATTGGTAAGACGTATATCTGAAAACTTCCAGCCGATCAAAAAACTGAGATGAACAGGGTTTTCAGTTTCTTCGAAACGAATTGGATATTTGCATATACAATCTTTTAGGCACCAAGAAAACAGGAAAACGGCATGTATCAGCTGGTACAAACGCATCAATTAGGGTCTTGAGAGAGTAAATTATTAGAATGTGTGTCATAGGAAAACTGGAACTTACAATAGCACAAAGTGAAAAAAAATCATGTGAATCTCTAGGAAAGATCACGGATAAATGGATGGTGTTTGTACGCTGTTACCATCCTCTACATATTGGCCAACACGATACTCTGTGAGATATCGACACAGCTCAACGTTGAGATGCTTCCTCATAGGTAGAACAATGCAACAACGCTAGACCCCTTGCTAACACCATTTTGATCACACGTTACCTATTAAATAAATTTGGTCAGCTATGATCATACATGTATTTGCAGCACGTATGAAGCATAACAAACATGACTGCCATGAAGAAACAACCAACCACAGTGAATTATGAACAGTTCTGAAGTATTAACATTAATGCAGATAATGAGAGTACATCAACATAATACCATGCCAATGAACTGGGAAGGGGTAAAAGAAATTAAAAATGCCCAGCGTAACCAGTTACTTGTTGGGGGCAAATGCCCAATGATATTTGGAATAAGCTTTGCCATGTCTCTTTATTATGCTAATTGACAGCCTTAAAATTGTACGATAGATATATTATACTTCTGGCACGTTTCATATGATCAATCAACTTCATATGATCTGAAACATTTTGATCTTTGAAAATTTTGGCACAATGCTGGCCTTCCACCAAAACTCACCAAGGCCTTGTTCGGTTGAGTGTGGTTCCGAGAAAATTTAAGGGGTTTGAGGGGGATTTAAGCCCCTTGTAAGTCAAAATATGTCCCAATCCTTCCAATCCCCCCGCCCCAATCCTCTTGGCGAGAGGATTAACCGAACAAGCCCTAAAAGGCACAGGGAAATAGTCAGCTGAAGAAATTTTGATCAAAATTGTCACACTAAAATTACGAAAAAAATGGCATAAAGCTATTTATGGCAGTGCAATGGAAACTGTTGTATATGCTTGAAGACCAAACAAAATATGATAAATTATGTAGTGAAGAGATGAAGTAGCCTACAATGGTCTGAAGAAACCTGTACAAATTCAGAGGGCTCGGTTACAACCTGGACAGCATGCTAGGCACCCAAAATGTTGGCATCTTGCCTGGCTACAAATGAAATAAATCATATTAGAACATAAATTCCTAGCCTCTCATGAAGACACCATGGGCAAGGTGGCACAACGGTAATTGTGGACTTAGGTCTCAGGTCTGATGGTAGTAGATAAGCTTCTAACAGATAAATGTTCAGTCCGACAATTGAGGAGGAAAAGCAGTGTGATAGGAGAATATATAGCCAATAGGTATATAATTGGATATAGCAGCTTGCTCGAAACTCACAAGAAGGAAAGCATAATACTATAATTCACAATACTTGGAAAAGAGACATGAGATTTTACCTAACATTAGCATTTGCTTTTTAATCAAGTTCACGATGTAGTCAGCAAACCAAAAGGATCCAGCCTTCATGCAACAGTAGTCGTGTGCGTGGCCTTCTTTCTCGATCGACAAGGCAACCCCCAGGGCATGCTTTGGGATCTGTAATTTAACACTCCAAGAAAAAACAATATGAGCAAAGCTAGAGCATAATCTGAGTAATGTTATTGAAATAATGAATGAGATCTATTCACCTCTTCCAAGTGATTCAACGGACCATAGTGATCATCCACACCGAATAGAAAAGCAATTTGGTCCTGCTTTGCTCTGATTAAATTCCAGTCCAACTCTTCAATCATGAAGCTGGAGCACATAACATGGTTAAGAACAGACTGGTACGCAAGTAGAAAATAGGAAGAAACTCTTGTATGTTTACCGGTGTCGTGGAGACCAAGGAGGAAGGCAATGGGTATAAGGATAGAGCAGACGACCAGCGCCGCGACGGCGGCTGCCATGCTGGTGCAGAGGCGTTTGACCCAATTTTATGATTAAGTTTTTGGTTATCCAATCCAAGTTTTAATTCAACACTTAGTAGCTCGCATCGCCCTTCTACTACAATTTCTTCGTGGCACATCTGCCTGCAGCGGCTACTCCTGTATCCAACGTCCATCTATAAGGAATCAAACACAAGGAACTGCAAGTTCTGCTGTAATTAGTTCTCCTCTTTTTCTGGACATAATTTCAGTTCCAATTAGGAAACCACAATGTGCCTAATCCAGAATTGCTTCTACAGGCACCAACAATAATTAGTAAATTAGTCGTGTCCAGCATCAAACTGATCCACGGACTTTCACAAAAGCACAATTAGGGATTATAGAGGATTTGACCCTTGAAGCGGACCTGCTCTTTTGCTCCTTGTTTGCTTCTTAGGGATTACACGGAGCATCTCCTTAGCTTTCTTCTGCTCGCCTTGCAGGGCATCACTCGTGTACTTTCCCGGCCACTCCTTCTCTAGCACCATTCACTTCAGTCTACTTCTCATCAGTGAGCGGCACATGTGAGACAAATTCTACCATCGTTTCCAATGATTGTTCCAATAGAAACTTGCGTGCACAATTATAAATAAGAGAAAATGTCGCCACAATATTACATGGCAAAGGTGTTGAACCTGATAATAACTGATGATCCACCAACTTGCAACCTTCAAAGTCCGGCTTCAGCTGCAGCCTCTGTACACTTTGGCTGAAGTTATCTTGCATACTCACTTCCTGAAACAAGCCTAAAATGGTCACCAGAAGATAATAATTGTGAGCATTTGTATCTTTTTCTGTCGCAAGCTTGGCAGTGGTTTTCTAAGCTTATTACGTGCCCAAGAACATAGAACAACATGTACTTTCTGTTGGGGAACGTAGTAATTTCAAAAATTTTCCTACGATCACGCAAGACCATGGTGATGGCATAGCAACGAGAGGGAAGAAGTGTGTCGTCCACGCCCTCGTGAGACCGAAAGCGAAGCGTTATAACAACGCTGTTGATGTAGTCGACGTCTTCACGACCCGACCGATCCAAGCACCGAACGTCACGGCACCTCCGAGTTCTGCACACGTTCAGCTCGATGACGTCCCTCGAACTCCGATCCAGCCGAGTGTCGAGGAGAGTTCCGTCAAGACGACGGCGTGGTGGACGATGATGATGTTCCACCGACGCAGGCTTCGCCTAAGCTCCGCTACGGTATGATCGAGGTGTAATCTGGTGGAAGGGGCACCGACACGGCTAAGGAACGATCTAATCGATCAACTTGTGTGTCATGGGGTGCCCCTGCCCTGTATATAAAGGAGGGAAGGGAGGGGCTGGCGGCCTAGGAGGGAGGCGCTAGGGTGTCCTACTCCTACTAGGAGTAGGATCCCCCAAATCCTAGTCCAACTAGGGTTTGACCAAGGGGAGAGGGAGAGGCGCCACCCCTTCTCCTAATCCTAATAGGACTAGGGAAGGGGAAGGCTGCGCCAGCTATAGGGCCCCTTTTTCTTTCCCACTAAGGCCCATCAAGGCCCATTGACTCCCCGGAGGTTCCGTAACCCCGGTACTCAGTAAAATTCCCAATTTCACCCGGAGTGATTCCGAGTCCAAATATAGGCTTCCAATATATCAATCTTTATGTCTCGACCATTTTGAGACTCCTCGTCATGTCCGTGATCTCATCCGGGACTCAACAACCTTCGTACATCAATATCATATAAACTCATAATAAGCATCATCGAAACTTTAAGCGTGCGGACCCTACGGGTTCGAGAACTATGTAGACATGGTCGAGACACCTCTCGGTCAATAACCAATAGCGGGACCTGGATGCCCATATTGGCTCCTACATATTCTACGAAGATCTTTATCGGTCGACCGCATAACAACATCGTTGTTCCTTTGTCATCGGTATGTTACTTGCCCGAGATTCGATCGTCGGTATCCAATACCTAGTTCAATCTCGTTCTTGGCAAGTCTCTTTTCTCGTTCCGTAATACATCATCTCACAACTAACACCTTTAGTTGCAATGCTTGCAAGGCTTATGTGATGTGCATTACCGAGAGGGCCCGAGATACCTCTCGACAATCGGAGTGACAAATCCTAATCTCGAAATATGCCAACCCAACATGTACCTTCGGAGACACCTGTAATGTACCTTTATAATCACCCGATTACGTTGTGACGTTTGGTAGCACCCAAAGTGTTCCTCGGCAAACGGGAGTTGCATAATCTCATAGTCATAGGAACATGTATAAGTCATGAAGAAAAGCACTAGCAACAAACTATACGATCAGGTGCTATGCTAATGGAATGGGTCATGTCAATCAGATCATTCAACCAATGATGTGATCCCATTAATCAAATAACAACTCCTTGTTCATGGTTAGGAAACATAACCATCTTTGATTAACGAGCTAGTCAAGTAGAGGCATACTAGTGACACTCTGTAGGTTTATGTATTCACACATGTATTATGTTTCCGGTTAATACAATTCTAGCATGAATAATAAACATTTATCATGATATAAGGAAATAAATAATAACATTATTATTGCCTCTAGGGCATATTTCCTTGATCTCCCACTTGCACTAGAGTCAATAATCTAGTTCACATCGCCATGTGATTCAACATCAATAGTTCACATCTATATGTGGTTAACACCCATAGTTCACATCGACATGTGACCAACACCCAAAGGGTTTACTAGAGTCAGTAATCTAGTTCACATCGCCATGTGATTAACACCCAAAGAGTACTAAGGTGTGATCATGTTTTGCTTGTGAGATAATTTTAGTCAACGGTGCATCACATTCGAGCCGTAAGTATTTTGCAAATCTCTATGTCTACAATGCTCGCACGGAGCTACTCTAGCTAATTGCTCCCACTTTCAATATGTATCTAGATCGTGACTTAGAGTCATCCAGATCGGTGTCAAAACTTGCATCGACGTAACCCTTTACGCATTTAACCTTTTGTCACTTCCATAATCGAGAAACATATCCTTATTCTACTAAGGATAATTTTGACCGCTGTCCATTGATCTACTCCTAGATCACTATTGCACTCCTTGCCAAGCATAGTGGTAGGGTATGCAATAGATCTGGTACACTGACATGACATCTTGTATAGAACCTATGGCTGATGCATAGGGAATGACTTTCATTCTCTTTCTATCTTCTGCCGTGGTCGGATTTTGAGTCTTACTCAATCTCACACCTTGTAACACAGGCAAGAACTCTTTCTTTGGCTGTTCCATTTTGAACTACTTCAAAATCTTGACAAGGTATGTACTTATTGAAAAACTTATCAAGCGTCTTGATCTATCTCTATAGATCTTGATGCTCAATATGTAAGCAGCTTCACTGAGGTCCTTCTTTGAGAAACTCCTTTCAAATACTCCTTTATGCTTTGCGAATAATTCCACATTATTTCCGATTAACAATATGTCATTCACATATACTTATCGAAATGTTGTAGTGCTCCCACTCACTTTCTTGTAAACACGAGCTTCTCCAAAAGTCTCAGATAAAACCATATGCTTTGATCACACTATCAAAGCGTTTATTCCAACTCGAGATGCTTGCACAGTCCATAGATGGATCATTGGAGCTTGCACATTTTGTTAGCTCCTTTAGGATTGACAAAACCTTCGGATTGCATCATATACAACTCTTCTTTAATAAATCCATTAAAGAACGTAGTTTTGACATCCATTTGCCGATTTCATAAAATGTGGCAATTGCTAACATGATTCGGACAGACTTAAGCATCGCTACTGATTGAGAAAATCTCATTTGTAGTCAACTCCTTGAACTTGTCGAAAACCTTTTGTGACAAGTCGAGCTTTGTAGATAGTAACACTACTATCGATTGTCCGTCTTCCTCTTGAAGATCCATTTATTTAACATGGCTTGCTGATCATCGAGCAAGTCCATCAAAGTCCACACTTTGTTCTCATATATGGATCCCATCTCAGATTTCATGGTCTCAAACCATTTCATGGAATCTGGGCTCATCATCGCTTCCTCATAGTTCGTAGGTTCATCATGGTCTAGTAACATGACTTCTAGAATAGGATTACCGTACCACCTTTGGTGCGGATCTTACTGGAAGACCTACGAGGTTTGGTAGCAACTTGATCTGAAGTTTCATGATCATCATCATTAACTTCCTCACTAATTGGTGTAGGAATCATGGAACTGATTCTGTGATGAACAACTTTCCAATAAGGAGAAGGTACAATTACCTCATCAAGTTCTACTTTCCTCCCACTCACTTCCTTCGAGAGAAACTTCTTCTCTAGAAAGGATCCATCTTAGCAACAAATGTCTTGCTTTCGGATCTGTGATAGAAGGTGTACCCAATAGTTACCATTGGGTATTCTATGAAGACGCATTTCTCCGATTTGGGTTCGAGCTTATCGGTGAAAACTTTTCACATAAGCATCACAACTCAAACTTTAAGAAACGACGACTTAGGTTTCTTGCTAAACCATAGTTCATACGGTGTCATCTCAGCGGATTTAGATGGTGCCCTATTAAGCGTGAATGCAGCTGTCTTTAATGCATAACCCCAAAACGATAGTGGTAAATCGGTAAGATACATCATAGATCGCACCATATCAAAATAAAGTACTGATTCTGACGTTCGAACACACCATAATGTTGTGGTGTTCCATGTGGCGTGAGCTGTGAAACTATTCCACATTGTTTTCATTGAAGACCAAACTCGTAACTCAAATATTCATCTCCACGATCAGATCGCGAAACTTTATTTTCTTGTTGCGATGATTTTCCACTTCACTCTGAAATTCTTTGAACCTTTCAACTATTTCAGACTTATGTTTCATCAAGTAGATATACCCATATCTACTCAAATCATCTTGTGAAGGTCGAAAATAACGATACTTGCCACGAGCATCAACACTCATTGGATCGCATACATCGGTATGTATTATTCCCAATAAGTCAAGTAGCTTGTTCCATTGTTCCGGAGAACGGAGTTTTAGTCATCTTGCCCAAAAGGCACGGTTCATAAGCATCAAATGATTCATAATCAAGTGATTCCAAAAGTCCATCAAGATGGAGTTTTCTTCATGCGCTTTACACCAATATGACCTAAACGGCGATTGCCACAAATAAGTTGCACTATCATTATTAACTTTGCATCTTTTGGTTTCAATATTATGAATATGTGTATCACTATGATCGAGATCCAATGAACCATTTTCATTGAGTGTGTAACCATATAAGGTTTTATTCATGTAAATGAACAACAATTTATTCTCTTACTTAAATGAATAACAGTATTGCAATAAACATGATCAAATCATATTTATGCTCAACACCAAATAACACTTATTTAGGTTCCACACTAATCCCGAAAGTATAGGGAGTGTGAGATGATGATCATATCAATCTTGGAACTACTTCCAACACTCATCGTCACTTCCCTTCAACTAGTTTACATTCATTCGAAACTCCGTTTGATTACTACTCTTAGCAATCGAACCAGTATCAAATCTTGAGGGTTGCTATGAACACTAGTAAAATACACATCAATAATCTGTATATCAAATATACTTTTGTTCACTTTGCCAACCTTCTTATCCGCCAAATACTTGGGGTAGTTCCGCTCAAAGGACCAGCACGCTTGCAATAGAAGCACTCGGTTTGAGCTTAGGACCAGACTTGGGTTTCTTCTCTTGATCGACAACTTGCTTGCTGCTCTTTTGAAGTTTCCTTTTCTTTCCTTTGCCCTTTTCTTGAAACTAGTGGTTTTGTTAACCATCAACACTTGATGCTCCTTTTGATTTCTACCTCCATGCTTTCAAAGATCGCGAAGAGCTCGGGCATAGTTTTGGTCATCCCTTGCATATTATAGTTCATCACGAAGCTCTTGTAGCTTGGTGGCGTGATTGGAGAATTCATCAATGACGCAATCATCCGGAAGATTAACTCCCAGTTGAATCAAGTGATTGTTATATCCGGACATTACGAGTATATGCTCACCGATGAACCATTCTCCTCCATCTTACAGCTATAGAACTTATTGGAGACTTCATATCTCTCAATCCGGGCATTCGCTTGGAATATTAACTTCAACTCTGGAACATCTCATATGCTCCATGGTGTTCAAAACGACGTTGAAGTCCCGGTTCTAAGCCGTAAAGCATGGCACCTTGAACTATAGAGTAGTCATCACTTTGCTTTGCAGACGTTCACAACTTCGGCGCAGCCCTTGCACCAGGCACGGCACCTAACGGTGCTTCGGGACGTAATTCTTCTGCAGCAATAAGGATAATCCTCGTTACGGACCCAGTCCGTGTAATTGCTGCCATCATCTTTCAACTTTGCTTTCTCAAGGAACGCATTAAAATTCAACGGAACAACAAAGACGAGCCATCTATCTACACATCATAGACAAGCAAGATACTATCGGTACTAAGTTCATGATAAATTTAAGTTCAATTAATCATATTACTTAAGAACTCCCACTTAGAAAAATATCCTCCAATTCTCTAAGTGATTGCGTGATCCATTTCAACTACACCATGACCGATCATCACGTGTGATGGAGTAGTTTCAATGGTGAACATCAATATGTTGATCATATCTACCATATGATTCACGCTCGACCTTCGGTCTCCGTGTTCGAGGTCATATCTTATATGCATAGCTCGTCAAGTATAACCTGAGTATTCGCGTGCGCAACTGTTTTGCACCCGTTGTATTTGAGCGTAGAGCCTATCACACCCGATCATCACGTGGTGTCTCAAAGACGAAGAACTTTCATAGCGGTGCATACTCGGGAGAACACTTCTTGATAATTTAGTAAGGGATCATCTTATAATGCTACCGTCAATCACAAGCAAAATAAGATGCATAAAGGATTAACATCACATGCAATCAATATAAGTGATATGATATGGCCATCATCATCTTGTGCTTGTGATCTCCATCTCGAAGCACCGTCATGATCACCATCGTCACCGCGCGACACCTTGATCTCCATCGTAGCATCGTTGTCGTCTCGCCAACTATTGCTTCTCGACTATCGCTACTGCTTAGTGATAAAGTAAAGCAATTACATGGCGTTGCATTTCATACAATAAGCGACAACCATATGGCTCCTGCCGATTGCCGATAACTTCGGTTACAAAACATGATCATCTCATACAATAAAATATAGCATCACGTCTTGACCATATCACATCACAACATGCCTGCAAAAACAAGTTAGGCGTCCTCTACTTTGTTGTTGCAAGTTTTACGTGGCTGCTACGGGCTGAGCAAGAACCGTTCTTACCTACGCATCAAAACCACAGCGATACTTCGTCAAATAGACTCCGTTTAACCTTCTCAAGGACGGGCGTAGCCACACTCGATTCAACTAAAGTGAGAGAGCAGACACCCGCCATCACCTTTAAGCAACGAGTGCTCACGGCGGTGAAACCAGTCTCGCGTAAGCGTCGCGTAATGTCGGTCCGGGCCGCTTCATCTCACAATACCGCTGAACCAAAGTATGACATGCTGGTAGGTAGTATGACTTGTATCGCCCACAACTCACTTGTGTTCTACTCGTGCATATGACATCAACGCATAAAACCAGGCTCGGATGCCTTTGTTGGGGAGCGTAGTAATTTCAAAAATTTTCCTACGATCACGCAAGACCATGGTGATGGCATAGCAACGAGAGGAAGAGTGTCGTCCACGTACCCTCGTGAGACCGAAAGCGGAAGCGTTATAACAACGCGGTTGATGTAGTCGACGTCTTCACGACCCGACCGATCCAAGCACCGAGCGTCACGGCACCTCCGAGTTACGCACACGTTCAGCTCGATGGCGTCCCTCGAACTCCGATCCAGCCGAGTGTCGAGGAGAGTTCCGTCGACCGACGGCGTGGTGGCGATGATGATGTTCCACCGACGCAGGCTTCGCCTAAGCTCCGCCACGGTATGATCGAGGTGTAATCTGGTGGAAGGGGCACCGCACACGGCTAAGAGCGATCTAATCGATCAACTTGTGTGTCATGGGGTGCCCCTGCCCTGTATATAAAGGAGGGAAGGGAGGGCTGGCCGGCCTAGGAGGGAGGCTTAGGGTGTCCTACTCCTACTAGGAGTAGGATCCCCCCAAATCCTAGTCCAACTAGGGTTTGACCAAGGGAGAGGGAGAGAGGCGCCACCCCTTCTCCTAATCCTAATAGGACTAGGGAAGGGGAAGGCTGCGCCAGCTATAGGGCCCCTTTTCTCTTTCCCACTAAGGCCCATCAAGGCCCATTGACTCCCGGGAGGTTCCGGTAACCCCGGTACTCGGTAAAATTCCCAATTTCACCCGGAGTGATTCCGAGTCCAAATATAGGCTTCAATATATCAATCTTTATGTCTCGACCATTTGAGACTCCTCGTCATGTCCGTGATCTCATCCGGGACTCGAACAACCTTGGTACATCAATATCATATAAACTCATAATAAGCATCATCGAAACTTTAAGCGTGCGGACCCTACGGGTTCGAGAACTATGTAGACATGGTGAGACACCTCTCGGTCAATAACCAATAGCGGGACCTGGATGCCCATATTGGCTCCTACATATTCTACGAAGATCTTTATCGGTCGGACCGCATAACAACATCGTTGTTCCCTTTGTCATCGGTATGTTACTTGCCGAGATTCGATCGTCGGTATCCAATACCTAGTTCAATCTCGTTCTTGGCAAGTCTCTTTTCTCGTTCCGTAATACATCATCTCACAACTAACACCTTTAGTTGCAATGCTTGCAAGGCTTATGTGATGTGCATTACCGAGAGGGCCCGAGATACCTCTCCGACAATCGGAGTGACAAATCCTAATCTCGAAATATGCCAACCCAACATGTACCTTGGAGACACCTGTAATGTACCTTTATAATCACCCGATTACGTTGTGACGTTTGGTAGCACCCAAAGTGTTCCTCGGGCAAACGGAGTTGCATAATCTCATAGTCATAGGAACATGTATAAGTCATGAAGAAAAGCACTAGCAACAAACTATACGATCAGGTGCTATGCTAATGGAATGGGTCATGTCAATCAGATCATTCAACCAATGATGTGATCCCATTAATCAAATAACAACTCCTTGTTCATGGTTAGGAAACATAACCATCTTTGATTAACGAGCTAGTCAAGTAGAGGCATACTAGTGACACTCTGTAGGTTTATGTATTCACACATGTATTATGTTTCCGGTTAATACAATTCTAGCATGAATAATAAACATTTATCATGATATAAGGAAATAAATAATAACATTATTATTGCCTCTAGGGCATATTTCCTTCACTTTCATACTACATTCAGAATTTGTGTATCCTGATAGTCTTTTAGATCTCTGAACAGAGCTAACATATATTGAAAAACCGTGGAACTTTAAACAGTCAGATCAAGTAACTGACTTCTCCTAATTCCATAGCGAGGTGAGCCAATTCGCCTGGACGGTTAGAAAACAAATTATGGATAATAGTAGAGATCTTAGGGCCTTTAGGTGTTTCTTTGTTGATCTATAGACACAGTGAGGACATCCAACTTTCAAGCAAGGGTCAGCTCTAAAAATTGGGTTCACCACCAGCCTATTTGCAGCACCTAGCTTTATCTCCTCGTGCTATTTCTGAATGCAGTGTGATATTATTATGACTACAGTTTAGATTGGTTGAAACAAAGAAAGCTAAGAACCAGACAAAATATAAAATTATTATGTGCTTTTTTAGGCATAGACAAACATGAATGTGTAGGACAGTAATTTGCTAAGGGCATAACAAAAATGATAGCAGAAGAAGGCACAAACTTTAGACATGGTGGAGATGCAAAGCTAACCAGGCAATGGAGGGAACATGCTTCCTCTTCTCCGTTGAATCCATCACCAAGGTGGGGGTGGGGGGGATGGATCCGTCCTTCCCTGATGAGAGCAGAGTAGCAAGGGAGAGAGGACGAACTCAAGAGGCGGCGGCGGTGCTCCGAGCACCGCGAAGCTGGTCGACCGCGCAGACAGAAACGAGGGAGGAGTTGTAGCAGCGGCTGGAGAGGGAGGATGGATGCGGGAGGAATGCAGCGACCATGGGGATCGGCCCGACCTCGCAGGTGCAGGCCGACAGCAGCCGATGACCCTCTCCCCTCTCACTTTCTCCGTTGTGGCCTTCAGTGGCGGCGCACCCGGGGGGGACGATATGCGAGGGGGGCTGAGGCGGCGGCTAGGGTGGGGGGAGGGGGAGGCAGAGGGGGGAAGCTGCTGAGGTGGGAGGAGGAGGAGGCGGCGGCTAGGGTGGGGAAGGGGGGAGGCGACTGAGTCGGACGCTCACTGTTTCCCTTCGCTCGGGCTCGTTCCCTTCGCTCGCTCGTGAATAAAAGGAGACGTGGCTGGTGCCGCTAGTTGGGCGCACTAGCTCATCGTTTATATGTTCAACCCTTCGCTCGCTCGCGAATAAAAGGAGACGTGGCTGGTGCCGCTAGTTGGGCGCACTAGCTCATCGTTTATATGTTCAATGATGAATGCCGCCTAACCAATTTTCCAAACAGATTTGGTATGCTCGTTGGTGGTGCTAAATTACAGGTAACATGAATTATGCACCAAATCAAGGTGGTGAACGAGCATGACATGAATAAATGATGAATTATTTCCTTTTGATCCCAAAAACATTTTTAGCTACCATGCAAATTACGTTTTGCGAGATAATTTTTGGTAAGAACTACCTCCCTCTGTCAAAGACACATGAAGGATTTAATCATAGAAGGGACTTTAGTTTTCCAAATATGCTTCCCGTGAAAAATAGGCCCAAATCCTAAAAAGTGTGTATGCACTATTTCGCTCAATCGAGCGGCTGCTCCACTCACGCATGCAAAAGTCTTTATACGTGACGTGGCATGTATTGTTAGGATCACAGCACTTATCAATGTCTATGTGCACTTAATTTGGGTTTTCAAAATTTTAAAAAGTCATATCTTTCAAACCCCGCGTTGGAATTCAGATCCGTTTTCACCGTTGAAACTCTCGCGATGAGATCTTTGAAACTAGATCTCGCATGAGTATGTTTCGACGAATTTTTTTCGATGCCAACTTTGATGCTATATGATGCAACTCTATTACTACTAGACAATGCCCCGCACGTTGCAGCGTGATGGTAGTGTTAAGCAATTTGAAAGAGATGGGCACATGGTCGATAAGGAGAAAAGGAGTAAAAAAGAAAAATAAGAAATATTTTGCAGCAGAAGATGGTTTGGATTTAATATGTAACTCTGAAATAGAGTAGTGAGCATGACTGTCTCCCCACGCATTATTGTGGTAACTTTGTTAAAAAATGTGTAAGTAGTTGACAAAAATAACTAAATCTAATGAAAAGAAAATTATAAGCTTGAAAATCAATAAAAGAAAGTGTATAATAATAGAATAAAAACATTTGAATTACAGTTAAAAATGTCATTTCGAACAAAAATGTGAAGGATGGCTAACATGAATATATGATGTGGTGACGTTACATGCATAGACTAATGCAGAAATAATTGTAATTTATAAATAAAATGCATGACTTGCTTATGTGGCAGATTTTGCATGGCCTAGTGGGAGAGAAGACTTAAATGCATTGCTTAGTGGGATGTTGAGGTGGACATTTTGCATGTTGAGAGAATTGTGATGAACTTCTAAAAAATGTAAGGTATGGTGCAACTTTAGTACTACATGGTGCAACTTTTTTAAAAATCAATTTTAAAGCTGCATGATCCAACTTCATATGAAGACGCAACCTAGCAACCATGACAACTAACTTTTTGTGATGTGCAACTAGTCTGTTGCTCACGCCAACTACCTAGTAGTCGATGTACAACCCCTCCCTACTCGTGCATGTGTACGTTCCACAACTGGCATACCTTGCCCGACCTACCCTACCATCGCTATGTGCAACTTAGTTTGTTTTTCCGGCCAACTGCCTAGTAGTTGATGTGCAACTCCTTTCCCTCTTTATTTATGGATTTGTAGTTTCAGTTGGCAGGGACAACCGAGGAAGTTGCACACAATCTGCTAGGCAGTTGGCCTGGGCAATAGACGAAGTTGCACATTTCACTGGCAAGGATTGTTGGATGGTGAAAAATTGCACATCTACGAGGGTAGAAAAAGTTGCCTATAGGGGGCCCTAAAGTTGCGCATCTTACTAGCACTGGTGGTTGGGACGGGGTGCTAGCAGTGAAAACTACACATCCATGGGATCCCAAAAAAAACTGCACACCAGCTGTTAGGAGTTGTCGGTGCAGCATCCAAAGTTGCAAACTGTGAAAATGGATATCTACGGACATGAGAAAAGTTGCACATCGACTACTAGGCAATTGGCAGAGGCAGCAGACAAAATTGCACATCTCACTAGTAAGGGGGTAGTTTGGGTTAGAGGCGCCATAAGTGAAAACTGCACGTCCACGGACAGGGAAAAAGTTGCACATCAATTATCAGGTAGTTGCACATCGATAGGTAGGCAGTTGCACCAAACAGGGACTAAATTGCACAAAACAAAGTTTGTTGAAACATACTCATGAGGGATCAAGTTTTAAAGAGCAAGTCACAAGGATTTCAACGGTGAAAATGGATCTTAATTATGACGCATAGTTTGAAAGATACAACTTTTTAAAAATTTGAAAACTCTAGATTAAATGCATTCACAGATGTTCACATGGATGTTTTTCTGTTTATTGTACCTTTCCTAATAGTAATATGGATTAGAATGATCCTTATACGAATTAGGGGATGAGTTATTTCTGTTTATAGATTACGGGACAAAAATATCCTTTTTGGACCGGCCACTTGGGACGGCTAGGGAGCAACCAGCCGCTCCCTAGACACGTCCGGATTTGTAAGCTCTGCATATAGGGACTTCACAGTGAAGACCCACTAGAAGTCAATTTCCAATGTGTCCGACATCTAAGTTAGATTTATCAAAATCAACCTACTACCTAAATGGATCCAATTAGTCCATTTTTTCACCAAGTAAAGTCCTACGTAGTGTTCAAAGCTTGGCTCCAAAGCCCACCTATGCGAACTTTATGAGCACAATATTGTAAAGGATCGAGTATTGTAGAGCTAATGAAGTGTCACCCAATCATGCATCTTCATAAAGCTCATCAATTGCCCATTACTAACCTTAAAAAATCCTCCCTTGAGAAAGGAAGACTTGGTCTTCATCAACCCCTTCCAAAATGGTGAATAAGTAGGTTTTATCTCTACTCGGGATGTCGTTTTGGAGTACACTACACACGTATTTGTTATGCAACAACTCTTGACAAACACCTTCCTCGTTAAGCAATTTATACAACCATTTGATGAGTAAACACTTACTTCTAATTTTGAGGTACGTAAACGGAGGGACAACACATCACAATGTGATAATATTTCTTAGCCTAGTAGGTAGAATAATAATAATAATAATAATAATAATAATAATAATAATGATGATGATGATGATAATAATAATAATAATAATAGCAGTAGTAGTAGAAGTAGCAGTAGCAGCAGTAGTAGTAGTAGGAGTAGTTAATAGCAAAGTTGTGTCATGTAAAATGGTACCATGGCATTATGCATATGTCTAACTATACTCTAGCATCACTTGAGAGGGAATAGAGTTGTTCTAGTCTCATGTATTCAATATTAGTAACAAATGCATTATTAGATTCGATCCATGGAACCTAGCTAAGTAATTGTTTCATCTCGCCAAATGACAATAAAGAATGACATGACAGGACTGTGCATGAGGTCACTTAGCATATATCTTTGGTTCCATGCAACCCTCTCCTATTTACTATTCCATGAAGTAGCTTTTAAACATCTCTATGGCTCTATGGGACGGATACATGGGCTTGGGATCAAGGACCATCAAGTGCAATCGGACCCAGGCAGTTCTCTATGGCGTCGGCTCGGGATCAGGCCGAATTTCAAGGAGGGGGTGTTAATTAGGAGCCCCTTCTACACATACATGGCCTTGCCCCTTGGCCCAACTCATGGGTCTAGCTGTTGCAGCTACAGGTACCTGGAGAAGGCGACGAACGACTCATCCAGTGGATCACGAATGGCATTGACGGCTACCCCTTCTCCTACCCCTGCCTCTCTTCCTATTATTCCGTCGGAGCCCCATTCCCAGAAGCTCAAATTGATGCTTTTATTCACTGGATCCTTGAGAGAGAAACACACACAGAGAGGGAGGGGAGATATTACCCACACCTTAACAGAGAACAAGGGCTAGTTTGGTTGGATACCCAGGCTTCATGTTGGGTGTAAAGGGTGCCTGGTGTGCGCCTGGAAATTTCAGAAAAAAAATACCTGGCTAGGCATGCCTGTGTGAGACGTGTTTATTGGGGAACGTTGCATGGAAAACAAAAAAAATTGCGCACACGCAAGACCTATCCATGGAGATGCATAGCTACGAGAGTGGAGAGTGTGTTTACCTACCCTCGTAGACTGTTAAGCGGAAGCGTTTATCAACGCGGTTGATGTAGTCATACACCTTCATGATCCGCCCCAATCAAGTACCAAACGTACGGCACCTCCGCGTTCAGCACACGTTCAGATCAATGACGTCCTCGCCTTCTCGATCCAGCAAGAGAGGCAAAGTAGTAGATGAGTTCCGACAGCACGACGGTGTGGTGACGGTGGTGGTGAACTTGTTCCCGCAGGGCTTCGCCGTGCACTGCGGAAAAAACTTGACGGTGGATGAAACAGGGGAGAGGGGCGCCGCACACGGCTTGGGGATTGTTGTGGGTTGTGTGGCGCCCCCTCCCTCTCATGTATATATAGGTGGGGGGAGGGGAGGTAGCCAGGGTGCGCCCTAAGGATGGCCGTCGGCCCCCTTGGGGCGCCTGCCCTTTGCCCCCTTTCCTTCCTAGGGGGTGGAGGAGAAGGCAGGAAGGGGGGGGGGGGTCTGCTGCTCCTTGCCTTAGGCGCCCCCTTTCCTTCCCTATAGGGCCGGCGGGCAGGGAGAGGGCGCGCCAGCCCCTTGTGGGCTGGTGTGTTCCTCCCCTTGGTCCATTAGGCCCATATACTCTCTGTAGGTCTCCCGGAACCCCTTTCGGTGACCCGATGAATACCCGGTGCATTCTGAAACCTTTCCGAAGACCAAATACTATCGTCCTATATATCAATCTTTACCTCCGGACCATTCGAGAGCTCCTCGCCATGTTCGTGATCTCATCCGGGACTCCAAACAACATTTGGTCACCAAATCACATAACTCATATAGTACTATATCGTCAACAAACGTTAAGCGTGCGGACCCTACGGGTTCGAGAATGATGTAGACATGACCGAGACACCTCTCTGGTCAATAACCAATAGCGAGACCTGGATGTCCATATTGGTTCCTACATACTCTATGAAGATCTTTATCGGTCGAACCTTTATGACAACATACATAGTTCCCTTTGTATGTCAGTATGTTACTTGCCCGAGGTTCGATCGTTGGTATCTTCATACCTAGTTCAATCTCATTACCAGCAAGTCTCTTTACTCATTCTGTAATACATCATCTCGTAACTAACTCCTTAGTCACTTTGCTTGGAAGCTTCTTGTGACGCTGTATTACCGAGAGGGCCCAGAGATACCTCTCCGTCACACTGAGTGACAAATCCCAATCGCGATCCATGCCAACTCAACAGACACCTTCGGAGATACCTGTAGAGCATCTTTATGATCACCCAGTTATGTTGTGACGTTTCATAGCACACAAGGTATTCCTCCGGTATCCAGGAGTTGCATGATCTCATGGTCGAAGAATATGTATTTGACATCATGAAAGCAATAGCAATAAACTGGACGATTATATGCTAAGCTATCGAATGGGTTTTGTCCATCACAGTCCTAATGATGTGATCCCGTTATCAAGTGACAACTCATGTCTATGGGTAGGAAACCTCAACCATCTTTTATCAACGAGCTAGTCTAGTAGAGGCTTACTAGGGACACGGTATTTGTTTATGAATCCACACATGTATTTAAGTTTACGGTTAATATAATTCTAGCATGAATAATAAACCTTTATCATAAATAAGAAAATATAATAATAACAACTTTATTATTGCCTTTTGGGCATATTTCCATCAGTGTTTGGTGTGTGTCCTCAGCCTAGCCTTCTTTCATCGGAATTAAACTTATAAAGGATGAGCTAGGTGCTAGTCACAACCAAGGCCTCCACGTATGCAGTGAATAGTGCGAGCGAGCGAACGAGCCAGCGTCCGAGCGAAGGAAAACAGCGAGCGTCCCACTCAGTGGCCGTCCCCCTCCCCTCCTCTCCCACCCTAGCCGCCGCCTCCTCCTCCTCCTACCCTAGCCGCCGCCTCCTCCTCCTCCTCCTCCCACCTCACCAGCCTACCACCCCCTCGCACCCCCCCTCTCGCATCTCGTCTGCCCCTGGTGCTGAGGCGAGCTTCTCGGCGACAGTGGCGCTGGCTCGAGGCGGGGGAGCGGCCGATGCGGGGTCGGTTGGATCGAGGCATGGGAGCGGCAGATGCGGCCGTCGAGCTGCGAAGAGGTGAGAGGAGCGGTGGTAGCCGCGTCGAGCTGCGAAGAAGCGCTGCTCGGGCGCGAGACCACGGAGGCGGGAGCGGCTGCTTCGGGCCCGGCCGTCCGGCTGTCTCATTCACCGACGACGGCCTCCTCGGCCTCAACATCAAGGGCCGCCTCCTCGCAGACAAGAACTTCAAGCCAGTACAGTAGAATCACCGCCCATTCCCCCAACCATCAGCATTTGCCTTTATGGCCATAACCATCTTGATTTTGTATTACCTGAATCTGAACCTTGCCTGCCTGCAGAGGAGGAAGAGTGGCGCCGTCGAGTTCGCCTGGACCATACTCAACTTCAGAAAGGGCCAGGACGTCAGGATCAAGGCCGCACACGGGCTCTATCGCAAGGTACAACTCAGGCTACGCACATTTGTACTGTTTGTTAAGCCGGCTCGTTCCCTTCCCTTCATGCAATGCCTGCAAGACCCATTGCCGTCGAATATACATGTGTCTCTGCTGCATTTATCTACAGAATTAACATGCTAAATTTTATTATAAATATATTATTCTGACATGGATCTGCTGGGATTTATTTGCTGCTTCTCTTTCGATTGTTCCCACTAAGGGTACACTGGACGTCAGGATTCACCACCGCTTGTGCCTGAATTTCTATCAGTAAGCAGCAACAAACCCTTGTACCAGCACTAAATATTATATGTCCATGCAGTGGGAAAGTGCAGGCCAGTTTCTCCTTTGTAAAGCAAAAAGGTTCAGAGCAGCACACACTTGCTCCTCACCAGTCACATTCGCTCAAGAAACATTAGCACATATCAGTACATTGATCCGATTACTTCTGGCACAATATCAGAACATTGGCCAGTTTCTCTTTCTTAAAGCAAAAAAAGTATTGCCTTGAATTTGATACCCATTTTTTTCTCTGGCTGGGAACTAAAATGTTCTCTAATTAGTTTTTTTTGAGGGGTTGTTCTCTAATTAGTGAGTGGAAGCTTGTATGAAGATTCTTCAGTCAGTCATCTAGGTTTCATATCTAGTATAAACCAATGTTGAACCCACCATTGTACTGAAATACATGCAAGGAAAAATGCAATTAGCACCCAGGCTAGAGCCAGGCAACGGAATCGCAGCGCATGGGCTAGGCTAACGAACGTGCCAGCTATTGTAGCCAGGCTAATGACTATGGATGATGCTTCAGGCCAGGCTAATGACTATGGATGATGCTTCAGGCCAGGCTAGTGTTTGTTTTTCCAAGGTACGAACCAAACATCCTCCAGGCAAGACTCATGCAGGCTCTAGGCCAGCTCTAGGCCAGGTATTTCCCCACGTCCTCAACCAAAATGACCCGAAGACTCTTCCAAACATCGACGTCCTGCTTCTGACCAAACAAGACATCCTACAAGCTCTGCTTTCAGTTCACTGGCTTTAGTGACACAGAGAACTCACCTAAAGCTGAGTCCAATTAGTTGTTTTTATTTTCTTTACTGCCTTTTGTAAGGATTATCTGTATTTTCATTTTGCGGGAAAACATCCGATCTATTCATCTCCAATTATGACAGTACAATGAACACTAGAAATAATAAAAGTTACATCCAAATGCATAGACCACCTAGCAACGACTACAAGCACTGAAGCGAGCTGAAGGCGTGTCGTCATCATCGCCCCTCTATCGTCGGAGTGGGGCACAACTTGTGCAGTAGACAATCAGGAAGTCGTCGTGCTAAGATTCTATAAGAGCAGTGCATCAGAATAGTAGCCGCCGCCGATAAAGAATAACGTAGATCAGAAGGATCAAATCCCAAGACACAGGAACATAGACGAACAACGACGAGATCCGACCAAATCCACCAAAAATAGATCCGCCGAAGACACACCTCCACACGCCCACCAACGATGCTAGACGCACCGCCAGAACGGTGGCTAGACGGGAAGACCTTTATTCCATCTTCAGGGAGCCGTCGCCGTCTCACCTTCCTGAGTAGGACACAAACTCTAACAAAACTGAAAGAAACGACTAAAACCGGAGTCCTCCAGCCGGCCCTTGCCAGGATCCACCGCGCCCCCTGAGCCTAGAGCCATCGGAGATGAGGCAGACCTGCAGCGGCGCCGGCGAGAGGTAGAAAGCCTAGATTTTTTCGGAGGAGCATGCGGTGGCTGCTTTGGAACTCCGTAGGCCGTAGCTGCCGCTAATTTATGTGGAATTTGTTTCTAAGGGATTATCTATACTTATTTCTCCCGCCGAATATATAGGCAACCATCTCACAATTCATCAAAAAAATATTCTCATGATGAGTCCACATTGAATATTGCAGATTTTAACTTTTTTATGAACCTAATCAACATTATTAAGTTTGATTAAGATGTGCGGTGGTGGCGGCCCTGTCTTGTGATCGGGCTCCTCTTCGACCCGGACGGGCGCCATGGGGTTGGGGTGGTGGCGGCGGCGTGGCGGCGCGATCTTGATGGGGCGCGGCTCATTGGTCTCTAGGAGATCCAAGGCATCATCGTCTCCGACTCGATCTGCCGGTTTGTGCTAGATCTGCATGCAGGGAGATTGTCGTCATCTCCGGTGCTGGCTACATGGATCTGACGGCAACGGCTGGACCCTTGGTCTAGTCTTCGACATAGAAGGCGGCGGTCCGTGCACAAGAAGCGGATGGAGTTCTTCGAATAGATCTGGGTGAAAACCTGCTCTTGGCTAGATGCCAAAGCCGACGGTGGCGGCGCTCTACGGTGTCGTTCCCTTCTTGAAGGCATCGCCGTGGAGAAGTTCTAGACTATGATCTGCTACCTCCGGGTGAAACCCTAAATCGATAGATCAGAAACGGCGGCGTGTTTGTGTCGTTTCCCCCTTGGGGGCGTCTTTCTTGGAGGTGTACGCGAGCTCGAGGGACCAGTGGACGATGTCTTTGGTGGAGCGGTTCTTCATCATGCACTTTGATGGTGACATATCTCGATGGCATGGCGCTCTGGAGATTAGACGTCTGATATGCGATGATGCACTCGAGCAGGAGGGTGACGCTGTCTGGCGTTGTGATGGCGTTGACGGCAGCTAGACCAGGCAAGGTAGATGGAACAGTACAACTCTGAAGATGGATTGATGGCAGGTGGCTGCGGCGGCCTTATACCCGGCAAGCGTCCTGGTTGAGGAGTCGCCGGATGGTGGGTGCCCCATACCCGGTAGGCGTCCTGAGTGGGACCTCGGGTCTTACATGTTAGGTTTGGCTGCGAGGTCTGTTTGGTATTAGGCCCAAACTATCAGCATCTCTTCATCAACTGGATATGAGTAGCGACAGATATTGCCTAGACAGTGGCTTTAATTTTATTATTGTATGACTTTGTAAGGTCTTGTGCGATTAATTAATAAAGTGAGTGCATGCATCGTCCAGACGCAGAGGCAGGGGATCCTCCTTTTTTTCTAAAAAAGCTAATATGAAAAGTAAATAAAAACAGAGTAAGTAAAAAAAAACGCCCGAGCTCGAGCGGCCTTTCTTTCGGCAAGTGAACTACGCGGCGTCGTCCCCCCGTAGGGACCCTCACCCTGGCACGGGCCGCGCCAACAAAACAGGGGAGGCGGGAAAACCGCCCCTCAGCCCCAATCCAATCCCGCGCCACACTCCCACTTCGTCTCCCCCCGCCGCTCCCCAATTCGAAACCCTAGCAAGGGTTCCACAGCCTTCCGGATCGGGAGCGGAGGCCACCGGACGATGGCCGACGGCGCGCTGCTGGACCTGCTGCCCCAGATCCACGCCCTCTTCTCCGACCAGCTCCGCGTGGTAACTATCGGAAATCACCCCCCGGTCTGATGTCTCAATCGCCGCTATGACGATTCGCCCGTTCGATCTCGCTCCGTCTTGCTGTCCGCGCGGAGGATCAGGGGAGACGTGATTTCTTGGATTCCGCTGGTTGTATTGTTCTTGTTGCTACGAACGATTTGAGTTAGGGTTGCGATTCGTGTGAGGTGTACCTTCTGGTGACTTTGATGCCGATAAAATGGTCTAGTGGCTACTTCTGGGTCAACGTATGATTATGCGGGAGTTTTCGAAAGAAAAGGAAACAGACAAATATTATTTATGGTGATAAGCCGTGCATTTGATTCTCTTTTTATGATGAAAATGTTCCCTTTTCCATTCCTGCACAATTTCTGCATGGATTGTACTAGAAATAAGCCTGGATTCCTTTGACGACTACCTAGGTTAGTGTCTCATTCCACGCCAACGTTTGTATATGTGGATAAATTTCAAAGGAAAAGAAACGAAAATATTCTATTGTGGCAATTTATGGTGCGTTTGTGCTAGTTAGGTTCATTTTTATTTTCAACAGATGCACAATTTCTGTATCGATTCTACAAACAAGGCTAGATACTGTTCTCTAGACGACTAGCTAAATTTACTATAGTCCTCTCTGGGTTGTGGGAAGGGTTAACCTGGTTGCTGTGCTCAGTTTACAACTGGCAAAATTATATCAGCATGAATTTCATCGAAGATGAGCATTAGATAGCATCCAATCTGATTGCACTATGAGTTCATTCAGATTTCAGGGTGATTAAACAACAGTGTGCCACTCAAGCTCCAGACGATTAATCATTCTTTTGTCTTCTCACTTAAGATTTTTTCATGTACTCCCTCTGTAAAGAAATATAAGAGTGTGTAGACCACTATCGTTGCCCATTGTTCAGTCCGTCCTGATTGTTTACAACATGGCTAATGTTCCCAAACTCTATATGTGTTCTTCTAACAGATTTCGTATAAATGGTTAAGCCGGAATTTTTCTGTGTCATCAAATGACGCCAAGAGGTGATAATTCACTTTCTCTTGTTATTTCCACTGCATAACTATAGCATCTGACTAGTCTCTACTGCTGTCCAGGTTGCTTCAGGAGTTTGTCAACAAACATGGGACTGATCATGAAGTTATTTACAGTGTGTCTGGGTGGTTAAAGAACAATCCCCAAAATTATTGTGTAAAACTCACTTCAAGCTCTAAACTTGAAGGTAATGCGGCACAATTCCTCCTCAAGTTACAGCATTCTGTTTATGATTAACGTGATCATGTTTGTTGGACTTCAGAATAAAAATAGAGTATTTACCTCTCCGCACTCTCTAGTAATATGTTTGTTCTAAGAGTCATCCTTCCTTCTAAACAGTTTTCTTTGTATGATGCAGAAGCAAGGCGAACCTTTAAGGATTCTTGTTCAGTCCAGGTTTACAGTATCCAGGCATGTATTCCAAAAGATACTGCTGTACTTTGGAATCCTGAATTTGTGCAGGCAGAGGAGCTTTTCAACCAGCCATTTGATGAAGAAAATTGTTTGAGAGATAATAGGTATTGCTGATTTTACCCCCTTGCTTTGCGCCCCAAACCATGTGTAGGCATACTTGCAAAGGATTTATAAGAGAAGACGATTAAATGTTTCTTTTTGAACAATAACTGGGGGGTGTGGAGGGTCCCCACCTGAATATTTATTACTCAAATGCCCAAGGGGTGAGTTACATCATAGATTACAGTGAGAGGAAAGGTATAGGCGCCAAGACACGGCCGCCTCCCTACTGACATGATAAAATGTTATTAGTATGGAATGTGTGAGAGAGACAAGTGGGATATGTTAGAGAAGAAAACATGGCCGATTTAGCTAGGATTGTAAAAATAAATACGGGTTTAAGAATCTGGGAGAATCTAGGGGGAGATCCAATTCTCAACATCTGGGAGAATCAGCCAAAAGAACTGGGGCTATATATTAAATAGTACTTTCTGGATCACATTTTGTGTTTTTAAGCATTTCAATATTTTTTCTCAATATGTATAAGAAAAGCATGTCAATGTTATATGATACCTTTCCCTCACCGGGGTTCTGAATTCTTGCACAGGTTTTGTGGTGTAAGGAATTCTTTTGTCAAGCGAACTACCACAGGAAAGCATGTGAGCTCAATGCCCCCAAAGCCTACAAATAGTGTTGTAGCACCTGCAGTGCCAAAACCTAGTACTGCTCCAAAAGGGCAATCTTCTATTGTTCGACAGCAAGATCTACCTGAACCATCCGATCAAGTGAAAGAAACAAGCATTAAAGCTGAGAAGGATAATGCCCCGGTCTTGGATAAAACTGTTAATGCTCCGTCTGTCAAAGAGCCATCAGTTGGTGTGCATGCAAATAAAACCAAAGCTCAGAACGGGAAGACCCTACCCGGTAATGGTGCATCCCTGGCTACAATGTGGGGCCGTGCATCTGCAAAACCCAAGGCTCCAGCTGTCACTAAAGCTAAAGATCTACCAAGTGTAGCTGGTATTTTTCACTAAATCTCATGTTTTAATCCATGTTGCTTTACTTTATTGCACTTTGATCTCAAGTACATATATCAATTCCGTATATAAAGTATACCACATTGCTGATGAAATTGACATGCTGTAAATACTTCCAGTTACAGCTGATGCACAGATATGTGCAAAAGAAGAAGCAGATGCTGATAGCAGCGATGATGAAAAAAGTGCACACTACAAGCGGGCCTCTAATGGTGCAAGTAACAGAAAGAGAAGAGCGATCTTTGATTGTTCAGATGATGATGATGACAACGATTTTGTAGCCATTGCATCTCCAGAGCCACCAAAACAGCATGCCAGAAATCCTGTCACTGAAGCTGCACAAGACAAAATATCAGAACAGAAGAAAGTGGAAAGCAAACAGGATACAGGCAGTGATGTGAAAGGCTTCACAAAAGGGACCGATTCTGAGTTTACCTCTGAATGTAAAACTGGAAGTGACAATGGTATCAACGGTTCTGGGATTACCTTAAAAGAAAAGACCAATGATCCACCAATCGATGAAAATAAGAAGGATCATGCTGCTGAGACAGCTTCCACCTCGCCTAAAAGACGGAAGGTCTTGAAGACACGTATAGATGAGCGGGGGAGAGAAGGTAGAGTTAAACTCTATCCCATGAAACATGTCATGCTTATATCATTTGGGCATGCTATCATATTGCTCTGTCATGCTTATATCATTCACTTAGTCTCACTGGCTCCTAAATAAGCAAAAACTAGAAATACCTTGAAAACCTAAATACCCCTTACTGCAATTGTACTGTGTACTCTATTTTTTTGTAAACAACTGCATGCTACTTGTTGACAACATATTGCGGAATATGTATACATTTTGTGTAAGCAACTTGTCTTATTTATGAACGTAAAATAACTTGTCTTATTTGTGGTCAATAGTCTTTTTTAGCTCAAGTATAAGATTGTGCATCTAACATTGTTTTCCTGTATTTGTTATTTTGAATGCGTATGTGAGAAGCCTACAAATTTAGCTGAAGTTGTCGCATAACTTTTTTTTGTCAAGTAATATTACCATGGCTTGCATCATTAGCTGTTCTAGTTATTCCTTTTGCTCAATGCTTCCATCTGCTTTCCATCCATGTGATGGGAAATGCCTGAAGCTTTGCTTGGTTTCTATTTTAGTAACTGAGGTTGTCTGGGAGGGCGAAGCTCCTGCAAGTGATAAGGCAGAGAAAAATGTTACCACTACTGATGCCACTAACAGGTAATGCACTGTTTTTTATTCTGTTTCTGTGAAATCCTTGATAACTTTACGTATTCACCTTATAGTTTGACGCCACACGCTGTTGCTGTTGTCACTGAAGCAGTTATCTTTAGGAACCGCCATCTTTAGTTTATCAGGCATCAGAGCCCAACAAGGAATATGAATTGATTTAGTGCATAGTTTTGATTATGCGCTGACCATCTATCATGCACAATAGGAAGGAAAAACAGAAATTCATACCTCTAACAGGAGCTTTACTCATCTATTTTATCAGTGAGAAAAACAAGTAGGTCGGATGTCACAACAACATATATTTTGCACATTTAAGCTCTCGCATAACTATTGCTTTGTTTGAGTCGTTAACCTGAGCCAATGCACCAGTTCTTATTCATGTCACTGACAAATCAACCTATTTCCGTTTTGTGCCAGGCCAAGTCTTCCAAGCAAGCCACAGCCAGCAGCAAACACTGACAGAAACAATGCTCCAAGCAAAACAGCAGGCAGCAAGAAACCTGCCAAGGCTGCTGCCCCCAAGCAAGGAAAGAACATAATGTCATTCTTCAAGAAGGTATAATAAGCCCGTGTCCTTCCATCTGATGGTGAAGCCATTGATTGAGCAAACGGTCTCTTTCGAGCACCCGTTGCAGCTGAACTGGCTCTACCTGAATATCACCTCGGACAAGGGCTCACTCACCAAGCAGCTGTACGTTGTAGCTTTTCTTTTAAGTAAGCTGTAGTAGCATTTTGTGTTGTGGTAGTCGGTATTGGTTTGTTCTTCCCGGTTCAGAATTCAAGACGAGCTAAAATCACGCTTTGCTGCGTGGTCTGTAGGAAAGAATCTTGCTGAGTCTACTGAATGGGCATAGCATCCTGTTTCAGAATTCAGAGTGTTCTCTCGCTGTACATACTAGAGTATCTCTTGTCTTTCTGCACATGCGCGTTGCTGCCCTGAGGTTGGAGGCAGAACGCCTGGCTCGTGAAAAGTAAGCGCATGGGCTGACGATACGGCTTTGTCAAAATTTAGGCGCGCATGCAGATACGCAGTGCACCTGCAATGCGTGCCTACTTCACGGTATGGTCGGGTTCAGACTAAAAATACACCCTCTTTTTACTGAACAATATGGGCGCTACCTGCCGTTTCTGACACATGCACTGTGCCGCACCTGCTGCTGCACGTTCCATGTGTGGTTGGGTTCACCTTAACTGACCCACCTAGTCAACCTCCGCCAGTCAAAAAACATCATCTCTTTATTTACTGAACCATCGCCTATTGGCACCATCTCTTCCCACAAGTGCTAAAGGCGGGCGAGACGAGTAGTGAAGCACAAGGAAAGCGTGAGCACCACCAGCAGCATTATGATCCTGTCGCATCTCTCGCTTCCACAAGCTCTTGGGAGTGATTCTCACCGCCGAGCCGAGACGTGGCGGAGAAGTCTGAAGATCTCCGCTGTTGCTACGACCAGAGCCTTCCGACTCCGAGCCGCCTTCGTGCAGGCTTCCGTTCCCAACAACCTGCCATCGATGGCCGCCACCGCCTACGCATCGTGCACGCCGCTCGGCCCGGCCACGGCGCATGGCATGATTGCGCCACGCCGGGCTAAACAGCGTCATTATCTCGCCGATAAGGCCGAGGGAGAAAAAGAGGAGCGCGAAAACTGTCATCATCGAGGGTGGCTTAAGATGACAGCAAACGGCTGCGATACGGAGATAGCATGAGGAGGATGGCGAGTCGATCGGAGAGCTTGGTGCTAGTACTAGTCCATGTCGTCTCTGTGCATGCCGCATGCGTTAGGTCTCGTCTCCTGCAGAGACGTGAACGTGGCCAACTCTACTGAATTGTTTTTTCCAGTGTGTACATCGTGGCGCGGTAATCCAAGACGACATGCTATCGATTAATCTATCGAGCTTTACTTATGGCAACACGACGAAGAGCGGCGCTTCGAATAATTGGCCCAACCCGAGCTCCAACTATACTATATACTACCAAAGAAAACAACAGAAAATTTTGTGGAATCTACTGTATTAGTCCAGCCGGAGCTGAACTAGAAGAAAAAACATAAAAATGATGGACTGTATAGTCGGTCCAGACCTGCACACTGGGACCCGTGTAACCACTGCATTCCAGTATCGTTCATGCGGACGATGTATCCGTCGGGGAAACAAAGATCTCGCCGCACGCTGCAGCCATCAGATTTGCTTTACCAAATCCTGAAGCTCATTGGCCCACGCTGCCTGTGTCGCACGATACTCCTATCTTTTACCCCGGGCCCTACAGAGACGAGCACGTCACCGTGTCGTGCCGTCTAAGAAAATCTGTCCTCACACCCGACATGACGCGAGAGGTTAAGTACGTGCCCATCCACGCCTCCCGTGTCTTAGCTCATCACTTTTTTTTTTAGAAAAGGAGGATGACCTTCTAAGATCTGCGTCAGGAGATGATCTGGCCACTTTATCGATTATTTTCGAGGACCTTACAAAGTATTACAACAACGTGTCGAATCCACCTTCTTGGCAACATACGCCGCTTCTCTATCCAAAATGATGAAGGGGTGCTAGATGGGCCACTATCCAAACCACTCACCTAAGCCTAACATCAAAAGCCGGAAGCGAAACTCATTCGGAGGCCCCACCGAGCCACATACCGGTGCAGGGCACAATCCGGTCGAGACGACTCGTGTGTCGTCACCGCCATCTTCCATGTGTCTTGAGATCATATTGAGGCTTCTACCTTGTTCGCCACTCACCATCGACGTCACCATGACGCAAGACAAGAACCTCCTCCTCGCGAGCCCATCTCCGCACATCGGACGCCGAGTCTCCACAACGCCATGCCATCGATCTCTGCCGCCATCAAAGTGTGAGATGAAACACCACTCCACCATCCTCCGGCCAAAGACTTGCTCCAAGACGATGCCCCATAAGGGTAGCGATAGAACGCTATCATCATCCGATCCGGAAGACCCGGATCCGGGTTTCCCCGAGCACCCGAACTCGATGGCTCGGGGCGCCGACGATGCCTCGACCATCGGCAGTAGCTCCACCGACGAGCGTCTCCTACGCCGCCGCAGCCTCCAAGATGAAGCGGCGGAATGCATGTGTCGACTACGAACCGCCGCCACTTCCACCGCCACTTGAGCATCCCCGAGCAACGCCTTCAGAAGGAGCACGCACCGTGGTGTCGTGCCGCTTGGAACCGGAGGTTCGAGTTTTCACCGAGCTCTGGGAGGGTGGAAGGAAGGAGGTCCTCTCCAAGCCTCCAACGAGGAAGCAACACCCAAAGGCGCGCCATCGGAGTGGCCGCCACGCCGCCAAGAGATTCCTCCGGAACCCTTCCACCACCGGATCGCAAGGCCATCACCAAAACGGTGACCAAAGCCACCAAGGGCCGGATCCGCTGCGATCGGAGTAGATCGGGTCGAGGACGAACATCACCATGGCCACCAACATCCGGCGAGGAACCGCCGCCGCACCAAGCCCACCACCTCCCGCCATCCACATGGCTGTGGAATTGGTCCACTGTCACGCCGGCGCCGCCGCCGCAAAGCTGCGCCGCGTGCCACCAGCCATAGCGCCGCCATGGATCCGAGCCAGCAGCGGGCCGCCACCGCATGGACCCGTGGGCACACCAGATCCGGGCCGCGAGCCACGGCGCGGCATCCAGCGCCAGATCCGGATCCCCCACATGAAAGCACGGCGCCCCAACAGCAGCTAAGCCGCCACACACGCGCCCTCGGACGCCAGAGCCGCGTGGGTGGAGACCTCGAGCGCCACGGCCCTACGCCGCGACCATGGCGTCCCAGCGGCGTCGGCCCGCGCCTGACCACACGCCAGAAGCGCCTCGCGCTGCCTCGTCCGCTTAGCGCGGCTGCCGCCTTGCAGCCCACCTCGCGAGCGGAGAGAAGAACCGCCGCCGCCGACACCACACGGGCTTTGCGGCGGCACTTCGCCGGCGGCGGGGAGGAGGGGGTGATTGGTGGCAGCGGTGCCCGGCGGCTAGGGTTAGCGCCCGGGCCGCTCGCGGGGAGCGACACGGGGCTTGGCAGCCTCTCAGATGAGTTTGAGTGACCACTGCCAATATGACCCACTAACCTGCAGTTTTCTTAGAGGTAATATAGGGTAGTACTCTCTCCGCAAAGAAATATAAGAGCATTACAGAAAGTACAATATTATTGATGTAAATCTACATGCACACTATACCACCACCATATAGATAACCTCACACAAGTACATCACGATGACGATAACCTTTTTTTTATTTGCGGTAACTTTGAAGATAACCATATATCCATTGAAAATAATCCGTCTTAATAGGGTGCGCGTGCTATCAATTAAGGTTGAAGGATTAGGAATACCACTATCATAACAATCCAACTCACCCGCAAAAAAAAAAAAAAACAGCCAAACCATAGATTGTAAGTATTGTAAAATACTCCCTCCGTTCGGAATTACTTGTCGCATAAATAGATGTATCTAAACGTATTTTAGTTTAGATACATCCATTTCTGAGACAAGTAATTCCGAACAGAGGGAGCATATAGCAGTTGAAAACATAACAATTTAGAGAGAAAAAATGTTCTTGGAAAAAATGGTACTATCAATGAAATGGCTATCTTATAAAGTGTACTACTACTTCACCAGAAATTTTGAGAAAGACAGAACCTCATGCTGTTTTGTCCTTTTGTGTTTGTAATATTTGTGTCCCCTGATTGATACTAAACAACAACATCATTACTCTTATAGACCCTAGGCATGGTGTTTTTTTTAACCCCAAACCGTAGAACATTCTACGATAAATTACAGTAAATTATACTAAAAAATAATATAGCACAAAACCCATAAGGGTGAAATCTTGGCCAATGACTAGCCAATGCCTGTTCGAGGTATAGAAGCCATATCTTTACATGTTATTGTCTATCCACTGTGAAAATCTTTGCTCATACTTATTATTGATCTTGTGTCGAAGAAGTTCTAAATCTTGCTTAAGATGATATCTCCAAGATTGAATTGAATGTTGTTGTGCCTTGAAAACTTTCCCATTTCTCTGAATCCATATGTTCCAGCATCCCAAGATGATAATTTCTGCGACAAAGTGTTTTGGTAAGTGATCCATCACAAGACTGGTGTCCTCAAACACTGATGTTCCTCTTCGTCTATTTGAAATCAAGGAGTTCCAACATTCTTGGGCAAAGTTGCAGTCCCATAGCAAATGCATAGTGGTCTCCTCTACCTGCTGATTGCAGTTGGGGCAGTATGGGTCATCTAATTGCATGCCTTTTCTCTTTAGAAGTGCCCGGATATTGATTCTGCAATGTGCAACTAACCAAAATAGTATCTTGTGTTTAAGTCTACTAGAGCTGCTCCATATGATGTTGAAAATGGGATGTTCTTCCTTATGTTCCATCATCTGATTGTAAAAGGCACGGTGTTCACCTGGAAAAGGCAACTTCGTAGGAATAACTGGACGATATGTTTTCTTTTAAGGAGACAATATGTTGTTTTTAACATATTTTTTCCATGCAATTCGAACGGACTGGGTTCCACTATCAAAGATAGCGGAACAACAAACAAAAAAGAGTGTCTTGGCGCAAGAGATACTTACAGCATATTCTAGACGACGAATAATGTTTTGTCTTGGGGGAGACTTGTATAGGATCTGTTCTTAGGTGAGATCAATGAGATATTTTTTTAAAAGATACTCCCTCCGTTCCTAAATATTTGTCTTTATAGAAATTTCAACAAATGACTACATACGGAGAAAAATGAGTGAATCTACACTCTAAAATATATCTATATACATCCGTATGTGGTAGTCCACTTGAAATCTCAAGAAAGACAAATATTTGGGAACAGAGGGAGTACAAGACATGTTCAAAAATTCTGATTTTTTTTAAAAGACACACATTCATTTGTGATGTACAAGCTCAAAAAGTTTCAGATCCTAATTGGAAATACACTTAGAGGACCAAAAAACTAAAAAAATCAGATGTGAATAGTGTCAAACACTATTCACCCCAAAGCTGACACTATTCATAGTCAAATTTGTCTTTTTTGAATCTCTAACCATAGATTGAGTTTTGAGCTGATTGTTTTTTGAAGTTGTAGACATACCACGCAGGTATGTTGTACATTTTTTCAGATTTTTTTATTGTCTAAATACGAAATATTTGGGTAGGTTCTACAACCTCACCTAAAGGCACTAGTGCAGAACCGGGCAATAGCACCGGTTCATAAGGTCCTTTAGTACCGGTTTAGGAACCGGCACTAAAGGCCCCCCCCCCCTTTAATACCGGTTCAGCACGAACCGGTGCTAAAGGGCCACCACGTGGCACGAGCCAGCTCCAGGGGCCGGGAGCCCTTTAGTACCGGTTGGTAACACCAACTGGTACTAAAATGTTTGGGGGGGTTTTTGGTTTTATGATTTCTTTTTCATTTAATTTTGTGTTTTCCATTTTAATTCTTTTTCGTTTCACCCGCAGATATATATATAATAACTCATGCATGCTCGCATCATACATCATCATATATAATAACAAGTCCTACTAGCTAATTAATCAAGCATCATCATACAACTTCTACTCGTTATTAATAATAAGTCATACGATCATCATCCTTATAGTCATCGAACCCAACCCTACATAATTGTTTTTAGCACATGATCATCGAGATCAGGTAGGATCGGACCTAAACACACTTAAGGTAAAATAGCATAAAACAATATAGACCCGACTCTCCATTATGAAGAATGGAGATCATCCTGTCTCTCAATTCTTGCGCCTCGCTTCCTTTTGCTTCCAAGAAGCTCCTTACGACTGTCCATACATTTTTCCATTCTTTGATTGTCATGTCTCCACTTCTTTTAGAAATCCGGTATGGACAGTTGAGATTAAATAGGATGACCTGGATATATGTTCAAAACATTTAACGCCGCCGCCATTTTGATACATCAAATGAGGCACACAATTCTCTGGGATAAGCTGTTGAAAAACATAGTAATAACTTCGTAATTAGCAATGATGTACTAGTTTTAGAAGCACGCAAAAGATGCACGGATGTCGTAATAGTAAAAAACTTACCAGGTATCTCCATGGTAGTTATCAGTAGTTCAACACGTGCACTAGTGGCACGTATTGACCATAATGTTGAGGAGTTCGATTGTAGATATTATAATTCTCAATATCATTACAAAATCCAACCAGATGAGTTTTCTCCTTGTAAGTTAACTCAGAGCCATCGGTGTAGTAAGTTCTATCTACCATATTCTGCACATTCTTTGATACTTCAAAATAAGCTGTCAATGGAAATAAGCTGTCAACTATTTTGAAATGAACAATATAAGTTCTATTAATAATTAACTATGTTTGAGAAACTCACATAGCGGTAGAACTGGAGGAGTATCAACAAGGACCCAAATGTCCATATTGTCTTGCTCGATTTCAGGATCACCAAGATCCATGGTGACAAGCATACCCTCATCAAAACCATACAATTTGCAAAATGCTTCCCAATTTTTGCAACCAAAATGGGTTACGCTCTCAGCATTATACAACTTTACTTCAAAATCCACATCATGATGGGTCCTTAGGTGAATTTTCTTCGTTTCAAAATTTTCATGGTCTTCAAAATCCATCCTCTCCAAGACATAGCGTCTTGCATGGCATGGGATCAACTATACTCGAATTGTAAAAGATGAAAATTACACGTTGAAATAGTTGAAGTCATGCTTAATTATGAAAAAAAACTATACTCGAATTGTAAAAGATGAAAATTACCGTTTCAACTTCGAAAGTCTCCTCGAGCTTAATTTGAAGCGCCGACCATCGTCCGGTGAGGCCTGTCGCACTCACCTCGATCATCGTGGCACCAGTTGCACCCCGGGAGACTTTCGTCGTCCGATGATGACATTTCCTATACGTTCATAATTCAAAGACTAAATTAGATCATTATTATTCAACTAATCATATGCATATGCCTTGCATATAGTGCTCTCCAATTTGACTAAAAAAGAAACTAGTTCTATTAATTTTCTTGCTAAAAATAAACTACTTCAACTAGTTCAACTACTAAGCACTTACTATAAATAGAATAATGTAGTACTTACTCAAAATAAACAAGTTGCCCTCTAACTAAGTCCATTAAACACTTTCTAACATAATAAAATTCTATGACCAAAATTACAACAAAAAATTCATAAAAATTCTATGAAAAATTCTATGAACTAGTTATATTAATCTAACATTCGACATTAATCTAACATTCAACATTAATCTAACATTTATATAAACTCAAAATATATAAAAATTAAATAAACAAAAAACTCATTAACAAATAATATTTTAATTAGATAATCAAATATCAGATACCTAAATTTTCTTACTAAAAATAAACTAGTTATATTAATTATTGAACTAGTTCAAATCTCATATACCTAAATATATAAACTAGTTCGACAATTTTCTTACTAAAAATAAACTAGTTATATTAATTATTCAACTAGTTCAAATCTCTAGTTCGACAATTTTCTATCTAGCTAATTCATCTAACATTCGATCATCTAATTAACTTTTCTAAAAAACAGAAAATAAGTAAAAAAAATGTGTGTGTGTGTATGTGTATGTGTGCATGTACGTGTACGTATATGTGTGTGTATATGTGTGTGTGTCCCCGTGCGCCTGCACGCCCATAAGCAAGCGGAAGGGAAGCGCTGGCGCAAGGCGTGACGTGTGCGACGATGACGGACGGCAAGGGAGAGCGAGAGAGACGTATACCGCAGCGAACGACGGCGAAAAGCGGCTAGCAAGCGTTAGGGCGGCGGCGGGACGACGACGACGACGCCTTGACGACGGCGGCGGCGGCGGCGGCAGCGCAAGAGGTTGAGACGAAAAAGTAGAGATCTAATTGAATTTTCGCAAGTCTTGTATATATAGGAGAGGCCTTTAGTACGGTTCGAGCCACCAACCCAGATTAAAGGCCAACTTTGGCCGAGCCAAGAGCGGGGAAGCGAGCCTTTAGTACCGGTTGGTGGCTCCAACCGGTACTAAAGGGTGATCTTTAATATCGGTTGGAGCCACCAACCCGTATTAAAGGCCTCGCTGCCACCACCTGATTCGCAAAGTTTAGTCCCACCTCGCCGGGTGAAGGGCAGCCATGACTGGTTTATAAGCCCATCGCGGCTGCCTCTTTGAACTCCTCTATATAGCAGGCTTGTGGGCCTAATTTTTGCTGCTGCCCTATGAGTCTGCTGGGCCTTTAGGGCCTGTAATTGCACGCCTTTGTGGCGTAGCAGCCCACAGGCAGCGCCCAATTTTTATATATTTTTTCTTTTCTGTTTCTTCTATTTATTTCTTCGTAGTTTTTTGTATAGTTTTTTCTTTTCTGTTATATTTATTTGTGAGTAGTTTTTCATCTAGTTTGCCAAAATTCAACATTTTCAGAGTTCATTTTGTAGTGACTTTCAATTTCACGGTCATTTTGTGAGCGATTGAAAAATAGCAAATATAATTTTTCTTTTCTGTTATATTTATTTCTGAGTAGTTTTTTCTTTTCTGCTATATTTATTTTCTTCTATTTATTTCTGAGTAGTTTTTTATATAAATTTTTTCTTTTCTGCTATTTTTTCTTTTCTGCAAAACTTGATGGTCAAAGTCTGGAGTTATAACCAAAGTTTTAAAAAAAGAAATTCTGGTGTTGTAATAAGTTTTAAAAATAAAATGCCTTTTTAACAGATGAGTTTAATTTCCGTAAACCTGACTACTTGAAAGAGATTGTTCAGTTTGTAAACGAAGTGCATCTAGTTTTAGCCGTAAGCCTCTCTACTTTCTTGCACATGCTATGTGGGTGAAATGATGATACCATGCCAAGTTTGAACTTTTTCAGAGTTCATTTGTAGTGCTTTTCAATTTCCAGGTCATTTAGTTCTCAAAACAAATCATTGAATGCATGAAAAATAGCAAATGAAGGCAGAAATGGTTGAAAGTTGATGGCGTCGCTTTGAATGGTGCATACTGAACGCTTCTTCTTCTTCTTCTTCTTCTTCCTCTTCTTCTTGCTTCCTCTTCTTCTTCTTCTTCCTCTTCTTCTTCTTCCTCTTCCTCTTCTTCTTCTTCTTCCTCTTCCTGCTTGTGATAGTTTTAAAAATAACATGTCCAAATTGACATATTTAAATTGTGCATCTGAACGGAGAAAAAAATACATTGGTCAGTACCGCCTTTCAGCCAAAACGCGCTACTGCTACAGAGAAGTACATATAAAAATACATTGAGCATCAATGATCTTTTGTATAGAATCTACATCGTTAATAGGAATCTAGTACATATAAAAATACATTGATCATCAATGATCTTTTGTATAGAATCTACATCGTCAATAGGAATCTATCACCGATTTAAGAACCGCGAAGACTCCTATTGCAGCCACAGATCCTACACATAGAGTTCAATGAAGACCAACTGCTTGTGATAGTTTGAGAAGTAACATATTTAAGGTGGTAAAAGGCTTGTTAGGGAGCGAGCTGGGACTAAAACAGCCTGCCACAACGTCATTAGTACCGGTTCGTGGTTCGAACCGGCACTAAATGATGATGGTGGGGCTATAACTTGACCGCAGTGACACAGCCTCTTTAGTACCGGTTTGTGGTGACGAACGGTCTACTCTGTTCGCCACGAACCGGTACTATTGATCGCCGCCACGAACCGGCACTAATATACACATTAGTGCCGGCTCTAATGCAAACCGGCACTAATATGCTTCACGTTTGACCCTTTTTCTACTAGTGAGGGATGATCCTATACTACTCTCCCCCGTTTTACCTATATAGAGCATGACGCTTAATACCATGATATGCAGGCAACATGTATATCAAACAGAGAACCACATTTTCTTGCCAAGCATTTTTTTTCCGCCCCGCTAGAAGTCCAACGGACATCATACCGTTGAACATGCACCCTTTTTGGTTGTATTCGCACCTTTTTAAATGCAAAGCTCATTTTCTTTCGTTAAGGCAAGTCCTTGACCAATAATTACTTCAGAAATACAATGTTTATGCGACATGAAATTTATGTCACACGATATATTTCATTTGTATTTTCTTTATGTTAGTGGTTTGTATAAGGTTACCCAGGCATTCCAGGAGCAATTGTTGGTGAAGTGTTTGCCTTCATGAACAATATACACTTCACAGAGCATTTTTCCAGTACGACAATTACATGTTTGAAGTTCTAAAATACAGTATAAAATACTCCCTCTTTTTCGCTTTATAAGACTTATCTTAAAATTTTAGTTTTTCCATTTTATAAGGCTCAATTTGGTTGTTTCCCATCACATGTTCAGATTCCAAGGTGCATTAAATCATTGCATGTAAATATTAAGAAAAAATTGACCAATGCATGTAATTTATGCATGCATGCATTGCAATTAATGCATTAGTAAACATACTTTTTTGAGGAAAACAAAAGCATTAATTGGGTGTTTTTGCAAACTATAAAAATATTCCACCACTCATTATCTATCTTGGTTGGTGAGATTTTTGAATTTAGCCTTATAAACCAGAAAGGAGGAAGTACACTCATACAAAGGCAGTTTGCGATCCCGCGCAAAGGAGTTAAAGCTTCCCGCGCAAAAAAAAGCGTTGGGCGATGGACCATAGCTGTCCCACAATATGGAAATTCACCCTACAATGACAGGTGGGGCACGGACGCCCCAGGGCGTGGGCGTGGGCGCGGTTGCCAGTAAACTGGGACCCATGTGTATGGCCTGCACGTGACGGATCGGACTGGGAGAGCAGGAGCCAGAGGGCACATGGGTCTAGTAGACTAGTACCGCCAGGAGGTCAGGGCGTGGGCCCGCGCATGGTAAAAAGACAAGCATATAGGGCTGGGGACTGGAGGAGTGCGCAGGGTGCATAGCCGTTGAGCCAGAAGAGCCTCAGATTCGGGGGACATGTCTCGGCTCGGCTCCACGCCACTCACATTTTTTTCTTGAGAAATGCTCCAGGCCACTCACTGCCATCTGGGCTCCATGCCACGCCTAGCCCGCAGCCTTTTGCTCCTACGTTTACACACGACACACGACGAGTTGGGTAAAAATCTCTGGCCCAAAGCAGGGAGTACGTATTACTTTTGTTTATTGTCAAATCAGGGAGTATTACACGTTACACATTAGTACTAATCGGTATGTCTTGTTTATATTCAAATAGAAAAATTATAACTATCATCAGCTAGATAACTGAAGGGATTGCAGCGGATGGTACTTGTCCAAGTCATCCAAATGAGCGGATGCATTGTTATCATGCAAATGTGAGGCTAAATTTCGTGTTTTGATCTTTTTCTGAAACTTAATTAAAATCTGATCCTAATTTAATTTTTTTTAGGATCTGACCATTTTGCTACCGCCAGGGTCCATGACGGTAGGGTTTAACAGTCTACTGCCAAGGTCCCTGGCGGTAGGGTCGCATGTCCTACCGCAATTTTTTCTAAGTATGAAACACAGTGCGTGCTCGTGTCTACCGTCGGACACCTTGGCGGTAAGGTTTTACAACCTACTGCCAGCCTATTTGGCGGTAGGGTTGCATGCCCTATCGTAATTTTTTTCTAAATACTCCCCGCATTTTGAAATATAATGCGCCCGCGCTTTTCAAGGTTCAACTTTGACCATAAATTTAACCAACGAGACCGACTGCGACGGGAGAAAAAATTATATAATTGAAAACTTCTTTTGAATACGAATTCACTGGTATAACTTTTGCTCCCGCCGCAGTTGGTCTCATTGGTTAAATTTATGGTCAAAGTTGAAGTACGGAAATAGAGGAAGCACTATATTTTGAAACGGAGGGAGTATGAAACACAGTGCGTGCTTGTGCCTACCGTCGGGCACATTAACGGTAAAGTTGTACAGCCTACCGCCAGTCTGTTCGGCGGTAAGGTTGTTCCCTACCGCCATTGGCCCTGGCGGTAGCAAAAGGGTCAGATCTTAAAAATTTTGCAAACTGAAGTTAGATCTCGATTAACTTTCACAAAATGGTCAAAACTCGAAATTTTGCCCAAATGTGAAAACCCAAGAGGAATAGTACTTGTCCTAGTCAGAGGCCAGCTTTCCGGAGCATGCACATTTCCAGTTCTCTGCTCTGGTTGTGTGCTGGACCATTTATTCATGATTCATCCATGACTCGAACGTGGCAATTATTATCCACAGCTTTCACCTCATTCAGTTATTCATTTCTCGTTCACGTCCAGAACTTCAGACTGGATATATATTCTAGCATGGTTTCCCATCATCTAGAGGATACGTTGGCAACATCAAACACACAGACAGAGCACTCATTTTTCTAAAGAAGAGACGGCGCAGCTAGCTGGAGTAGTAGTAGTACCACACATAATCTGGCACGGAAGAGTCCAAACGTTCCGCGGCCAATCATCCCAGCTAGCGTTGCATGGCACTATGGCAGGGGCAGCGAGTGTGACAAAATTGCAAACTCTTTTGCACGAATCCATTATCGATCCGTCCATCTAACGCATATCATAGTCGCCTATGGTCGATCGACTTAATCATGAGCTTGGCATTTCGTTGCGTGGTACGCTCGACCGATCATGCCATGGGTTTATATACTACTCCCTCCGTTCCTGAATATAAGTTTTTTTAAAAGATTCCACTATGGACTAGATACGGCGTAAAATGAGTGAATCTACACTCTAAAATATGTCTATATACACCCGTATGTAGTTTATAGTGGAATCTCTAAAAAGACTTACATTTAGAAATGGAGGGATTATAACACTCCAATTGATTTTGACAAGATCACGTACCTTGCAGTCAAAGCATGCAGCCAGGCCAATCATCGCATCTAAGCCCGCGCTTATCGACTTGGGTAATGAGGGGCCGTTGATCATGACCATCGCTAGCTGCCGCCGCCAACTAATGCTTTGGGAAGCTGGCCTACTTCATCAGGTTCAGCTAGTACTACTCCGTTCCTAAATGTAGTACTACGTACTTATGATCATGCATGATTATGTTTAAAGGAAACATATGTTTGATTAATGATCTGATTGATGAGAACTGAATTTCCGCCGTGCCCTTATTGCGACGAGTCGGAAGAAATGTCCCCCTTGTCGTCGCAAGAAAAAAACAGTGCACCGACGAGAGGAACTCAGTGGCGAGGTTTTATTGGCCGGTCAATCGTGCGTGATAATTCAGATTAAGACATGTCCTCGTTTTATGTCCACATCAGTTGAGAAGGTACGGAATTAGTTAACCAATCGGCCGTAGATTGTGTTTCTACGTTCGCTGTGGTCTATTGCAGTGTAGTCCTGAAAACTTTACAAAGCAGTCCCCTTTTTTCTTTAATTCGCAGTACTCTATAGTACCTCCTCCGTCCCGTAATATAAAAGTGTTTTAACACTCTTCGTCCCATAATATAAGAGCATTTTTTTACGGGGGTAAAAGGATTGTAGTACTCAAGAGCACATGAATTCATCCCTACACAGACTAGGGACATTAGCAGGTCCAGAGCGGAGCTGCACCACAAGACGGTTCTCCGTCCATCAAGTTTGCTAACACATGACTAACATTATTTTGCTCTCTAGAGATGTGAGTAACACAACACTCCCTTTGTACCCATAAGACTCTTTACTTCTGAGACCACCATCACGTGCTGGGAACGATCCGGTCCTTTTGCCTTGATCATGTGCACGGCCTGCATACTATCACACCCCATGATAATCGGCAACTCCGTCCACTGCAAAGCTAGGCCGAGTCCCTCCGTGCACCCGGCCAACTCAGCGTGCAATGGATTCGGGCATGACCGAAGCGAACGGCATGCAAAGAAAATGATGGCGCCGCCGTGCCCGCGCAAGAGCATGCCGGCACCGGCGCTTCCATCCTCGTGTGAGAATGACCCATCCACGTTGAGCTTCGCCCAACCTTCCGGAGGCGGGCTCCACTTGCGATGAGACTTCCAGCCAACGTCCACATGCGATATTGGCTGCTCCGCTCCCTCTAGTTGGATGACCATCTTTCCCTTGTCCCAGTCCCCGGCCGGGTATTGTTGGATCCCCAACAGTGAGGTGATGTAGCTTTGAAGGAACCGTCGAGACACCTCCATGGGCGGTGGTGTCTTGTCATGTTGGATCTCGCTACGCACGTGCCAGCACCTCCACATAAGCATGAGGACTCTGAGGCGGTCACCCTCGTCACACTCCGCGATGAGATTCAGGAACCACTCCGGTCCTGTATTGCAGATTGACTTAACATCAGGTATCCGCCAAACTTGTGCCATGGCTTGCCACAGGTCAACAGCTCTTGGGCACCTGCAAAACACGTGAAACGTGTCCTCGCGCTCGAGACCACCGAGAGGGCACACGTCAGTAAGCTCCATCTGTTGTGCAAATTTATTTTCCCAAGTTGCGAGAGCATTCGTAGCCACACGCCAACCAAAAACACACACCTTTGGAGGAGCAGGGCACCTCCGTAAAAATGCCCAGACGGCCTGTCGCCCGTCCGGTGCCATGCTTGCCGCGATCAAGAGGGACGCAACTTGTCCTCGGCGCCGGCCGCACGCATTACATACGATGAAGATACCGGTACGTTCAGCCCCCCATGCAATAAAGTCATCGCCTAGCCATGGAGAGGCCTTCATCTTCATGATATGATGGACGTCAACAGGCAAAAAGTACTGCTGCAGTAAGTCTGACCGCCATGCACCCGTTTCATCAAGTAATTCGCTGACCCTTCGCAGTCTACATCTACCTTGTTGCGATATTGGGGGGCGACCAGTGGGGTGAGGGATCCAAGGGTCCCTCCAAATGCAGACGGATTTGCCATTACCAATACGCCAAATCAGGCCTTGTTTCAAAAGCTCCAACCCATGGACGATGGACTGCCAAGTTTGTGATGCATTTGTGGAGAAAATAGTGTCCTCTAGCCATCCATTGGGATAGTAACGTGCTTTCAAGACTCTTGCGCAGAGACTCTCGGGGTTGACCAGCAATCTCAAGCTTGCCTTGCTAACAAGGCTTGATTGAACATCCTAAAATCCTTGAAACCCATCCCACCAGCAGCTTTTGGCTGCAGCAAGTGATCCCAAGCCTTCCAGTGCGTTTTCCTCTTCCCTCTGTATGCGCCCCACCAGTAGCTACGGATCATGCGTGCAAGGCCATCGCATGTGCTTCTTGGGAACTTGAAAAATGCTCATAAGGAACGTCGGAAGGGCTTGTGCTACGGCCTTGATAAGGACCTCTCTTCCTGCCCGAGACATGAGCTCCCCCATTGGATTATTCCCTTTGTAAGCTGTTGCTGAACGCTCTTCAATTTCCCTTTAGATAACCGCCCATTTGGAGTAGGAAAACCAAGGTACTTCTCTTCAAAGCTCGCATTGACAACCTCCAAAGTGTGCATCACCTCCTGTTTGTTCACCTCCGAACAGCTTGGCCCAAAAATAACGGAACACTTGTTCGGGTTTACAATCTGGACGGTCGTTGCTGCATACCTCCCAAGAATGGCCCTCACATGAGTAGCCTCCACTGCATTAGCTCGGTAGAACAAAAGTGTGTCGTCCGCGAATAAGAGGTGGGAGATGCCCGGTGATGAAGTCATGTACCTGGGGTAGGGTCATAGACCTGCCCAAACGTACCCTCCACAAGGACACTCACAAGAGAAGCAGCCTTCCAGTCGACCTGGTAGGTTTCCACTCGACAGATTCAAAGACACTCGACCATGAAGACCCACTCGACCACCAGGAGTCCAAGAGCCACTCGGTACCCAAACGGTCTCAGAGTTAAATAGTCTTTATGACCTTAATGACACTTTATGTAAGCGCTACAAGAACACCTAGCTTTAACACACCTTAAACCCTCTACTACGTGGGCTGGCTGGGTCCTGACGAGACTATATAAGCCACCCCTCCACGGTAGAAGGGTTCGCACCTGTAACACATACGCATATAATCCAATCGACCGCCTCCGGGCTCCGAGACGTGGGCTATTACTTCCTCCGAGAAGGGCTGAACTCGTAAATCCTTGCGTATACAACTACTCCATAGCTAGGATCTTGCCTCTCCATACCTACCCCATTCTCTTGTCATACTTAGAACCACGACGGTTGGCGCCCACCATGGGGCGGGTGTTCTAGCGATTTGTTGGAGAAGTTGGGATTCTCTCGATCTCGCATCATGGTTTCGGTGGAGTTCTAGTCGACGGCCATGAGATCCGTCTCGTGCGCCACGTTCGTCGCCGACGACCCGCTTGGCTTCGGAGGCTCCACTGACGTGGGACGCGCCTCCCGTCCATGGGCGACGCACTTCGGGCGTGTGTCCGCTGGCGTCCTCCTGCGGCAACCGTCGACCCAAGATGGGTCGGCTCTGCTGCTATCTTCACTCCCGGCCTCCCACCGACGCAAGCGCCCAGGTTGGTCGAGGCTTTCGGTGGGTGAGGCATGCGGTGGCCCGCTTGTCGGCCATCCCCAAGTCGCGGCGATCGAGCCCGACGAATCTCTCTACGGCCTGTTCGGTGGCTCGAGAGATCTGCGTCCGAATGCGATAGCGATGACTGGGCGGCAGAGGTTACGATGGTCGATGGACCACGCAGTCCCCTAGATTCACCCGCACCAACGGAGGTGGCGGTGGAGACGATCCGGAGCAAGCCCATGAAGAGTACTTGCCGAGCCCCTCACTTCGCTCCAGAGGAGGAGCTTGCCTGCCGAACATGGATGCACTTCACACTCCTATCGTTGGAGAAACCCCGAGGCTCGCGCTTGAGGATGCGCGGCAGCCAACCTGGCTGAGCGCACTCGACCGAGAATCTTCAGCGAGTACTCGACGAGCGTACACGCACCAAGGGTTCCAGAATCTAGTCGACGCGGCTCTTTCAACCGCAACTCGTATATCGAACTCCGATTCAGAATTTAGCAGCTGCCGCCCGATATAGCGAGTCAATTCAGCCTTCGGTCGGGAGGCGGTAGACGTTGCAGCAAATCGGATTTGCTCGGGTGGCAGGAGATCAAACTCAGTTGTATCCGATCATGAACAGGTTCACACCGATCCGTCGCTGCAATTCAGTCCATCGGCCCATAGTCCGAGATCGCCCCGAGGCATGAGGAACGTGGAGCGGCGTGATGATCAATACAAGGGTCATGAAAGCAAGATGAGCACCGATTCGATCGCAACGATCGACGCCGAGTGCCCACTCCTCCCCAAGGGTGGATCATACGTTCCTCGGCAGCAGGATCGACGACGCCAACACAGGTCTTTGGGCGAAGAGTTCCGGTCGACCCCGAGAACTGTGCTTTGATGCGAGATCTATTATCGTTCAAGGTTTGGTCGACAGAACGAGCTCACCGAGACGACCATGATAGAGATGTTCCTTCAAAGCAGCAGAGTTCATGTCTCGGGACCGAGTGTTTCAGCAGAGCCATCGAGCCGCAGTGATTCCTCCCAACTTCAGGTTGGCGACTGGAGTCAGTAAGTTCACTGGAGAATCCAAGCCTGACACTTGGCTTGAAGATTACCGAGTGGCGGTTCAGATCAGCGGTGGCAACGGTGAGGTAGCCATGAAGCATTTGCCTCTTATGTTGGAGGGTTCAGCCAGGGCGTGGTTGAATCACTTAGCACCCAGCAGTATTTACACTTGGGAAGATCTTGCCCGAGTGTTTGTGTAACGCCCCGGATTCGATGCGCCAGGTGTCCGCCAGTTATTCGCCGTCGTTGCCATGTCATTTTCTTGCGTGTTGCACTTTGCCATGTCATCATCTGCATTTCATATCATGTCATCATGTGCATTTCATTTTGCATACGTGTTCGTCTCATGCATCCGAGCATTTTCCCCGTTGTCCGTTTTGCAATCCGGCACTCCTATGTCTCCCGGCGCCCCCTTTTACCTCTTTTCGTGTGTGGGTATTAAACGGTCTCGGAATGGACCGAGGTTTGCCAAGCGGCCTTCGTATAGCACCGGTAGACCGCCTGTCAAGTTTCGGATCATTTGGAGGTCGTTTGGTACTCCAACGGTTAACCGGGTAACCGCAAAAGCCTCTTTTGTTGCAGCCCAACACCCCTTCCAAACTGGCCCAAAACCCACCTAACTCCCCTCCATGCTCTCGGTCGTTCGATCACGATCACGTGGCCGAAAACCGCACCTCATTTGGACTCTCCTAGCTCCCTCTACCTATAAATATGCCCCCTCCCCCGAAATTCGCGGTCAAATCCTACCCTAACCTAGCTTCTTCCTCCTCCGCGCCGCCGGACATGTCCATTCACGCCGGACATGTCCACGGACACGTCGTTCACCCAATCGGCGCGACACGTCACCTTCCCCCCGCTGGCCCAATCCCGACGTACACGTGTCGCCGCCGCCCGGGGCCCAGATCCGGCCCGCCGGCCGGCCGGAACCGCTGGCCACCTGAAGGCCGGCGCCTGCCGCCGCGCCGTGCCTCTCCGGCGCCTCGCAGCCAGCGCCTCGCCGCCGCCGTCTCCGGCGACCTCGGCCCCGCCGCCTCGCCTCCGCCGCCTCCAGCCTGCCGCCCGCCCGTCCGGCCCGCAGCTGCCCTCTCCCACAGGAATTCGCTCGCCCGCCCGCCGTCTCCTCCGCGCCGCCTCGGGTCGCCGCCCGCCGCCGCTCGCGCGCGCCTCCGTCCTCCGGGGCGCGATCCTCCACTGCCTCGGCCCCGAAACACGCCGCCCGCAGCCCCTCGGCCGGTCGTCCTCCTCCTCCTCCGTCGCCCCGTAAGCCCGACCCGCCGTTGCCTCGCCGGAGGAGTCGCGGAGCTCTCTTCGCCGGATCCACTGGGTGGACGAGATCCACCCACCCGGCGAACCAAACGCGTCGTCCCCGCGTCCCGGATATCTCCATCCCGGGTTGACTTTTCCCGGAGGTATAAATTCCACTAAGTCCCCGAAATTGTTGCATATTTTGTTGCATTTTCATCATGCTATAACTCTGCACCCGTAGCTCCGTTTTGGGCGTGTAATATGTCAAAATGTTCGCCTCGATGAGTAGATCATTTCATCTCATTGCATCATTTTCATTTGAGCTCATCTTGATGCCCGAAATGCTGTTGGAAGAGGGCTATGTGATGTTAGTTTCTGATTCTTATCAGAACATGCACTTTTGTCATTTTTGCCATGATTGATGTGTGCACCCTATGAACTTGAGTCCTACATGTGTTTTATAATATGCCATGCCATCTTTACAGGGGTGTATGCCATGTATTTTTGTGATCTCTGTGGTGACTAGCACAAGCATGCAAACTAGGCTTCCTGATGTTGCTAATTTCAGCCCTGTTTTGCTGATATTTTTATGCCATGTTAACTTGATGCTACCGAGAGATCCATGCTTATTTCGAGATACTTCAGTAAGGATGTTTTGTTCTACATGCCTTGCTCTATCCATCTATGCCCTTGTTTGCAATTATGGAGTAGTCTAGCTTGAGTCAATCGAGCTCTACTTTTGCTATAAAATGTTCCTGGCAGATTGTTTACATGTTATTCAATTTTGCCAAGGTTGTTGTAGTTGATCCTTGCATGCTATGATGTTGTTATTGCCATGTATAGCTTCTATGCCATGTCTTCTTACTGTTGGTTGCCTTGCCATGTCATGTATTGCTCTGTGGTGAGTGGTTCAAGCTCACCAACATGCCTACTTATCGTTGTTCCTGCCTTGTATGAATCTGTAATATAACTTGCCATGTTTACATGTGTGCCATCATATTTTCTGATCCTTTTTGGTTTATGGTCAGTAAGGGACTTTTGTTCTATGCAATTAGTAGATTCATGCAATGTCTTTGTTTGCCATGTTAAGTTCCTGTAACATGTTGTTTCATAGCTCTAAACATTGCAACCTGATGTTATTTTCTGCAAAGTCTGAAACTGTTATTATTTGCAATCTTGCCATGTCATTTTGAGCATGTTCTAGTGATTTCTGGAGATAGCTCAGTGTTCATGTTTTGTCATGCTTTACCTGTACATCATGCCCATGCCTTTTGTTCTCATGTTGAGGTCCTGTAACATATTGTTTTGATGCTTCCAATATGTCTAGTTGCTGTTTTGGACAGATTGTTGTCATGACTTGTATAGGGTGTATGTTGAACCGTTGCTCCGTTTTGAGTGTGCTCTATATGAAACTTGCTTGATTTTGCATGTAGCTTCATGTTATCATGTTGCATCCTTGTTTTGAGGTGTTTGCTTGATGTTTGTATGCATTTTGCACCAATGCCATGTTTAACTTGTTTTGCTCATATCTTCTAGGCCGTAGCTCCGAATCTAATGAACTTTATACGTAACTTGACTAGATTTTCGTGTAGATCATCGTGGTGCATCTTAACTTGCTATTTAACAACTTGAACATAAGGTTTATTCATATCTGGACCAATTTCGAAATTTCCATATGAGGACTTACTGGAATTGTTCTATGTTGTTCCCGGCCTCATTTAAACTTGCCTTGATGTGTTGCTCTTGTTTGCATCATCTCTTGCCATGAGTAGCTTCATGTAGTTTTGTCATGCATCATGCTTGTTGTGCATCATTCCTTGTTCATGTGTGGTGTGTTTACCTATGTTGTGCGCTTCTTCTTGTTAGTTCCGCTTCGCTATGATCGTGAGGATTCGTTCGTCACGCTTGGTTCGACTTCTTGGCTTCATCTTCTTCATGGACTCGTTCTTCTTCCTTGCGGGATTTCAGGCAAGATGACCGCTACCCTGGATCTCACTACTATCATTGCTATGCTAGTTGCTTCGTTCTATCGCTATGCTGCGCTACCTATTACCTGTTTATCAAGCCATCCCAAATTGCCATGTCAGCCTCTAACCTTTTGTACCCTTCCTAGCAAACCGTTGTTTGGCTATGTTACCGCTTTGCTCAGCCCCTCTTATAGCGTTGTTAGTTGCAGGTGAAGATGAAGTTTGTTCCTTGTTGGAATATGGAGATGTTGTTCCTTGTTGGAACATGTTTACTTGTTGGGATATCACAATATATCTTATATTATTAATGCATCTATATACTTGGTAAAGGGTGGAAGGCTCGGCCTTATGCCTGGTGTTTTGTTCCACTCTTGCCGCCCTAGTTTCCGTCATATCGGTATTATGTTCCCGGATTTTTGCGTCCCTAACGCGGTCGGGTGATTTATGGGACCCCCTTGACAGTTCGCTTTGAATAAGACTCCTCCAGCAAGGCCCAACATTGGTTTTACCATTTGCCTCACCTATACCCCTTTTTCCCTTGGGTTTCCGGAGCCCAAGGGTCATCTTTATTTTAGCCCCCCCGGGGCCGGTGCTCCTTCGAGTGTTGGTCCGAACCGAGCAGCCTGCGGGGCCACCACGGGGCAACTCGAGGGTTGGTTTTACTCGTAGCTTGACTTATCCGGTGGGCCCCGAGAACGAGATATGTGCAGCTCCTATCGGGATTTGTCGGCACATTCGGGCGGCTTTGCTGGTCTTGTTTTATTGCTGTCGAAATGTCTTGTAGCCGGGATTCCGAGACTGATCGGGTCTTCCCGGGAAGAAGGAATATCCTTCGTTGATCGCGAGAGCTTATCATGGGCTTGTTGGGACACCCGCAGGGTTTGAACTTTCAAAGCCGTGCCGCGGTTATGTGGCAGATGGGAATTTGTTAATGTCCGTTGTAGTAAACCTGAAGCAAACTCTTATAAAATACACCAACCGTAAAGCGTAACCGTGAGTGTCTCTTTTCGGGTTGATCGAGAGGAGAACACGGTTTCGGGTTATGTCGACGTAAGTAGGAGTTCGTGATCACTTCTTGATCATTACTAGTTGGCGACTGTTCCTTTGTTTCTCTTCTCGCCTCATTTGCGCTTGTTAGCCACCATACATGCTTAGTCGCTGCTGCAACCTCACCACTTTACCCCTTCCTTTCCTTTAAGCTTTGCTAGTCTTGATACCCATGGTAATGGGATTGTTGAGTCCTCGTGGCTCACTGATTACTACACCACCAATTGCGGTACAGGTTTCGCGATGATCATGACGTGAGAGCGATGTTTGCTTGTGTTGGAGTTCTTCCGCTTCTTCTTCGATCGGGGATAGGTTCCGTGTCGGCAGCCCTGGGCTAGCAGGTGGTGGATATTGTTTGAGTTTCGTTTATGTTTCATTCGTAGTCGGATGGTGATCTTGTATGTGATGTTGTTGATGTATTCTTGTGGCATTTGTGCCTTATGTATGTATCCCCATCTATTATGTAATGTTGATGTAATGATATCCACCTTGCAAAAGCGTTTCAATATGCGGGTCTATCCTTGGTGGGACCTTCGTGTTCCTTTTGGATAGGGTCGCATATTGGGCGTGACAGTTTGTCAGGACATTTGAAGGAACTTGCAAACGACCAGCAGGTTTGACGAAGTTGCAATCGTGTGTGCAAAAGTCGAGTGAAACTTTGAGAGATTATATCCAGAGGTGGATCACTTTGCACCACACAGTCGAGAATGTATCTGATCACCAGGCGATCAGTGCCTTCAAGGAAGGTGTCAAGAACAGAGAATTGAGTTTGAAATTTGGTCGAACCGAGATATGACCCTGAGTCGGATGATGGAGATTGCCACCAAGTATGCAAATGGTGAAGAAGAGGATCGGCTCGGAGTGGTAATATAAATCGGCCGCCAATGAGGGCCGGCGAGAAATTCGATCAATGGAAGGAATAAAAGTCGAGCCAGCGGCTCCTGGAGAGGCCTTGGCCGTGACCCGAGGAAAGTTCAAGGGGAAACCCAAGGGTCCTTGGAACCCCAAGAAGGTGAAAGACCAGGATCGAAACGACGTGTTGGATTTTCCATGTCATATTCATACAAAGAAAGATGAAGAGGGTAAACTCATTTACCCGAAACATACCACTTGACGATGTCGGCTCTTGATTCAGCAGCCCAAGGGAAACAACTCAAGGATAAGGATAAGGAGATGCACAAAGTTGAGGATAGAGATAGCGTTGATGGTGGATATCCCTGTGTCAATTCCACCTCGATGATTTTGACGTTGAAAGCAAAAGTCGATTGAAGGTTATCAATCAAGAAGTGAACTTGGTTGCTCGGCGACTCCCAATTATCTGAATGGTCCTGCATCGCCATCACATTCGACCGGTCGATCACCCGACGCACATTGCCACCCCTGGGAGGCAAGCATTCGTGGTCGACCCAGTTGTTGAAGGCACTCGACTGACCAAAGTCCTAATGGATGGTGGTAGTGGCTTGAACATATTATACGCGGAGACGTTGAAAGGGATGGGCATTCCGATGTCCAGACTCAGTACCAGTAACATAAGCTTCCACGGAGTCATTCCTGGAAAGAAGGCTGAGTCACTCGGCCAAATTGCTCTTGATGTAGTTTTTGGTGATTCAAAGCATTTCCGGAAAGAAAAGTTGACCTTTGAGGTCGTGGATTTCTAGAGCGCTTATCACGCTATTCTGGGGAGACCAGCCTATGCACGTTTCATGGCCCGACCATGTTACGTGTATCTTAAATCAAGATGCTCGGTCCCAAGGGAGTGATCACCATCACGGGCAATCGGAAGAAGGCGTAAGAGTGCTTCAGAAGGCTCTAAGATCGCCGATGCTCGGTTGGCAGTGGTAGAGCTACAAGAATATCGTAAAACTGCAGATCCGAGTGATTTGTTGCAAGCTAAAGCCCGCCACTGAGTCAAGCATTTCATCGATTGGCGAGACGAAACAGGTTCACATTCACCCGACCGATCCCAATGCTGCTCCGACCAACATCTCAACAACACTCGACTCAAAATAGGAAGAAGCGCCATCCAGTTCCTCCGTGAGAAGCGGGACATCTTTGCATGGAAGCTTCGACATGCCGGTGTTCCTGTGGGCTGGCTGAGCATCGCCACGAGTCGACCCAAAATTCAAACTGGTTAAAGAGTATCTTCGGCGGTCCGCCGTCCAGAAGAGAAAGGCCATTGGCGAGGAGGTGGCTCGGCTCCTAGCAGCAGAGTTCATCCGAGAGATCTACCACTCCGAGTGGCTCGCCAACGTTGTCATGGTCCCCAAGAAGGACAAGTTGTTGCGCATGTGCATCGATTTCAAGCATATCAATCGGGCCTGCCCGAAAGATCATTTCCCTCTTCCTTGCATCGACCAAATAGTCGACTCAACTGCGGGATGCGAGAGGTTGTATTTTTTGGACGCTTATTCCGGGTACCATCAGATCCGTCTGTATGGACCCGATGAGATTAAAACAGCATTCATCACTCCATTCGGGTGCTTCTGTTATGTCACCATGCCATTCGGTCTCAAGAATGCAGGAGCCACATTCATGAGGATGATTCAGAAGTGTTTGCTCACTCAAATCAGTCGGAATGTGGAAGCGTACATGGACGATATAGTGGTCAAGTCACGAAGAGGTTCAGACCTGTTGAATGACCTTGCTGAAACATTTGCCAATCTCAGGAGGTATGATATCAAGCTTAACCCATCAAAGTGTACATTTGGAGTTCCCGTGGAAAGTTACTCGGTTTTCTCGCTTCGAGCGAGGAATCGATGCTAACCCGTAAAAGGTTGGCACCATACTCGAATGAAGCGCCTACATGCGTGTGCACGATGTCCGTAAACTTCTTGGATGCTTGGCGCTTTAAGTCGATTCATCTCGCCTCGGTGAAAAGGCATTGCCTCTTTACCGATCGATGAAGAAGTCGACAAGTTCGAGTGGACTCTAGAAGCTGATGCAGCGCTTGCGAGCTCAAAGCTCGCTCTCCACCCACCGGTGCTTGCTGCCCAATCAGCAAAGAGCATTTGCTGCTTTACATTGCAGCCAATCGGACAAGTCGTCGACTGCATTTACGGTCGAGCGGGAAGAAGAAGGAAAAGCCTTCAAAGTTCAACGCCATGATTAATTATCTTTTCAAGTACTAACCCCATCAAAGCAAAGATACCTCACTATCGAAGCTTGTTTATGGGATCTATATGACCACGAAGAAGGTTGCTCATTATTTCTCCGATCATTCCATTACGATCGTCGACGCGCCTTTGTCGGAAATTCTTCATAACAGAGATGCAAGCGGTCGAGTGGCAAAATGGGCGATTGAACTCCTTCCCTTGATATCAAATTCGAGGCAAAGAAAGCCATCAAGTCCCAAGCAATAGCAGATTTCCTCGCCGAGTGGATCTGAACAGCAGCTTCCGACCCAAGTTCACTCGTAACACCGGACTATGTTTTTCGATGGTTCCAAGATCTTTGAACGGTTCGTGTGGGGTTGTATTGGTTTCCCGAGGAGATAGGCTCAAGTATGTTCTCCAGATTCACTTTGATTCTTCCAACAACGAAGCAGAATATGAAGCACTCTGTATGGGTTGCGCATGGCCATTTCACTCGGCGTCCGTCACCTTATGGTCTACGGCGACTGGATCTGGTTGTTAATCAAGTGATGAAGAGTGGGATGTCGAAGCCCAGCTATGACAGAGTTATTGTAATGCAGTGAGAAATTTGGAGAAGAAATTCGAGGGGTTAGAGCTTCATCATATACCTCGATCGAAAAATCAAGCTGCAGATGATTTGGCGAAGATAGGATCCAAGAGGGAAGCCATTCAAGTAATGTATTTTTGAGCACATTCATGCACCTTCGCAGGAGGATCCTTTCACTAAGAAGCCCCGCAACAAAAGAGTGCCAATGATCCGATGAAGTTGAGATCCCAGCCGTGGTCGACCTAATTATGGAAGTGGTGGTCATCACTCCCGATCGGACAGTGCCGTGACATCGATATATCCTAAGGAAAGAGCTCCCAGAGAATGAAGAAGAGGCTCGACAGATCGTCCGACGATCCAAGGCCTTACAAGTGATGAAGGGACAGTTGTTCGAGAAAGCGTGATCGAGTCGGCCGAAGTGCATCACGCCGGAAGAAGGTCGATAATTTTGAGGATATCCACTGGGACCTGTGGTTATCACGTGTCCTCTCGGACCATTGTGGCTAAAGCATACCGGCGGGATTTTACCGCCAAAAGCAAACGAAATGGCAAAAGAAATAGTTGACAAGTGTGAAGGATGTCGTTCTATTCCAACATGTCGCACAAGCCCGCCTCAGCCTTGAAGACCATTCCACTCGTCCGCCCTTCGCTGTTTGGGGATTGGACATGATTGGACCGTTGAGAACTAGCGAGCGGCTTCACTCATTTGCTAGTAGCAATGACAAGTTCACCAAGTGGATCGAAGCCAAGCCCATCAAGAACCTCGATGCATGCACTGATATCAGTTTCATCAGAGAGTTGATATTTAGATATGGAGTTCCGCATAGCATCATCACCGACAATGGGTCAAACTTCGATAATGACAAGTTCAAAGCCTTCTGCGCCTCTCAAGGCACGCGGGTCGACTATGCTTCAGTGGCTCATCCTCAGTCGAATGGACAAGCAGAATGAGCAAATGGCCTCATTCTCAAAGGGCTGAAACCACGGCTGATGCGTGATCTCAAGCACACAGCAGGAGCTTGGGTCGACGAACCTCCATCAGTTCTCTGGGGATTGAGGACCACTCCTAATCGGTCGACTGGAGAACTCCATTCTTCCTGGTCTATGGAGCTGAAGCAGTTCTGCCGAGTGACCTGCTTCACTATGCGCCTCGAGTCGAGCTATACTCTGAAGAAGAAGCGGAACAAGCTCGGCAAGATGCAGTCGAACTCTTGGAAGAGGAGAGAGAAATGGCCCTGATCCGCTCGACTATCTATCAGCAAGACTTGCGTCGGTTCCATGCCAGAAATGTGAAGAGTCGAGCCTTCCAAGAGGGAGATTTAGTCCTCCGAGTGGATCAACAGAAACCACACAAGCTCGCCCCCACTTGGGAAGGTCCCTTCATCGTCACAAGAGTCCTCCACAATGGAGCATATCATCTCTACAACGTTGATCGCCAGATCGACGAGCCTCCAGCTTGGAACGCAGAGCTGCTCCGCCCCTTTTACACTTAAAACTCACTCGGTTGAGATGTAATAAAAGTACTTTTGTAGTTTGTTTATCTAAGACAAGAATGTTATAATTTTCCCAGTGATTGTTATTGCTTTTTGTTGAAATTTCCCCCTGTGGGTGGCTTAGTCGCGAATCCGATTCGCCTAAGTTTGTAAAAAAAAAATCCTTTCCGAGTGCGAGCCAGTCTCTCACTCGGGGGTTTAGCTGCGAATCCGCTTCGCCTAAGTATTCAAAATCCTACCGAGTGGCGAGCCAGCCTCCCACTCGGAGGCTTAGCTGCAGTCCAAGTACTCGCCTAAGTATTCAAAATCCTACCGAGTGGCGAGGCAGCCTCCCACTCGGAGGCTTAGCTGCAGTCCAAGTACTCGCCTAAGTATTCAAAATCCTACCGAGTGGCGAGCCAGCCTCCCACCGGAGGCTTAGCTGCAGTCCAAGTACTCGCCTAAGTATTCAAATCCCACCGAGTGGTGAGCCAGCCTCCCACTCGGGGCTTACAACAGCCCAAGGATTCGCTTTAAACATCCAAAGTAATAAAATCCTTCCGAGTGGGGAGCAAACCTCCCACTGGGGCTTAGCTGCAGCCCAAAGTGCTCGCCTAAGTAATAAAAATCCCACCGAGTGGAGAGCAAACCTCCCACTGGGGCTTAGCTGCAGCCCAGTGCTCGCCTAAGTAATAAAAATCCTACCGAGTGGAGAGCAAACCTCCCACTCGGGGGCTTAGCTGCAGCCTAGTGCTCGCCTAAGTAATAAAAATCCTACCAAGTGGAGAGCAAACCTCCCACTCGGGGGCTTAGCTGCAGCCTAGTGCTCGCCTAAGTAATAGAAATCCTACCGAGTGGAGAGCAAACCTCCCACTCGGGGGCTTAGCTGCAGCCTAGTGCTTGCCTAAGTAATAAAAATCCTACCGAGTGGAGAGCAAACCTCCCACTCGGAGGCTTAGCTGCAACCTAGTGTTCGCCTAAGTAATAAAAATCCTACCGAGTGGAGAGCAAACCTCCCACTCGGGGGCTTAGCTGCAGCCCAGTGCTCGCCTAAGTAAGGAATTCATCCCAATCCGCAAGGACGACGAGGTGCAGGTCGACTGCTACCTCCTCCTTCGGAGCTTCGCCACGAGTACAACGTGTGGTTCATTCCAATCCGCAAGGACGACGAGGTGCAGGTCGACTGCTACCTCCTCCTTCGGAGCTTCGCCACAAGTACAACGTGCGGTTCGTCCCAATCTGTAAGGACGACATGGTCAGTCGCAGTCTGTGTTCCATCTCTACCTGCAGGATAGATGAAGCACAAGTCGACTGGAATTTCAACGGAATATCTTCCGAATGAGGAATAAAGTTCTCTTGAAGGCAAACAAAGCATGTTAAAGGAAAAATCAAGTTCGGATAAACGTCCTACGGATCCAAAGGTGCTCAGGCGTTAAGCCTGTTAAAGTTTATCGGTTACAGAAACCACTCGGCATTCCGAGGCAAATTTAAAGTGGGACTTAGAAGTTTTTTACTCCTCCGGCGGAGGACTGGAAGGTGCAACAAACTGGTCGAGGTCGATTCCGTCGGCAATACGGGTAGCAGTAGCGATGAAAGTCTCCATGAAAGATCTGAAGTCATGCTTCCTGGTATTGGCAACTTTGAGAGACACCAGCTTGTCATCTTGCGCTTCTTTGCAGTGGACACGAACCAGAGATAGAGCAACATCAGCACCACACCTGGCAGAAGACTTTTTCCATTCTTGCACTCGACTTGGAATCTCATTCATCGAGTCATCGTGATTCAAGATCATTCTCAAGAGTCTTACGCCGAGAGTCGAGTCGATCCGCGACATCGCAACTTCGGTCGAGCAAGATAATCCACCACGCTAGCAACGCGAGACTCGATCGGAGCACATTCATAGCAGCTTCGTCCTTCACGGGAGAGTTGATGGGGTCCAAGCTGGTTTCCACTGATTGGTTTCTTCTTCAAAGTTTTGGTAGAATTCTGAAAACACAGCTCGACTCAAAATAACGATCATGTGATGAGCCGGTGAGAGCAAGACAGTTGGATAAAAGAGATTACCTTCAAGCATGAGAAACAGCTTCTTAGCGAGCCCTCCAAGATAAATCTCGTGTCGTTTCGCTTCCCGCGCCAGCCATTAGCCTTGTCGACAGAACAATCTTGTCGTTCTTGGTCGATTAACTTCCTTATTAGTCGCGACAAGAGCAGCTTTCAGCTTAGCATTTTCATCTTCGAGTTTGTCGACTGAGGCAAGCTTCTCTTCAGCGAGCTTTGTTTTTCCAAAGCCGCCTTCAGGCCTCTCGCAAGGTCAAGGTCCTTCTTCTTTAAAGTCTCTTCCAGTTTATCTCAAAGCAACAATGAGAACAGAGTTGAGAATGAGCAGAAAACAAAGGCAATCGTCAAAAATTCTCACCAGCCATACCTTTTGCTTCATCCTTTGCCTTCTGCAAGTTCTCCTAAGCAAGCTTCAAATCGAGGTTGAGCTGGATCTGCTTGTTCTCTAACTCAGTATAGTGAGCCACAAGCTCGCAAGATTTCTACAAAGAGTCAACCAACGAAAGACATCAAAGACATATCACTTCCGAGTGATTAAAGAAAATAGTAGCATTTCTAAGACTACAATCGAATCAAAACATTCGACAAGTAGTCTCGGGATTACACCAGCGGGTGCACTCAACGTGCTCCCTCACTGGTTTACCAATTTGGTTCACCAATCGACCAAAAGAGGCAAAAAGTTATGATTCTAAAACAATGGCTAATTGTCGCCGGTCAGCCGCAATAAAAAAATATAGCTCTTTAGACTATAGTCGATCGCACGATCGACCATAGTCTCGGGATTACACTCTGGGTGCACTTAGCGTGTGCCCCACCGGTTTTACGGTTCCATTCGACTTGGTCTGTCCAGGTCGAGTGAAGAAGATCACAAAGATAAAGACTATAGCCGATCGCACGCAATGACCATAGTCTCGGGACTACACCGGTGGGTGCACTCAGCAGTGCCCCACAAAATTTCAATCGACACACACACCCAAAGTGGGTGTCAGATATGGAAATCTCCGAAGGAAGCAGCCAGGTAGCATATCCTAACAAAGCAAGCAACGATCGACTTACTTGGACATTGCTCTGGAGAGCTGAACTAGCATCATAGGCTGCCTGACCAGCCTCTCGGACCGCTTTCACCTGCTCCATCATGATCCCTGCTCAAGCGATGGCCTCCTTAGCAGCACTTACTTGGTCTTCCGGGACGTGGTGTGTAGCAAAGAGAGATGGTGGATCAGCAGTCGACGAAGTGGGTCGGGCACTTGTCAGCGGTACATCGAAAGACACAGAAGTCCGAGTGACTTGAGCAACCTTGCCAGCAAGCACTTTCTTGTTCTTCCTCTTCCTCAATGGCGCTTCCTCGTCATCATCGGGGAGATCAATGACGTGAGGCGGAACTACAAGAAAGATTCAGAAGTAAACATGGAAGTCCAATCGACTAAAAGCTCTAGTCGACTAAAAGCTTAAACCTCGAGATCTTACCAAGGTTGGAGGTGGCGATCCTCCATTTCCTGATCTTCGTGCTTATTGAAGTCTCGGAGGGAAGCAGCACCAGATTTCAAGAATCGGCTGATCACCATCAAGACCAAAAGTTCACTCATGTTGAATAAGGAAATACAAGGTTCATTGGTTACCCGGAGATGGTGGGATGACCATTCGCATCTTGGGCAGGGCCTTCACGGCTTTGACGACGCCGCCGAGGTTGCTTCGCAGTTTCTCGGTCGGCGCGGAGAAGTTTTCCTAGGTCGCTTGCCGACCGCCGGTGGGCACAACAGCTTTGCAGCGCCCGCCGCCGGGTCATCGTCAACTTGACCTTCCCTCCGAGCGAGGAGGATCGACGCCTTCCTCCTCTTCCTCCTCCTCATCCTCGTCATCAGAGCTATCATCCTCCTCATCCTCCTCGCCGTTGAACTCCCATTCCTCCGGACTTTCACCTCCACTTCCTTCTCCTTCTTCGACTGTTTCCTGCGCCCCGTTGGGCATCGAGTACATCTCAGTGGTGACCTAGAAGACAACAAAACAAGGTGAAAGTCAGTCGACGAATTGGCATCAAAACAGAATGAATGCAGCAGAATCACAGTCGGAGATAAGTGGTTATACCTTGTCTGGTTGGTAACTCTGGTCGAGTGGTGGAATCCTCCTAGCTCCCACTCGGAGGCTTAGCTGCCATAAAAATGCCCAGACGGCCTGTCGCCCGTCCGGTGCCATGCTTGCCGCGACTGAAGAGGGACGCAACTTGTCCTCGAGCGCCAGCCGGTACGCATTACATACGATGAAGATACCGGTACGTTCAGCCCCCCATGCAATAAAGTCATCGCCTAGCCATGGAGAGGCCTTCATCTTCATGATATGATGGACGTCAACAGGCAAAAAGTACTGCTGCAGTAAGTCTGACCGCCATGCACCCGTTTCATCAAGTAATTCGCTGACCCTTCGCAGTCTACATCTACCTTGTTGCGATATTGGGGGGCGACCAGTGGGGTGAGGGATCCAAGGGTCCCTCCAAATGCAGACGGATCTGCCATTACCAATACGCCAAATCAGGCCTTGTTTCAAAAGCTCCAACCCATGGACGATGGACTGCCAAGTTTGTGATGCATTTGTGGAGAAAATAATGTCCTCTAGCCATCCATTGGGATAGTAACGTGCTTTCAAGACTCTTGCAGAGACTCTCGGGTCGACCAGCAATCTCAAGCTTGCCTTGCTAACAAGGCTTGATTGAACATCCTAAAATCCTTGAAACCCATCCCACCAGCAGCTTTTGGCTGCAGCAAGTGATCCCAAGCCTTCCAGTGCGTTTTCCTCTTCCCTCTGTATGCGCCCCACCAGTAGCTACGGATCATGCGTGCAAGGCCATCGCATGTGCTTCTTGGGAACTTGAAAAATGCTCATAAGGAACGTCGGAAGGGCTTGTGCTACGGCCTTGATAAGGACCTCTCTTCCTGCCCGAGACATGAGCTCCCCCATTGGATTATTCCCTTTGTAAGCTGTTGCTGAACGCTCTTCAATTTCCCTTTAGATAACCGCCCATTTGGAGTAGGAAAACCAAGGTACTTCTCTTCAAAGCTCGCATTGACAACCTCCAAAGTGTGCATCACCTCCTGTTTGTTCACCTCCGAACAGCTTGGCCCAAAAATAACGGAACACTTGTTCGGGTTTACAATCTGGACGGTCGTTGCTGCATACCTCCCAAGAATGGCCCTCACATGAGTAGCCTCCATTGCATTAGCTCGGTAGAACAAAAGTGTGTCGTCCGCGAATAAGAGGTGGGAGATGCCCGGTGATGAAGTCATGTACCTGGGGTAGGGTCATAGACCTGCCCAAACGCATTCTCCACAAGGACACTCACAAGAGAAGCAGCCTTCCAAATGACCCGTAGGTTTCCACTCGGCTGATTCAAAGACACTCGACCATGAAGACCCACTCGACCACCAGGAGTCCAAGAGCCACTCGGCACCCAAACGGTCTCAGTAGTTAAATAGTCTTTATGACCTTAATGATACTTTATGTAAGGCGCTACGATGAACGCCTAGCTTTAACGCACCTTAAACCTCTACTACGTGGGCTGGCTGGGGTCCCGCGCACTCTATATAAGCCACCCTCCACGGGTAGATGGGTTCGCACCCTATAACACATACGATATAATCCAATGACCGCCTCCGGGCTCGAGACGAGGGCTATTACTTCTCCGAGAAGGGCTGAACTCAGTAAATTTTGCGATACAACTACTCCATAGCTAGGATCTTGCCTCTCCATACCTACCCCCCATTCTACTATCATACTTAGAACCACAACACCCGGTACTTGAGGGCAAACACGCAGCGATGAGATACGGGTAGCTTCAATCTCCTGTTTCAGTAAAGCATCCAAACCATCAGCGACAAAAATGAATAGGAAAGGTGAGATGGGGTCTCCCCGTCGTAACCCACAGGATGGTGCGAACGAATCCGAGAGGGCTCCATTGATTTTCACATTATATCTCACCGAGGTGACACACTCCATTATCCACGACACCACCGATGAGAGAAACCCAACTATTGCATCATCCGCTCCAAGAACACCCAGGCCACTCTGTCATATGCCTTCGATAAGTCCAACTTGTACGCACAAAAACTCAGCTCTGGATCCTTTTCCTGTTTTATTGCATGAAAACACTCAAAGGCAATTAAAGCATTGTCGGTGATTAGCCTCCCTGGTACAAAGGCGCTCTGCACCGGGGATACGAGCTCATCCGGCATAGGTCGTAGCCTGTTCACTAGGCACTTGGCAATGATCTTATATATCACATTACAAAGGCTAATCGGTCTGAAATTTGTGAGCCGAGTTGGGGTGTCAACCTTTAAGAGTAGTACAATGGTGGTGCTGTTCACTCCTTCAGGCATCACCCCTATATCAAAAAACAACTTAACAGCAGCAGTAATCTCGCTCTTGAACACCGCCCAATGTTGCTGAAAGATCGCTGGAAAACCGTCAGGTCCGGGCGCTTTCAACGACCCTATTTGGAACATAGCATTGGAAATCTCCTCGTCCGTGAACTCTCTGCATAATTCGTTGTTCATTGCGCAGAATACCTTGGGTTGAATGAGCTGTAACACATCTCCAGGATCAAGCAGAGGGTTAGCTGAGAATAAATTCTGGAAATAAGTATTACCGAGCTGTATAATCATATGTTGTTCGGTATGCACCACACCCTGCTCATTTGTTAGACTTCTTATTCTATTTTTCCTAGCTCTCCACACTGCCTTACGATGAAACATTTGAGTATTCCGGTCTCCCTCCTTTAGCCACTGAATTCTCGATCTCTGAAGCCACAACATCTCCTCTCTATATAGTAATTCATTCATTTTATCCATTTCTGCTCTTATCTCCCGCCGGTCGGCGTTCATATGAGTGAGCTCCTCCAGCCGTGACCGTGATTTCTCCAGTTCTCTCATAACATTGCCGAATGTTTTATTACTCCAAACATGCAAGTCATTCATTACTGATGCGAGGGGCTCCGAACATCACCTAGGTTCCTTTTCGTACCTTTGCTTGTCCAGGAGTTGGAAATTATGGCTTGCAACTCCGGAGATCTTTCCCACATTAGCTCATATCTCCGACTGCTTTTTGGCCTTTGCTCCTCATCCAAATCGCACCTGAGAAGGAGAGGACAGTGGTCCGACCCTGGCGAGACTAGGTGTGTCACAGATGCGCGGCCGAACAGCTCTATCAAGTCGGACCTGGACATTTGCACGTCCACTTCTTCTGTTATCGTACGTAAAGGGATGACCTGAAAAACCAAGATCAGTAAGCGCACAAGACTCCAAAGTATCACGAAAATTTAACATATGTCCATGTGTTCGAGGTGTCTCTGACTGGTGCTCAAAGTCCCACATGGCTTCGTTGAAATCACCAATAAGGATCCACGGCAGTGTATTCTGTGCATGCAAGCTTCTGATTTTGTTCCACATTAGATGCCGATTCTTCACACGTGGTTCGCCATACACGAAAGTCGCCCTCCAAAGTGGTGCATCAGGTGAGACACACAGGTACACATCGATCATTCTTTCATTTGCTTCCTACACGTCTACGTACATAGACTCATGCCAAAAGAGAGCTAGACCACCATTACGACCATTATAATTGACTGCTTCAAAACCAACAAGACCTAGCCTATTTCTTAAACGGTACATCTTCTCTTTATTTTGCCTAGTTTCATAAAGAAAAACGAGACTCGAGGAATGCGTCCTAACAAGCGACGCGAGATCGCAAACTGTCGTGGAGTTCCCCGCCCCCGACAGTTCCAGCTTATCCAATTCATTGCTCCTGACGGGGCGACACCGCCTGCCCCGTCAGTTTACCGGTGGCCCCAATACCGGTTGCCTCCATGCCCGCCAAGCTGTCCATGAATTCTGTCCCATCCTCCTCCATCTGCTCCTCCTCAGTGCAGTCCTTCTTCCCCTTCTTATTGGTGTTACCTTCCATCTCTTTACTGTGCGGGACAAGTGCCCCTTCCTGCACGTCTGCACTCCACATGTTCCTTGTATTCCGAGAGAACCTTTTCCGCAATACTGAATCCTGCTCTTGCATATGCTGATCAAAGTCTGACAAGGAGAAGCCCGAGGTGGCGCTCAGATTATGCAGTGCCGGGATCATCTCCCTACTTCCCAAAGTGTTGCTAAAGCTTGCCGTGGATGCCAGTGATCTGACTGCCAACGGTATGGGTGCCTCCACCTTTCCTCCAAGGAACACAAAATCACGGGGTTCAGACTTAGCACGTGCTGCTCTCCCATTGCTTGTCTCAGGTGCTTGCTGTGATAAATTCATGCTCATTGCCAATAGTCTTGAAGATAGGTCAGCAGCAACCTCCGGGGTGCCAACTCACTCCTCATCTTCAAGTCCATCTCTCGCTTCTACACAATCTGGTATGTCCCTCGCAGCAGGTTGCGGCTGACTGCGCCTATTACGTCTGTTGTCTCTGGGCCTTCCAAGCACCTCGGATGGTGTATTACTTCCAAAGTTGAGACCGCGGCGCGCAGCCGGATGCGCTCCCGGTGCAACAAAGGCTGACTTATTCTCGTACTACCTATACGACGAGCATCTCATGCCTTCACCATATGCTTTGGAGGGAACCCCCAGCCTCTTCTTCTCACACTGATTATCATCATGACCGATGAAACCACACCAAAAACAATAGTGGGGCACTCTTTCATATCTCAGCGGATACACAATTTGCTTTGTAGGCTCACGCCCGATGGTGATTTTTGTCTATAGCCGACGGCTTAAAGGCAGCTCAACCCGAAGGCGCAGAAACTCGCGTACCCTGCTAGCGCCAACCTCAGCATCAACTTCCAAAACCTTGCCTAGCAGTCCCCCAAGAAATTTACCATAGTCCACCGTTTGCTTATGTTGGGGAATGTAGCATGCAATTTCAAAAAAGTTCCTACGCTCACGCATGATCTATGTAAGAGATGCATAGCAACGAGAGGGGGAGAGTGTGTCCACGTACCCTCGTAGACCGAAAGAGGAAGCGTTAGGTTAACGCGGTTGATGAAGTTGAACATCTTCACGATACAACCGATCCAAGTACCGCCCGTACGACACCTCCGAGTTCAGCACACGTTCAGCTCGATGACGTCCCTCAAACTCTTGATCTGGTAGAGGGTCGAGGGAGAGTTGCGTCAGCACGATGGCGTGGTGACGGTGATGGTGATGTGATCCGCGCAGGGCTTCGCCTAAGCACTACGACGCTATGACCGGAGGAGTAAACTGTGGAGGGGGGCACCGCACACGGCTAAGAGAACAATTGATGTGCCTTTGGGGTGCCCCTCACCCCGGTATATAAAGGAGGGGAGGAGGAGGTGGCCGGCCCTAGGGGTGGTGCGCCATGGGGGGAGTCCTACTAGGACTCCACTCCTAGTAGGATTGGCCTCCCCTTCCTTCCAACGGAGAGGGAAAAGGGGAAAGAGGGGAGAGGGAGAAGGAAATGGGGGCCGCACCCCCACCCCTTGTCCAATTCGGATTGGGCAGGGGGAGGCGCGCGCCACCTCTTGTAGCCTCCCTCCCTCTCTCCACTATGGCCCATGAGGCCCATTAACTTTCCCGGGGGTTCCGGTAACCTCCCGGTACTCCAAAAAATCCCCGAACCTCTTAGGAACCATTCTGGTGTCCGTATATAACCTTCCAATATATCAATCTTTACCTCTCGACCATTTCGAGACTCCTCGTCATGTCCGTGATATCATCCGGGACTTCGAACAAACTCCGGTTACCAAAACACACAACTCATAATACAAATTGTCATCGAACGTTAAGCGTGCGGACCCTACGCGTTCGAGAATTATGTAGACATGACCAAGAAACATCTTCGGTCAATAACAAATAGCGTAACCTGGATGCTCATATTGGTTCCTACATATTCTACGAGAGGGCCCATAACAACATATTGGTCCTTACTTGGACTTTATTGGTCAAACCGCATAACAACATACGTCATTCCCTTTGTTATTGGTATGTTACTTGCGCGAGATTTGATTGTCGGTATCATCATACCTAGTTCAATCTCGTTACCGACAAGTCTCTTTACTAGTTTCGTAATGCATCATCCCGCAACTAACTCATTAATCACATTGCTTACAAGGCTTATAGTGATGTGCATTACCGAGAGGGCCCAGAGATACCTCCCCGATACACGGAGTGACAAATCCTAATCTTGCTCTATGCTAACCCAACAAACACCTTCGGAGATACCTGTAGAGCATCTTTATAATCACCCAGTTACGTTGTGACGTTTGATAGAACACAAGGTGTTCCTCCGGTATTCGGGAGTTGCATAATCTCGTAGTCAGAGGAATATGTATAAGTCATGAAGAAAGCAATAGCAATAAAACTAAACGATCATAATGCTAAGCTAATGGATGGGTCTTGTCCATCACATAATTCTCTAATGATGTGATCCCGTTCATCAAATGACAACATATGTCTATATAATCAGGAAACTTAACCATCTTTGATTAATGAGCTAGTCAAGTAGAGGCATACTAGGGACACTCTGTTTTGTCTATGTATTCACACATGCACTAAGTTTCTGGTTATTACAATTCTAGCACGAATAATAGACATTTATGATGATGTAAGGAAATATAAACAACAACTTTATTATTGCCTCTAGGGCATATTTCCTTCAGTGTCCCACTTGCACTAGAGTCAATAATCTAGATTTCATAGTAATGATTCTAACACGCATGGAGTCTTGGTGTTGATCATGTTTTGCTCGTGGAAGAGGCTTAGTCAACGGGTCTGCAACATTCAGATCCGTATGTATTTTGCAAATCTGTATGTATCCCTCCTTGACTTGATCGCAGATGGAATTGAAGCGTCTTTTGATGTGTTTGGTTCTCTTGTGAAATCTGGATTCCTTCGCCAAGGCTATTGCTCCAGTATTGTCACAAAAGGTTTTCATTGGACCCGATGCACTAGGTATTACACCTAGAACGGATATGAACTCCTTCATCCATACTCCTTCATTTGCTGCTTCCGAAGCAGCTATGTACTCCGCTTCACACGTAGATCCCACCACGACGCTCTGCTTGGAACTGCACCAACTGATAACTCCACCATTCAATATAAATACATATCCGGTTTGTGACTTAGAGTCATCTGGATCAGTGTCAAAGCTTGCATCGACGTAACCATTTACGACAAGCTCTTTGTCACCTCCATAAACGAGAAACATATCCTTAGTCTTTTTCAGGTATTTCAGGATGTTCTTGACCGTTATCCAGTGATCCACTCCTGGATTACTTTGGTACCTCCCTGCTAAACTTATAGCAAGGCACACATCAGGTCTGGTACACAACATTGCATACATGATAGAACCTATGTCTGAGGCATGGGGAATGACTTTCATTTTCTCTCTATCTTCTGCAGTGGTCGGGCATTGAGTCTAACTCAACTTCACACCTTGTAACACAGGCAAGAACCCTTTCTTTGCCTGATCCATTTTGAACTTCTTCAAAACTTTATCGAGGTTTGTGCTTTGTGAAAGTCCAAGTAAGCGTCTTGATTTATCTCTATAGATCTTGATGCCCAATATATAAGCATCTTCACCGAGGTCTTTCATTGAAAAATTCTTATTCAAGTATGCTTTTGTGCTATCCAGAAATTATGTATCATTTCCAATCGACAATATGTCATCTACATATAATATTAGAAATGCTACAAAGCTGTTGGGAAACGTAGTAATTCAAAAAAATTCCTACGATCACGCAAGATCTAACTAGGAGATGCATAGCAACGAGAGGGGAGAGTGTGTCCACATACCCTCGAAGACCGAAACCGGAAGCATTTAGTTAACGCGGTTGATGTAGTCGAACGTCTTCACGATCCAACCGATCCAAGTACCGAACGTACGGCACCTCCGTGTTCAGCACACGTTCAGCTTGATGACGTCCCTTGAGCTCTTGATCAAGTAGAGGGTCGAGGGAGAGTTCCGTTAGCACGACGGCGTGGCGAAGGTGTTGGTGATGTGATCCGCGCAGGGCTTTGCCTAAGCACTACGACAATATGACCGAGGTGGTGAACTATGGAGGGGGCACCGCACATGGCTAAGAAACAACTGTTGTGCCTTTGGGGTGCCCCCTGGCCACGTATATAAAGGAGGGGCGAGAGAGACCGGCATCCAGGAGGGGCGCACCATAGGGGGAGTCCTACTTGGACTCCTAGTCCAAGTAAGATTCGGCCCCCGCCTTTTCCTTTCTTCCACCGGAGGGAATAGGAAGGAGAGGGAGAGGGAAAGGGAAGGGGGGAGCCCCCCTCCTTGTCCTATTCAGACTCCCAAGGAGGGGGCGCGTGGCCAACCCCCGTGGGATTCCCTCTCTCTCCCTTAGGCCCATGTTGGCCCAACACTTCACCGGGGGGTTCCGATAACCCCTCGGTACTCCGAAAAAATACCCGGATCACCCAGAACCATTCTGATGTCTGAATATAACCTTCCAATATATGAATCTTTACCTCTCGACCATTTCGAGACTCCTCGTCATGTCCGTGATCTCATCCGGGACTCCAAACAAACTTTGGTCACCAAAACACATAACTCATAATACAAATTGTCATCGAATGTTAAGCGTGCGGACCCTACGGGTTCGAGAACTATGTAGACATGACCGAGACACATCTCCGGTCAATAACTAATAGCGGAACCTAGATGCTCATATTGGCTCCTACATATTCTACGAAGATCTTTATCGGTCAAACCGCATAACAACATATGTTATTCCCTTTGTCATCGGTATGTTACTTGCCCTAGATTCGATCGTCGGTATCATCATACCTAGTTCAATCTCGTTACCGGCAAGTCTCTTTACTCGTTCTGTAATGCATCATCCCGTAACTAACTCATTAGTCACATTGCTTGCAAGGCTTATAGTGATGCACATTACCGAGAGGGCCCAGAGATACCTCTTCGATACACGGAGTGACAAATCCTTATCTCGATCTATGCTGATGTCGCTTGAAACTACATCGGTATTTCCCCAAAGAGGAAGGGATGATGCAGCACAACGGCGGTAGGTATTTCCCTCAGAAAGGAAACAAGGTTATCAAACCAGTAGGAGAACCAAGCAACACAACGTAAACAACCCCTGCACACAAATAACAACACCTCGCAACCCGACGTGTTAAAGGGGTTGTCAATCCCTTTCATGTAACGGTGCTAGAAATTGCGTGATGATGGGAGAAAGTTGTAATAGATTTAATAAATAGATCGAAAATAAAATAAAGTGTAGCAAAGTATTTTTGTATTTTGGTTTAATAGATCTGAATAAAAAGTGCAAATAAACAGCAACTAGCACTTGGCACTATGTCAATAGGCTAGTCCCAAAAAATGATTCAAAATGATTATAAAACATCCAAGATTGATAATAAAACAGCATGGAACAATAAAAAATTATAGATATGTTGGTGACGTATCAGCATCCCCAAGCTTAACTCCTACTCGTCCTCGAGTAGGTAAGTGATAAAAACAGAATTTTTGATGTGGAGTGTTGTTCATCAAGTCATATCATGTTATTTTCTTTATAGCATGGACATTTGGACTTTTATGTGATTCAAAGCAATAGTCTAGTTTTGACATAATAATTTAGATACTCAAGCATATCAACAAGCAACCATGTCTTTCAAAATATCAATGCTAAAACAAGTTATCCCTAGCCCATCATGCTCAAACATTGATCCATTTGTGAAACACACTCGAATATTAGCTACACCCAATACTTAAGTATGATCATATTGCCTCCTAGTTGGTGCTTTTTATGAGAGAAGATGGAGACTCAAATTCAAAATAAAAATTGCATAAAGTAAAAGAAAGGCTCTTTGCGGAGGGAAGTAGGGATTTGTAGAGGTGCCAGAGGTCAAAGCAAAAAAATTAGAGACAAAAACATTTTGGGAGGTGTATCCATCCCACCAACGAAAACGACTCAGAGTTCCGAACACTTTCCATGCTAGATATGCCATAGGCGGTTCCCAAACAGAAAATAAAGTTTATTCCTTTTTCCACCATTCTTTCACTTTCCATGGCTAGCCGTATCCACGGGTGCCCTCCATACCAATACTTTCCAAGGAATTTATTTTTGACAACATAAAGTAAATTCATTTCTGCATTTCGGGACTGGGCATCCCTAAAACCTTTGCCTTACTCTCGTGCAATGACAAGTGAATAAACTCTCATCGTGAGAATAACACATCCAGCATGGAAAATATTAGCCACCCGTTACCATTTCGCGAGCGAAACAAACACACAAAAGAGAAGTTTATTTTGAAAATTAGAGATGGCACATGCAAATTTGCTTAGGACGGCAAAAGAATACCGCATATAGGTAGATATAGTGGACTCATATGGCAAAACTGGTTTAAAGGATTTTGGATGCACAAGTAGAGATCATACTTGGTGCAAAATGAAGGCTAGCAAAAGATTGGGAAGCGACCAACCAAGAAACGAATAATCTCATAAGCAAGCATTAAGCATAATTAACACCGAATAATGCACCACAAGTAGGATATAATTTCATTGCATGACTATTGACTTTCGTGCATGCATAGGGAATTACAAACCTTAACACCAATATTCTTACTAAAGCATAACTACTCATCAACATAACTCACATATCACATCATCATATCTCAAAACTATTACTAAGAATCAAGTTTACTTTGTCCAATGATCTTCATGACAATTTTTTACTTATCCTTCTTGGATATCTATCACTTTGGGACTAATTTTCATGTGTTGCTTTTCATAAGCTCAAACAACTATAAGTGAAGATCAAGAGCATAAAAAATTTATTTCCCTCAAAATAATTTAAGTGAAGCAAGAGAGAATTTCTTGAAAACTTTACTAAACGATCATAATGCTAAGCTAATGGATGGGTCTTCTCCATCACATCATTCTCTTGTTGGGGAACGCAGTATTTCGAAAAATTTCCTACGATCACGCAAGATCTATCTAGGAGATGCATAGCAACGAGCGGGGAGAGTGTGTCCATGTACCCTCGTAGACCGAAAGCTGAAGCGTCAAGTAACGCGGTTGATGTAGTCAAACGTCTTCGCGATCCAACCGTTCATGTACCAAACACATGGCACCTCCGCGATCTGCACACGTTCAGCTCGATGACGTCCCTCGAACTTCTAGATCCAGCTGAGGTCGAGGGAGAGTTTCGTCAGCATGACGGCGTGTTGACGGTGATGATGAAGTTACCGACGCAGGGCTTCGCCTAAGCTCTACAACGATATGACCGAGGTGGAAATATGTGGAGGGGGGCACCGCACATGGCTAAGATCAACTTGTGTGCCTATGGGGTGCCCCCTCCCCCGTATATAAAGGAGTGGAGGAGGGAAGGGCTGGCCCTCTCTATGGCGCGCCCCAAGGGGGATTCCTACTCCTAGTAGGAGTAGGTTTCCCCCCTCCTTCCCTAGTTGGAGTAGGAGAAGAAGGAAGAGGGAGAAGGAGCGAAGGAAAGGGGGCAGCCTGATACGTCCATTTTACATCATGCTTTTATATCGATATTTATTGCATTATGGGCTGTTATTACACATTATGTCACAATACTTATGCCTTTTCTCTCTTATTTTACAAGGTTTACATGAAGAGGGAGAATGCCGGCAGCTGGAATTCTGGACTGGAAAAGGAGCAAATATTAGAGACCTATTCTGCACAACTCCAAAAGTCCTGAAACTCCACGAAAGTTAGTTCTGGAATATATTAAAAATATTGGGCGAAGAAAGCACCAGAGGGGGCAACACCCTGTCCACGAGGGTGGGGGGCGTGCCCTACCCCCCCCCCCCCCTAGGCGCGCCCCCTGCCTCGTGGGCCCCCTAGCAGGTCTCCGGTGCCTATCTTTTGCTATATTGAGTCTTTCACCCTGAAAAAAAGAGAAGGAAGCTTTCGGGACGAAGTGCCACCATCTCGAGGCGGAACCTGGCGAAACCAATCTAGGGCTCCGGCGGAGCTGTTCTGCCGGGGAAACATCCCTCCGGGAGGGGGAAATCATCACCATCGTCATCACCATCGATCCTCTCATCAGGAGGGGGTCAATCTCCATCAACATCTTCACCAACACCATCTCATCTCAAACCCTAGTTCATCTCTTGTTTCCAATCTTTGTCTCAAAACCTCAGATTGGTACCTATGGGTTGCTAGTAGTGTTGATTACTCCTTATACTTGATGCTAGTTGGTTTATGCGGTGGAAGATCATATGCTCAGATCCTTTATGCATATTAATACCCCTCTGATTATGAACATGAATATGATTTGTGAGTAGTTACGTTTGTTCCTGAGGACATGGGAGAAGTGTTGCTATAAGTAGTAATGTGAATTTGGTATTCGTTCGATATTTTGATGAGATGTATGTTGTCTTTCCTCTAGTGGTGTTATGTGAACGTCGACTTCATGAAACTTCACCATTGTTTGGGCCTAGGGGAAGGCATTGGAAAATAATAAGTAGATGATGGGTTGCTAGAGTGGGAAGGCATTGGGAAATAATAAGTAGATGATGGGTTGCTAGAGTGACAGAAGCTTAAACCCTAGTTTATGTGTTGCTTTCGTCACGGGCTAATCTGGATCCATATGTTTCATGCTATGGTTAGGTTTACCTTAATACTTCTTTTGTAGTTGCGGATGCTTGCAAGAGGGGTTAATCATAAGTGAGATGCTTGTCCAAGGAAGGGAAGTACCCAAGCACCGGTCCACCCACATATCAAATTATCAAAGTAACGAACGCGAATCATATGAGCATGACGAAAACTAGCTTGACGATAATTCCCATGTGTCCTCGGGAGCGTTTTTCTTTATATAAGAGTTTGTCCAGGCTTGTCCTTTGCTACAAAAAGGATTGGGCCACCTTTCTGCACCTTGTTTACTTTTGTTACTTGTTACCCGTTACAAATTACCTTATCACAAAACTATCTGTTACCGATAATTTCAGTGTTTGCAGAGAATACCTTACTGAAAACCGTTTGTGATTTCCTTCTGCTCCTTGTTGTGTTCGACACTCTTACTTATCAAAAGGACTATGATATATCCCCTACACTTGTGGGCCATCAAGACTCTTTTCTTTCTTAAAAACAAAAATAATGTGCCAATATTTGCCTTTAGGATGTTTACATTGCTTGTTGGTTTGTGCGGTGCAAAACAAAAACTTTGGCTGTAGAGCGTGATTTTACATTTCTTACTGGAACGTCAAACGGTTCTGAATTTTTTTTCATTGTCTTTCTATACAAATTGTTTATTTTTCCTAATTTTCTCAGAATTTTTGGAGCACCAGAAGTATGGTGAATGTTCGGATTACTGCATACTGTCCTGCTTAAGACAGATTCTATTTTTGATGCATAGTTTGCTTGTTCTGATGAAACTGTCCATTCCTATCAGTGGGTTAAGCCATGGAAAAGTTATATTACAGTAGCTAAAATGCAAAAACAAAATATGAATTGGTTTGCAACAGTACTTAGAGTAGTGATTTGCTTTATTATACTAACGGATCTTACCGAGCTTTCTGTTGAGTTTTGTGTGGATGAAGTGTTTGAAGTTCGAGGAGGTCTCGATGTGAGGAGAAGGAGGAGAGGCAAGAGCTCAAGCTTGGGGATTCCCAAGGCACCCCAAGTAAATATTCAAGGAGACTCAAGCGTCTAAGCTTGGGGATGCCCCGGAGGCATCCCATCTCTCTTCAACAAGTATCGATATGTTTTTGGTTTCATTTTATTCATGTGATATGTGTAAATCTTGGAGCGTCGTGTGTTCTTTTTATTTTTATTTTAATAATTCAACATGATGGTATGAGATAGTCCTTGGTTGATTTATAGAATGCTCTTTGCACTTCACTTATATCTTTTGAGTATGGCATTATAGAATGCTTCATGTGCTTCACTTATATCATTTGAAGTTTGGATTGCCAGTTCCTCTTCGCATAGAAAACCGCCATTTGTAGAATGCTCTTTTGCTTCACTTATATTTGTTAGAGCGTGGGCATATATTTTGTAGAAAGAATTAAACTCTCTTGCTTCACTTACATCTATTTAGAGAGTTGACAGGAACTGGTTATTCACATGGTTAGTCATAAAATCCTACATAAAACTTGTAGATCACTGAATATGATATGTTTGATTCCTTGCAATAGTTTTGCGATATAAAGATGGTGATATTAGAGTCATGCTAGTGGGTAATTGTGAATTTGGGAGATACTTGTGTTGAGGTTTGCAAGTCCCGTAGCATGCACGTATGGTAACCGTTGTGTAACAAATTTGAAGCATGAGGTGTTTCTTTGATTGTCTTCCTTATGAGTGGCGGTCGGGGACGAGCGATGGTCTTTTCCTACCCATATATCCCCCTAGGAGCATGTGCATAGTATTTTGTTTCAATGACTAATAGATTTTTGCAATAAGTATGTGAGTTCTTTATGACTAATGTTGAGTCCATGGATTATACGCACTCTCACCCTTCCATCATTGCTAGCCTCTTTGGTACCGTGCATTGCCCTTTCATACCTCGAGAGTTGGTGCAAACTTCGCCGGTGCATCCAAACCCCGTGATACGATATCACACATAAGCCTCCTTATATCTTCCTCAAAACAACCACCATATCTACCTATTTTGGCATTTCCATAGCCATTCTGAGATATATTTCCATGCAACTTCCATCATCATCATATACATGACTTGAGCATTTATTGTCGTATTGCATTGCATGATCGTAAGATATCTAGCATGATGTTTTCATGGCTTGACCGTTTTTTAATGTCATTGCTACGCTAGATCATTGCACATCCCGGTACACCGCCGGAGGCATTCATATAGAGTCATATCTTTGTTCTAGATATCGAGTTGTAATATTGAGTTGTAAGTAAATAAAAGTGTTATGATCAATGTTATTAGAACATTGTCCCATGTGAGGTTATCAAAATAAAAGTGGCCAAAGAAGCCCCCCAAAAAAGAAAGGCCAAAGAAGACTAAAAAAAGAGATAAAAAAATAAAAAAATGAGAGAAAAGAGCGAAGGGACAATGTTACTATACTTTTACCACACTTGTGCTTCAGAGTAGCACCATGTTCTTCATGTAGAGAGTCTCTTGAGTTATCACTTTCATATACTAGTGGGAATTTTCATTATAGAACTTGGCTTGTATATTCCAACGATGGGCTTCCTCAAATGCCCTAGGTCTTCATGAGCAAGCAAGTTGGATGCACACCCACTTAGTTTCAGTTGAGATTTCATACACTTATAGCTCTAGTGCATCCGTTGCATGGAAATCCCTACTCACTCACATTGATATCTATTAATGGGCATCTCCATAGCCCGTTGACGCGCCTAGTTGATGTGAGACTATCTTCTCCTTTTTTTTGTCTTCTCCACAACCACCATTCTATTCCACACATATAGTGCTATGTCCATGGCTCACGCTCATGTATCGCGTGAAGATTGAAAAAGTTTGAGAACATCAAAAGTATGAAACAATTGCTTGGCTTGTCATCGGGGTTGTGCATGATTTCAATACTTTGTGTGGTGAAGATGGAGCATAGCCAGACCATATGATTTTGTAGGGATAACTTTCTTTGGCCAGGTTATTTTGAAAAGACATGATTGCTTTATTAGTATGCTTGAAGTATTATTGTCTTAATGTCAAATGATAGGCTATTTCTTTGAATCACTCATGTCTTAATATTCATGCCATGATTAGATTACATGATCAAGATTATGCTAGGTAGCATTCCACATCAAAAATTATCTTTTTTATCATTTACCTACTCGAGGACGAGCAGGAATTAAGCTTGGGGATGCTGATACGTCTCCGTCGTATCTTTAATTTTTGATTGTTCCATGCCAATATTATTCAACTTTCATATAGTTTTGGCAACTTTTTACACTATTTTTGGGACTAACATATTGATCTAGTGCCTAGTGCCAGTTCCTGTTTGTTGCATGTCGGGGGAAATCGACACCTATGGAATCACTGGGATCCCTTCTACGGTTGGCGGGCGCGGGGTTGTGCAAAGAGCGGGTCTGACAGGAAGCACACGGATCGTTTACCCAGGTTCGGGCCGCGAAGATGCGTAATACCCTAGTCCTGCTTTGGTGGACGTATTTGAGTGTTCTTGTGTTCTTGAGCTAGCTATGGGGCGTGAGTTGCCCAAAAGATCCGAATCCTTCTCCTGGTCGCCTCAGGCCTCCTTTTATAGACAAAAGGGACTGCCACAGTGTCACACATGAGGTGGAAGGGTGTACAGTGGATGAGTATATCCTCTGGCACCGTCGGACAAACACATTTAATGCGTTGTCGACGTGCCCCTCTCTCTTTATCAGGGACGGCAAGGAAGCACGTCCCAGCTGTCACCGCCTCGCCTTGCTTCGACACGCGTCCGAGCTGACGAGGCGTCGTGGCGCCATGTGGGCTGGCTGCTGGGCTGGCGTGGTGGTGGAGCCTTCACGAAGACTTGCATGCCACCACGCAGGTGCTTGCTGAATCGGTGTAGAGGCCGCACGTCGCCACGCAGGCGCCTGCCCTACTGGTTGAGCTAGCAGCTGCATGGGGGCGGCAGTAGAGTCTTGGCAGGCGCGGGTCTGGCTATGGCCCCGCTGATGCCCTCGGCAAGGGTCTTGCCGTGGCGTCGTGGTCATCCCCGGCAAGGATCTCGCCGGGGGTCTTGTGGACTTCCTCGGCTAGGATCCTGCCAGGGGTCGTCGTCTTCTGGTCCTCATCTGATCTCGTGTGTTTATGATCTTGACGAAGATCTGCATGCCACCATGGGGGTGCCTCCCGAGCCTTGGTCCCAATGTGGTTGATAGCGTTGGTACCCTTGGGCTCAAGGGTGGCACGCTCCGTTGGCGTTAGGCAAGTTGCCCCGGCAAGGCTCTTGCCGGGGCTGTGGAGGCCGTCCCGGCAAGGTTCTTGCCGGGGGAGTCCACCTCGCCCTCTTGCTCTTTAGTGTTTCTGGTCTTGGCGTTGCCTCGGTTGTCTTGCGCTTTGGCTTCCCTCTTCTGCCCAGCCCAGTGTGGCCGTAGGCGCGGCCCCGACTGCCCGTGCACAAGTAAAGGGGTAAAAAGGAGTGCCCCTACTTTTGTACACCGACAGGAGACCCCGGGCCTGGGCCACCCATAAGCCGACAGCGTTGTTGGGCCAGCCCGGAATGGTCTTGTGGCAAAGGGGCGGATTTACCGCAGTAATTTTTTCGTCCGTTCGCTTCCCCACGACCCGTGTTGAACGGGCGACGTGGAAGGTCGTGCGTGAAGTGGGGGTCATGCGTGGGGCGGTTCCTGCATGCATGCGTCACATCATGGTAAAGAGGCGGCCCGCACCTTCCCCATAAAAAGAGGGAGGCGTAGAGGTGCGACTCATTTACTGAGTGGACTCGGGTCATGGTCTTCAAGGCGTCCGTGCCCCACGATCACGGGGTGGGGAACGATCGCCTCACCCGTCTCCTTAATCCTGTTCGCTCGCCACGTGTCCCCCATGCAGGTGGCAGGCGGTGGAGGCGGGAAACCGGGCGTCGCTGATTGGAGCAGCGGGTCGGTCCCAATTCCCTGCGCCCCCGATGGTTGGACTGGTTGAGTGGGGCGGCCGAGCCCCGACCCCACACTGTTATAAGAAGGGAGAGGGGGATGTCATTCCACATTCTTCCAGCATCCATCTCCTTCCACTTCCGCTCCTTTCTTCCATCTACCATGGCGAGAGGAGGCGCCGACCCTTCAACGGTGGTGGCGAGGGTCGCTGCTCGACAGCGCATCCCTCCTTCCCAAGAGCTCGCGGCGGCGGAGCCGGCCATGAGAGGAAGGGGGAGGGGGCGAGGCCGAGGTCGTCATGGCGCTCGGGGAAGAGGGGGACGGGGCGGTGCACCGGTCCTGCCTCCGCCTGTAATGCCTCCCCTGATGGAGGGCCACGTCGGGGACCAGCCCCGTGAGTTCTTCATCAGGCTGCGCCGGCCACCGCGTCGTTGTCTTCGTCTCCCTACCCCATTTGCTCAGGAGATGCAGCTCTATCCGCCCTAGACCCTCAGGTTGCACATGAGGGGCTGCGGGAACGGCGGCACGCGGGTCGACGTCGACTTCCCCGCTCCTCACGTCATGTACCTCCGTCGCGGATGGAAGACGTTCGCTTGTGTCCACAGCCTGACGGCGGGGCTTGTCCTCTACTTCAAGTTAATGGAGGACGGCCTGCTCTCGATCAAGGTCTTTGGAGATCTTGGAACTCGCCTAAAGTGTTGCGTGGAGAGCTCCTCGGACGATGAAGATTCTTCCTCAAGCGGGAGTGACGAGGAGGACAACGACAACGACGACGAGGGTGTCGAGCAGTGGGACACCGACTGACCGCGTCACCCCTCCCTCGGCCACGCGGTCTGCCGAGGGCCTTCCTCGTCAAGCTCTCCATCGGCGCGTTCCCCGTCGCCTCCTTGGGTGGCTGGCGTAGGAGGGTTGGAGAAGGCGAAGAAGGCGGGTGGCGGCCATCAAGTCGGAGTATGCAGGCACCAACGCCTTCGTCGCGTATTGCCGGCCCGCTGCCTCATCTTCCAGCTCCTCTCCCGGCACCAGGATGTTCTCTGGGTGCCTTCTGCCCCTCGTACCTCGCCTAGGCGCTCTTTTTGCCCTCCTGCTATCTTGTTCCACTTTCTGAAGAGGGGGACAAGAAAAGGATTACGGGCATCTTATCTCTTTTTAGTTTGTAAGCCTGCGGGCACTTGTTAATTTTAAGACATGTAATCCCCTTGCTCATGTTTTTTATTCCATATGAACTGTACCTGTATGGGATGTTTTTAATGAGAAAGGGTGCTTGCCGGGTTCTTTGTTCGTGAGCAAGGCCCACGGCAAGGAATGAATCCTTGTTATTTTTAGGATAAACATTGTCCCCCGGCAACAGGCCTTGCCGCCCCCCTTACTTCAGTCAACCATTCTCACGCTCTTGGCGGAGGCAGGGGCGAAGTAGAGATAGGCACTTCATTTATTTCCTTGCCGCCGCGACTGCGACCCGGTTTCGACCCAGGGACTTGGGTACAGAAAACAGTGGGAGCACGATGGTCTAGGAGTAAAACGAGGTTTCACATGTCCCAACTTCATACGGAAATGCACAATAGGGGGTAAAGGACTTATCTGAATCTGCAGCCCCCGGCAGCCTTGGCTTGCTGTGGTGGGATTCTTGTATCTGCAACCCCCAGCAACCTTGGCTTGCCTTGGCCGGAGCGCTGGCTCGTTCTCTTTCTTCCAAACAGCTCAACAAAAATGCCCATGTACCCATGCGAACCAAAGAGGACGGCAAGGAGCAGAGAAAACGCATACTCGACCTCTATGCTAGGGGTTAGTCACCGCTAAGCACTATCAACCCTAACCGAGGGAGAGACTTAACCTAGCATGCATGCTAAAACTTAGGGCGCCGATGCTTCATTTATTTATGCTCGAGTCTGCGCTGGCTTTGTCTGAAGGTTACATGCCTTGCGGCAAGGCTTGTACAAAAGTGGTTTGCGGGGGCCCAACAACGCGCATATATGGGTAAAACTTGTGAAGATGTTCAATGTTCCAGGAGTTGCTCACTGGAATAGCATCTTAGGTCTCCAGGCGGACTGCGCCGGGCCTGGTGACTCGTATTACCCGATAAGGGCCTTCCCACTTCGGCATCAACTTGTTGGAATTCCTGGCCGACTGAACGCGCCAAAGAACAAGGTCGCCTTCCTCAAAGCTTCGGGCATGAACCTTGCGGCTATGTTAGCGGCGCAAGGCTTGCCGGTAGCGCGCTGCTCTCACAGCCGTCCGAAGACGATCTTCATCGAGGAGCGTTGCATCATCTTGTCGCAATTGCTCTTGTTCAAGCTCGTCATAAGCGAGCACTTGAGGTGACCCGTATGTGAGTTCCGTGGGGAGAACTGCTTCTGCCCCATATATCAGGGCAAAGGGTGTCTGGCCGGTGGCTTGATTCGGTTCTGATCGACCAAAGAACCGCCGACAACTCATCAATCCAGCGCCTTCCGCTCTGGTGCAGCCTGTCAAAAGTCTTTGTCCTCAGGCCTCGCAGTATTTCAGCATTTGCCCTCTCCGCCTGGCCGTTGCTCCGCGGGTGTGCCACGGAAGCGAAACCGACCTTGCTGCCGAGGTCTTGGATGTATTGCATGAAGGTGTGGCTTGTGAACTGCGTGCCATTGTCGGTGATGACTCTGTTTGGCACACCAAAACGGCAGACTAGCCCCTTGAAGAACTTGACGGCTGACTGTGTTGTCACCTTCCTCACTGCTTCCACCTCCGGCCACTTTGTGAACTTGCCGATTGCAATGTACAAGTACTCAAAGCCCCCGACGGCGCGGGGGAAAGGGCCCAGTATGTCGAGCCTCCAGACCAAAAATGGCCAGGAGAGAGGAAATGTTTGAAGGCCTTCGAATGGAACTGACACGCTTCACACTTGGTTACTAGTGCCGTTGCATCCTGGTGAGCAGTGGGCCAGATGAAACCTTGCCGGAACACCTTGCCGACATGGGCCCTCGACCCTATGTGGGATCCACATATGCCTCCATGTATCTCTGTCAACAGCTCCAGTCCTTCCTCCCAGGGAATGCACTTCAATTCCACACAGTTCGGTCTTTTCCTGTATAGGACGTCATCGACGAACTGATACATTGCAGACTAACGGGCTACTTTCTCCGCTTCTTCCTGCTCCTCAGGAAGCTCCCCTGTTTGGAGGAATCGGAAGGCATGCTGTGCCCATGCCAGAGCCTGGGGCTCGATAGCAAGGACCAAAGACATTTCCTCTACCATGGGAGCGGCCGTCTCTACAGCTAGGGCTTGACGCCCCGCCGGAGTCGGTTGCCCCTTGGCAGGCTCAGTATCCATGGCAGCATCCTTGCCGGCGGCCCCGGGGGCTCAGCGGGAAAGTACTTGCCGGGGCCTGATTTCCTCCGCTTGTTCTGCTCTGTTGATGGTTCGACGGATGGTTGAGTTAATCGAAGCACAAAAGTACCTGGTTCCACAGGTAGTTTGAAGGCAGCGCGCTTCAACAGGTAGTCGGCGGTGTCATTCTATGCTCGGGGAACGTGCTCCGCTTGTATACCATCAAAGCGCTCCTCCATCTTCCTCACCTCATCTACGTAGGCCTCCATCAATGGGCTCTAATAATCTTTGTTGACTTGCCTGACGACAAGCTGTGAATCACCCCTGACGATGAGCTTCTTAACCCCGAGGTCTGCCGCGATCCTGAGACCGGCAAGCAACCCCTCGTATTCGGCAGTGTTGTTCGTGGACATCTCCCTGGGAAAGTGCATCTGGATTACACACTTGAGGTGCTCTCCGGTGGGTGCGACAAGCAGCACACCAGCACCGGCGCCTTGCAACGAGAAAGCCCCGTCAAAGTACATGATCCAGTTGCGACTTGCCTCCTTGCCGGGGAGAGTGGTCTCCTGGATCTCTTCGTCGGGCGTTGTGGTCCATTCCGCAATGAACTCCGCCAAGACTCTACTCTGGATTGTCGTAGTACTTTCAAACTTCAAACCAAAGCTCGACAGCTCCAAGGTCCACTCCATGATCCTCCCGGTTGCGTCTGGGTTACGCAGTATCCGTTGCAACGGGAGGCGGGTGACGACGATGATTTCGGGTGCCTGGAAGTAATGACGCAGCTTCCTCGAGGCCATAAGGAGGCCAAAGAGCAATTTCTGCACACCGGAGTACCTTGACCTAGCCCCCTGCAAGAGGGAGCTGAAAAAGTAAACCGGGTGCTGCATCATCTTCTTCCTCTGCACCACTTCATTTGGTCGCACAGGCCCTGTCCCGATGGTGTCAGACTCTGCCGGGGGCCTTGCCTTGCCGGCGCCAGGCCCTGCCGGGGGAATCTCTGGCTTGCCATCCGCCAGTCCCGCCATTGCCAATGCCTCTTCGTCGACCTCCCTCTGTGACACTAGCGCGGCGCTGACCACTTGATTCGTCGCCGCCAGATACAATAGCAACGGCTCTTGTGGTTTAGGCGCAACTAGCATCGGTGTAGAGGAGAGGTATTTCTTCAGATCCTGCAGCGCTGCCTCGGACTCTGGGGTCCACTCCATTGGGCCCACCTTTTTCAAGATTTTGAAAAAGGGAAGGGCACGCTCAACAGACTTGGAGATGAATCTGCTCATGGCGGCAACGCAACCATTGAGCCGACACACATCCTTGATCCGCTTGGGCGCCTTGATCTGCTCAATAGCCTTGATCTTGTCTGGATTTTCCTCGATCCCACACTATGACACGAAGAACCTGAGAAGTTTTCCGGATGGAACGCCAAAGACACACTTCTCAGGGTTCAACTTGAGGTTGATCTTGCGTAGATTTGCAAACGTCTCCTCTAAATGTTGTACAAGAGTTGCCTTGTCCTTGGATTTGACCACTATGTCATCCATATAAGCTTCCATATTTCTATGTAGCTGGGGCTCAAAACCAATTTGGACCGCCCTTGCGAACGTTGAGCCAGCACTCTTCAACCCAAAAGGCATCCGTAAAAACCAATACATACCACATGGGGTGATGAATGTTGTCTTCTCTTTGTCTTCTCTTGTCATGAAGATCTGGTGGTAGCCCGAGTAGGCGTCGAGGAATGATAACAGGTCACACCCGGCCGTGGAGTCAACAATCTGGTCAATGCGCAGCAACGGGAAGGGGTCCTTAGGACAAGCCTTATTGATATCTATGTAGTCAATACACAACCTCCACTTCCCGTTTGCCTTGCGCACCACCACCGGATTGGCCAACCACGTCGGATGGAGCACTCCTCTCACCAAGCCTGCTGCTTCCAACTTCCTGATCTCCTCTATGATGAACTCCTGCCGTTCCAAAGCTTGCTTCCTGACCTTCTGCTTGACGGGTCGCGCATGGGGACAGACAGCAAGATGGTGCTCAATCACTTCCCTGGGAACGCCGGGGATGTCGGATGCTTGCCATGCAAACACATCGACATTCGCCCGCAGGAAAGTGATGAGCGCGCTTTCCTATTTGCCATCGAGGGTGGAGCTTATGGTGAAAGCCCCTCCCGTGCCATCCTCCTTGACGGACACCTTCTTGGTCTCTGGTGGTGCAACTCTGGATTTCTTGCTCTTGCCGGTGGAGCTCTCTGGCACGTCCTCGACGGGAGCACAACACTCCAAAGAGGTGCGCTTGCCGGAGTGGGTGCGAGAGGTCTTGCCGGTCTTCTTTCCTCCCGGGGCTCCAGCGGTGGGAGCAAGTGCCTTGGCGGCAGTTGCTGCAACTGGTTCCTGATAGAGTTGGTCAGCGCAGATCAACGCGTCCTTCTTGTCGGAGGGGGCGGTGATGATGGTCATCGGCCCAGGCATCTTCAGTGTGTTGTAGGCGTAGTGTGACGCCGCCATGAACTTGGCTAGTGCCGGGCGGCCTAGGATTCCGTTGTAGGGCAAGGGGATCTCGGCTACATCGAAGACAATCCTCTCCGTCCTGTAGTTCAACTCGCCTCCAAACGTCACAGGCAACATGACCTTACCATCCGGCTGGCTCCTTCCCGGGTTGACCCCTTGAAACGTGCCCGTCTCCTCGAGGTCTCCATCAGGAATTTGCAGCCTCTTGATCACAACGGGCGAGATCAAGTTCAGATCGGCCCCGCCATCCACCAGCATCTTGTTCACCTTGAGGTTGCGTATCATTGGTGAAACCAACAACGGCAAGCACCCGATCGCAGTTGTGCGATCGGGGTGGTGCTCGGTGTCGAAGATGATAGGCGTGCTGGACCACTTGAGTGGCTTCTGGGCGTCGAATGACGGCTCTGCTGCTGTGATCTCACGCGCCCATTGCTTGAGCTGGCGGTGAGAGGTATGCAGCGAGGCGCCACCATCGATGCACATGGCCTCTGTAGCTTTCTGGAACTCATGCTCGCCGGACTCGTCATCCTCATCATGATCATCGTCTTCCTACTTCTTGTCATGGCCCCGAGTGGGCCTCTCTTGCTGGTTATCCTTGCCGCGGCGACCTCCTTGGCCTCCATGCTTCTTGCCGGATCCTTCGGCACCATCCTGGCCCTTCTCCTTGTCCCGCCTCTCATACTCGGCTTTTTGGTTCTCAGCAAGCAGCTCAACTTGTCAGCAGTTCTGGAGGTCATGGCCGTTGGTGTGATGGATCTTGCAATACTACTTGTCGGAGCCTCCTGGCTTGTCGGCAGCTGCCAAGGCCCGGCAAGCGGTGCACCTGGCAATCTCCTTGTCGGGGTCGTCTGCCTTGGCCTTCTTGGCAGCGCCAGTGTCGTCGGATTCCTCGACGGCAAGCACGGCCTTGCCCTTGCGTTTCCTGTTGTGACGCCGACCTTTCTTCATCGGGCGGCGGTGTCTTCGTCGGTAGAGTCGTTTTCCGCGCCGACATCCTCACCGGGCTACTTCCTCCCTTCTTCAGCCCAAGCGCATCTATCGGCCAGAACGTAAAGTTCGGCCACATCCTTGAACTTGTTCATTGCCAGCTCTTCACGCATCTTGCGGTTTCGCACATTCTGATGGAATGCGCTAATCACGGGGGCGGGATGAACGTCTGGGATGTTGTATTGCACTCGGCTAAATCTCTGTATGTACTGGCGCAGGTTTTCACCTTCCTTCTGGGGAATGATATGCAAATCACTCGCCTGGCCATGAGGTTGGTGGCCTCCAGTGAAGGCACCAACGAACTCATGGCACAGATGCGACCAAGAAGAAATAGAATCCGCCGGCAAGTGCATCAACCAAGACATGACATTGGGTTTCAGGGCCAATGGGAAGTAATTGGCAAGCACCTTGTCATCACGGGCTCCAGCGGCCTGCATCGCTGGTGTAGATGCTGAGGAACTCTGACGGATGGGTCTTGCCGTGGTACTTCTCGCCGACGTTGGGCTTGAACGTGCGGTGGGACGGCCACTGGAACTGCCGTAGCTCACGGGTAAAGGCTGGGCAACTCACCTTATAAGGTAGGCCGCCGGAGCCTCCCGGTGCTGGGTGGTCCATAGCGGGCCCCGCCCGCTTATATGACTGGTGACGTGTATCGTGCCGACGCTCAATGGTGGTTCGAGCGTCTTCATGGGCTCGCTCCCGAAGAACTTGGCGCTGGTCACGGTGGGTCCGTGGGTCGGACGACGCTATGGAAACGTTATCACAAGCGTCATCACGACAGATCGACAAACGTTATCACAAGCGTCATCACGACGGATCGACACCCGCGGTGGCTGGCATGGAGAGGGGGAGAGTGCACCGTGGCCGCAGCACCTCCGGCCCCTCCACCGCTGGCGTGCGGTGGTTCGACGGAGCGCCGGCCTGAGGGCCCCGCTGGTCGGGGCTCGTCTTTGTTGGCGACGCTGACGAGGCTCCGGATGGTGGTTCTCCACTCATCGAGCTTTTCCGCAGCAGGAGGGAAGTCGAGGAGTAGCTGCGCGCGCGCCAAAGCTTCTACTGGCATGGGTGGCGGCGAAAGCTGCATGGACCGTGACGCACTCCGACTTCTAACCACGTTAGAAGGAGCTCTATCACGGCCTGGCGGCTGTGCGCCATTTCCGCCAGCACTTCGGCGGGCATGCTGGCCTCCTTCGTCCCGCGAATGATGCACATGACTCTTCCCACGGCGGCGTCCGGGGTCACCAGCATGGTGACGCTGCTCGTCGAGCACACCCTGGGAAGATCGCGTTGTGGGCGCTGGCGTAGGCGTATTGGAGGTTGCTGCGCTGCCCAAAGGTGGCATGGCGCCACCCGTGGAGGGCCCCGCGCCATCTGCGGTGGCCTAGCTCCGTCCTTGGGTTCGGCGACATGCGGCCGTCGTCTCGCGCACGAACGACGCGGCTCGCCAGGCTCTGACTGCTAGAGCGATGTTGGTGCTCGCGGGCCGCGCCTCGGGTTCTGTCCGCGACCGGCCCACTGCTCGCCCGCACCGGTATGGGCTGTCCGGCTCCGGATGAACCGATAACCGTGATCGTCTTCTTCTTGGGAGCCATGGCGATGAAGAACTGCTAGGCTAACCGCTAGACCGGATTTTCCCAACTGCGCATCCCTACCTGGCACGCCAAAGATGTCGGGGGAAATCGACACCTATGGAATCACTGGGATCCCTTCTATGGTTGGCGGGCGCGGGGTTGTGCAAAGAGCGGGTCTGACAGGAAGCACACAGATTGTTTACCCAGGTTCAGGCCGTGAAGATGCTTAATACCCTAGTCATGCTTTGGTGGATGTATTTGAGTGTTCTTGTGTTGTTGAGCTAGCTACGGGGCGCTAGTTGCCCAAAGGATCCAATCCTTCTCCTGGACGCCTCGGGCCTCCTTTTATAGACATAAGGGGTTGCCACAGTGGCACATAGGAGGTGGAATGGTGTACAGTGGATGAGTCTATCCTATGGCACCGTCGGACAAACACATTTAATGCGCTGCCAACGTGCCCCTCTCACTTTATCAGGGACGGCAAGGAAGCACGTCCCAGCTGTCGCCACCTCGCCTTGCTTCGACACGTGTCCGAGCCGACGAGGCGTCGTGGCGCCACGTTGACTGGCTGCTGGGCTGGTGCGGTGGTGGAGCCTTCAGGAAGACTTGCATGCCACCACGCAGGTGCTTGCTGAGTCGGTGTAGAGGCCGCATGTCGCGACACGGGCGCCTACCCTGCTGGTTGAGCTAGCAGCTGCATGGGGGCAGCGGTAGAGTCTTGGCAGGCGCAGGTCTGGCTGTGGCCCCGCTGATGCCCTCAGCAAGGGTCTTGCCGTGGCGTCGTGGTCATCCCTGGCAAGGATCTCGCCCGGGGTCTTGTGGACTTCCCCGGCTAGGATCCTGCCGGGGATCATCGTCTTCTGGTCCTCATCTGATCTCGTGTGTTTATGATCTTGACGAAGATCTGCATGCCACCACGGGGGTGCCTCCCGAGCCTTGGTCCCAATGTGGTTGATGGAATTGGTACCCTTGGGCTCAAGGGTGGCGTGCTCCGTTGGCGTCACACAAGTTGCCCCAGCAAGGCTCTTGCCGGGGCCGCGGAGGCCGTCCCGGCAAGGGTCTTGCCGAGGGAGTCCACCTCGCCCTCTTGCTCTTTAGTGTTTCTGGTTTTGGCGTTGCCTCAGTTGTCTTGCGCTTCGGCTTCCCTCTTCTGCCCTGCCCAGTGTGGCCGTAGGCGTGGCCCCGATTGCCCGTGCACAAGTAAAGGGGTAAAAAGGAGTGCCCCTACTTTTGTACACCGACATTGCATGTTTTTGGTTTCGCGGAAAATCCATATCAAATAGAGTCCAAACGGGATAAAAACTGACGGAGATTTTTTTCTGGAATATATGTGAATTTTGGGAAGTGGAATCAACGCGAGACAATGCCCGAGGGGCCCACGAGGATGAGGGGCGCTCCCCAGGGGGTCAGGCGCGCCCTGGGCCCTCGTGGCCACTCCGTAAGGCGGTTGGTGCCCTTCTTTCGCTGCAAGAAAGCCAATATCCGGATAAAAATCATGTCCAAATTTCAGCCCAATCGGAGTTACGGATCTTCGGGAATATAAGAAACGGTGAAAGGGCAGAATGAGGAGCGCAGAAACAGAGAGATAGATCCAATCTCGGAGGGGCTCTCGCCCCTCCGCAGCCATGGAGGCCATGGACCAGAGGGGAAACCCTTCTCCCATCTTGGGAGAAGGTCAAGGAAGAAGAAGAAGAAGGGGGGACCTCTCCCCCTCTCTCCCGGTGGCGCCGAAACGCCGCCGGGGCCATCATCTTCACTGCAATCTACACCAACACCTCCGTCATCTTCACCAACATTTTCATCACCTTCCCCCATCTATCTACAGCGGTCCACTCTCCCGCAACCCGCTGTACCCTCTACTTGAACATGGTGCTTTATGCTTCATATTATTATCTAATGATGTGTTGCCATCCTATGATGTCTGAGTAGATTTTCGTTGTCCTCTCGGTAATTGGTGACTTGCTATGATTGGTTTAATTTGCTTGTGGTTATGTTGCTGTCCTTTGGTGCCCATCATATGAGAGCGCGCGTGGGTCACACCATAGGGTTAGTTGAATGTTGATAGGACTATGTATTGGAGGGCAAGAGTGACAGAAGCTTCAACCTAGCATAGAAATTGATGCATACGGGATTGGAGGGGGACCAATATATCTTATGCTATGGTTGGTTTTACCTTAATGAACATTAGTAGTTGCGGATGCTTGCTAATAGTTCCAATCATAAGTGCATAGAATTCCAAGTTAGGGATGACATGCTAGCAGTGGCCTCTCCCACATAAAACTTGCTATCGGTCTAGTAAAGTAGTCAATTGCTTAGGGACAATTTCGCAACTCCTACAACCACTTTTCCACACTCGCTATACTAACTTTATTGCTTCTTTACCTAAACAGCCCCTGGTTTTTATTTCGCGCTCTTTATTATCTTGCAATCCTATCCAACAACACCTACAAAGTACTTTTAGTTTCATACTTGTTTTAGGTAAAGCGAACGTCAAGCATGCGTAGAGTTGTATTGGTGGTCGATAGAACTTGAGGGAATATTTGTTCTACCTTTAGCTCCTTGTTGGGTTCGACACTCTTAATTATCGAAAGAGGCTACAATTGATCCCCTATACTTGTGGGTTATCACCCCCCCCCCCCAATTCGGATTGGGCTTGGGGTGCGCGCGCCTCCCACTTGGCCGCCTCCTCCTCTCTCCCACCATGGCCCATTAAGGCCCATTAACTCCCCAGGGGGTTCCGGTAACCCCCCCGGTACTCCGGTAATTGCCCGAACTCATCCGAATCCATTCCGGTGTCCAAACATAGCCTTCCAATATATCAATCTTTATGTCTCTACCATTTCGAGACTCCTCGTCATGTCTGTGATCACATCCAGGACTCTGAACTACCTTCAATACATTAAAACACATAAACTCATAATACCGATCATCATCGAATGTTAAGCTTGCGGACCCTACGGGTTCGAGAACTATGTAGACATGACTGAGACTCACTTCCGGTCAATAACCGATAGCGGAACCTGGATGCTCATATTGGTTCCTACATATTCTATGAAGATCTTTTTCGGTCAAACCGCATAACAACATACGTTGTTCCCTTTGTCATCGGTATGTTACTTGCCCGAGATTCAATCGTCGATATCATCATACCTAGTTCAATCTCGTTACCAGCAAATCTCTTTACTCGTTCCGTAATGCATCATCCTGCAACTAACTCATTAGTCACATTGCTTGCAAGGCTTATAGTGATGTGCATTACCCAGAGGGCCCAGAGATACCTCTCCGACAAACGGAGTGACAAATCCTAATCTCGATCTATGCCAACCCAACAAACACCATCGGAGACACCTGTAGAGCATCTTTATAATCACCCAGTTACTTGTGACGTTTGATAGCACACTAAGTGTTCCTCCGGTATTTGGGAGTTGCATAATCTCATAGTCATAGGAACATGTATAAGTTATTAAGAAAGCAATAGCAATAAACTAAACGATCATAGTGCTAAGCTAACGGAAGGGTCAAGTCAATCACATCATTCTCTAATGATGTGATTCCGTTCATCACATGACAACTCTTGTCCATTGCTAGGAAACTTAACCATCTTTAATTAACGAGCTAGTCAAGTAGAGGCATACTAGTGACACTTTGTTTGTCTATGTATTCACACATGTACTAAGTTTCCGGTTAATAAAATTCTAGCATGAATAATAAACATTTATCATGATATGAGGAAATATAAATAACAACTTTATTATTGCCTCTAGGGCATGTTTCCTTCAGTCTCCCACTTGCACTAGAGTGAATAATCTAGATTACATAGTAATGATTCTAACACCCATGGAGTCTTGGTCCTGATCATGTTTTTCTCGTGAGAGAGGCTTAGTCAATGGGTCTCTAACATTCAGATCCGTATGTATTTTGCAAATCTCTATGTCTCCCTCCTTGACTTGGTCGTGGATGGAATTGAAGTGTCTCTTGATGTGCTTGGTTCTCTTGTTAAATCTGGATTCCTTTGCCAAGGCAATTGCACCAGTATTGTCACAAAAGATTTTCATTGGACCCGATGCACTAGGTATGACACCTAGATAGGATATGAACTCCTTCATCCAGATTCCTTCATTTGCTGCTTCCGAAGCAGCGATGTACTCCGCTTCACACATAGATCCTGCCACGACGCTCTGCTTGGTACTGCACCAACTGACAGCTCCACCATTCAATAAAAATACATATCCGCCTTGTGACTTAGAGTCATCCGGATCAGTGTCAAAGCTTGCATTGACGTAACCGTTTACGACGAGATCTTTGTCACCTCCATAAACGAGAAACATATCCTTAGTCTTTTTCAGGTATTTCAGGATGTTCTTGACCGTTGTCTAGTGATCCACTCCTGGATTACTTTGGTACCTCCCTGCTAAACTAATAGCAAGCACACATCAGGTCTGGTACACAACATTGCATACATGATAGAACCTATGGCTGAAGCATACGGAACGACTTTCATTTTCTCTCTATCTTCTGCAGTGGTCGGGCATTGAGTCTAACTCAACTTCACACCTTGTAACACAGGTAAGAACCCTTTCTTTGCTTGATCCATTTTGAACTTCTTCAAAACTTTATCAAGGTATGTGCTTTGTGAAAGTCCAATTAAGCGTCTCGATCTATCTCTATAGATTTTGTTGCCTAATATATAAGCAGCTTCACCGAGGTCTTTCATTGAAAAATTCTTATTCAAGTATCCTTTTATGCTATTCAAAAATTCAGTGTCATTTCCGATCAACAATATGTCATCCACATATAATATCAGAAATGCTACAGAGCTCCCACTCACTTTCTTATAAATACAGGCTTCTCCAAAAGTCTGTATAAAACAATATGCTTTGATCACACTATCAAAGCGTATATTCCAACTCCGAGAGGCTTGCACTAGTCCATAAATGGATCGCTGGAGCTTGCACACGTTGTTAGCACCTTTAGGATTGACAAAACCTTCTGGTTGCATCATATACAACTCTTCTTTAATAAATCCATTAAGGAATGTAGTTTTGATATCCATTTGCTAGATTTCATAAAATGCGGCAACTGTTAACATGATTCGGACAGACTTTTAAGCATCGATACGAGTGAGAAAATCTCATCGTAGTCAACACCTTGAACTTGTCGAAAACCTTTTGCGATAAATCGAGATTTGTAGATAGTAACACTACTATCAGCGTCCATCTTCCTCTTGAAGATCAATTTATTCTGAATGGCTTACCGATCATCGGGCAAGTCAACCAAAGTCCACACATTGTTCTCATACATGGATCCCATCTCAGATTTCATGGCCTCAAGCCATTTGGCGGAATCTGGGCTCATCATCGCTTCCTCATAATTCATAGGTTCGTCATGGTCAAATAACTTGACCTCCAGAAGAGGATTACCGTACCACTCTGGTGCGGATCTTACTCTGGCTGACCTATGTGGTTCAGTAGTAACTTGATCAGAAGTTTCATGATCATCATCATTAGCTTCCTCACTTACTGGTGTAGGAATCACTGGAACTGATTTTTGTGATGAACTACTTTCCAATAAGGGAGTAGGTACAGTTACCTCATCAAGTTCTACTTTCCTCCCACTCACTTCTTTCGAGAGAAACTCCTTCTCTAGAAAGGGTCCATTTTTATCAATAATATCTTGCCTTCGGATCTGTGATAGAAGGTGTACCCAACAGTCTCCTTTGGGTATCTTATGAAGACACATTTCTCCGATTTGGGTTCGAGCTTATCAGGTTTAAGCTTTTTCACATAAGCATCGTGGCCCCAAACTTTAAGAAATGACAACTTTGGTTTCTTGCCAAATCACAGCTCATATGGTGTCGTCTCAACGGATTTAGATGGTGCCCTATTTAATGAATGCATTCGTCTAAAGCATAACCCCAAAATGATAGCGGTAAATCAGTAAGAGACATCATAGATCGCACCATATCTAATAAAGTATGATTACGACGTTCGGGCACACCATTATGCTGTAGTGTTCCGGGTGGCCTGAGTTGCGAAACTATTTCACATTGTTTCAAATGAAGACCAAACTCGTAACTCAAATATTCTCCTCCACGATCAGATTGTAGAAACTTTATTTTCTTGTTACGTTGATTTTCCACTTCACTCTGAAATTCTTTGAACTTTTCAAATGTTTTAGACTTATGTTTCATCAAGTAGATATACCCATATCTGCTCAAATCATCTGTGAAGGTCAAAAAATAAGGATACCCGTCGTGAGCATCAACACTCATCGGACCACATACATCAATATGTGTTATTTCCAACAAGTCTGTTGCTCACTCCATTGTTCCAGAGAACGGAGTCTTAGTCATCTTGCCCATGATGCATGGTTCACAAGCATCAAGTGATTCATAATCAAGTGATTCCCAAAGCCCATCAGCATGGAGTTTCTTCATGCACTTTACACCAATATGACCTAAACGGCAGTGCCACAAATAAGTTGCACTATCATTATTAAACTTATATCTTTTGACTTCAATACTATGAATATGTGTATCACTACTATCAAGATTTAGTAAAAAATAGACCACTCATCAAGGGTGCATGACCATAAAAGATATTACTCATATAAATAGAACAACCATTATTTTCTGATTTAAATGAATAACCGTCTCGCATCAAACAAGATCTAGATATAATGTTCATGCTTAACGCTGGCACCAAATAACAATTATTGAGGTCTAAAACTAATCCTGAAGGTAGATGTAGAGGTAGTGTGCCGACGACGATCACATCGACTTTGGAACCATTTCCCACGCGCATCGTCACCTCATCCTTAGCCAATCTTCGCTTAATCCGTAGCCCTTGTTTCGAGTTGCAAATATTAGCAACAGAACCAGTATCAAATACCCAGGCGCTACTGCGAGCATTAGTAAGGTACACATCAATAACATGTATATCTAATATACCTTTCACTTTGCCATCCTTCTTCTCCGCCAAATACTTGGGGCAGTTCCGCTTCCAGTGACCAGTCCATTTGCAGTAGAAGCACTCAGTCTCAGGCTTAGGTCCAGACTTGGGTTTCTTCACTTGAGCAGCAACTTGTTTGCCGTTCTTCTTGAAGTTCCCTTTCTTCCTTTTACCCTTTTTCTTGAAACTAGTGGTTTTGTTGACCATCAACACTTGTTGCTCCTTCTTGATTTCTACCTCCACAGCCTTTAGCATTGCGAAGAGCTCGGGAATCGTCTTATCCATCTCTTGCATATTATAGTTCATCAAGAAGCTCTTGTAGCTTGGTGGAAGTGATTGAAGAACTCTGTCAATGACACTATCAACTGGAAGATTAACTCCCAGCCGAGTTAAGTGATTGTGGTACCCAGACATTCAGAGTATATGCTCACAGACATAACTATTCTCCTCCATTTTGCAGCTGTATAACTTATTGTAGACTTCATATCTCTCAATCCGGGCATTTGCTTGAAGTATTAACTTCAACTCCTGGAACATCTCATATGCTCCATGACGTTCAAAATGTCATTGAAGTCCCGGTTCTAAGCCGTAAAGCATAACACACTGAACTATCGAGCAGTCATCAACTTTGTTCTGCCAGACGTTCATAACATCTGGCGTTGCTCCTGCAGCGGGTTTGGCACCTAGCGATGCTTCCGGGACGTAATTCTTTTGTGCAACAATGAGGATAATCCTCAAGTTCGGACCCAGTCCGTGTAATTGCGACCATCATCTTTCAACTTAGTTTTCTCTACGAACGCATTAAAATTCAATAGAACAACAACATGGGCCATTTATCTACAACAACATAGACATGCAAAATACTATCAGGTACTAAGTTCATGATAAACTGAAGTTCAATTAATCATATTACTTAAGAACTCCACTTAGATAGATATCTCTCTAATCATCTAAGTGATCACGTGATCCATATCAACTAAACCATGTCCGATCATCACGTGAGATGGAGTAGTTTTCAATGGTGAACATCACTATGTTGATCATATCTACTATATGATTCACGCTCGACCTTTCGGTCCCAGTGTGCCGAGGCCATATATGCATATGCTAGGCTCGTCAAGTTTAACCCGAGTATTCTGCGTGTGCAAAACTGCCTTGCACCCGTTATATGTAAACGTAGAGCTTATCACACCCGATCATCACGTGGTGTCTCGGCACAACGAACTGTAGCAACGGTGCATACTCAGGGAGAATACTTATACCTTGAAATTTAGTGAGAGATCATCTTATAATGCTACCGCCGAACTAAGCAAAATAAGATGCATAAAGGATAAACATCACATGCAATCAATATAAGTGATATGGTATGGCCATCATCATGCTGTGCCTTTGATCTCCATCTCCAAAGCACCATCATGATCACCATCGTCACCGGCTTGACACCTTGATCTCCATCGAAGCATCGTTGTCGTCTCACAAACTATTGCTTCTACGACTATCGCTACCGCTTAGTGATAAAGTAAAGCAATTACATGGCGATTGCATTTCGTACAATAAAGCGACAACCATGTGGCTCCTGCCAGTTGCCGATAACTGTGTTACAAAACATGATAATCTGATACAACAATTTATATAATCATGTTTTGACCATATCACATCACAACATGCCCTGCAAAAACAAGTTAGACGTCCTCTACTTCGTTGTTGCAAGTTTTACGTTGCTGCTACAGGCTTAGCAAGAACCGTTCTTACCTACGCATCAAAACCACAACAATTTTTCGTCAAGTTTGCTGTTTTAACCTTCAACAAGGACTGGGCGTAGTCACACTCGATTCAACTAAAGTTGGAGAAACTGACACCCACTAGCCACCTATGTGCGAAGCACGTCGGTAGAACCAGTCTCGTGTAAGCGTACGCATAGTGTCGGTCTGAGCCGCTTCATCCAACAATACCACCGAATCAAAGTATGACATGCTGGTAAGCAGTATAACTATTATCGCCCACAACTCTTTGTGTTCTACTCGTGCATATAACATCTACGCATAGAACTGGCTCTGATACCACTGTTGGGGAACGCATTATTTCAAAAAAAATCCTACGATCATGCAAGATCTATCTAGGAGATGCATAGCAACGAGCGGGGAGAGTGTGTCCACGCACCATTGTAGACCGAAAGCGGAAGTGTTAACTAACGCGGTTGATGTAGTTGAACGTCTTCGCGATCCAACCGATCAAGTAACGAACTGTCGGCGTTCTGGGAACGGGGTTCCCCAGACTTGCCTTCCTGCGGCCTGCGTCGTGGCTCAAGTGGGGGCCCAGCGCGGCCCACTTCATCAGCCAAAGCTCAAGACCCTTGTGAGGGGCCAAGCCTCGTGGGGCGGACGACAGGCACCTTCCTCAGGAGCAGCCTCGTCAGGCAGGCTCACGAGGAGGCGGAGAGATCAAGGTAGGGTACCTCACGAGGGTGCCCCATGACGCAAGCAATGACGATCGAGGTCAGGCGGGCGCCAGACGGGCGCCAGCCTGCGCAGTGTCCTCGTTTCCCCTTTGGTGCAAAGTAGGCAAGCACAGGCCAAGGCATCAGGCAAAGGTTACCGCTTTGGTGCAACAAGACCAAGACTAGCAGAGCGGCAGGACGGAGGTCATCATGGAGCCCAGGACGGGGTCACCGTCAGAGCCTTTGGTAGCCGAAGATCAACTTTAGTCAGGATAAGTGTACTAGATGTTCCCCTTCAAAATGGCCAATTGTTGGCACCCTTCCCGCTCATTATTTGGGAAGAGGCCCAGGGCCTCCCTCTATAAATAGGAATATCCACCACAGAGAGAGGAGAACCAACCAAGACGGGTCGAACCTACCAAAGAGAGAGAAAGAAGCGACTGGACTCACCCAAGCAGTCCATCGCACCAGCCCAAGAACAGCCCCTCGCAAGGCTGTTCTTCCTTGTACTATTCTTCATCAGCCTTAGAGGCAATCCACCACACCACACACTGGAGTAGGGTATTACACCACAACGGTGGCCCAAACCAGTATAAATCTTGTGTCTCTTGTGTTGTTCATCGTTCCTAGTTTAGATCCCTTACAATCCATTAACGTGTGAGCTGGTAGGGGAAAGATCTCTGTGCGCACCCCAGAGTTCGAACCTCAAGGGTCTGCCGGAACCCGAAATCCGACATTTGGCGCGCCAGGTAGGGGTGCTCCGGAATCCTTCCTCCGTCGCCTCGCGTTTCGTCGCCTCGTCGTTCGATGTCAAGCGACCCGGCAGCCAACACCGACCGCTGGGCGGCGTGGCCCGCCCATGCCGTGCCGCCAGCCCAAGGCGACCTCGACCTTGCACCTCAGCAGCCAGCGCCCGCAAAGCGCCATGGGCGCTTGGCGACACGCGAGACGCCGCCTGCCCTCACGCCATGGCAGGTGCGGTCACGCCGAGCCTCAAGCCACGCCGCGGCCACGACGCCGCACACCCGACGGGAGCAGGCAAACTCCAGGGCCGCGCTCACGGTTGCCCGAGAGCTGTTACGGTGCCGGCTTCTAGAGGGCGGCCACGATGTGTTGTTAGAGCGAGTGGCCGAGCTCCTGGATGCCGCCGCCTCGGGAGCACCTCCTTTCTGCATCCGGCTGCCGCCCCAGGTCCAGAGCGTGCCATATGGCGGTCCCATACGCGCCCATGCAACCTCAAGCAGGCTCCAGTACCTACTCGATGCAACCTGGCCAGCAGCACCAGGCGGCAAGCCGCGCAGACCCCATCTCCGGCCGGCGAAGGAGCGCACACCGTGACCTTTGGCCTCGGCGGACCACCGCGCCACTACTCTCAAGACAACGCTCCGGGCCGGACTGCATGGCATGTGGGGCACTACAGCGAGACCTACGGGGCAGCGTCCCCAGAAGCTTATGTTCCACGCATGATGGATCAAGAGTGCGCACGGGAAGAAGACCATGGCTTGTTCCTTGGGCCAGGATGGGGCGAGGAGACACCACAAGCTGAGCTCTTCCAGTAACCCCAAGAGGGCCTCGACGACCGTGCCGGCGGCAGCAACTATCTGGTACCATTAATTCCTCAGGAGCAAGCTTATGCTAACCGTGTGCCGCAGGAGGTACAGGTCGCCGCGACAGGTGGCTGCCCAAACACTGCAGCCTCTTACCCCTCAGGAGGAGGGCACCGGGGGCTGCAGGAGAGGGGCCGAGATCTGGGTTCGCCTCCCATGGCGCTTGGCGCAAGATGTTCTCGTGGAGGTAGGCCCTCTGCCGGGAGGTTCTCGGGGCCTGCCGGCCAGAGGACCCGTGGTCGTCGGGGGAACCGCTAGCGACCGCTCTACCCCATTGGCGTCGTCCTTGGTCTCCAGCCGCTGTCAGTGGCGGTAGAGTGTGGCGCAAGGCGGGGCCCTCATCTGGCGATATGAAGCAAGGCCGGTACCTGTGAAGAAGGCCCAGTGCCTGTGAAGCTTGCCGCCCCATGACACTCTCACGTAATAATGAGTGGGGCTGTACACGCTCCGGAGTCTCCGGAGAGCCGCCCTCGGGCCTCGGGGGCTCCCGCCCACGCCCAGTGGCAGCACTTAGCTCCGCGCTGGTGAGAAGACGTCGAAGACTAGACTAGGTGCCGGACACGGCCTTTTGCTTCTTGCCTTTTCCTCTGTTGACAAGTTTCTTCGATTTGAATTTAAGTTGGATTTGAGTTCGAGCCTTGCGTGCGTTTGGGGAAGGGTGTTTAGTCTCATTCGAGCAATCTCTCGTGTTCGGTTTCGACTGCGTCCAAAGCTAGCGTCTACTGCCCCTCATGAGCCCTCGCGAGCCGGCCGGGCCAATCCCGCGTCCACAGCTCGGGCGTGACGCCACGCCCTCTCCGGAGGTCCTTATCGCAGGATCAATGGGTTCACCAGAAGACCCATATGGCGCTATGGCCCCGCAGCCCCGCCGGGGCTCACCAGGTCAAAGGTAAGCGGGCCACTGGCCCACCACCGGCCAGCCGTTAAGCTCACACGCCACGAAGATTACTGGGGCATTTACCAGAACCTTTACATGAGGGGCTTCCCTCCCAAAATGCTCTCACAGTCTTGAGGCCAAGCCGAACCTCTTTCGTGCAGTGGTAAACAGCGGTGACAAACAATCGTCGGACATATCGCTGCCGCTGCTTCGAAGTCACCTCCAGGCGTCGGCTGGCGTCGCCGACATCATCGCCGCCACCAACACCTCCGCCCGGCACCGGGACCGTCCACCACGCCACCTTCATCGGGCGGCCACGATCACGCCGTCATCATCGAGACGGAAGGCCACGACAAGGTCGCCCACGTGATCCTCCACCCATTGCGCCAGTCACCCGGACGGCTATGGGCACGGTGCGATGGCGGCATCGAATTCGAAGTGGGGATTCCTGTCTCGCAGATAGCTGAAGACACGGGAGAAAGAGCGCCCGAGCAAGGCTCGGCTCCTCTCCTCGACGAGCCAACAAGACCTCTCGGAGCGGTTCTCCAGGAGCGTCACCACGTCAGCAAAATACTGGAGGTTGCCAGCATAGTTGGTCTCATGTGGCTCCTCAGCGGCAACCTCGCAAATGTTGGCCAAGGCCGCGTTAGCACGTTCCCTGAGCATACGGAGCATAGGGGCATGCTCATGCTCCAGAACCCGCCGCCGACGAATCTTGTCCTCGTTCTGCCGTGCGGTGGCCTTGGCGCCATCAACCCTTAGTCGGAGAAGAAGCAGTTCGGCGCAGGAGGAGGTCAGCTCCGCCTGCGCTATGAAAAGGGTGTCTACGGAGGAGTCCGCACCCCGCGTCACTTCGTCTAGTTTGGCCTTGAGGGCCACGGTCCTGCCCTCAGCTTTGGCCCTGACCAACTCCAACCTCAACTCATCATTGGCGCCGAGGCGGGCGAGCTTCCGCCACGGCGGGTCGACCTCTTCTTGGGCTCAGCTTGGCAGCGGCGACATCATCCTCCGCTGAGCCACCAGCGCTTCTCAAATCTCCAACCGCTCAAGGTCGAGGTTGCGCTCGGCGGCCTCCAGCATCAGCGCTTCCTCGCGCTTCTAGAGCTCCGCCTGGTCGACGGAAGCCTCCTTCAGCGACATAAGTGGAGCCTGGCGCAACTCCACCTACTGCTCCAGAGAGTTGCTCCAGGCTTGGAGCTCCCACGATGCTCCTCGCGTCCTGCTGCGCCCGATCTGCTTCTGGGGCCTCCTCGACGGCGAGAGCAAGCCTCTCGCGAGGCTGCCAGCGATGCCTCAGCCTTCGCATTGTCAAGGTCACGCTGGTGACGCGCGAGGGCAACGGCTACCTTCAGCTTGCGCCTCTCCTCAGCAAGGCGCAAACCTTCAGCCTCGAGACGCGCATCCTCGCCGGCGAGCTTCGCCCCGAGCCGGTTCACCGCGTCCGTCGCCCCATGGAGAAATTCTTGACGACGGGCGCGACGTTCGCAAGCACGCATGAGCACGTCTTCTGCGTCACCCTCTGCTGCTGGTGTATGCGGAGGGCCCAGAGGCGGCGCGCCTCCTCCCGGTGCAGGGCAGGGGACTGGCGCCCCAATAATCGCCGGACGGGCCTCGCCAGGAGCAGGGCCTGGCGCCGGTCCGTCCCCAGAAGAAGAGCTCAAGATTGACTTCAGCCAGCCACCATCCGTGATCGAGGAAGGGGCGCAGGGTAAGCTGGCTATGCCCCAGGAGAACTCGTGAAGGGAGGACAGCAGGCGCGCAGGCTCGGGACACGCAGCTGAGCGGGCCACCTCTCCGACCGGCTGATTGGTAAGGGCGCCGCTTGAACCCGACGCACCAAGGATCAGTAACTAGGACGGAGCTTGGGGAGATGGCTCCTTGGCCGTCTCCGCGAATTCTGCAGGAAGGGCCCTGAAAGGCCACGGTCAGCTGCAAGAACCGAGAAGTAGAAGAGCGGAGAGAGAAGAGGACTTACTCGTCCGTGGCGAAGTACCTCCTGCACTTCAGCAAGCGGCAAGGGCGATCGTCACCGCCCGAGGCCTCCTTCCTCTTGCGGAGGGCCACAAAGTCTACGCGGAACTGGCCTAAGCCTCGGCGCAGGGGTCGGTTTGTGGCATGGAGGAGGCGGTAAGGTGAGCAGCACCGATGGGACCAGCCTGGGGGACGCCACCAGGCGCCGCCTCATGAGGGACGACTGGGGCCTCGGGAGCCCCAACCTCGGGAGCCGGAGGCTGCGACTCCTCACCTGTCACTATTCTAAAACGAGCTCCGGGAGATGCCACCCTCAGGGCTCCACGCGGCGTCACCACCTCAACGTCGTCCCCTTCAACTCCTGACGGTTCTCGTCTCCTTGCTCCATCACCTAAGACAGAGCCACCTTGGGCGACCGAAAGAGCGACCAGGGCAGCTGGGTTCTCGCGAGGCCCCCTGAGGCCAGCCGGGCGCAGCCCCCACTCGCCAAAGCTGGGCATCTGCTTCACGAAATCGACCCTGCCCAAACAGAGATACAAGAGGGAACCACCATGTCGAAGGCTACACGGGGAAGGATCGCCAACCAGGACCCTGAGCACCGTCCTCAACACTTCAGGCGCCAGGTCCCCCTCCTGAAGTCTCATGCGGTCTTTGCGCCCCGCAAAGTCCCACATCCGATGAGAGTGGCGCTGGAGAGGAGCAATGTGACACTTGAGGAACTCCTTCACCACCTTGGGCGCCGTCACGTTGAGAGCCCTCAAGCTCTCGAAGCGGCGCCAGACGAATGCAAGCCGGGTGTCCGCGAGCGTCTCGTGACCCCAGTCTGAGTTGGGAACAACACGCAAGGTAGGGTGCGAGAGCAGGGGGCTGGGCACCCCAACGTCCACATACAACCACTGCTCTCTGAACTTGGCCTCAGGGGGAGGGAGTCCGAAATTGATCCCCGAAGCAGCCGTCTCTGGCACCGCAAGGAAGCTCACACACCCCGAGCATTGAGTAGGATCACTCAGGCGCAAAGAGAAGACGCGACGCAACAGGGAAACGGAAGGAGGGATGCCCACCATTGCCTCACAGACAAAGGCGAAGACAGCCAGGAGGGTAATGGACTCAGGCCCGAGATGCATCATGTGGATCTGATAGTGGGAGAGCACCGCATTGAGGAAAGCGAAAAAGGGGGAACAGACCCGCCCATTGTGGCATCGGCAAGAACCGGACCTCCGTGACAAACCTATCGAAGGAGGCATGGGGACGCGAGCCATGCCGTGGTCCTCCCGCTTTTCGTTGAAGATGGTGGCAAGAGCAGAGCGGACCTTGCCCAAGGCCTCGGGGTTGAGTATGATAGATTGATCGATGGCGAGGGCCACCGCCGGAGGCGAGCGGGACGAAGGCGCGGGCTTCTTCACCTTTTCCTTCTTCGTTGGCGCCATGGCGACAGGAAGGGTGAGAGTCCGAGTTGGATTAAGGGCGGAAGTTGGAGCCAGAGGAAGAAGGAAGGGCCGGGAGTGCACGGACGGCAAAAGGGGAATGGCTTTGTGCAACCCCGGGTCCGCTTAGCCGGGCGTGTAATGAGGCATCGTGGGGAAGCGGAGACGCCCACGACCATTCAATCGCCACACGGAGCCCAAGGCCGCAGGCTGTTGGGGCCCACGGCGCTTCGAATTTGCCCCTTCGCTTCTCTGCTAAGCCAAGTCCGGGCGTGCCTTGGGCCCGGGGGCTACTGTCGGTGTTCTGGGAACGGGGGTCCCCAGACTTGCCTGCCTACGGCCTGCGGCGTGGCTCAAGTGGGGGCCCAGCGCGGCCCGCTTCATCAGCTCAAGCTCAAGACCCTCGCGAGGGGCCAAGTCTCGCGGGGCGGACAACAGGAACCTTCCTCAGGAGCAGCCCCATCAGGCAGGCTCACGAGGAGGCGGAGAGATCAAGGCAGGGTACCTCATGAGGGTGCCCCGTGACACAAGCCATGACGATCGAGGTCAGGCGGGTGCCAGCCTGCGCAGTATCCTCGTTTCCCCTTTAGTGCAGAGAGGGCAAGCACAGGCCAAGGCATCAGGCAAAGGTTACCGCTTCGGTGCAACAAGACCAAGACCAGTAGAGCGGCAGGACGGAGGTCATCGTGGAGCCCAGGACGGCGTCACCGTCAGAGCCTTTGGCAGCCGAAGACCAACTTTAGTCAGGATAAGTGTACTAGATGTTCCCCTTCAAAATGGCCAATTGTCGGTGCCCTTCCCGCTCATTATTTGGGAAGAGGCCCAGGGCCTCCCTCTATAAATAGGAATAGCCACCACAGAGAGAGGAGAACCAACCAAGACGGGTCGAACCTACCAAAGAGAGAGAAAGAAGCGACTGGACTCACCCAAGCAGTCCATCGCACCAGCCCAAGAACAACCCCTCGCAAGGCTGTTCTTCCTTGTACTGTTCTTCATCAGCCCCAGAGGCAATCCACCACACCACACACTGGAGTATGGTATTACACCACAACGGTGGCCCGAACCAGTATAAATCTTGTGTCTCTTGTGCTGTTCATTGTTCCTAGTTTAGATCCCTTACAAACCAGTAACGTGTGAGCTGGTATGGGAAAGATCTCCGTGCGCACCCCAGAGTTCGAACCTCAAGGGTCTGCCGGAACCCGAAATTCGACATTTGGCGCGCCAGGTAGGGGTGCGCTGGAATCCTTCCTCCGCCGCCTCGCGTTTCGTCGCCTCGTCGTTCCATGTCAAGCGACCTGGCAGCCAACACCGACCGTTGGGCGGCGTGGCCCGCCCATGCCGTGCCGCCAGCCCAAGGCGACCTCGACCTCGCACCTCAGGCAGCCCGTGCTCCGCAAGGCGCTGCGGGCGCGGGCGACACGGCCGACGCCGCCTGCCCTCACGCCGCCGAGGTGCTGCGTCGTGACGAGCCTCAAGCCACGCGTACACGCAGCGCCACAGACACCGAGGGGAGCAGCAAACTCGGGGCGCTCACGGTGGCACGAGCTCTTTACGGTGCCGGCTTCTAGAGGGCGGTCGGGACGTGTTGTTAGAGCGAGTGGCCGAGCTCCTGGATGCACCCCCCCCCCAATTCGGATTGGGCTTGGGGGCGCACGCCTCCCACTTGGCCGCCTCCTCGTCTCTCCCACCATGGCCCATTAAGGCCCATTAACTCCCCGAAGGGTTCCGGTAACCCCCCGATACTTCTGTAATTGCCCGAACTCATCCGAAACCATTCCAGTATCCAAACATAGCCTTCGAATATATCAATATTTATGCCTCACCATTTCAAGACTCCTCATCATGTCCGTGATCACATCCGGAACTCTGAACTACGTTCGGTACATCAAAACACATAAACTCATAATATTGATCATCATTGAACGTTAAGCGTGCGGACCCTACGGGTTTGAGAACTATGTCGACATGACCTGAGACTCACTTCCGGTCAATAACCAATAGCGGAACCTGGATGCTCATATTGGTTCCTACATATTCTACAAAGATCTTTATTGGTCAGACCGCATAACCACATACTTTGTTCCCTTTGTCATCGGTATGTTACTTGCCCGAGATTCGATCATCGGTATCATCAACCTAGTTCAATCTCGTTACCGGCAAGTCTCTTTACTTGTTCTATAATGCATCATCCCACAACTAACTCATTAGTCACATTGCTTGCAAGGCTTATAGTGATGTGCATTACCGAGAGGGCCCAGAGATACCTCTCCGACAATCAGAGTGAAAAATCCTAATCTCGATCTATGCCAACTCTACAAACACCATCGAAGACACCTGTAGAGCATCTTTATAATCACCCAGTTACGTTGTGACGTTTGATAGCACACTAAGTGTTTCTCCGGTATTCAGGAGTTGCATAATCTCATAGTCATAGGAACATGTATAAGTTATGAAAAAAGCAATAGCAATAAACTAAATGATCATAGTGCTAAGCTAACAGACGGGTCAAGTCAATCACATCATTCTCTAATGATGTGATCCCGTTCATCAAATGACAACTCTTGTCCATGGCTAGGAAACTTAGCCATCTTTGATTAACAAGCTAGTCAAGTAGAGGCATACTAGTGACACTTTGTTTGTCTATGTATTCACACATGTACTAAGTTTCTGGTTAATACAATTCTAGCATGAATAATAAACATTTATCATGACATAAGGAAATATAACAACTTTATTATTGCCTCTAGGGTATATTTCCTTCATCTCTAATGATGTGATCCCGTTCATCAAATGAAAACACTTGTCTATGGTCAGGAAATTTAACCATCGTTGATTAACGAGCTAGTCACGTAGAGGCATACTAGGGACACTCTGTTTTGTCTATGTATTCACACATGTACTAAGTTTCCAGTTAATACAATTCTAGCATGAATAATAAACATTTATCATGATATATGGAAATATAAATAACAACTTTATTATTGCCTCTAGGGCATATTTCCTTCAGACTACTAGGGAAAGCCTAGCGATGGCAGCGGGTTAAATGCGTGTCGAAGAGTGCGGGTGGTGGCGCTCGATCTGGTGCTATAGCTAATTCTTATCAGAGATGGCTGTTCTACTACAAGACTGCTGCTATCTAGGTATAGCAGCACGTCTGTATGCAACACGCGCTGCTGCTAATAGCTGTATCGCCCTTTAACAAAGAGCACTACTACTACTACAAGCGCGCTGTTGCTAAATCTGTTCCCCGCGCTACTTTTATTAGTTTTTGAATTTTATTTTTCTGCTCCATATTTTTTGCTGCTGGATTTTGTTTAGGGCTTTATACAATAATCTCTAGCATATCATACGCATACAAATGTAATCATAGCATATACATACAAATAGTCTCATCAAATCATGTCATCATCATAATCATCATCCAACACAAAGTGGTCTCTCGGCATCATCTCGAAAATAGCGATACATGCAAGTCCCGAATACTTGCAACTACATCGTCGTCCATCTAAACAATGATATACGCGAGAAGAGCTATCACTATGAGTGATAGAAGAACTATATAGTACACGAGGCGGCGGTTATGAGGCCTCTCTCGCGCTAGCGTGAACCTCATGTAACTAGCTTCTGCTTCTTGTCTCCTTTTGAAGCCTTTATAGCTGGCGTCCGAGACCCCCTCCACTTGCGCTTGACACTCAGGCCACTCGTCGTACACTCTCGGAACCTTCCGTTTGTACACGACATAGCACTCCTTCTTCGTTATCAAGAATCTAGGTACCTGTTAGAGATGCATCTTCATCAAGAGAATGTACGATCAGATGCAACAAAATATACTAGTGCAACACGAAAAAGAAAGGGTTAGCAACTAGATGCAATATATAGTACGCAAACTAATTAACTAGAGGTACGCATGTCATCGTACCCAAACTAATATAGTAGCGTTATGCAAGTTCGGTAGGGACCATGGACATCACAAAGTTTCATCGCTACAGAAAGTATACAAGTTCAACCGACACATATCATCATCATCGGCATCGTAAATGACTAGAAGTTCCATCCTTCCATATCATCAAGGATGGACCCTAGCTTCTTGAACGGCGTGAGGTCATGACGTTGCATACCTAAGCAAGTCCGGACGTGAGCTCGCGATATAGGGCCATGGTGGAACATCCCCTTCTCATCGAGACTTCTTTCATGATGATCGTCGCAATGTCCCTTTGGATGCGAAAGAAGTCAACTCTAAGTTTATAATCCGCTTCTCCATGAGATTCTACCCACTTGCGGATATGATCATCGTTTCTGGTTGTCATGCAAAGCTTTTGGTGATCAGTGTTGAACACAATCATGAGATGGAGGAGGTCGAATCCATCTTTCTTGCTTGGTTTTGGGACATGGATGCAGCAGAAGTTAGTTTTATGCGAGAAACCCAACTTCTTGTTCCTTTGTTTCCTGATCTGCAGGTGGCCACCTCTAATGCTGAAGCCTTGGAGAGCATCATCTAGAATATTCATTATGTGGGTGTAGTCCTTCTTCTCGTAGTCTCTGGTAGGGTCGAAATACACGGCGTGGGAGACTTGCGGGTAAATAATGATAAGGATGACGCGCCCGTTGCTGTGGGGGAAAAAGACACCTCAAATTATTTTCCATATGAGCGAGAAGGAATAATTTAAATGTACGAAAGGGTTGCCCGGAACTAACTTACTTTGGATGATAAGGTAGGAGGACAATTTCCTGGTCCTTATTCTGTACCATGAAGTTTTGGAGGTAGTCCCTAGCAGTTTCACGCTCAAAGTCGCCGAGACTCAAGAAAGACTCATGCATGTAGTACGGATCGTCCACACTGATTTGCGAGACTTCTTCTCTCTTCATGACGGAGCTCATATGTAGCGCAAAAAAGGCGGACGATTGTAAAATTGAGTCGCCTTGTCAGAAACATCGCGAAGATATGGTCAAACCGCAGGAAGAACACCTCCGCGGGCCGTGTGTCGACATAGCACTTCCCCTCAGGCACACGAGCCACGTATGTCGGATATCCTGGATCCTTCGAGGCTAGTAGGCTTTTCTTAATCGACAACACATGGTCATGTAGTCTCCTGAGATCCCCTGATAGTGCCTCCAGCGGTTTCGGCGGTAGCATTGGCTTGCCCGTGACATGGAACATGGCTGCACCTTTGACGGGTACACGCTCTTCAAAATCCACCGTCTGGCCGCTATGTGCTCTGGCTTGTTTGGAGGCAGCTATCTTCCCCTGTCTCTTCCTCTCCTTTTTCTTGGGCACACCTTCTAGACCCTTCCTTAACCCCTGCCCTAGTGTTGCTGGGCTAAGCACTGTACGACCCCCGGCTAGTTGAGCCTGTGTTGAGGCGGCATCTTCAGGCATGTGATGTGAGGATTTCATGAAGAGAGACTTCTTGCAATCCCTGCTAGGACGTTCCTGCCCGGGCAGATCGTCCATATCCTCATCAGCATGCTGATAGCCCGATTCGTCATATGGCTGACTCATCATCATATCTAAGTCACCGTCGTAGGCGTCTGTAATGAGGAAACCCATTGGGTCCTCCGTCTCCTCCATCTCATTATCCATTCTCTATTTTATGGGACCGATTACATCAGCCAGTACTATTGGACCCCCTTCATGACGTTGCCTGCCGCTCTCACCCGGCACTACAGGAGGTGGTAATTGCGTAGGCGGGGTGGTGGTCTCCATACATGCTTGTTGATGTGTGGTTATTGGTGTGCTCTCGGCCGGCTCCAGACGAAGAAGATTCTTCGGCCATAGAAGCACCCAACCCTTGCAGCTTCCAATCCGCGGCGGGGTCTCGTCGTCCTCTCCTCCTAGGCATACTAGAGGAGGCAAATCCTCGTGCCCCGATGTCACACACGACAAGGTAACCCTAAAGTGCCCAGCAGGCATCGACTGGTTGTGGAATGTGAGTTCCAAGGGCTTCGTTATCACCCCCTTTCCCACATCCACCTTCTGGCCTTTGATCAAGTAGAGTATGGTGCACGGGGTTTCGTCGGCCCGCAAACACATGTCTGCGGTATAAAACATCCGAAAGGCAACGTAAATGGAATATTATAGATATAAAACATCCGATAGCATGCCAGAGACTAAGGATGGGCTGCTATGAGCGGGTGCGGGTGCGGGTGCCAGAGTAGGCCCGGTTGCGTGAGCAGGTGATGGTGCGGTGGTGTTGTTCACGGAGTTGCTCGCAACGTAATTGGGCAACGGGAAATCATGTACTGTCTTGTCTGGATTTTCCTTTGTCCAGTCGATGATAACAAGTTAGTAGTGAAATCATTTCTGCACGCAGTTACAGCTGCATTGACTGCCTGCTGTAGCAACTCATTTATCTCCTCGGCTATTTTTTCGCGTCTCAGCTGCTTTTTTCTCGAACGCAAGGTTCACCTTCTCGTCCATGTCCACCTGACCAAACTTCTTTTTCTGCTTCTTGGCCTCCGGGCCCTCATTGTAAAACACCTTCCACGTGGTGTCGTCTCCGGCACCGTGCACACGTCCATATTGCGGCCGCTGGCCCAAAGGGAGTCCTTTAAGTTCGATCAAGGCCCGGTTGAGAGGGGTGTCCCACTTGGGCCTCATCGGAGAAGTAGGGCTTTTGGCAACAAGCTGGTGTTGCTTCTCCTGCAGAAGGAACGTGAACCGTTTACGAATGTGTGGCCGACTTGATCTGGAGCTAAATGTAAGGTGGTAAAAGAATAATTACCAGTAGTCTAATCAATCTCCTTGTGATCTGGTCCATGTAAAAAAACCTTATTTTCCTTGTCCCACTTGTAGCAGGCCCTGATAAAGTCATGCTCCAAGGGGTTGGTGAACTTCGCGAAGGGGTCTGGGAGACCCGCGGCTTCACGTTCCGCGTCCTCATTATCCCATATGGGCCTTTTACCGAGGTAGCAACGGCTTCCGAGGCAATGCTTCCCCGTGTTCCTTTGCTGAAGGCCCTTGAATTTCACAGCCTTAGCCTTGGCTGCCTCGGTAGCGCAAGTGTCCTTGAACTTTTCAAACTCCTCTTCCGTAAGTGTCGGATTTTCCTCCAGAATCTTGGATAGGGGTTCCTCACCCTCAATAGCTCGTTTCACCCTCTCTTTCCAGGAGGCCAAATAATTGCTGAACATGCCCATGGCGTGATTGTTAATATTTTTCATCTTCGGATCATCCCACGGTTGTTCTATGTTATCATCCTGGTCGGGGAACTTGAATCTCTTGTGTAACTTCATCAGGCGAAACTGCCTCAAATGTTCTTTACTCCTTAAGTCATCGTGGTTGATGCTCGCGCATTCCCATAGGATGCATCCTACTTGGTTTCCATAGCACTTGCGAGGTTCTTCCAGCTCTAATGGCTCAAACTTGCCAGGTGCCATCTTTGCGATCACCAGTCGTCCAATGCCGAGTTTGTTAGGTTTTCGTATCCTCTGCTTCTTCTTTTCGGTAGCGGCATCGGTGCTGGTACCTTCCCCGCCGGTATCTTCCCCGCCGGTCTCAGCGCCGCCATCGGTGCCGGCGCCGTTGATGTCGATGTCGGCGTCAGTACCATCATCGAGGCCGACCTGCAATCCTTGACTATGCTTAGCAGAACAAGAGTCGAGGTACTCTTGTTCACCCCCATAATCCATCTCGTCTGCATCTGGGTCAGAAGGCCCGGTTTCACTACAAAAAAAATACACTTCCGTGATGATACGTGTTTGTCACAGTAGGTCACGTTTTCTGTCATGCATGTACATCAATGACAAATTTATGACAGAATGAAGATTGTCATACCTGTGTTGTCGTAGAAGTGTTGCATGACATTACCAAAATTATCATCACGGAAGTGTCCACTTCCATGATGATAAATCGCGCGTCATAGAAGTGCTTTCGTCAAGGGTGACCGACACATGGCATCCACCGTAACCAAACGCCGTTAAGCTATCAGGTCCGGTTTTGGATCTGATAACCCGTTAACAACCTGGACCAATGGGGATTTTCCACGTGTAAAATTTTGATTGGCTGACGGAAACACGTGTCAGCTCCGTGTTGGCACAGGTGTCACTCATCCAATGGGCGAGATGCGCCTATGATATGTTGACACGTGGACCAGCCCAAAAGTGGTCCATAAAGTTTAAATGGGCCGGCCCAACTAAAGGCCCACAAGATTTTGCGGTCCATAATGGGCCAGCCCAGCAAAAGGCCCACGAGATTTTGCATATCATAATGGGCCGGCCCAGCTAAAGGCCCAAGAGATTTTGCGGGCCATAATGGGCCGGCCCAGCTGAAGGCCCGCGAGATTTTGCAGACCATAATGGGTCGGCCCAGCTAAAGGCCCAACATTCTCAGTTAAGGCTCGTACGGCTAGTGTCAAATCGGCCCGTCAACGGCCTGCCCTGAACTTGTCATCATCGCTGCCCATGGTCACTTCTGGCCCGTTAATTGTCCGCTAAGTATATGGACGGAATTACGGCCCGGTGTATTTCCGGCCTGTTAAAGGTCCTGCTTCATTTGGGCCCATTTACAGGCCATTGAAACTTTCGGCCCATAAACGACCGTGCAGGATTTGGGTCATATTCGGCCATGTCTGACATTCGGCCTGTTAGAGGCCCACTATAGATTTGGGCCACTTTCGTCCTGTTGTGATTTTCGGCCTGTTAACGTCGGACGAAATCCATGGGCCATATGTGGCCCAACGTCACATCGGGCCCATTAATGGCCCATATAAAAATGACGATAATCTAGCCCGACCGAACTTCCGGCCTGTTAAAGGCCCATGTATTAGGTCGGCGCATTTATGGCCCGTCCGAATTTCGGCCTGTGAAAGATCCGCATCGTAAATGGGCCCAATCTCACTTTCGGTCTTTTAAAGGCCCATGTTTTTTATGGGCTCGAGATATTTACACTTGTAAACGACCTATTGTTACTGAGGGCCCGAATTATGTTTAGGCCTGTTAAAGGCCCACTATGGGCACAGTCCTACCAGAAAAATATGAAATCTTATGCTGATTTAGGCCCAGATATTTTTAGTGGGCTACATGCAAATTTCGGCCCATAATCGTTTTTAGCCCAATTGGAATGGGCCCGACAAATGTTGGCATGTTGGGCTCCTACGAAGCTTTCGGCCGCATACATTACTAAGATAAACCTACACTATACAAAAATGGCGTCGTAATTATTGCAGCCTTTGGCAGCATCATAAATGTTGTATCACAACAAACGGCCTATTGGCATAAAGTTTACAGTCCTTGCAGATAAAAGCATCACCAGATGTATAGAAGCACAAATCATTTGACCTGAGTGCTAATGTTTCAGGCTGTAGAATATGATGGAGCAGCATGATCTTCACCTTTTTCCCGCCATTGCTCTTGAACAATGAAGCAAATGTCTGATAGTTTGGTTTCGAAACCATTCATATCGTGACGACGTTTGTCAACCACTATTCTTGTTTCCAAAACGACGTCCATTAGGAATTGGACTTGTGTGTGGAGCACAGATATATCACTCTGTCTAGCAGGAAGATTTTGTTCAGTAGGCGATTTGGACGAGGTTGCCTTGACAATCAACCCAGAATTACGCAGGAAGGTGCTTTTTGCACTGTTAGTGGAGAGATACTGACGCACTGCAGCAAGAGGTGACATTGTGCCTGTGGTAGCCTCGTCACCTTCAGGTGGTTGTGGCTGTTCAATCATTTTTTCCATAGCTTCCTGAAAGTTTGAACTTGTAGATTAGTGTACCAGATAAGTTACTAATGAGACAAAAACAAACAAAGTAGGTTACACGTTTATACATAACTTATTTTGGTGAACTACTGTAATACATTAGCATGTATTGTAGTGCCAACTACATAATAAAATCACTTTCGAAACATATGTACATGTAGCATGCCTACAGTATTGTCTATTTCCTCACATTCGTTGACATCTAAGGATAAAGAGACATGGTTTAAAGTAGGATGAACATAGTATGACATCATTCATATCATGGGCAAACAGATATAAAACAAACATGCTATTTTATCATTGTGTGCGCACGTGAACATAACAACTAGAATACAGATCAAGACCAAAAGAATATCCTTCATATCTTTTAAACCATGTAAGGTGAAATGATACGTTAAGACAACTGTGTATAAAAGTGAACAGAGTAACTGACATTGGCTGCAAACCAAGTAGTTAAATGAACACATCACAATACCAATCAGTTCAAAGGCGGGAGGAGTAAGGACTTACAACAGTGGCTTGAACTGGTGTGCTCACGCCCTTCATCTTGCTGGTGTGGCAATCCTTGAAGATTTGCACTGCATTCGGTTCAGGTTCTTTTTGGTCCGCACAGGCTTTCCTCTGTATTTGGAACAAGTCAATAAAGATACGATAATATGGCACAGAAAAAAGAAGGAAGTAGCAGCTATTTACAAGAGCCTCCAGTGTGCAATATAGCTACGAGATCCTGTTGTCTGTTGGAATTTCACTTTAGAACGGTTGGTCTTGTTCTTCAAATAGTTTGCCTAGAAGAAGATACACTTGTAAGGCACATACATAAATATAAGTTCAATATGTGGTCTGATCAAATACATATAGCCTACCTGATACTTTGGATCAGACTAGTGTTTAACAAGGGTTGTCCAGTCTTCATCTGTAATATATTCCACTGGAGATGTTTGGGTGATTTCATTGTTAGCCTTGCCTTCAAAGTGAGATTTTCTAAGGTGGTACCGACATTGTCGCAGAAAGCGCATCGAAAAACATGAGTGCATGCTTGTTTAGTTGCATCATCTTTCAGATCCAACTTGAACCTCATTTGTTGAAAAAATAATGTGAGTCTTATTAGGAGAAAGCTAGAAAGTATGGTACATAGCAAGACAATATTACTAATTGCGGTGAATAATATTACTTACGGATAAATGGTCAAGGAAAGTGTTAAACTGGGTATTGTCTGTCTCATTCCTGTACTGGATCCACGTTGGGAGGATATGTGCATGACACCTAACGGCAACGGCTGCCTCTGATACTAACTTGGCTGACCTCAGAGCATCACGTGGCCTTTTAAACTTGCCTCAAAATGGATCTCCATTCTTCCTCCTTTAGATTTTGTTAATCATCAAGCATTATCCCCGATGTCTGTTTCCGCTTGCGTCGTGGTGCTAGTTCAACAACGAATATGGAAAGTGTTAGTGTACATCAAAGCGTGAGAGTACATATAAAGGAGCATGCAATCGCAACTCGACTCGGTCAGTACCGTCTTGGTGTTGATGCTCATGAGGTTCATCTGATCTTGCCAAGTCTGTTGTGTCGGTGCTTCGAAGTAGCGTTAGGTGTGAAGGCAGCTTGGGACTGGCCATTTCAGAGTAAACGAATGAGTAAATCGTTGATATGCTGGTACAGTTGAAGCGGATGCTGCAGGTGGTGGAGCAGGTGATACTGTGTTTGTAGATTTAGCCGGTGGACTTGTACCTTCTACTGCACTATAAGTACCAGCAAAATCTGGACGGCAGATCCTTTTCCATTTCACCCAACGAGTTACACCACTCCCTACTATATTATTTTCCTTGCTCTTTTTTGACTTTGCCATGTCAAGCCGTACACACAACACAAAAGAATAAAGTCGCTCTTCAGAACTCATTGATGCATGATACAGACAAGCAATACTTTGATGTAAGACAACCGTATGAGGATGGAATATGTAAGAAAAACAGGACGGCATGACATATTAACAGCTACGATGTGTAAACTAAGCAGAAGGATTTTCAAGAAAATAGAAGTAATGCAAGCTAGACACCATATGAAAGATGCAACCAATATTACTCTGCCAAGTTAAAAGTGTCTTGTCATAAGTGGAAATTCAAAAAATTATAAGCAGTACAATGTAGAAATCAATGCAAGATGCAACCACTATCAAACTCCCATGTTAAAAGTGTCCAATCACGAGTGACTGATGCGGGATACACAACAGCAGTACTTTGATGTAAGAACATGGTATGATAGATAGATGTAGTGTATTCTAGGCACAAAATGCCATGTCATATGCACATGTATAACGTATGAACTCCGCAGGTGCAATTTAATCAAAATAGAAGAAATACAGGCTAGACAACATATGCAACATGAAACAAATTATCACACTGTCAACTTAGAGCAAGCATCTGCGATGGTGGAGTACGAGAGATGAACTCATCATATAGACTTGGGACTTCAACTTCATTTGCAGTAGCAGTGGCAAATCTAGAGAGTCTCTGTTTGCGTCGGTGCGGAGAACCACCAACATCACCTAACTTACTCTTTTCCTTCCTATTTTCTGATATTGCCTTATGAAGTCAAAACCACAAGAAGATGAATAAAATTAGCTCTGCATAACTTGTTGATGCATGATACAGACAAACACTACTTTGATGTAAGGAAAGCGCGGGATAGGAGGATGGAATATATACAAAAAAGACAGCGTTTCATATTCACACGTACGATAGGAGGATGGAATATGTATGAAAAAACAGTAAGAGGAATGAATTTCAACAAAATTAGAAGAAATGAAAGCTAGGCACCATATGAACATGCAACCAATATCACTCTATCAGGTAAAAAGTGTCTCGTCATAAGTGCCATTTCAAGAAATTAGATGCAGTACAAGCTAGAAGACAATGCAAGATGCAACCTACATCACAGTCCCATGTTAAATGTGTCTTATGGGTAAGTGATCGTTGCAGGTATAAGTTGTAAGCTATGCAGATGCAATTCAACATAATCAGAAGCAATACAAACTAGACATCATATAGAAAACACAACCACATATAACAGTTCCAAGTTAGAGCAAGCACCTGTGATGGTGGAGTAGGGGAGATGTCCTCATCATATACACATATGTTCTAGAAACAGGAACACGTGTCATATTCACAGGCATTATGTGTACAGTAAGCAGATGCAATTCAACAAAGTTATAAGCAATACAAGCGAGACATCATACGCAACATGCAACCACATATAATAGTGCCAAGTTAGAGCAAGCACCTGTGATGGTGGAGTAGGGGAGATGTGCTCGTCATGTACACGTATGTTCTAGAAACAGGAACACGTGTCATATTCAAAGGCATTATGTGTAAAGTAATCAGATGCAATTCAACAAAGTTAGAAGCAATACAAGCTAGACATCATACGCAACATGCAACCACATATAATAGTGCCAAGTTAGAGCAAGCACCTGTGATGGTGGAGTAGGGGAGATGTGCTCATCATCAACACAGCTACATTGACTGTCTAGCCTTGCGTTGTCTTGCGAATCTTGTTGGGAGGATGGCGGAGTAGAATCTGTAGAGAACCTCCGTTTTAGTTGCTCGGAAGGACCACCATCATCCAATGCCTTGCCAATTTCCTTCAGCTTTATTGATTTTGCATTGTGAGGTCAAACCGACAATAAAAAGGAACATAATTTGCTCTTCAGAACTCATTCATGCATGATACTAACAAACACTACTCTGATGAAAGGCAAAGTCATGATACAAGGATGGAATATGTACGAAAAAATGGACGGCTTGACATATTCACACCTATGATGTGGTAACTAAGCAGAAGGCACTTCAACAAATTAGAAGCACTACAAACTAGACACCATATGAAAGGTGCAATCAATATCACTCTGCCAAGTTAAAACTGTCTCGTCATAGGTGGCGGTCATTAAACTATAAGCAATACATGCTAGAAATCATATTCAAGGCGCAAACCAATATCACACTGCCAACTTAAAGGTGTTCCATCATAAGTGACTGATGCAGGATACATAAGAAGAGTAGTTTCATGTAAGAACATGGTGTGATAGATATAGTATGTACCAAAAACAGAAAAGCGTATCATATTCACATGTATCATGGGTAAGCTAAGAAGATGCAGTTTACACTAATTAGGAGAAATACAAGCTAGACACCATATGCAACATGCAACCAGATATCACACTGCCAAGTTAGAGCAAGCACCTTGGATGGTGGAGTAGGGGAGCGGAGACTTGGACCTTGTAATGCACTATCAGTACAGATGCCTCGTTTATGTTGCTGCAGAGGACCACCATCATCGCCTTCCTTACTCTTTTCCTTCCTCTTTCTTGATTTTGCCTTGTCAATTCAAACCCACAAGAAAAAGGAATAAAATTTGCTCTTTAGAACTCATTGATGCATGATACTGACGAACAATACTCTGTTGAAAGGCAAAGTCATGATACAACGATGAAATATGTACGAAAAAATGGACGGCTTGACATATTCATACCTATGATGTGGTAACTAAGCAGAAGGCACTTCAACAAATTAGAAGCACTTCAAACTAGACACCATATGAAAGGTGCAATCGATATCACTCCGCCAAGTTAAAATTGTCTCGTCATAGGTGGCGTTCATCAAACTAGAAGCAATACATGCTAGAAATCATATTCAAGACGCAAACCAATATCACACTACCAACTTAAAGGTGTTCCATCATAAGTGACTGATGCAGGATACATAAGGAGAGTAGTTTCATGTAAGAACATGGTGTGATAGACAGATATAGTATGTACCAAAAACAGGAAAGCGTGTCATATTCACCCGTATCATGTGTAAGCTAAGCGGATGCAGTTTACACTAATTAGGAGCAATACAAGCTAGACACCATATGCAACATGCAACCAGATATCACACTGCCAAGTTAGAGCAAGCACCTTGGATGGCGGAGTAGGAGCGCGGAGACTTGGACCTTGTAATGTACTATCATTACAAGGAGAATCGGTACAGATGCTCCGTTTACGTTGCTACAGAGGACCACCATCATCGCCTTCCTTACTCTTTTCCTTCCTATTTCTTGATTTTTCCTTGTCAAGTCAAACCCACAAGAAAAAGGAATAAACTTTGCTCTTCAGAACTCATTAATGCATGATACTGACGAACACTACTTTCATGTAAGGCAACTACATGATAGGAGGATGGAATATGTATGAAAAATAGGACGGCGTGACATATTGACATGTATGATGTATAAAGTGTCAATTAAGTAGATGCAATTTAACCAAATTGGAAGCAATACAAGCTAGACACCATATGCAACATGCAACCACATTTGACATCGCGAAGTTAAAGCAAGCACTTGGGAGGACAGTGGTCATTGTATTTGAAGCGAAAACACGATATGGTCACTGGACTTCAGAATAAGCTCATCACGGTCACCACATACATTTTGTCGTGCTAACCAACATGTGGTTGGATGGTTAGGAGGACAGTGGTTTCTCGAGCCCACCAGGGTTAAAGTCCCGGTGCTCGCATTTATCCTGGGTTAATTTCAGTATTTTCCGGCGATGTGCGTTCAGTGGGAGGAGACGTTCCACTTGACTACGAGGCACCTATGGTGACTTCGTAAAATCTCAAGATCATATGCTGGCCCACTCTCTCGAAGGTGCTCATAGGGGTAGGGTCTGCGTGTGTGCGCTTATAGCGGTGAGTGCTTGCGCGTATATATGAGCCCTTGCGTGCATGCCGTGTTAAAAAATACATGTCATGATTATACGGTCACTGGCTCACCCGTACAACTCCGTATTTTGTTGATGACACAATCAACTGACCAGTCAAACGTTCCACGTGGCGCAATTAGTGTTGCATCATCGGGGCGTATAACCGTGGGGCCCACCTGTCAGCCCGTATATGAAAGAAAGAAATGGTAGTTTGAGTCTGTACCGTGTTAATAAAATACATTTTAGGGTGATCATACGGTCACTGGCTCACCATACAGCTCCGTAATTTGTTGATGACACGATCAATTGACCAGTCAAACAGTCGACATTCAGCGGCGCACATTACCATAGGGCCCACCCGTCAGCGCATATATGAAGGATAGAAATGGTAATAAATTAGTGGTTGGTGGGTACTCGAAGTCGTGAGACCTCTGGTTGGTAGTAGCCGGCGGTGGGGGGCGCGTTGATTGGGCGGTGGGGTGGAGATCGCCAGAGAAAAATCTCGGCGCTGGGGTAGAGGATGGCGGTGTGGCGGCGGACGGCGGTGAGGAGTTGTTTGGTATGGCGGGGCGGCATGGCGGCGGCGGGCGGCCCATGGCCGCACGGGCGGCGGTTCGCCGGTGGTGGTCTGGCGGCTCGGGGTGGAGTTTGATGATAAACTGCAGGCCCTTGATTTCATATCCAACGGCTGGAAAATCTAATGACCAGAGATGAAAAAGTCAGTCGACTGATGTGTAGCCTCACGCCGCACATACACATGCATGCACGCAAGACACGCACGCATGCAAGCGTGCAACACTGACACGTACACATAACGAACACACACACGCATGCAGGCGTGCAACACTAACGCATACACACGCACTCACGAACACACGCACGTACACACACATGCATGCAACACGGAAACGTACCCTTGCACGCACGCAACACTTGCACGCCTGCATGCACACAACACATGACGCAAGACACACGCTCAACCTATAAGTGCATGCACCCTTTGTTAAGGACATGGATTGTTACGGGTATTAATCAATCTTATCTGTGATAAGCAGAACATTGATGTTTGTAGCGGTCTTTATGAATCACAACGTATCGAACGAGCTATCAACATAGTAGGCTTATCTACATGAAAAGGATGACGCCACACTCAATGAACAATCATCGGTTTATGAAATGCCCGCTTTTGACCGCCCTGGCCCACCAAAGGTTCCTCTGCTGTGCGCTACCTGTGTTGGGTCATTGACATGCATGCCATGTACCCAAAGAGCCCACACGTCAGTGGAAGAATGGCGTGCTGTCCTACGTCAGAGTCGAGGGCGCCACTCGCTGCACGCCCGGCTGAACATGCCTCCTTTCCGCATTCAAACGCCTCCATGAAACCCGCCCGTGTGGAAGCTGAGAAACCCAGTATGGACACACGTCCGTTCATGACCGGGCCGGCGTTAAACGCAACGCCGGCCGAGCTCCTCCCGTCCGCCGTCTATTTAATCTCCTATTTAAACAAGGCCAAACGCCGGCCAAGAATCGCACACCTCCGCCGCTCCGCTATCTCCTCCTTCACCATTTTGTCCACTCTTACAATGGCTTATGAAGAGTAGTTATTCCGCATCCAAGTCGGCTGGGTGGCCCGCCGAGCCCGCTGGATACGAGCTATGCAGCTCGCTGATCCACCTCCCTCCCCTCGCCCGACGGAACCAGTTGCTGCCCCAAGTCGGCGCGCGGTTCAGCAACTCGCCGCTCCAGGCCAGCTCGACGAGGAGCAGCGCACGGGCGTCGTTGCTGCCGTCCACGCCGCCGCCTTGTAAGCGTCTCCCATTTCTGTGGCCGAGACTCCCATGCCGGCGGTCGCGCCATGCAAGCAGCAACAGAAGCCGGGTGCGCGGAGAGCGACGAGTCGGTGGCCAGCGCCTCCTCATCCGCCGCCTTCATCGAGGAGAAGTAGAACATGCGAGGCCACTGCCGCTTGCGTCCCATGAAGGCCACCAAGGAGGCGACGCCGGCATACACAGCAGGTGTCTTGCCGGATCCTTTTGTTGCGAGGACCTTCGTCGACCCCGCATATACCTCCGGGCTCCCGGCAGTCCGATGATCGTGCTGCCGGACAAGAGGAACACAAATCGATCGGCGGGCGACCATTTAGGGCAGGTATTATATACTTGTGGTGTCTAGAACTAGCACCGCGTAGTTCATTTGAATGTAATGAAATCCGTCATGTTTGTATGAAAATCCGGTATCTTATACGATTTTCGTCGTTGTTTATATGAAATATCGCCGTGTTTGCGTGAATTTTGCCGGTTCGTTGACTTGTTGTCATAATGTGTGCGGCTACGGTTGGATGGCGTAATTTGTGGGTCGCAGGTCGGTCTGCGGGCGGCTCGGGCGGCGTGGTGGGACAAAAAGAACACAACTCGTGTGAGCTCGTCTCCAACATGCGCGCTGGAGGATGCATGAGAACCCAAGCCATTCCTCGTTCATCGGTGGCAAAGGCACCGGTGGACAAAAGGGTCGCCAATATTTTGGCTACCCCGGGCAAGATCCAAATAGCCCCTCCCAACAGATCCAAATCCCTCGTTCACCGTGGAATTTTGCCATGTGTTGTTTTCATGGACTAGCAAGATGCCCGTGCATTGCACGGAACATCAAGATGCATATTTTTACAAAACACCTGTTGTGATTGACCCATGCAGGAGTAATCCCATTTTGTAAAAACTAATGGTTGCTCGAGAATTTTATCAGATAAATGGTATCTCAAGAATTTTATCGGACTCCATTTTTGTATACAAGGCCACAAAGCCATATTACAGGTACCAAGGCAAAAATTAATGTCTTCTATCTCAATTTTGCAAGCCACCTTGTTTCCTTGTTTGCCGTGTAAATTAATGTGTATTCTTCTCTTTCATGCACATCAAGCCAATGCTCACACCCCTGCATGCATGCAAGGGATAATTAATGTCCTCCTTTGCTAGTACTACTACGAGGCAAACACCATTAATATTGCATCGATTAGTGTTAGTGGCCTTGTATATCTGCAAATTGTAATTTTGATAGTGGCCTTGTATATAAAAATGGAGGGAGAAAGATGAGAGATAAGGTGAGGAGGAGTGGGGCGTGGTGGTGACTGGTGGTCGGACTGGGCGAAGGCATGGGGACGGACGGCGCACTATGTCTAGGTTTGTATCTCTATAGTCCCTCTCACACACACCCACGTAGGTGGGGGACGTGCATGAAGAGAAGAGGTGCACACACGGCGCACATACTCCCGTCACCAACCACACCCGCGCGGGTACACGGTGGAGCTCATTTCTGTATGAAAAGGCAGCCCACGTGGTAACTTGACACGTGTACTGGTTGTCCACTAGATGGAGGGAGGATCGTCTACCACGGGTGAACAAACAAATTGCGACTTGATGCGTTATGTTAAAAAAGAGGCAAACCATGTGGGGCCTACCTTAGAGGCAAGGCTCTATACACTGGAGTAATTTTGATGTGCCCCGTCAACTCGTAGAACGAGGAGAAGCTTGCTTAGTACGCCGTCTCCCCCGCCCACGGGCGCGGTGGCTCGTAGGATGATGTGAAGCTTGCTTACTATGCCTTACGCCCGCTCCCTCGCCCACGCGCGCGGTGGCTTGCAGGACGAGGAGAAAATTTTACTACTCCCTCCGTTTACTCCTCGTCCCTACTACCTTGGTTAGAGAGATTATCATATTGTTTGGAATATATGTGTCCTTTAGTACTCCCTCCATTTACTTATACAACGCCACTATAAAAAAATACATTTTGCATCTATGCAAGGCCACAAATAGTAATCGAGACAAAAGTTACTACTCCCCCCTTTCCAGTTTATAGCTCAATTTCAAAATCTCCCCAACCAAGGTAGTCGGGGAGTGGTCGAACTAATTTCGTACTCCTAGTTTGCACAAGTAATTAGTACGCTCGTTTTTCTCAAGAAGTTATGTTTACTGAGGCATTAATTAAAACGAATGCATGAATGACCACTAAATTTCCATGAACTTCTACATGCATTGGTGAGTTTTATCTTGACACTGCTTGCATCGGGTGATCTAACGCACCTCGAAATCCAACATGTGATGGTACTACTACTAGTAGTAGAATTGAGACTTATAAAACGGAAAAATGAATGTTTTTTAGATGAGCCCTATAAACCCTAGTGGGTACGTACTCCGTAAAATCAGATTTTCCCAAAACTAAGTTGCTCAACCTTTATTTGCTTGTTTCCCTTCCTGCCTCCTTGCCTCGAACAGACTATGCCAAACTCCCCTACCTGTCGCACAGGAAAAGACCCTCCCTCGCCTTTTTTTAGTCCGGGTTTGTGTCGATGGATCGTGCGAAGCAGCAAAAACCCAAGCCGTGTCTTGTACTCCTCCGTCGACGCTCGCTTTCATGAATTCTGTACTTCCTGTCGCCGACATGTGGGACATATAGCAACCGGGTCGACGTGTCAAGCACCAAATAACAATGCATAACAGCGGGGGGCGACTTTTGGTCGTACCTTGAAGAGTAGTAGTAATGAGCAATGAGACATCAAATCACAATGCCGCACCTTACCAGACGGACGAAGCAACCATTATTTCACACTTCGGTTCGCCATCATCTCAAACCACGTAGTATTGCTTCTGCCTCAAGAGGGACACGCGCATCACCTTGGTACATCATGACACGTGGGACTGCATGACAGGCCATGCTCCCTCGCTGATCGCTCGGTAAAATCACCTCATTTTTACTACTATACTTCCTCTGTATCAGTTTACATGGCATGCACGTCGTTCTAGGTTGAGAATTTAACTGGCTATATATGTGATGAACAGTATATGTTTAGAAACTACATCCGCTTAATAATCCAAGGATATACTTTTTGTGACATAGTAACTCAGATTTAGTTAGTCAAATGGATGACCTAGAACTACGTGCATGCCCTATAAACCGAGACGTCTAAAAAATCGAGACGGAGAGGGTAGTTCAGTACGTATATTTTTAGATCAATATAGTCGGGATTCACCAAGGAGAAAAACCAAGTGGTAGGCTACACCTGTCGTGTTGGCGTAGCGACTCAAGCAGGGTCAGTCCGCACATGAAATGGCGACACACTTAACAGGACCCCATTGGCTGACATGTGGCTCATCCACCGTCTTGTTCCACGTGCGATGCACCAAATTACAGTTCGGAGCAACGGTTGGAATTGGAGGCACCCCGGTCGTAGCGCTGCAGTAGTAGAAAATGCGCGATGCGGGGTCAAATCACAAAGCCCCACCTTTCCCGCATTAAACTGGACGGACGAAGCAACCATCATTTCACTCTAGGGCGCAAGAGCATAAAGAAAAGAGAAAACCAATGATGCGTGCGGAAGCTACCTAGGGCACCCTAGGGTAGGGGTCTCCACTACAGATCATTTTTTTGAAAGCGCCTCCACTACAAATCGGCTTCTCCCTCCTCCTCTTGAAGAAAACCGATGATGCGTGCGGCCGTAGGGTTTGTAGGAGTACTACTAGGGCGTGTGGGGCCACGTTGTAGTAAACGGGAGAGGGATTGAGTTCGAGTCGACGCCTTAAATATGCGTGGGCCACTTGGTTTTAGGGGAACGAGGCAGCATTTTGGGTTCGGGGACCAATGGAGATATAGTACGTACAAAAAGTTATGGACGTAGGTTTGACCGAAAGGCAATGATGCATGGGCCCTGCATTTTGATATACCCGGGGCCGCGTGAAATTTGCTACTCTACTCAAAACTAGTAAGGTAGACATGCATTGAACGCATGAGATTTCGAAACCAAATTATGAATAAATACACACTATAGCATGTAAAGCTTTGAGTCATATATGCATGATGTAGATGTTCGTTTAGTTCTTATAGTTCATCTCATTCAAAATCAATTAGTTTTATAAAAATGTTAAGATTCATGGGGTTGTGCATTGTAAAGCATAAAGTAAAAAACAAATAATGGCAATTCATTTAGAAAAAAAATCAATTATGATACAAAAGATTCAAGAACAAAGGAGAAGTGCTTGTGTTTTGAGGTTTGTGCATTATGCTTAAGTTCAACCATGGAGTCTTCTAACTTGTACATGTGGCAGATCTGGTGGAATATTGATGATATCCAACAGCCAGTAGTGCTCGGATTTGCCATCTCTGCACTGTCGGATTAGCTTCATCCAGCGACCATCTTTCAAGTTATTCGCACACTATATAGTTCTTGTGCCATAGTTGCATGTCTTGGAAAAAAGCTACTAGTGGGTTGTACTAGCTATTTAGGAATAGAATATGTATACATGGAAGTTGTAGGGAAAGAGATGACATGGAGTATCTCAATTCCTATGAGTAGGGATTGGAAAAGAGATGTCATTTGGTTGACATCATAGGAACTTTTCTATTGAATCTAGAGATGTCATGTATCTCAATTCCTACGAGGAGGGATTAGAAAAGAGATGTAATTTGGTTCATATCATAGGAACTTTTCTATTGAACATACACTAATGTTTATTTTCCTTTGAAATTATGGGAGTATAGGAATCCATTCATATGAACCAAGTGGCTCTAAAGCTATAGAAATGATATCATGTTTATTTCCTTTGAAATGTGGAATATATGAATCTATTCATATGAACCAATTGGCTCTAAAGGAAAAAAAATCCTATAAAAATCATATCATATAGAGTTCCTATGATATTCCTCCACACCAAAGGATGGTTGAAATTGTTGCAGGTGATACGATGGTCTTTCTTTGTAGACTCCCCCATCTTCTGATTACCTCTAGAAGATGAATGAAATGATATATCTGAGGTATTCTACATGTGCAATTTGGTACACGAAAACTTCGGTAAAAGTTTGCGAGGTTGAATTTCAATAAAGCTATATGCACCTGCATTTTGGAGCGAGGGGGGCATACGGCGATTGCTTACACTCACGTGGAAGATTTGTGTGTAGGAGGAGTGGCTATTACATTAAATGACATGGCAAAACCGACATCATCGGATGCCGATCTAACGGTTCTTACAGCGTTAAATCGGGAAAAGGCTTGTGGTGAGCGTTTGTGAATAATGATTTACTGGACACATGCATTGCATTGATACATGCCCCTTCTACATCACGCACACGCATCCTCCGAGTCCTCTCGCACCCACCGTCTATCTGCGGTAGGCGTCACACACATATGTGCTCTTCACACCCTACCCTCAGAACTTCTAAAAAAACAAAAGACGTCGCACACATTTTATTTTAGCTCACACATCACACACTTATACTATTACTCTTGTGGCGAACGTTCTTTGGGCATAGTATATTGTACTCTCACGAAGAGAAGCGGTGCACACACGCACTAGTTCTCTCACACCCACTCGCGGGTACACGTAAGAGTGCATTTTTTTGAAGCTGGTACAACAAAATCACTCCACTATATATATAAGCAGGAGCCTTAGCGCTTGCTTTACTAGGATTCCTCTCGTTCACTCTCTCATGCTCTCCAGATCTAAGCAAGACATAGGTGGCCACACTCTCTCTCAGCTCACGGCTGGTCACAAATCCGGCCGGACAACCTCGACCGGGGCAGGGGTGTAGGTGCATCGTTCATCTTTGTTGGCGGTGGCGAGGAGGAGACCAACGGCTGCCAGCGTCTCGATCGGCGGCCGTCTTTGTTCTCTCAGAGAGAGCGCGGCTCGGAGGGCCTCAGACCCTTCTTCCTCCCTCTGTAGTGTTGTGGCCAAGATCGGCCTCCCCGCCGTCTTTGCCACATGCCGATGACCCTCGGTATATATTCCTTGAAACCTGCCTTGCTCTCTGCCCTGACTCCCCACTTGGCTTCGTGTGGATATTTTCTACTTTCGTCCGTTGTTCCAAAGCCACCTAGACTTTTACTATTATTAGAGTTAAAGCTAGTTCATACAGTCGACTCTAAGAGTTGGTTCATACAGGGAAGAAAGTGGGAAAGCTGTAGCATGAATCTAGGACTTGGTTCTAAGAGGAAATGGGGGAAAGTAGTAGATATTGGCTACCCAACCGGTCTCTTGGTTGAAAAGACGAAGAAAGCATGGTGGATGGCGAAGGGTGGGGGGAAGTGGACCTATCTCTTGGTTGAAAAAGGAAAGAAAGTGACGGGTGTTGGGGGACAACACAAATGAGAATGAGCAGGTCTAGATTTCCTGTGCTCACATAGGAAAATGTCGCCGAGGAGATAAAAAATGGGACAAATGCAGACATGCTGCCTGAGTGTTTGCCGCTCTCGGCAACCACATCTGCCTCACCACTTTATGCTTTTGCTGTCCCTACGCCCATATCGCTACCGTTAATGTAAAATCACATGAAGCATTAAGAAATGCCACCTAATGTCACTATAAGTAATGGTCTAGTGGCATCGATAAATTGAAGCAATGCCACCACCATTATATGAAGTGCTTCTGTCTTGCTTTATTTCCCATGAATTGTGTTTTTGCAGTTACACTTAAATCTCACACCACTAACATTGCTTCATCCCAGTGGGACTGCACAAATTTGGTTGCACATTTACTGACCATGTGCTACGCTCATGACAGTAATACTAATGCTATTCTTCTGCATGTTAATCGAGCGACAATGTTGATGTGATGTGACGCTACTTACTTAAGGACACTTTCATATTGTCAATCTAGTGCCAATTATAACACAATAGATGATGTTGTTTGATACATCTCCAACATATCTATAATTTTTGATTGCTCCATGCTATATTATATTCTATTTTGGACATTAATGGGCTTTATTATACACTTTTATATTATTTTTGGGACTAACCTATTAACCGGACGCCCAGCCTAGAATTGCTGTTTGTTGACTATTTCAGAGATTCGTAGAAAAAGAATATCAAACGGAGTCCAAACGGAATGAAACCTTTGGGAATGTGATTTTCGGAACAAACGTGATCCAGAGGACTTGGACCCTACGTCAAGAAAGCTACCAGGAAGGCACGAGGTAGGGGGGCGCGCCTACCCCCCTGGGCGCGCCCTGTGAGGGAGTCCTGGATTAGGGGGTATCCAGACAGCCAGACTGTGTACAACGTCCGGACTATTGAAGCGTGAAGATAAAAGACTCAAGACTTCGGCCCGTGTCCGGATGGGACTTTCCTTGGCGTGGAAAGAAAGCTTGGCGATCCGGATATTATATTTCCTTCCTTGTAACCGACTCCATGTAAACCCTAGCCCTCTCCGTTGTCTATATAAACCAGAGAGGTTGGTCCTTAGAAGGCCGATCACATTTACAATCATACCATCATAGGCTAGCTCTTAGGATTTAGCCTCTACGATCTCGTGGTAGATCTACTCTTGTAGTACCCATATCATCAATATTAATCAAGCAGGAAGTAGGGTTTTACCTCCATCGAGAGGGCCCGAACCTGGGTAAACATATGTGTCCCTTGCTTCCTGTTACCATCAGCCTTGACGCACAGATTGGGACCCCCAACCCGAGATCCGCGGGTTTTGACACCGACACCCTCCACCCTCATGGGGCCCACGTTGCTCAGCCGACGTACTTCTTCCTCCTATATATACCTACGTACCACCAAACTACCAGATACGGAGGGGCCTTTTTGTACCCGTGAGATCCCATCTTGGGGCCTTTTCCGGAGCTCCTCCGGAGGGGGCATCGATCACGGGCTTCTACATCAACACCATAGCCTCTCCGATGATGTGTGAGTAGTTTACCTCAAACCTTCGGGTCCATAGTTATTAGCTAGATGGCTTCTTCTCTCTTTTTGGATCTCACTACAATGTTCTCCCCCTCTCTTGTGGAGATCTATTCGATGTAATCTTCTTTTGCGGTGTGTTTGTTGAGATCGATGAATTGTGGGTTTATGATCAAGTTTATCTATGAACAATATTTGAATCTTCTCTGAATTATTTTATGTATGATTGGTTATCTTTGCAGGTCTCTACGAATTATCAGTTTGGTTTGGCCTACTAGATTGATCTTTCTTGCAATGGGAGAAGTGCTTAGCTTTGGGTTCAATCTTGCGGTGTCCTTTCCTAGTGATAATAGGGGCAGCAAGGCACGTATTGTATTGTTGTCATCGAGGATAACAAGATGGGGTATATATCATATTGCATGAGTTTATCCCTCTACATCATGTCATCTTACTTAAAGCGTTACTCTGTTCTTTTGAACTTAATACTCTAGATGCATGCTGGATAGCGGTCGATGTGTGGAGTAATAGTAGTAGATGCAGGCAGGAGTCGGTCTACTTGTCGCGGACGTGATGCATATATACATGATCATACCTAGATATTCTCATAACTATGCTCAATTTTGTCAATTGCTCAACAGTAATTTGTTTAGCCACCGTAATACTTATACTCTCGAGAGAAGCCACTAGTGAAACCTATGGCCCCCGGGTCTATTTTCCATCATATTAATCTTCCAACACTTAGCTATTTTTATTGCCTTTTATTTTACTTTGCATCTTTATCATAAAAATACCAAAAATATTATCTTATCATATCTTTCAGATCTCACTTTCATAAGTGACCGTGAAGGGATTGACAACCCCTTTATTGTGTTGGTTGCGAGGATTTTATTTGTTTGTGTAGGTGCGAGGGACTTGAGCGTGGCCTCCTACTGGATTGATACCTTGGTTCTCAAAAACTGAGGGAAATACTTACAATGCTTTACTACACCACCCTTTCCACTTCAAGGGAAAACCAACGCAGTGCTCAAGAGGTAGCAAGAAGGATTTCTGGCGCCGTTGCTGGGGAGGCCTACACCAAGTCAAGTCAAGATTTGACTCCCGACAACGAGCCATTTCTGGGCGCGTTGCGGGAGTCTCATAAAGTCAACATACCAAGTAACCATCACAAACCCTTATCTCCCGCATTACATTTTTTGCCATTTGCCTCTCGTTTTCCTCTCCCCCACTTCACCCTTGCCGTTTTATTCGCCCTCTTTCTCTCTTCCGTTCGCCTCTTTTTCGCTTGCTTCTTGTTTGCTCGTGTGTCGGATTGCTTGCTTGTCACGATGGCTCAAGATAATACTAAAGTGTGTGACTTTACCAATACCAACAACAATGATTTTCTTAGCACTCCAATTGCTCCTCTTACCGATACTGAATCTTGTGAAATTAATGCCGCTTTGTTGAATCTTGTCATGAAAGATCAATACGCCGGCCTTCCTAGTGAAGATGCCGCTACCCATCTAAACAGCTTCGTTGATTTGTGCAATATGCAAAATAAGAAAGTTGTGGACAATGATATTGTTAAATTAAAGCTATTTCCTTGTTTGCTTAGAGATCGTGCTAAAGCTTGGTTTTCGTCTTTGCCTAAAAATAGTATTGATTCTTGGAATAAGTGCAAAGATGCTTTTATCACTAATTATTTTCCTCCCGCTAAGATCATCTCTCTTAGAAAAGATATTATGAATTTTAAGCAACTTGATCATGAACATGTTGCACAAGCTTGGGAGAGGATGAAATTAATGATACGTAATTGCCCTACTCATGGTTTGAATTTGTGGATGATTATACAAATTTTTTATGCCGGATTGAATTTCGATTCTAGAAACCTTTTAGATTCGGCCGCGGGAGGCACTTTTATGGAAATCACTTTAGGAGAAGCTACTAAACTCCTAGATAATATTATGGTTAATTATTTTCAATGGCTCACCGAAAGATCCACTAATAAAAAGTGCATGCGATAGAAGAAATTAATGTTTTGAGTGGAAAGATGGATGAATTCATGAAATTATTTGCTAATAAAAGTGTTTCTTCTGATCCTAATGATATGCCTTTGTCTACTTTGATTGAGAATAATAATGAATCTATGGATGTGAATTTTGTTGGTAGGAATAATTTTGGTAACAACGCGTACAGAGGAAACTTTAATCCTAGGCCATACCCTAGTAATTCCTCTAATAATTATGGTAATTCCTACAACAATTCTTATGGAAATTTTAATAAGATGCCTTCTGAATTTGAGACTAGTGTTAAAGAATTTATGAATTCGCAAAATAATTTCAATGCTTTGCTTGAAGAAAAATTGCTTAAAGTGGATGAATTGGCTAGGAACGTTGATAGAATTTCTCTTGATGTTTATTATTTGAAACTTAGATCTATTCCTCCTAAGCATGATATCAATGAGTCTCTCAGAGCCATGAGAATTTCCATTGATGAGTGCAAAGAAAGAACCGCTAGGATGCGTGCTAAGAAAGATTGCTTTGTGAAAGCGTGTTCTTCTAGTTTTTATGAAAATAAAGATGAAGATCTAAAAGTTATTGATGTGTCCCCTATTAAATCATTGTTTCAAAATATAAATCTTGATAATGATGGGACTGAATATGATCCACCGTTACCTAGAAGGCGTTCCAAAAATTCGGAGTTTTTAGATCTTGATGCAAAAATTGGTAAAAGTGGGATTGAAGAGATCAAAACTCTAGATATTAATGAACCCACTATTTTGGATTTCAAGGAATTTAATTATGGTAATTGCTCTTTGATAGATTGTATTTCCTTGTTGCAGTCCGTGCTAAATTCTCCACATGCTTATAGTCAAAATAAAGCCTTTGCTAAACATATCATTGATGCTTTGATGCAATCTTATGAAGAAAAACTTGAGTTGGAAGTTTCTATCCATAGAAAACTCTATGATGAGTGGGAACCTACTATTAAAATTAAAATTAAAGATCATGTATGCTGTGCTTTGTGTGATTTGGGTGCTAGTGTTTCCACGATCCCAAAAACTTTGTGCGATTTGCTAGGCTTCCGTGATTTTGATGATTGCTCTTTAAACTTGCACCTTGCGGATTCCGCCATTAAGAAACCTATGGGAAGAATTAATGATGTTCTTATTGTTGCAAATAGGAATTATGTACCCATGGATTTTATTGTTCTTGATATAGATTGCAATCCTTCATGTCCTATTATTCTTGGTAGACCTTTCCTTAGAACGATTCGTGCAATTATTGATATGAAGTAAGGGAATATTTGATTCCAATTTCCTTTAAGGAAAGGCATGTAACACTTCCCTAAAAAGAAAATAAAATTACCTTATGAATCTATTATGAGAGCCACTTATGGATTGCCTACCAAAGATGGCAATACCTAGATCTATCCTTGCTATTTTGCCTAGCTAGGGACGTTAAACGATAGTGCTTGTTGGGAGGCAACCCAATTTTATTTTTAGTATTTTGCTTTTTGCTTCTGTTTAGGAATAAATATTTGATCTAGCCTCTGGTTAGATGTGTTTCTATGTTTTAATTAGTGTTTGTGCCAAGTTTAACCTATAGGATCTTCTTGGATGTTAGTTATTTGATCTTGCTGAAAATTCCAGAAACTTTCTGTTCACAAAAATAATTGTGAAAAATCACCAGAACGTGATAAAATATTGATTCCACTTTCTGCTGATCAATAAACAAATTGTCTAGGTCTTCCTATTTTGGCTGAATTTTTGGAGTTCCATAAGTTTGCGTTAGTTACAGATTACTACAGACTGTTCTGTTTTTGACAGATTCTGTTTTTCGTGTGTTGTTTGCTTATTTTGATGAATCTATGGCTAGTAAAATAGTTTATAAACCATACAGAAGTTGGAATACAGTAGGTTTAACACCAATATAAATAAATAATGAGTTCATTACATTACTTTGAAGTGGTGTTTTGTTTTCTTTCGCTAACGGAGCTCACAAGATTTTCTGTTAAGTTTTGTGTTGTGAAGTTTTCAAGTTTTGGGTAAAAGATTTGATGGATTATGGAACAAGGAGTGGCAAGAGCCTAAGCTTGGTGATGCCCATCGCACCCCAAGATAATCTAAGTACACCTAAAAGCCAAAGCTTGGGGATGCCCCGGAAGGCATCCCCTCTTTCGTCTACTCCAATCGGTAAATTTACTTGGAGCTATATTTTTATTCACCACACGATATGAGTTTTGCTTGGAGCATCTTGTATTATTTGAGTCTTTATTTGTTAGTTTGCCTCAATCATCCTTGATGTACACACCTTTTGAGAGAGAGACACATGATTCGGAAGTTGTTAGAATACTCTATGTGCTTCACTTATATCTTTTGAGTTATATAGTTTTTGCTCTAGTGCTGCACTTATATCTTTTAGAGCACGGTGGTGGTTTTGTTTTATAGAAACTATTGTTCTCTCATGCTTCACTTAGAATATTTTGAGAGTCCTACAAAACAGCATGGTAATTTGCTTTAATTATGATAGGCATTCAAGATTAGTAAAAAAATTCTTATGGGTGTGTTGAATACTATGAGAAGTTTGATACTTGATAATTGTTTTGAGTTATGAAGATGGTGATATTAGAGTCATGCTAGTTCAGTAGTTTTGAATTTGAGAAATACTTGTGTTAAAGTTTGTGATTTCTGTAGCATGCACGTATGGTGAACCGTTATGTGATGAAGTCGGAGCATGATTTATTTATTGATTGTCTTCCTTATAACTGGCGGTCGGGGACGAGCGATGGTCTTTTCCTACCAATCTACCCCCCTAGGAGAATGCGCGTAATACTTGTCTTCGATAACTTGTAGATTTTTGCAATAAGTATATGAGTTCTTTATGACTAATGTTGAGTCCATGGATCATACGCACTTTCTTCCTTTCACCATTGCTAGCCTCTCTAATACCGGGCACTTTTCGCCAGTATCATACACCCACCATATACCTTCCTCAAAACAGCCACCATACCTACCTATCATGGCATTTCCATAGCCATTCCGAGATATATTGCCATGCAACTTACCACCGTTCGGTTTATTATGACACGCTCCATCATTGTCATATTGCTTTGCATGATCATGTAGTTGACATTGTATTTGTGGCAAAGCCACCGTTCGTAATTCTTTCATACATGTCATTCTTGATTCATTATCCCGGTATACCGCCAGAGGCATTCAAATGGAGTCATATTTTGTTCTAAGTATCGAGTTGCTTGAGTTGTAAGTAAATAAAAGTGTGATGATCATCATTTTTTACAGCATTGTCCCACGTGAGGAAAGGATGATGGAGAATATGATTCCCCCGACTCCGGACTAAATAAAAAAAGAGAAAGGCCATAAAAAAAGAAAAGGCCCAAAAAAATGATGAGAGAAAAAGAGAGAAGGGACAATGTTACTATCCTTTTACCACACTTGTGCTTTAAAGTAGCACCATGGTCTTCATGATAGAGAGTCTCCTATGATATCACTTTCGTATACTAGTGGGAAATTTTCGTTATAGAACTTGGCTTGTATATCCAATGATGGGCTTCCCCAAAATGCCCTAGGTCTTCATGAGCAAGCGAGTTGGATGCACACCCACTTAGTTTCTTTGTTTCGCAGTTCCCAACCCTAGGCGCAGGGGGGCCAAGGGGGGGCGCACCAGCCCACCAGGGGCTGGTTCCCCTCCCACTTCAGCCCACGGGGCTCTCCGGGATAGGTGGCCCCACCCGGTGGACCCCCGAGACCCTTCCGGTGGTCCCGGTACAATACCGGTGACCCCCGAAACTTTCCCGATGGCCGAAACTCGACTTCCCATATATAATTCTTTACCTCCGGACCATTCCGGAACTCCTCGTGACGTCCGGGATCTCATCCGGGACTCCGAACAACTTTCGGGTTTCTGCATACTCATATCTCTACAACCCTAGCGTCACCTAACCTTAAGTGTGTAGACCCTACGGGTTCGGGAGACATGTAGACATGACCGAGACGCCTATCCGGTCAATAACCAACAGCAGGATCTGGATACCCATGTTGGCTCCCACATGCTCCTCGATTATCTCATCGGATGAACCACGATGTCGAGGATTCAAGCAACCTCGTATACAATCCCCTTTGTCAATCGGTACGTTACTTGCCCGAGACTCGATCGTCGGTATCCCAATACCCCGTTTAATCTCGTTACTGGCAAGTCACTTTACTCGTACCGTAATGCATGATCCCGTGACTAGACACTTGGTCACATTGAGCTCATTATGATGATGCATTACCGAGTGGGCCAGAGATACCTCTCCGTCATGCGGAGTGACAAATCCGATCTCGATTCGTGCCAACCCGCAGACACTTTCGGAGATACCCGTAGTGTACCTTTATAGTCACCCGATTCGTTGTGACGTTTGGCACACCCAAAGCACTCCCTACGGTATCGGAGTTGCACAATCTCATGGTCTAAGGAAATGATACTTGACACTTGGAAAAGCTCTAGCTAAACGAACTACACGATCTTTGAGCTATGCTTAGATTGGGTCTTGTCCATCACATCATTCTCCTAATGATGTGATCCCGTTATCAATGACATCCAATGTCCATAGTCAGGAAACCATGACTATCTGTTGATCAACGAGCTAGTCAACTAGAGGCTTACTAGGGACATGTTGTGGTCTATGTATTCACACGTGTATTACGATTTCCGGATAACACAGTTATAGCATGAATAACAGACTATTATCATGAACAAAGAAATATAATAATAACCATTTTATTATTGCCTCTAGGGCATATTTCCAACAGTCTCCCACTTGCACTAGAGTCAATATTCTAGTTACATTGTGATGAATCGAACACCCATAGCGTTACGGTGTTGATCATGTTTTGCTCTAGGGAGAGGTTTAGTCAGCGGATCTGCTACATTCAGATCCGTATGTACTTTTACAAATATCTATGTCTCCATCTTGAACATTTTCACTTATGGAGTTGAGCGGCGCTTGATGTGCCTGGTCTTCTTGTGAAACCTGGGCTCCTTGGCAAGTGCAATAGCTCCAGTGTTGTCCTGAGAAGAGTGCGATCGGCCCGAAGCATTGGGTATGACTCCTAGGTCGGTGATGAACTCCTTCACCCATATTGCTTCATGCGTTGCCTCCGAGGCTGCCATGTACTCGCTTCACATGTAGATCCCGCCACGACGCTTTGCTTGCAACTGCACCACTACCATCGCCCCACCATTCAAAATATACACGTATCCGATGCGTGACTTAGAGTCATCCAGATCGTGTCGAAGCTAAGCGTTAGCGTAACCCTTACGACGAGCTCTTCGTCACCTCCATAAAGCGAAACATATCCTTAGTCCTTTTCGGTACTTTAGGAAGTTCTTGACCGCTGTCGGTGTTCCTTGCGGGATTACTTTGGTACCTTCCTACCAAACTTACGGCAAGGTTTATATCAGTGCGGTACACAGCATGGCATACATAATAGACCCTATGGCTGAGGCATGGGGATGACACTCATCTCTTCTTTATCTTCTGCCGTGGTCGGGCATTGAGCCGAGCTCAATCTCACACCTTGAAATACAGGCAAGAACCCTTTCTTGGACTGATCCATATTGAACTTCTTCAATACCTTATCAAGGTATGTGCTTTGTGAAAGACCTATGAGGCGTCTCGATCTATCCTATAGATCTTGATGCCTAATATGTAAGCAGCTTCTCCAAGGTCCTTCATTGAAAACACTTATTCAAGTAGGCCTTAATGCTGTCCAAAAGTTCTATATCATTTCCCATCAAAAGTATGTCATCTACATATAATATGAGAAATGCTCTGAGCTCCCACTCACTTTCTTGTAAACGGGCTTCTCCATAAGTCTCGCATAAACCCAAACGCTTTGATCATCTCATCAAAGCGAATGTTCCAACTCCGAGATGCTTGCACCAACCCATAAATGGATCGCTGGAGCTTGCATACCTTGTTAGCATTCTCAGGGTCGACAAAACCTTCCGGCTGCATCATATACAGTTCTTCCTTAAGATGGTCGTTAAGGAATGTCGTTTTGACGTCCATTTGCCATATCTCATAATCATAGTATGTGGCAATTGCTAACATGATTCGGACGGACTTCAGCTTCGGTACGGGAGAGAATGTCTCATCGTAGTCAATCCCTTGAACTTGTCGATAACCCTTAGCGGCAAGTCGACCTTTATATATGGTAACATTACCATCCGCGTCCATCTTCTTCTTAAAAATCCATTTGTTTTCTATTGCTCGCCGATCATCGGGCAAGTCTGTCAAAGTCCATACTTTGTTTTCATACATGGATCCTATCTCGGATTGCATGGCTTCAAGCCATTTGTTGGAATCTGGGCCGCCATCGCTTCTTCATAGTTTGAAGGTTCACGTTGTCTAACAACATGATTTCCAAGACAGGGTTGCCGTACCACTCTCAGTGCGGGGCGTGTCCTTGTGGACCTTGAAGTTCGTAGGAGCTTGATCCAAGTATCTTGATCATCATCATTAATCTCCTCTCTTGTCGGTGCAGGCACCACAGGAACATCTTCCTGAGTTGCGCTACTTACCGTTTCAAGAGGTAATACTTCATCAAGCTCTACTTTCCTCCCACTTAATTCTTTCGAGAGAAACTCTTTCTCCAGAAAGGACCCGTTCTTGGCAACAAAGATCTTTCCTTCGGATCTTAAGTAGAAGGTATACCCAATGGTTTCCTTAGGGTATCCTATGAAGACGCATTTTTCCGACTTGGGTTCGAGCTTTTCAGGTTGAAGTTTCTTGACATAAGCATCGCATCCCCAAACTTTTAGAAACGACAGCTTAGGTTTCTTGCCAAACCATAATTCATACGGTGTCGTCTCAGCGGATTTAGGCGGTGCCCTATTTAAAGTGAATGTAGCTGTCTCTAGGCGTATCCCCAAAATGATAGCGGTAAATCGGTAGAGACATCATAGATCGCACCATATCCAATAAAGTGCGACACGACGTTCGGACACACCGTTACGCTAAGGTGTTCCAGGCGGCGTGAGTTGTGAAATGATTCCACATTTCCTTAAGTGCGTACCAAATTCGTGACTTAGATATTCTCCCCCACGATCTGATCGTAAGAACTTTATCTTTCGGTCACGTTGATTCTCTACCTCATTCTGAAATTCCTTGAACTTTTCAAAGGTCTCAGACTTGTGTTTCATCAAGTAGACATACCCATATCTACTCAAGTCATCAGTGAGAGTGAGAACATAACGATATCCTCCGCGAGCCTCAACGCTCATTGGACCTCACACATCAGTATGTATGATTTCCAATAAGTTGGTTGCTCGCTCCATTGTTCCGGAGAACAGATTCTTGGTCATTTTGCCCAGGAGGCATGGTTCACATGTGTCAAATGATTCATAATCGAGAGACTCTAAAAGTCCATCAGCATGGAGCTTCTTCATGCGCTTGGCACCAATGTGACCAAGGTGGCAGTGCCACAAGTATGTGGGACTATCGTTATCAACTTTACATCTTTTGGTATTCACACTATGAATATGTGTAACATCACGTTCGAGATTCATTAAGAATAAACCATTGACCATCGGGGCATGACCATAAAACATATCTCTCATATAAATAGAACAACCATTATTCTCGGATTTAAATGAGTAGCCATCTCGTATTAAACGAGATCCAGATACAATGTTCATGCTCAAAGCTGGTACTAAATAACAATTATTGAGGTTTAAAACTAATCCCGTAGGTAAATGTAGAGGTAGCGCGCCGACGGCGATCACATCGACCTTGGAACCATTCCCGACGCGCATCGTCACCTCGTCCTTCGCCAGTCTCCGCTTATTGCGCAGTTCCTGCTTTGAGTTACAAATATAAGCAAACCGCACCGGTATCAAATACCCAGGAGCTACTACGAGCACTGGTAAGGTACACATCAATTACATGTATATCAAATATACCTTTGGTTTTGCCAGCCTTCTTGTCCGCTAAGTACTTGGGGCAGTTCCGCTTCCAGTGACCACTTCCCTTGCAATAAAAGCACTCAGTCTCAGGCTTGGGTCCATTGTTTGACTTCTTCTCGAATGGCGGCTTACGGGCGCATAACTCCTTGCCGTCCTTCTTGAAGTTCTTCTTACCCTTGCCCTTTTTGAACTTAGTGGTTTTATTCACCATCAACACTTGATGTTCCTTTTTGATTTCTACCTCCGCTGATTTCAACATTGAATATACCTCAGGAATGGTCTTTTCCATCCCCTGCATATTGAAGTTCATCACAAAGCTCTTGTAGCTCGGTGGAAGCGATGAAGGATTTTGTCAATGACCGCGTCATCCGGAGATTAACTCCCGGCTGAGTCAGCGGTTGTGCAACCTGCACATCTTGAGTATGTGCTCCTTGACAGAACTATTTTCCTCCATCTTACAGCTGAAGAACTTGTCGGAGACTTCATATCTCTCGACCCGGGCATGAGCTTGGAAAACAATTTTCAGCTCTTCGAACATCTCATATGCTCCGTGTTGCTCAAAACGCTTTTGGAGCCCCGGTTCTAAGCTGTAAAGCATGCCGCACTAAACGAGAGAGTAATCATCGGCACAAGACTGCCAAGCGTTCATAACGTCTTGGTTCTCTAGGATTGGTTCTTCACCTAGCGGTGCTTCTAGGACATAATCTTTCTCGGCAGCTATGAGGATGATCCTCAGGTTCCGGACCCAGTCCGTATAGTTGCTGCCATCATCTTTCAGCTTGGTTTTCTCTAGGAACGCGTTGAAGTTGAGGGTAACGTGGGCCATTTGATCTACAAGACATATTGTAAAGATTTTAGACTAAGTTCATGATAATTAAGTTCATATAATCAAATTATTTAATGAACTCCCACTCAGATTAGACATCCCTCTAGTCATCTAAGTGAAACATGATCCGAGTCAACTAGGCCGTGTCCGATCATCACGTGAGACGGACTAGTCGACGTCGGTGAACATCTTCATGTTGATCGTATCTTCTATACGACTCATGCTCGACCATTCGGTCTTCCGTGTTCCGAGGCCATGTCTGTACATGCTAGGCTCGTCAAGTCAACCTAAGTGTATTGCGTGTGTAAATCTTGCTTACACCCGTTGCATTCGAACGTTAGGATCTATCATACCCGATCATCACGTGGTGCTTTGAAACAATGAACCTTCGCAACGGTGCACAATCAGGGGGAACACTTTCTTCAAATTATTGTGAGGGATCATCTTATTTACTACCGTCGTTCTAAGTAAACAAAATGCAAAAACATGATAAAAATCACATGCAATCAAATAGTAGTGACATGATATGGCCAATATCATATAGCTCCTTTGATCTCCATCTTCGGGGCTCCATGATCATCTTTGTCACCGGCTTGACACCATGATCTCCATCATCGTGTCTCCATGAAGTTTCTCGCCAACTATTACTTCTACTACTATAGCTAACGGTTTAGAAATAAAGTAAAGTAATTACATGGCGTTGAATCAATGACACGCGGGTCATACAATAATTGAGACAACTCCTATGGCTCCTGCCGGTTGTCATACTCATCGACATGCAAGTCGTGGTTCCTATTACAAGAACATGATCTCATACATCACATATATCATTCATCATTCATCACAACTTTTGGCCATATCACATCACAGTCACATGCTCCAAAAACAAGTTAGACGTCCTCTAATTGTTGTTCCATGTTTTACGTGTCTGCAATAGGGTTCTAGCAAGAACGTTTTCTTACCTACGTAAAAGCCACAACGTGATTTGTCAACTTCTATTTACCCTTCATACGGACCCTCTTCATCGAATCCGCTCCAACTAAAGTGGGAGAGACAGACACCCGCTAGCCACCTTATGCAACTAGTGCATGTCAGTCGGTGGAACCTGTCTCACGTAAGCGTACGTGTAAGGTCGGTACGGGCCGCTTCATCCCACAATACCGCTGAAGCAAAATAAGACTAGTAGTGGCAAGAAGTTGACAACATCTACGCCCACAACAAATTGTGTTCTACTCGTGCAAAGAGAACTACACATAGACCTAGCTCTGATACCATTGTTGGGGAACGTTGCAGAAAATAAAAAAATTCTACGGTTTCATCAAGATCTATCTATGAGTTCATCTAGCAACGAGAGAGAGGAGTGCATCTACATACCCTTGTAGATCGCGAGCGGAAGCGTTCAAGAGAACGCGGTTGAGGGAGTCGTACTCGTCGTGATCCAAATCACCGGAGATCCTAGCGCCGAACGGACGGCACCTTCGTGTTCAACACACGTACGGTTGAGGAAGACGTCTCCTCCTTCTTGATCCAGCAAGGGAAGGAGAGGTTGGCGGAGATCAAAGAAGACTGACGGCGTGGTGGTGGATGCAGCGAGGATCCCGGCAGGGCTTCGCCAAGCGTCTGCGGGAGAGAGAGGTGTAGCAAGGGGAAGGAGGCGCCAAGTGCAAGGGTGCGGCTGCCCTCCTCCCCCTCTATATAGGGTCCCAGGCGCCGGCCCTAGGAGATGGGATCTCCTAGGGCGGCGGCCAAGGGGGTGCCTTGCCCCCCAAGGCAAGTGGAGGCGCCCCCTCCCCTAGGGTTCCCAACCCTAGGCACAGGGGGGCCCAAGAGGGGGGCGCACCAGCCCACCAGGGGCTGGTTCCCCTCCCACTTCAGCCCACGGGGCCCTCCGGGATAGGTGGCCCCACCCGGTGGACCCCCGGGACCCTTCCGGTGGTCCCGGTACAATACCGGTGACCCCCGAAACTTTCCCGATGGCCGAAACTCGACTTCCCATATATAATTCTTTACCTCCGGACCATTCTGAAACTCACCGTGACGTCCGGGATCTCATCTGGGACTCCTAACAACTTTTGGGTTTCTGCATACTCATAGCTCTACAACCCTAGCGTCACCTAACCTTAAGTGTGTAGACCCTACGGGTTCGGGAGACATGTAGACATGACCGAGACGCCTCTCCGGTCAATAACCAATAGCGGGATCTGGATACCCATGTTGGCTCCCACATGCTCCTCGATTATCTCATCGGATGAACCACGATGTCGAGGATTCAAGCAACCTCGTATACAATTCCCTTTGTCAATCGGTACGTTACTTGCCCGAGACTCGATCGTCAGTATCCCAATACCTCATTTAATCTCGTTACCGGCAAGTCACTTTACTCGTACCGTAATGCATGATCCCATGACCAGACACTTGGTCACATTGAGCTCATTATGATGATGCATTACCGAGTGGGCCCATAGATACCTCTTCGTCATATGGGTGACAAATCCGGTCTCGATTCGTGCCAACCCAATGAGACACTTTCGGAGATACCCTAGTGTACCTTTATAGTCACCCGATTCGTTGTGATGTTTGGCACACCCAAAGCACTCCTACGGTATCCGGGAGTTGCACAATCTCATGGTCTAAGGAAATGATACTTGACACTTGGAAAAGCTCTAGCTATAAGAACTACACGATCTTTGAGCTATGCTTAGGATTGGGTCTTGTCCATCACATCATTCTCCTAATGATGTGATCCCGTTATCAATGACATCCAATGTCCATAGTCAGGAAACCATGACTATCTGTTGATCAACGAGCTAGTCAACTAGAGGCTTACTAGGGACATGTTGTGGTCTATGTATTCACACGTGTATTACGATTTCCGGATAACACAGTTATAGCATGAATAACATACTATTATCATGAACATAGAAATATAATAATAACCATTTTATTATTGCCTCTAGGGCATATATCCAACAACTTTCACTTGTGCGGGTTCGTATATCAGAGGCCTCATTGCACAGCATCATCCACTCCAGTTGCCCTGCCCTGGAGTGCTTGGTGCTTGTTTTCACAGTTAGAATCGGTTGTCTCCAAATAAATTCGCTTAACCTTGTAAGAATTGGAATTTGTTTTGACGGAAGGCAACTCATCATCCAAGATGCCCCTTCACTTCAAAGGTTGATCCTTGATTCTAGTTATTCACCGTTGCAAATAACCGTCCTCTCTGCACCTAAACTGGAGACGTTGGGTGTAATACATGATCTATGTGCTCATTTCAATATGGTGTTTGGCTCCACAGTTCTTCAGGTACTTTACATTATCATCTACACTTGTAACCTTAAACTGCATTTTAAATTTCTGCGCATAAGTTATATGTCATCTTGGAGTACACATTTTGTACTAATATTATGTTCTATGCTCAATGAAGAGTTTCTCCATGGATGGCCTATCAATGGTGCTGGATTATGTCAAGATCTTATATATCCAAATGAATAGATTTGATCTGAGCAAGATTATTGGCTTGCTGCAATGCTCTCCATGTCTGGAGAAGTTGTATATAAAGGTGATAATTCCACGCACATTGGAAGCCCGCATATAGGTACTAGAATTAACCGTTCAGTTGTTGCTCTTTCGACACTCTTTTTTTAGACCTTAACTGTTTTCAATCTTCATGTCTATTTAGGCAACAGGACGGGGTAAGAAAGTTATAACCAATCGGTGGATTCATAAGCATCGGGATTTTCTCACTTCTCATGATATTCGATTGAAGACAATAATGCTAGAACGATATGTAGCCAACCGTGCAAACACTAGATTTGTCACATTCTTCCTGTTGAATGCGAGGTTACTATTGTCCATCAGGCTTAAGTTTATCAGTAGCATGGTTTTGACGGATGGTTATGTGGAAGAGAAAAAAAAGGAGTTTCAGGTGGGCAAAAGAGCTTCTGAACATGCCAGGCTTCTATTTACAACATATTGTGGTCATAATCCAGTAAATTTTACAACCCAGGATGTTCATTCTATGGACCTGACCGATCCATTTGACTGTGACTGCCAAAAACAGTGCTGGAGTTAGATGTTGTTGCCCTTTTAAACCTGGGTTTTTTTGTAAACCTGATGAACAATTAACCCTCATGCTTTTGTACAGTTTGTAAGCTGGAGTTAGATGTTCTTGCCCTTTTCAACTCGGTTGTGACTGTCATATTTTCTTTGAAGCAAGGAAAATGGCTTGCCAGTCGTTTAATTTAGAGTGAAATATTGTAACAACTAACAAATCCCAACCAAGGGAAATAACATCACTCTACTTGGCTGCTTGAGCTCACTGCATTCTGAAGCCAAGTGATTAGCCCCCACCAGCACCCACAAACTTATTTCCAACTAGCACATCAAATGGGCTGTAAATTTTCATAGGAACGGTTGCATGACGGTGATAGATTTGGATTCTGACATTTGGGACCCGCGAGGAAATAGCCTATCCAAGGTGGTGTCGACTTACTAGCCAGTCAACAAACGATTCTGCCTACCAGCCGTTGGATTGACATCCAACATCTGTCGTGTATCTTCTATCTCTTGTCTTCTTATACCTCCAGCCACCCAAACCAAACCACCCCGTCGGCTCCGTCTGCTCCCACCTCCCATGGCTGGTTGCGCCTCCGCCGCCCTACCATACGTACCCTCCTTTGTTGGCCAGTCCCTCCCTCTATTCCCCCACACGTCCTGTTATTCTCCGGCGACGTCAGCCCCAACATGCACCCGCACCCGAACCAGTAAACCCTCGTACTCCCCTCCGCCTGCGACTGGACCGGCGCATCTTCCACAACTCCTATTCATTCCGTCCGAGGCCTCGCCGTCGTCCTCCGCCTTGCGGCCTTGGTTCGCTCGCCGTGCACGGTGCGCCGCCCTCTTGCGTTGTCAGCGTCGTCAACAACCGAGAGGAATAAGGAGATATTTGTCGTGGAGAGGATGACGATGAGGACCCACCAGACCTCATGGCGAGACGCAAGCAAGTGCCTCTATATTACAAAGCCCAAAATATGGTTCCTCCTAACGATTGGACATCGGGGCTCACGCCATTGTCAACGTAGTCAATAAGCGAGAGAATTACACTCTGAGCGGTGACACGGGGACCCAGCAGGTCGCGTAGTTTTTTTAGGAACAAGCGGTTGTTATTTATACTAGTTTTAGCGACGGATCGAGGGTAACAACGGGGCCGTCTTGGGGCTGTGGTTCCGTCTAGCCAGTGGTTTTATTTATGTTTACCACATCATGAGCCCAGTTGTGTTATTTTCTTGCTGAAAATAGCTAGCCAGTTCTATTTTTTAAGAAATACCCAAACGAGGCCTACTTGCTTTATCAGCCTCTTTGGCTCCAAATATTTAAGACGAGGAGAGTTTAGTTCGGTTTGCCCGAAATGGGTTGTACATTTTAAAACACATCAAACCGGGAATTAGTTTCATTTTTTCATTACAAGATTTTAAATTCCATTGATTTTATGTGTGGACAATTATTTGGATTTTATATTTATATAAATTATTTTTCAAAATAGTTTGAATGTGAATCGATATTTGGGATTAAAACAGTTGACCTTTTGAAATATGCAAAAATTCGTATACTTTTTAACCGTGGCCACAATATGGGGTGTAATGCTAACAAAAGAAGATGGGCTCCAAGAAAATTCTTAAGAATTAGCAAATGGGTTGTACATTATTAGAAATAATGCACATGAGAGCAGTGACTGTTGGATGTCCATCCAACGGCTGTCGTGCTTCTTCAATCTCTGCTTTTCCTGCTCCAGCCGCTAAAACAAGCACCGGCAGGACTGCCTGCTCCCTCCTCCCACGGCCGGCTATGCTGCCGCGTAGGCCTCACCGCCCCACCGTACTCCCATAGCTGGCCTAGCCATCCCTCTACTCACCCACACCTGTTGTTATTCTCTGGGGACGGCAGACGAACCAGTAAACCCTCATACTACTCCGCGTGGGAAACAACTGCTGAGTCTTCCCTGGGTCCGTGTCGTTCCCTTCCTAGGCCTCGCCGTCGTCCACCGCCCTGGTGCTCTCGGCGCGGCCTGGTTAACATGGTCAATGAACGACATCCATCGGAAGTGGACTGTACATGGAGAGGCTGATAGCTGGGTCCACGGCCGCACGCAAGGAAATGCCACCTTATTACACGCAAAATAATGATTCCTCCACCTGACAGCTAGGACCCACATGAAGGGCTTCTGTATTTCACGAAAAAAACGTTCCCCCCGCTGACAGGTCAGACCCACCAGCTATGTCTTCGCACGCAAGGAAGTGCCTCCTTATGACACAAAAAAAAATGAATACCGCCTGCTAGCTGGGATCCACTGAGGGAGTCCCGGACTAGGGGGTGTCCGGATAGCCGGACTATCGTCACGGCCGGACTCCAAGACTATGAAGATACAAGATTGAAGACTTCGTCCCGTGTCCGGATGGGACTTTCCTTGGCGTGGAAGGCAAGCTTGGCGATATGGATATGTAGATCTCCTACCATTGTAACCGACTACGTGTAACCCTAACCTATCCGGTGTCTATATAAACCGGAGGGTTTTAGTCCGTGGGGCGAACCACAATCATACCATAGGCTAGCTTCTAGGGTTTAGCCTCCTCGATCTCGTGGTAGATCCACTCTTGTACTACCCATATCATCAATATTAATCAAGCGGAGTAGGGTATTACCTCCATCGAGAGGGCCCGAACCAGGGTAAAACATCGTGTCCCCTGTCTCCTGTTACCATCCGCCTAGACGCATGATTCGAGACCCCCTACCGAGATCCGCCGGTTTGACACCGACATTGGTGCTTTCATTGAGAGTTCCTCCGTCGTCACCGATAGGCCCGATGGCTCCTTGATCATCAACAACGATGCGGTCTAGGGTGAGACTTTTCTCCCGGACAGATCTTCGATTCGGGCGGCTTTGCTTTGTGGGCCAATTAAGCAGCCATCTAGAGCAGATCGAAGCTTCGCCCCTGGTCATCAGTCAGATTTGGAAGTTTGAACTATCGACCGATATCCGCGGAGACTTGATCTTGACGGATTCGAGCCGCAATAAGCGTGCCGCCTTTGTCTCGATGGGCATGATCTAGCTCTGCTGACGAGCGGTGCCACGGAGGCCGCACCGATATTCGCTCCGACCCTTAATCCGGGCGGGCCCCGATCGAGGGCGAGTGGTTGGACACCGCCTCGGGGCTACAATCTCTACGGCGATCGAGGCGAACTCCATCCTGTCGCTGCGAAGACCTCGACTGTGGTGCGGACTCCTCTCCGGACTCCGAACCCTCGCGCCCCGCTAATCGAATCCGATTGGGTGCGGTCATGGAGTTCACTGCGCGGACATCTTTCAAAGACTCGCCCTTTGGCGACATCCTGAATTCACTAAAGTCTCTCTCTCTCTCTCTCTCTCTATCCGGAGAGCCTGGCGGACTACGGATAGGAAGGTTGGGATGCGACGACGAAGAAATTCAACGCCCACCCACCACCCACTTTGTAGCCTTGTCGATGATCTAACCGACATGCTAGACTACGACTCCGAAGACATCGGCGGTATGGGCGGCGATGCGGAGGCGACCAAGACCCAGTGCCTACGAGGCCTGGAAGGCCACCTCGTCATATGACATATATATGGTGGACATCCCAAAAGATGGGAACGACGATGGAACAACGGAGGATGACCCTCCAAGAAACAGCCGAGCGCCCGATGTCGTGGCGCGCTCTAAATCCTCCAAAATAAAAGCGGTGATTCCGCACGGAGATAATAACACCCGGACGGTGCGAAGAGAACCCCCTCCGGCAGGACTCAGCGCAGGAGGAGGAGAAGCAAGCCCGCACGACGGTCGCAGCGAGAAAAAGAGGTTGAGGGCGATAATTATCGCCTCCCTCGAAGATGAGGCAAGCCTCGGACGACGCAGCAATTTGTCGTGCCCGAGGATCCCGCCGAACAGGAGCGTTTCAAACGCAGGCTTATAGCCATGGCAAGCAGCCTCAAGAAAAAGCAGCAACAGCTTAGAGCTGATCAAGACCTGCTAGCTGAAAGATGGACTGAAGTCCTTGCAGCCAAGGAGTATGAACTCGAACGCCCCTCCAAAAGCTACCCCAAACGCAGGCCGTTGCCTCGACTAGAGGAGGAAGCACCCAAGTCACCAGCGCATGACATGGAAGACCGGCCACCTCGTGGCCGCGACAGATAAGCCTCTCGGCCCTCCGCTCAAGCCACACCCCGACGCCGCTCAAAAAGTACCAAGGCACGGGAACACGCGCCGGACTTGCGAGATATATTGGAGGATAAGGCAAAACATACAAGATCGATCTACGGATCGCGTGGGCACCCAGCAATGCGGGATGATTACCGTCGCGCGGATACAGCAAAACCGGCGGGCGAACACGATGAACAAAGCTCATATGAGCTACGTCGTGATATATTATCTGAGGCGCCGCACACCCACTATGCTTCACAGATAAAGTAATGGATCATCAAATCCTCGAGGGCTTCAAGCCTGTAAACATCGAATCATACGATGGTACCACAGATCCTCTGGTGCGGATCGAGGATTATCTCCTCCATATCCACATGGCCCTTGGTGATGATCTACATGCCATCAAATACCTCCCACTCAAGCTTAAAGGACCAGCTCGACATTGGCTCAATAGCTTTCAAAGAATCAATTGGTTGTTGGGAGGACACGGAAGCCGCATTCCTTGATAACTTCGGGGCACATATGTGCGACCACTAGATGCCGATGACCTTAGCCACATAATTCAGCAGCGGAAGAATCGGCGGACAATTCGGACTCGGTTCCTAACAAAGAAAAATCAAATCATTGGTGTCCGGATCAGAGGCCCTTGCAGCCTTCAAACAATACATCATGACGAGTGGCTTGCCCGGCACCTAGGACAGGAAAAGCGAAATCTATGGCAGCCCTCACAACCCTCATGACTCGCTTTTGTGCGGAGTGGACAGCTGGCTAGCTCGTAGCAACAACTTGGCCAAACATCACGATAGTCCGGATACCAAGGACAACAATGGCGGTCGCGTCGCAGCAAGAACAAGCGCCGCATTAACGCGATATCATGAAGATCGACCGTCAATGCGGATTCGAGGCTCTAAACCGGTCGTGGAAGAAGCCATTCAAAAGAAATACCCGGGGCCCGCCCAACTTGGACCGCATACTCGATCGCTTGTGCCAAATACATGGCACCCCGAAAACCAGCCAATCACACCAACAGGGATTGTTGGGTGTTCAAACAAGCGAGCAAGTTGAGTGTCGAACTCAATGACAAGGGGCTGCATAGCGATGACGAGGAAGAGCCCCGGCCGCCGAACAATAGAGGACAGAAAGGTTTTCCCACACAAGTGCGGACGCTGAACATGATATATGCAACCCACATACCCAAAAGGAAGCGGAAGCATGCACTAAGGGACATATATGCGATGGAGCCAGTCGCCCCGAAGTTCAACCCATGGTCTTCCTGCCCGATCACCTTCGATCGAAGGGACCACCCCACTAGAATCCGTCACGGCGGTTTCGCCGCATTTCACCTCACCAGAGTCCTGATGGACGGCGGCAGCAGCCTGAACCTACTTTATCAGGATACAGTGCGCAAAATGGGCATTTACCCCTCAAGGATTAAACCTACAAAGACGACCTTTAAAGGCGTCATACCGGTGTAGAGGCCAGTTATGCGGGCTCGATTACACTCGAAGTGGTCTTGGATCCCGAATAACTTCGAAGCAAAGAGTTAATCTTGACATTGTCCCATTCAGCGGCTATCAAGCTTTGCTCGGACGAACCACATTTGCAAAGTTCAATGCGGTGCCGCACCACGCATACCTCAAGCTCAAGATGCGGGCACTCGAGGAGTAATCACGGTCAATGGAAACACGAGCGCTCTCTCCGAGCGGAGGAGCACACGCGGCCTCGCGGCGGAGGTACAAAGCAGCCTCTCACAGCAATTCTTGAGTCCGGCCACTAAGCGTCCGGACACTGTCAAGCGCGCCCGGAGTAACCTACAACAAGACCACCGGGCACGATTCAAGCACGAGTAGCAATCCGGCCCCAACCCCAGCCCTCGCGAAATTGCGAAGCTAGTATTACGCGTACATAATTACGCTCTGGAGATACCATGGGCATATGGGGAGGGGCAAGACAACGGCACGCCAAGAATGCGGCTCGACCGCACTAGGGGCTCCCGTTTGTTACTTTTCTTCCTTTTTTTTACTTCCAGGACTCCGTCTTTGAGAAGTCCTGTCCGGCACTTGAATCACCGAACTCACGATGCAACAGCCAGGGAAGCGGAAAGCCACGTCGAGTGTTCAGGTGGTCTCTATTACGAGCATTATACCTGTTTTACATACCATCCCATAGCTAACCCCTGGAGGGGGACATGTTAGATAGTCCCATCCCTTGCTTATCGCACTATTTGTATCGTTCTGCTCCCATTGCAGTACCTTTTTGAATAAACAATACATAGCTTTCGCTTATTATTGCTCTACTTCCTTTATATATACATATGTTCATTTCACGACATGTTGCAACTGTACACTTTGGTACGACCAATACACCAGGGGCTTAAGTATCCCAAAATTATGGTGTGATAAGTCCGAACACTTTCACAAGTGCGGCACCCCGAACTTATAGCATTATATGAATTGGCTCCGAATCATGTCTTGGGTCAATAGTTGGGTTTGCCCGGCTCCCGTGTTTTGGTACCTTACGTTCCGCTATATCGGCTAAGGTAGCACCGGGAGAACCACTCCGACTGTGCCCCAGTTATGCTGGGTCGAGCACCTCAGTGGAGAAAGCTAAAACTGACCGTCGTGATAAGGCGAGAGCCGGTCGCTGTTCGAGAGGTTTTTTCGGGTCCCTAAAGACCTATGTCGCTTAGAGCGAGGAACCGGAACCGTCCGGCCAAGGCGTGGATAGCGCCCCGAACTCGGTCTTCCGAACACTAGGGGCTTCGCCGAAATTTAAAATTATAGAATTCTATGGCTAAGTGAGAGTGTTCAAGCATTATAAGTCCAGTTGCCTTGTTACGTTGTGTTGGCGCCTCCCTAGATGGACCCAAGAATGGGAACAAGAGTGCTCAAGTTTATCCGAACACCCAGCACTTTCGTGGCATGGGGCTGAAGCCAACGACTTGCCATCTCTCAAATTTGATAAGCGGCCGCACATAAGGTAATATTTTAAATTAATAAGCATTGCTTAGCGCATATGAACAAGTTTTCAGCGTCTGAGGATAACAAATGCGAGTTTATTCAAAATTACATCTTTGGAGCACTCATCCGCTATTCGGCGGGCACCCTTGAGAGGCCCTCATAGTACATTTTGGGCGTCGTTGCTCATGGCCCTTGGTGGCCCGTCCGTCACAAGCCTCTCCGCATCCAGCTTGCCCAGTGCACTTTAGCACGGGCAAGGGCCAACGAACACCTTCAATGCAGACGGAGCGCTTGATGACTTCAAGCCATGGACGAGGCATCCACCACCGCTGCACCAAGCGAAGTAGCTCCGGGCATGGCCTCCAATGGCCTGAGCCGCTATAAGGCCCTTCATGGCCTGTTCGGCGACCTTGTGGAGCTCGACCAGCTGCTTCAGCTGGTCGCTCGAAACACCGAATGTTCGGCCTCAAACATCTTGAGACCGAACACCTTTTCGTCGAGCTCCCTCCTTGGCGCGGTAGAATGCGGCAGCATCGGACCTGCTGAGGGCAAATCTGCGAATGCTCTAGAGAGCTCGAATCCGTGTAAGTAATAGGTAATTCACTTTCACATGCTTGCTTTGCATAAAGAATGCCTTACCCGCCGCTATCTTCTTTAAAGACTAAATTTCTTGGAGGCTTTTTGGCCTCGGCCTTAGCAGCTTTGGCACTTTCAAGAGCCAAAGCGAGCTCGAACTCTCGAGTCTTGAGTCACGCTCAAACCCTCGTGTTTTTCCACGAGCTTGGAGCTCTTACTGCATCCTTGGCCAGCTGCTTCTCCCCTTCTCTCGCTCGGTGCGCTCCGCGCTTGCTGTGTTTTCGACCACGGACACCGCCTCCTTGAGTCGCCACCTCGTTCGTGGCCCTGTAGTACCAAGTTATTCTGTTATTTTTTGCAACCAAAACCTTTTCTATAAGGTATTTTTTAATAAGGTATTACTTACCTTCTTTGTCCTCGAGCTGCTTCTTGGCTTGTCGAGCTTGTTCTTGGACGCTCGAGGTTACTGCTTCAATGCATTGACCTCCATGATCGGTCTTGGCAGAGGTCGTGCGCGCGCCTGCATTCCCATATTGACATACTTATGTTAGACTCCTGCGTATATCTTTTTAGATCCTTAGTCCGGCTTTTCTTTCCGAACACCGAACTAAGCATCGAGAGCTATTGTCTATGCGGTAACATTTTATATATTTTAAGCTTACCTCAAAGCTGTTAGAAGGCTGGTACAAGCTTCAGTTAGTCCGCTCTTGGCAGGTGAACTATCCGGATCACCGCACTCATGGCAAAGTCACGGTGCTCCTCCTGATGGAAGCTTTGTTAAGCGCCTCCTGTAAGCTATCCGGTGCCTCGGTTGGGCGGAGGACACGGCGTCTTACCTTCTTGCGAAGGATCCGCTGGCCGGACTTGAACGCTGATGGTTCGGCATGGAGTCGGACGAGGTCGAGCTTAGAGCCTGGGGTCTTGCCCCAGCGCTGAGTCGGGAGGTTGCCTTGTGGCACCTCGGCGCTACCTCCTCTTGACCAAGCCCCTTGGGGCCCCACCATGACGTCATCCGTAGTGTGAGGCGAGGCGGTCGGAGCAAGTACTCTCCATTTCCGGCGAGCCGAGGACCCTTTCGATGAATCGGCGAACTCGCCCTTAGGCGGGCTGCACGGTTGTTCGACATTAGAGAACACTCTGCAATAATAAAAAGCCATGGGTATCCGGACACTTACGATCTCGCCAGGGGCTTGGCCCTTGTGGGCCAATCCTCCTCCTCGTCGTCAACGTTGGTGGAGAAGTCCGGAGGAAGGGTTCTTCCCTTCTTGGACCCTCCGGCCTCCCCAGTTGGGGCGGCCTTCCTTTTCTTCTCCTCCCCCCTGGGAGGAGCTTCTTCTTCTTCCTCCTCGTCTTGGAGAAGATTACGATTCAGAATCGACAAGCACTGGCGTCGGGAGCTCCTTGAGTTCCGTGGCCTCCTTATTAGCCTTCTTCTCCGGCACCACATACGGCGCGGCCAGAGCCTTCCGTCAATCGGGCGTCCTTTGGATCTTCGGCAAAGGGCAGACGGTTAATCTGTCCGGGCGTCTTCAGCCAGATCTGTCAAAGATTAGGGAGTTTTAGATCCCGTGAGAGTCAATCTATGAAAAAGAGTCCCGTAAAGGTAAAATAACTTACCTCGCTGGCTTGACGCTGCGAGATGTATCCGCGATCTTTGGTAGCGGATGCTGGGGCTTCGGCGCCCTTGAAGAGCACCTTCCAGGTGTCTTCGTACGTAGTGTCAAAGAGCCGGCTCAAGGTTTGGTGTTGTGCCGGATTGAACTCCCACAAGTTAAAGGCCCGTTGTTGGCATGGGAGAATCCGGCGGATGAGCATCACACGGATTACGTCGACAAGCCTAAGATTCTTGGCCACCAGGTTTGGACGCATGTTTGAAGTCCGGATGTCTCGTCCGAATTCCCCACGTCGAGCGCGTGTCTTTCCATGACGAGCCGTGTGGGAAGCCAGATCTGAATTGGGGCCGCCACCCATTCGATGTTGCGGGGCTCGGTGATGTAGAACCACCCGATTGCGACCCTTTATTGTCTCCACGAAGGCGCCTTGAGCCATGGGACTTTGGCCATATTGCCAACCATGGCGCCTCCGACTCCGCAGCGGCCGCCCACTACCTTGGCGGACGTTGAAGATCTTCAGCCACAAGCGAAGTGGGGCTGGATGCGGAGGAAAGCCTCGCACCACGACGATAAGCGCCGAGATGTTGAGGATGAAATTGGGGCAGGTCGTGGAAGTCCAGGCCATAGTAGAACATGAGCCCCGGACAAATGGGTGAAGTGGAAAACCTAGCAGCGGAGGAAGTGGGGAGAAACACTACCTCTCGCCGGGCTGGGGTTGGAATAAGCTGCCCCACATCGGGAAGCTTTGTGGCGATGTCGCCGGACAAGTATCCGGCTTCCCGCAGATCTTGTGATGTGCCCCTCCGTGACGGAGGAGGCCATCCACCGCCTCCCGCTCGACATGGTTGGAGAAGGTTGAGGTGGGATGTGCGGACTTGGGCGCTGGAGCTCGAGTGCACGAAAATGGATAAGCAAAGGAGGAAGAAGGTGTAGGTGAAAAGGTGGATCCTTATCCCCTTATATGGACGGATGACGCTATGTGTCCCCCACCAGCCTGGTAAAACTCGCTTATTTCCCAAGCGCCGTAATCAACGGCGCGGATGGGTTACCCACGTCCGTATTGATGAGAATCCCGGAATAAGGGGGCACGATCTATGCTTTGATAAGACGTGCCAAGGAAACCGCCTCGCTAAACACGCTGAGGTGGAACAGTAAAAAACGATTCATATAAAGTCCTGGCGTGGTGATGTCACGCCCGGAATCGTCGGCAGATCTATGAAAAATTATTCTCTCTACGGTGTTATGTGGAACTTGTTTTGCGAGCGGACACTATCCTTGTGTTCAAAACCTTCTATGAAGTATTGAAGGAGGAACCCGCCTTGCAATGCGAAGACAATATCGCGCGCGGACTCGTCGTCGTTGAAGCCTGGTTCGAGGGCTCTTGAGGAGTCCGGACTAGGGGTGTCGGATAGCGGACTATCGTCACGGCGGACTCCAAGACTATGAAGATACAAGATTGAAGACTTCGTCCCGTGTCGGGATGGGACTTTCCTTGGCGTGGAAGGCAAGCTTGGCGTCTGGATATGTAGATCTCCTACCATTATGGCCGACTCTGTGTAACCCTAACCTATCCGGTGTCTATATAAACCGAAGGGTTTTAGTCCGTAGGACGAACAACAATCATACCATAGGCTAGCTTCTAGGGTTTAGCCTCCTCGATCTCGTGGTAGATCCACTCTTGTACTACCCATATCATCAATATTAATCAAGCAGGAGTAGGGTATTACCTCCATCGAGAGGGCCCGAACCTGGGTAAAAACATCGTGTCCCTTGTCTCCTGTTACCATCCGCCTAGACGCACAGTTCGGGACCCCCTACCCAAGATCCGCCGGTTTTGACACCGACACCCACCATAGTGGGTGGCTGACTTGTGGGCCTACTAAGTTTATGGGGATAGAGGGCTTTGTCAAGTTAATCAATATGAACGATTCAAGCTCCAGTGATCGTACGATGTCCATCCAACGGCCATAGTGCTTCCTTAACCTTTGGTCTTCTTGCTCCAGCCGCCCAAAGCAGCGTCGGTTGTGCCGCTTTGCTCCTGCCTCCGTGGCGGCTGTCTTTGCCTTGGAGGCCTCACCGCCCCCATACTACTCCCACCGTTGGCCAGGCCATCCCTCCACTCACCCACATCCCCTGTTATTCTGCGGCGACAGCAGCCTCACGCTGCAGCCGAACCAGTGAACCCTCGTACTCCTCTCCACGTGGGCATCCACTCCCGCGTCTTCCCCGGCTCCGCGTCGTCCCCTTCCTAGGCCTCGCTGTCGTCCGTCGCCTGGGTGCTCTCGGCGCGGCATGGTCAATGTGGTCAACGACCGAGTTCCATCGGAAGAGTACTGTACGTGGAGAGGCTGACAGTTTGGGTCCTGACCCTGACCCGATTTTTGTGGTTTTCCAAGTAAGTCGCTTTGTCAGGCCTATTGGGCTGCTTATCTTTCAAGACGAGGAGAGCTTCATTCGGCTGGCCGACAAAATGGCCTGTCAGTAATGAGAAATGGGTTGTACATTTTTAAAACACATAAAAACCGGCAATTAGTTTCAAATTTCTTTTTTTAATTTCGAGATTTTAAATTGCATTGATTTTTATGTGTGGACAATTTGTTGGATTTTATATTGATATACATTTATTTTTAAAATCAGTTTGAATGTGACTCGAAATTTCGGGATTAAAAACAGTTCGGACCGCACCGAAATATGCAAAATTTCGTATAATTTTTTAACAGTGGCCACAATATGGGCTGTAATGCTAACAAAAACAATATGGGCTCCAAAAAAACCTTAAGAATTAGCAAATGGTCTGTAAATTATTAGATGGGTTGTATGATGTTTTCCACATATTTGAGGCTTTCCTAAAAAAAAGGTTGACGCACAAGCAGTGACTGTTGGATGTCCATCCAGGCCGTCGTGCTTCTTCAATCTCTGCTCTTCCTGCTCCAGCCGCTCAAACAAGCGCCGACGGAACTGCTGCTCTCTCCTCCCAGGTGGCTGTCTTGCCCTTGTGAGCCTCACCGCCCCACCGTACTTCCATCGCTGGCCTAGCCATCCCTCTACTCATCCACACCTACTGTTATTCTCCGGCGACGGCAGACGAACCCGTAAACCCTCGTACAGTCGTACTCCCCTCCGCGTGGGAAACAACTGCCGAGTCTTCTCTGCCTCCGTGTCGTTCCCTTCCTAGGCCTCGCCGTCGTCTACCGCCCTGGTGCTCTCGGGCACGGCCTGGTCAACGTGGTCAATGACCGACATGCATCTGAAGTGGACTATACGTGGAGAGGCTGACAGCTGGGTCCATGGCCGCACGCAAGGAAATGCCTCCTTATTACGTGCAAAATAATGATTCCTCCACCTGACATCTGGGACCCACTGAAAGGGCCTCTGTATTTCACGAAAAAAATGTTACCACCGCTAACATCTTGGACCCACCAGCTATATCTTCGCACGCAAGGAAGTGCCTCCTTATTACGCACAAAAAAATGAATACTCCCCCTGATAGCTGGGACCCAGTATAGTGGCAGGCTGACTTGTGGGCCTACTAAGTTGACGAGGACGGAGGGCTTTGTCAACTTAGTCAATATGCATGATTCTAGCTCCATTGACTGTACGATGTCCATCCAACGGTCGTAGTGCTTCTTCAACCTCTGGACTTCTTGCTCCAGCCGCCCACCACCTGCCGGTCGTGCCTCGTGCTCCACGCCTCCCGTGGCGGTTGTCTTGCGGTGAGGCCTCACCGCCCCTACTACTCCCACCGTCGGCCAGGCCATCCCTCCACTCACCCACACTTTGTTATTCTGCGGCGACGACAGCCTCACACCGCAGCCGAACCAGTGAACCCTCGTACTCCTCTCCGCACGGGCTTCCACTTCCGCGTCTTCTCTGGCTCCGCGCCATCCCCTTCCTAGGCTTCGCCGTCGTCCACCGCCCTGGTGCTCTCGGTGCGGCGTGGTCAACATAATCAAGGAACGGCTTGCATCGGACGTGGACTGTACATGGAGAGGCTGACAGCTAGGTCCACGGCCACAGCAAGGAAGTGCCTCCTTATTACGCGCAAAATAATTAATCCTCCACCTGACAGCGGGGACCCACCGGACCGCCACCGTATTTCGCAAAAAACATTTCCCCATTGCTGGGACCCACCACTACATCTTCACACGCAAGGAAGTGCGTCAGCGCATAAAAAACGATCCGCCCCGATTGCTAGGACCCACCAGCTACATCTTCGCGAGCAAGGAAGTGCCTCCTGGTCGGGCCCACCGGTGAGCGTATGTAGCATTGTCATTCTAGTCGCGACGATATGCGTACATACTAGTCGATGTAGAGGTGCGCGCGTGTCGTAGTAAGGCGTGCGTAGCATGTACATGTACGCCTGGCGGCGGTGTGCAAGAAAGAAAATATGGCCGCGTGCGTACATCTGGCGGGGTCTCGAATGCCTACTCGTGCATACGTATGGCGGGCTCGGCGTCCATGGCTGAGTCGGGCGGGCTGCGTCATCGTTGTGTTCATGGGAAACAGCGGAATACGCCACGTTCGCCGGGAGGCAGCGGAACACGTGGGAGCCAACCGGCTTGGCGGAACAGCCGATGGAAGCGAGGCTGGCGTATCGCGGAGCGGAGAAGCGGCCTTGTGTTTGACCGCCACGGTGGCAGGATCCTATTCATCGGCGGTGGTGCGGCATACCGCAAAATGGAGAAGCGGACCTCCTACGGTCGAAGCGGGGTCTGTTGATCGGGAGGGTGTGGCATACCGCAAAATGGAGAAGCGAACTTGTGTTGGGCGCCACGATCGAAGCGGGGTCTGTTCATCCACCCCCCGGGAACTGTTCATCAAACCCCCAAAAGCGCTCCTTTGTTCATCCGGAGGCAACACCACGGGGTCCTGTTCATCCACCCCCACCGGGAACTGTTCAACCAAACCCCCCAGCAACGCTCACTGTTCATCCAGAGGCAACACCACGGGGTCCTGTTCATCCACCCTCACCGGGAACTGTTCATGCAAACCCCCCAGCAACGCTCACTGTTCATCCATAGGCAGCATCGATCGGCTTCTGTAGCAGTAGTAGCGAAGGAATCGCTCGATCGGGTTCAGTAAACAGCCATCGATCAATCGCTCGGTTTCAGTAACACGTAGCCTGCAGTGCAATCGCTCGGGTTCAGTTAGAGCCCAACGCCTCGCACCCATGCGCGTGAGTGTACGAGAGAAACGCGCATCTCTCGGGCCCGACCACCCAACGTAACCGGGAAAACCCCAATATTTTCCTCGCCCTCGCTTCTACCACGGTTTTTTTCGTCAAGGACGGCTCAAAGAATGTCATGCAGCTGCGTCTCCGGCCCGCCCAGGACGAAAAGCCCATTTTCTGTTATGATTTTTGGTCATAGAAGTAGGACCCCACCGCATCTATGATGATACCGGGTTTTGTCACAATTATCGTCATAGAAGTGTCATAAGTATGACAGAAAAAAAAATCGTTTGGCCCAAAATGTCACGGATGTGTCTTTTTTTGTAGTGTTTCTTCGTTGTTGGACATGTTTCCTATGATTAAGTCTCCTTGTTTAATTCTAAAACTATGAAAAAATGAGAAATGACATAAAGAAAGATCTATGTTTGCCGGAATGCCATTTCCCAGCAACTCCCGGCACTCGATATGCCTACTATCTAGCACAAGTCATGCCAAAGTTCACGAAAAATTCGGCATGACCTTTGCTAAAAAATGGACATATCGAGCGCCTGAAATTCACCGGAACGGAAATGAATCAACATTCCGGCGTAACATAGGACACACGGATCATTTACCCTGCACATAATCATCATTTTCCAAATATGACATGAACAAAACATCACATGTCCAAATTCCAAATATGACATGTACAAAACATCACATGTCCACATATCACATGTCCACTTCAAATTTGCATATAAAAGGAAGAAAAATATAGAACTTGAAGAAAAATGCAAGAAGTCATTTTTCTTCACAATATTTGAAAATAAATTCAGCCTACCTAAATTTGCTTTAACAAGGGATGTTGATTTGGACAATTGCTTAAACTAATTCTGTTTTTAATACTAATTCTAATTAACTAAGTAGCACTATAAAATTTAAATAGCAACAATTACTTAAACTAAAAAATGCAAGAAACCTATATAATCAATTATGCCTTTTCTTTTAACTACAATTGCTTAACCCTAAATTTCTGTCCTATTTTGAAACCTATGGTTCATAAAAACCTAGCTAAATTCATAACTAAATAGATAACCTGATTAACGTACTGCCCCAACTAAAACCTAAGTAAATTGCCGAAAAATACTAGCTAGCAGAGAGAGGAAGAGCGGTGGGGGCTTCAGAGGTGTAGGGGTGAGGAGGCGGGGCCCGGCGGCACCGAGGTTGGGAGGGTGGAAGCAGAGAGGGAGGCGTGGCGGCGTCGGGTCGGGGCGAGGTCAGGCGAGCACGGGACGAGGCGGCCTTGAGGTCGAGGTGGCGTGAGGCGTGGCGGCGAGGCTCGTCCGGCGGCAGACTGGGAAAGAGAGTGGGGATTTGGGGGGGAAAGAGGTGGGAAGAAGCAGAGAGAGTGAGGATTTTGGGGGGTTAAGTCGATGTAGCAGTAGCGCGTTTAGAACAAATGCGCTATAACTAAGTTAGCTATAGCACTTTTATGCACACAGTGCTACTGCTATTACCCGTAGCTATTGCGGTTTTATACGGAAAGCGCTACTGCTACCTTGACTAGCTGTAGCTCTTTTTCATAAAAGCGCTATTGCTATAACCAGTACTTATAGCAGTTTTCCTGTTTGTTTCTTCAATTTTCTTTTCCTTTATTTTCTCTCACTTTTCTTTTCCTTTTTTTCCGAGAGCAGTGAACGAAGGGAAGGTGATACAATTTATGTAACTAAGGTGATATATATTGCATCATTTGACGGTTAAGTATGTATACAAAATAGGAACATATATATTACATCATTTGACCCATGCATAATGGCTAAGTGTGTACACAAAATAGGAACATATATATTACATCATTTGACCGATAACATACGGTTCCTCGGCGTTGACGTTTTCGTTTTTGAGTGAGGTTATTTCCCTTCTTGTTCGTTGAAGAATAATTGAGCCCCTCATTGTGACTTTTCCTTTTTCATGGAGTACGATCTTTCTTAGGTAATGTAATATTGATTCTTCATTTGACGTATACTTCATTGTCATCGTCTTCTTCCCTCATTGGGTTGTCGTACTGGTCGTAGTCTTCCTCGTTGGCGGCTCCATCCATTCCAATGATGTTCCTTTTGCCTCTCCTCACGACAACACGACTGGGATTGCACGGGCCGGTTATGAAGAAGCATTGTGTCATGTGCTTAGCATGTACCCATGGCTCATTTTTTGCGATAGCGTTCACGGTAGAGCTCTTGGTGTGGGGTATAGTCATGTGAAATACCGGTTTTCTCTTTCGACATTCTTAGCCCATCTGACACGGAACATCGTCGCGTGGTGCAGTCCAGAGTAATCAAGCTCCCATATCTCCTCGACCCTTCCGTAAAATATCTCAGTTGCGCCGTTGTTGTTGCCGTTCATGCATTCCATCATCACCCCTGAGTTTTGATCATCACTGTCCATTTCTTTGGCCTCTGTGTAGAACGTGTATCCGTTGATATCGTATACTTGATAGGTGTTAAGGTTGGGCGAGGGGCCATGTGCTAAGGCGTATATGAGCAACCCGTCCTTAGAGCCTCTTCCGGGGGATTAGCAATAATATGCTCTTTGAACCAATGCAGGAAAGTGGAGTTGTGCTCTCTAGTAACTTCGGCGTCCGTCCTGCATACCCCCTGGTCACGATGCTTCTTTGCGATAATTTCTTTGTGCAGTGCCACGAAAGGATCTACCTCGTCTAGGTGTTGTAGCACTACCAAGTTTGCTCTGTCAAAGTGGTTGCGTCGATCTAAGTATGCCACGTGCAGTTCCCTGCGACCGTTAGAGTGACCTTCTCCTTTGCGTCTCCCATCGTGCTTGTTAATGGGCAAACCAACACCAACACTAGGCGGCTGGTCTGCGCCATATAGAAAATTCTCACAGAAAGAGATGCACTCCTGTGTCAGATAGCCCTGGACGATGCTGTCACGCCCAAGATGCGACCCTATCCTAAAGGAACTCGATGGTCCCACCAAGGATAGAAGCGCATCTTGAAGACGCTTTTGCAAGGTGGATATCATTACATCAACATTACATAATACATAGGGATACATACATAAGGCACAAATGCCACAAGAATACAACAATACATCATACAACAAGATCAACATCCGACTACGGATGAAACATAAACGAAGCTCAAGCGACATCCACCACCGCTAGCCCAGGCTGCCGACTGGAACCTATCCCCAGTGAAGAAGAAGCGAAGAAGAACTCCAAAACAAGTAAACATCGCTCTCACGTCATGATCATCGCATAACCTGTACTGCGCTGGTGGTGTAGTAATCAGTGAGCCACGAGGACTCAAGCAATCCCATTACCATGGGTATCAAGACTAGCAAAGCTTAAATGGGAAAGGAAGGGGTAAAGTGGTGAGGTTGCAGCAGCGGCTAAGCATATATGGTGGCTAACATACGCAAATGAGGCGAGAAGAGAAACAAAGGCGGTCGCCAACTAGTAATGATCAAGAAGTGATCCTGAACTCCTACTTACGTCGAGACATAACCCGAAACCGTGTTCTCCTCTCGATCAACCCGAAAAGAGACACTCACGATTCACGCACACGGTTGGTGTATTTTAGAAGAGTTTGCTTCAAGTTTACTACAACCGGATATTAACAAATTCCATCGCCACATAACCATGGGCACGGCTCTCGAAAGTTTATACCTGCAGGGGTGTCCCAACTTAGCCCATGATAAGCTCTCGCGATCAACGAAGGATATTCCTTCTCCCGGAAGACCCGATCAGTCTGGAATCCGGCTACAAGACATTCGACAGCAATAAAACAAGACCAGCAAAGCCGCCCGATCGCCGACAATCCCGATAGGAGCTGCACATATCTCGTTCTCGTGGCAACACCGGATGAACACTACGACGACAACCGACGATACCCCAAGTTGCCTAGGGCGGCACCATAAGTGGCTCTGGTTTGGACCAACACTTAGACAAGCATTGGCCCGGGGCTGAATAAAGATGACCCTTGGGTTAATTACTCCCAAGGAAAATATAGGTGTGGTGAGGCAAATGGTAAAACCAAGGTTGGGCCTTCTTTGGAGGAGTCTTATTCAAAGCGAACTGTCAAGGGGGTCCCATAAATCACCCGACCGCGTTAGGGACGCAAAATCCGGGAACATAATACCGATATGGCGGAAACTAGGGCGGCAAGAGTGGAACAAAACACCAGGCATAAGGCCGAGCCTTCCACCCTTTACCAAGTATATAGATGCATTAATAATATAAGATATATTGTGATATCCCAACAAGTAAACATGTTCCAACAAGGAACAACATCTCCATGTTCAACAAGGAACAAACTTCATCTTCACCTGCAACTAACAACGCTATAAGAGGGCTGAGCAAAGCGGTAACATAGCCAAACAACGGTTTGCATTGGAAAGGTGTCAAAGGTTAGAGGTGACATGGCAATTTGGGATGGCTTGATAAACATGTAATAGGTAGCGCAACATAGCGATAAGAACGAAGAAACTAGCATAGCAATGATAGTAGTGAGATCCAGGGTAGCGGTCATCTTGCCTGAAATCCCGCAAGGAAGAAGAGCGAGTCCATGAAGAAGATGAAGCCACGAAGACGAACCAAGCGTAGACGAACGAATCCTCACGAACGCAACGAAACGGGAACTATCGAGAAGAAGCACACAACAAGGTAAACACACCACACAAGAACAAGGCATGATGCACAACAAACATGATGCATGACAAATCTAGATGAGGCTACTCATGGCAAGAGATGATGCAAACAAGAGCAACACATCAAAGCAAGTTTAAATGAGGCCGGAAACAACATAGAACAACTCCAGTAAGTCCTCATATGCAAATTTCGAAATTGGTCCAGATCTGAATAACTTTATGTTCAAGTTGTTAAACAGCAAGTTAAGATGCAACACGATGATCTACACAAAATTCTAATCAAGTTACATATAAAGTTCATTTAATTCGGAGCTACGGCCTAGAAGATATGAGCAAAACAAGATAAGCATGGCATTGATGCAAAATGCATACAAACATCAAGCAAACACCTCAAAATAAGGATGCAACATGATAATATGAAACTACATGCAAAATCAAGCAAGTTTCATATAGAGCACACTCAAAACGGAGCAACGGTTCAACACGTACACTATATACAAGATATGACAACAATCTGTCCAAAACAGCAACTAGGCAAATTGCAAGCATCAAAACAACATGCTATAGGACCTCAACGTAATAACAAAAGGCATGGGCATGATGTACAGGTAAAGCATTACAAAACATGAACACTGAGCTATCTCCAGAAATCACTAGAACATGCTCAAAAGGACATGGCAACATTGCAAATAATAACAGTTTCAGGCTTAGCAGAAAATAACATCATGTTGCAATGTTTAGAGCTATCAAACAACATGTTACAGGAACTTATCATGGCAAACAAAGGCATGGCATGAATCTACTAATTGCATATAACAAAAGTCCCTTACTGACCATGAGCCAAAAAGGATCAGAAAATATGATGGCACCCATGTAAACATGACAAGTTATAATACAGATTCATACATGGCAGGAACAACAATAAGTAGGCATGTTGGTGAGCTTGAACCACTCACCACAGAGCAATACATGGCATGGCAAGACAACCAACAGCAAGAATACATGGCATAGAAGCTATACATGGCAAGAACAACATCATAGCATACACGGATCAACTACAACAACCTTGGCAAAATTGAATAACATGTAAACAATCTGCCAGGAAACATTTTATAGCAAACGTAGAGCTCGATTGACTCAAGCTATGGCACTCCATAATTGCAAACAAGGGCATGGATGGATAGATAATAACCATATGTTCAAAACATCCTTACTGAAGTATCTCAAAATAAGTATGGATCTCTCGGTAGCATCAAGTTTACATGGCATAAAAATATCGTGAGCAGGCTGAAATCAGAAACATCATGAAGCCTAGTTTGCATGCTTGTGCTAGTCACCACAGAGATCACAAAAATACATGGCATACACCCCTGTAAAGATGGCATGGCATATTACAAAACACATGTAGGACTCAAGTTCATAGGATGCACACATCAATCATGGCAAAAATGACAAAAGTGCATGTTCTGATAAGAATCTGAAACTAACATCACATAGCCCTCTTCCAACAGCATTTCGGGCATCAAGACGGGATCAAATGAAAATGATGCAATGGAATGAAATGATGTACTCGTCGAGGCGAACAGTTTGACATATTACACGCACGAAACGGAGCAATATGCAGAGAGTTATGATGCGATGAACAGGTGCAAAAATACTGGAAACTACGGGGACTTAGACGATTTTCGGGGAAGGGGGAAAAAATCAACCTCGCCGGAATCTTGCCGGAGAACGGCCGGAGAGGAGGAAGACGGCGGATCCGGGGCGCCTCCGGCCGGATCTCGCCGGATCCGTCCGGGAAGGCGGAGGGCGACAAGCGGCGAGGCGCGGCGACGCCGGCCGAGGAGGCGGCGGCGGCGGCGCCGTGGCGCGCGCGGGCGGGTAGCCGGCGGCTGCGGCGGCGGCGGGCGGGGCGCCAAGGCGGCGGGGCGAGGCGCCTTCGGGGCAGAGGCGCAGGGGCGGCCGGCGGCGTGAGCAGTGGAGGAGGCGGCGACGGGAGCTCGGCGGCGTCTGCAGCAGCAGCGGCGATGGCGGCGGCGGCGCGGCGGATGGGCGAACAGGCGGACGGCGGCGGCGGGCGGGCTCGCATGGGCCCGATTCTGTCCCTGGGCCGCATGGTGGAGGAGAGAGAGAAGGTGAGGTGGCGGCGGCGGTTGGAGGAGAGTGGCGGCGGGGTGACGTGTCGCCCGCCATTGGCGGGCGACGTGGCAGCTGGATGGACGCGTCCGCCGTGGCGGACATGTCCGCGGCGCGAGGAGGAGTTTGCTAGGGTTTGACCGCTTGTGAAATTTCGGGAGGGTGCTATAAATAGATTTCTGGGAGCTAGGAGAGTCCAAATGAGGTGCTGTTTTCGCCCACACGATCGTGATCGAACGATCGAGAGCATGGAGAGGAGTTTGCTGGGTTTTGGGCCACTTTAAAAGGGGTGTTGGGCTGCAAGACAAAAGAGGCCTTACGGTAACCCGGTTAACCATTGGAGTACCAAACGACCTCCAAATGATCCGAAACTTGACAGGCGGTCTACCGGTGCTATACCAAGGCCGCTTGACAAACCTCGGTCCATTCCGAGACCATTTAACACCCGCACACGAAAAGAGGTAAAAGGGAGCGCCGGGGGACATAGGAGTGCCGGATTGCAAAACGGACAACGGGGAAACTGCTCGGATGCATGAGACAAACACGTATGCAAAATGAAATGCACATGATGACATGGTATGAAATGCAGATGATGACATGGCAAAGTGCAACACGCAAGCACATGACATGGCAACGACGGCGAATAACTGGCAGACACCTGGCGCATCGAATCCGGGGCGTTACAGATGCTTCCATCCGTACGGGACATGTTATGAACGAATCCTTTGATGATCCCATTCATCCTCTCAAACGGCATCATGTTGTGCAGGAATGACGGCCCCAGGTCTATTATGTCATCCACAATATGGACACACAGATGCACCATGACGTCAAAGAACACAGGCGGGAAGTACATCTCAAGCTTATTGAGTATCACAACGATCTCTTCCTGTAGCATTCAGAGTTGCTTCACACTGATCGACTTTTGAGAGATGCCATCGAAAAAGTTGCTGAGACCAATAAGCGTGTCACAGACGTGCTTGTCCATTATCCTTCTAAGGGCAACAAGTAGTATCTGCGTCATCATCACATGATAGAGCATGGGACTTCATCCTGCTGAACCTTTTCTTGTTCATGTCTAGATATCTGCTTATCTTGCCACAGTAATAGGAACTAACTTTGACTCTGGTAAGGCACTTAAAGAATTGATCGATCTCAGCCTGACTTAAGGTGAAGCAATAAGGGGGACAATAATCCTCTTCCTTTACTTTCTTGCCCTTCTTCTCCCGCGCCTCTATCTCCGTCTCTGTCCCGTCTGACTTTTTACGGGGCGACATTTGCAGATCTTCCCTGATATTCAAATCTTGCAAGTCTTTTCTTGCCTTCGGCCCATCCATGGTCTTATCCAGTATGTTCATCAGTGTCGCGAGCAAGCCCTTAAGGACATTCTTACAGATATGCATTTGATCAAGGCAATGAGGTGTGTCGAGTTTGTGCCAGTACTCCAAGTCCCAGAACACAGACCTCGTCTTCCATACCTTCAATGCGCTGCTCGGCGCCTTTTCATCGTCTTTCGGCGCAAGGCACTGTTCGATTTTTCAACAGCTCATCGATTTTGGCGCCGCTCCGCTTACGTGGAGGTCCTCGATGCTCAGCGTGACCATTGAATAGATCTCCACGGTTTCTCCACGGGTCGTACCGATCGAGCCATCTTTGATGCCCCATGTACACGATTTTCCCAGACCCGCCATCTTTCCTTGACGTTAGCTGCTGAGATGTTGTATCACCCATGCACCGCGTGCATCCGCAATATCCATGGCACACCTAGCCTGTGACATATCCGTAACCGAGATAGTCGCGCACCGTCGTGATCAGCGCGGCTCTCATGTAGAAATACTCGCCTTTGTTGGCGTCCCATGTCTTGGCCGCTGTTTTCCTTAACGTGTGTAACTCCTCTCGAAGTAGCCCCTGATACAGATTAATATTATTTCCTGGTTGTTTTGGCCCTTGAATCAGCATGCTCATGTGAATGTACTTTGACTTCATGCACAACCAGGGGGGAGGTTGTACATCCATACAAACACGTGCCATGTGCTATGGTTGGTGTTCTGGTTGCCAAACTGATTCATGCCATCGGTACACGCACCGAGCATGATGTTCCTTGCATCACATTTGAAATACCGATAGAAGTCGTTCAACGCTCTCCACTGGCTTCCATCCTTAACGTGTCTCAGCTTCGGATCATCTCCATCGTCGGGCTTCTTCCTCTCCGCGTGCCAGCGCATGAGCTTTGCTTCCTTGGGATCTCTGAAAATCTGCTGGAGGCGGGGAGTGATCGGTAAGTACCATACAACTTTCTGGGGACATTTCTTCCCGGCCTTCTTGTATCGAGAAGCATTGCACACCGGCCAGCTTGTTTTTCCGCGTGCTCCTTCTAATAAATTATGCAATCGTTGATGCATGCATGGTATCTAACGTGTGGCAGATCAAGAGGGAAAACGATCTTCTTGGCCTCATCCACACTAGTAGGACATAGATTCCCCGCGGGAAGAACATCCTTTAGGTACTTGAGATGCTCATCGAGGCTAGTATTGGTCCATTTGTTTTTAGCCTTCGTCTTCAAGAGTTGGAGCATGAAACTCAAGCAGGTCACCCTAGGATTGCAACCATCATACAATGGAGTGTTCGAGTCTACCACCAGTTGCTGCAGCTTAGCCTCCTCTCTAGAAGCAGCTCTCTCGGTACTCGTCTCCTTGCGAAACAGTGCTTGAACATGAGGGTCCCACACGATTGAACTTAGTACCGATGAACTCTACGGCGTGGAGTCCTCGTTCTCTCCGCCGCCATATCCGGCCCCTTCTCCTCCGCCATGTCCGGCCCCTTCTCCGCCGCCATGTCTGGCCTCTTCCCCGCCGCCATTATCGATCATCTCTTCGTCTTGCCCCGTGTCGTCATTGCCTGCCCCGTCGGCGTCCTCGACATCATCATCCTCATCTTCAATTATCCACCGAGTATAGCCATCCATGAAACCAGTCATGAGCAGGTGCCCTTCGATATGACCATCATCATAGGGGCTGAGCCAAACTATTCCTTGGCATCTTCGATACAGACATAAAACCTCTGTCAAGTTATTTTCTTTCATGTCCTGCACCGCTGACATCAACCACCTGTCCGCCATCGTTCCACTGACCATCATGAATGCATGCACGATAATAATAAACAAATTGATTATAAAAGTCATACAAAATTCGGCATGACCTTCCCTAAAAATAGGACATATAGATCTAGAGTTTGCCCGGAATTCACCGAAACGGAAATAAATTGACATTTCGGCAAAACATAGGCAACTCACAAGCATAATTCGGCGTCAACTCATGCCGCACACACACAATTTCCATCATATCGCCCGATTATCATATTGCACACACATACACATATTTCCATTCTTGCAAAAGCATGAATTTTTAATCACCTATCTCGAGATCGAGCACACGTTGGAGATGATGATGTAGTAGAGAGATCAAAAGTGGACAAAGCTAGATCTAGTTATGGGGTACATAGGTCACTTCACTAAATGCTATATCTACCTAGCTAGCTAATTTGGGAGGAGACAACTTCAACTAGTGGAGGGGAAAGAAAAAAGAGAAAGGAGATGCATTAATGGAGGTGGTGTAGTTAGCTAGGAGTAATAAAGAGACAGAAAGGTAGGTAGAAGAAGGAGATGCATTAATGGGGGAGAAGTAGTGAGAAAGAAGCAAAGTGAAGGAGAGGGGAGGTGGGAAGTGGGGATAGTGAGGAAGAGAGGATGGGGGAGGGGGAGAGGGGGAGGGGAAATGTGGTATATGCTGCGGCTTAGCAGTAGCGCGGGTGGTAAACCGCGCTACTACTAAAGTAATAGCAGCAGCGCGCTTCTGGCACATGCGCTACTGCTAAGCGGGGCCCGCCATGTGGCCAGTTTCAAAATTAGCGGTAGCGTCACCCAAAAAAGCGCGCTACTACTATTACTTTATCAGTAGTGCAGTTAGCTCGAGCGCGCTACTGCAAAACCTAGGGTGGCGGGAACTGTCGGCCGATTTTAGTAGCAGTGTGGTTCCACCGAGCCGCGCTACTGCTAACTGGGTAGTAGTAGCGCATCTTTTGCTCGCGCTATCGATAATTAGCGATGGCGCTTTGTTTATCATACCGCTGCTGCTAAGATTCTGTGTATAAGGTTTTCCCTAGTAGTGTCAGCTTATCCCATACGACATTGTAGATCCGAACCCAGACCGGGACCTCATTGAGCTCAGCTTCAAAGGGCTGTTCCGCGCCCTTGAACTGTCCAACCAGGAGCGCGTTCCCCTTGTAAATCCATGGGCCACCGCGGGCAACAAAGTTCTAGTCCCCCTCAGAGAAAAAAGGTCACCGAGTACCAATTGTTCTTGATTCTTGCAATATTCAGACCTGATCGTATCTTCCATACCTCCCTAAAGTGTCCAGTCATGTCCTGCACGTTCGGTCGCCCTGGGTTGACGTAGCGTCCCAGTAGCCTCCAGCGCGGCGGCGCCACCCTCGCCTCCACCTCCGGTTCCTCATCCACTATCACGTCATCATCCAGGTCCACTTCTCCGTCCACCCTGACCGCCGGTCCATCCAAACCAGATCTAGCCCTCTCGTCCCAGTTGCTGGAATTGTCGATCTCCTCAGGTACCACCACAAGCTGATTCTGTCGAGCGTGCACTTGCACGACCGCGCCGCCGCCGGTCGACGTCGGGCGGGTAGGGATCTCATCGATCCCCCCTTGATCGCCCCCATCGCCCGTGGATGCCATCGATCGATGCAACGCTGGGCACTCAACGGAAGCAGCCGGATCGAAAAGCGGATTGTCGAAGGTGGCGATCTGGTTCACCTGCCCCCGACGCCCGGATCTGCTTTTAAGGACAGCTTCGACTTCGTTTCCCTTGTTGCGTACGTCCATGCAGGAGTCCTCCTGCCTCACGAAACCAGTCTTAGACAACTTAGATTCCCTCTGAGACTCGAAGGACGACATAATCACGTAGACGCGGCGTTGACAGCGATCAGATTAGGCTGATGTCGGGAGATCGCCCATGGCGGCACCAAACCCTAACTCAAGCTACACCTAACCATGTGGGATAGGCTAGCCTGGCCTAAAAGCGAAAACTGCTTGGCGTGGAAGAGCTCGTGCGCTCACGGTATCATCGCTCGTTCGTTTGCCTAGAGATATGGGACGTCCATGGTATTACAGGTGGTGGATGAGAGGATAGTTAATGTGTGTATGTGAGTATGTGACGGAAAGAGACGCCGTGGGAACCGATGTTGACGACCGACATACAACTGGTGATCACGCTGTTTTTCGCCGGCCCGTTTGTTCCCTATTCAGTACTAGTGCGAGGGGCCGCGTGAGGGAGTGCTTGGGTGAAGCGCAAAAAGTGTCTGAACTACTGCCGGTGTATTAGTGTCCATGTTTCTTATATACTCAGCAAGATCTTTTTTAGCAGATCCAGTATATACTCACGCTGTTTTAGCTTGTAATTGTTTTTGTAGTAATGTGAAAAGTATCGCGCCACAGACACTGTGAACCCTTTACTTATAAATTTTTGGCTATTGGCAATGCATGACCCTTCACAAAATAGTAATAAAAATTATATTAAATGTTTTAAAAAAAATTCTTAAAATGTTTTGTAGATGTTCATGTTAGTCGCGGAAGCTTTGATGAAAATTTTCATGCGAAACGAAACGGCGGTGTTTCTCTAGTGAGAAAAAAAAATTCAAATTCAGGGTGATTTTCTGTGGTAACATTTGGTGTTTATTTTTTTTATTTTTTTCCACTGGCCATATTTTTTAGACCTTTCTCCTACATCTTTTGTTCGTGCCATTTTCATGTAGCAAAGAACACATGGAATTTTGTTAACGTGAGGACCCGATGGTGAGGTTGGAGACGAGTTTTCAATTGGCAGTGGCCTGGAAGGTGAAAATGGGAACGGGCATCTGGCAAAAAAAGAGGGATGACTCTCATGGATATGGTTGATATTTGCCTGGATTTGTATATTGTCGCAAAAAATTGCACGATCGTCATTTCTCTGAGATATGTTCACAGTGGGAAAAATTGCACGATGGTTGTTATTTCCGGATGGCCCGGTTTATGGTGCTTGATAGAAAAACTAGGAGCAAAATACAAGGTTGACCATCATGCAGGCGAACAAGTAGAGACCAGAGGCATAATTAAAACAACAGTGGTGCGCGCTGGCAAACCGGAACCTAGTCTTATTTTTTCATACAAATCTACCAGCCCATTAATATTAGCACAAGCTACTATCTTAATCTGGGCTTTTTTACTCCTCCATGCGGCGGTAAGGCTGGTCATAATGGAGAGTAACTTATGTTACTAGTCTATGTTACTACCTCTATAGTGCATACTCCCTCCTTCCATCTATATTGGGCCTAATGCGTTTTTCAATGTTAACTTTGATCAAATATTAGAGCAATGATATATGACATGCAACTTACACAAAGCACATCGTTAAATTCGTCTGTGAAAGGTTCTTTCAATGATATAATTTTCACATTGTGCATGTCATGTACTATTAATCTTGTCAATAGTCAAAGGTGATCTTAAAAATCTCATTACGCCCTATATAGATGGAAGGAGGAAGTAGTATCATAGGTGATCTCATTTATTGCCATGCATGACACATAATAGCATCACATTTATTATGCTACGGTATCTACCTATGTTACTATAATCATCTCTTTCTTCTTTAATTGTCTGTCACATAAGCATGTTTGTGAATCCCAAATGCATGATACTACTTATGTTACCCCACTATGGCCAGCCTAACTGCAGCTTATCAGCTCTAATTACCGGGCGAATATTTTATTTATGAAGAGATCTGTACCAATGGAACAGCACAAATGTGGACCGCTAGTTATCCGTTAGTTTACACGGCTCAGCGTAGTAGGTCACCGTTTTCACGGGTGTACTTGACCTGTCTCCATACGATCACATTAAATACAGTACGCAGCGCGTCGTCAAATTATTCATCCACCTACCAGGAGCGCGCGAGCCCGTCTATACCGTCGCCGCTCTCGGCCTGAAAGAGCAATTTTAACCCATGTTCACTGACGGCATGCACGTAGTGCGGTCTGTTGTTAGCACAAAATGATCTATGGACCGAGCCCAACACATCCCCAAGTTTCTGTTCCGGCACGTGCTCCAAACGAGCGACTCGATCTGAAAGCACGTGTGAACGAGGTTAATCTTCCAACTAAGGCTGGTTGTAATGGTAGTATCATAGCTAGTATCATGCATGCTAATTAGGCAATTTTGATAATGTGTCATAGCATTAAATGAAGAAAAAGGGGGTGTAATATCATATCATGATACCGTATCATATTAAATGCTATACTACTTTGTGTACTCTGTTCTTCTCCACTTCTCATTTTGAAACAGTGGTGCATAGCCGTTGAGCCAGAAGAGCCTCGGATTCGGGGGACATGTCTCGGCTCGGCTCCACGCCACTCACTGCCATCTGGGCGCCATGCCGCGCCTAGCCCGCAGCCTTTCGTTCCTACGTTGACACACGAGACACGACGAGTTGTTCAAAATCTCTGGCCCAAATCAGGGAGTATTATTTTCATTTTTGTTACTGTCATCTCTTCTCCACAGTATCCGTGTTCTTTGAAACAGTAGTACAGTGCTAACTCCCCATGCCTTTTTATCCAGATTGAAAATTGTAACCATCATCAGTTAGATTACTATATTGTCCAAGAAGAGAGAAAAAAAGCTAGATAACCGGAACGGATGCATTGTTATTATTATATGCAAAAAAAGTGAAAACCCAAGCGGAACAGTACCTTGTCCTAGTCAGAGTGCAGCTTTCCGGACCGGAGCACGGACATTTCCAGTTCTCTGCTCTGATTGTGCGGTGGACCAAAATTTTCATGATTCGTCCATGACTCAAACTTGGCAATTATTATCCACAGCTTTCAGTTGATTCAGTTATCCATTTCCCATCCTCGTTCAGAGCCTCAGACCGGATAACATTCCCCATTTCATCCTGAGCCCAGCATGCAAGGTTTTCAATCAATCCTCCAAAGATGATCCGTTCGTGGTACGTGGGCAACATGAACCATAACGGGCTTGACTCACTTTTCCAAAGAAGAGACGGCGCAGCTAGCTAGCTAGCCATGATACATAATCTGGCGCCAAAGAGTCCGAACGGCTCTCGGCCAATCAGGCGCGGAAGAGGCCAAACGGCTCTCCGCCGGAACCAATCATCCCAGCTAGCGTTGCATGGCAGGGACAGCGAATGTGACAAAACTGCAAACTCCTTTGCATGAATCCATACCGCATCCATGTAATGCAATACAGTATCATAGTCGCCTATGATGATGGATCGAGTTAATCATGAGCTTGGCTGTTCGTTGCGTGGTACGCTCGATCGATCATGCCATGGATATATAATTTACGTACTACTCCTATTTCTCCAAGATCACGTACCTTGCAGTCAAAGCATGTAGCCAAGGCTAATCATCACATCTAATTAAGCCCGCGCTTATCAACTTGGGCAAGGCCGTCGATCATGATCATCAATAGCTGTGGCGCCAACTATTATCCTTTTTCTTAAACCCAACTCATATATTACTCCCTCAATCCGATAATATAAGAGCATTTTCGACAAATTCCTTAAGAAGTTCTTAGAATCGTTCATTACAGAATTTGCCACGCAGGACGAAACACTATTATAAAGCACACCATTGGACATACTGTCAAAACTAAACTTAACAATCTCATGCCCCACCAACTACTCCCTCCGTCCGAAAATACTTGTCTTAGGAATGGTTGTATCTAGACTTATTTTAGTTATAGATACATCCATTTTCAACCATTTCTAAGATAAGTATTTCCGGGCGGAGGGAGTATTACTTTTGATAAGCCTGGCCTACTCCATCAGCTTCGGCCAGTACTATATCGATCAATGCTAGCGAGGAACGTATGAATGATCATGCATGATTGTGTTTAAAGCAAACGTATGTTTCATTAATGATTGATTGAGAACTGAATTTTTTTCGCCGTCCTCTTATTGCGACGGGCTGGAAGAAATGTCCCACTTTTTGGCTGAAGAAGAAACGACGGTGCACCGACGGGACGAGCTCTGTGGCGAGGTTTTATTGGCCGGCCAGTCAATCGTGCGTGGTAATCCGGATTAAGATATGCACGTATACCTCGTTTTAGGTCCACATCATCTGAAAAAAGTGGGCAATGCAATAACAAACAGACCAAGATTGTGTTGACTGTTGGTCTATTGCATGCAGTCCTAAAAACTTTATAAAGCAGTCCCGTTTTTCTTTGGAAAGGAAGAAAACTGAAGATGTTGAGTGACGGCGTGCACCTAGTGCTGTCTGTTAGCACAGACGAAATGAAATTTTATTTTTGAGATCGACGAAATGATACATGGACTCTCGAAGTTTCTGTACGGGCACGTGCTCCAGACGAGCGACCCGATCTGAAGCACGTGTGAACGAGTTTCATTTTCCAGATTAAACGCCGCGAAAGCACATGATCACCGCACGATCTAACCACGAATTCGGGACGGACACGTAGGTACGGCATGTCTTTTCATTGGCCACGTACGCGCACCGTATCACAGTGCTTTTCCACAAATTTAATCCGGGCTTCCATCAGCCGGTAGCTGTTCGATGTACGCACGCGCTCAGAGCATCTCCAGCAGGCGCGCTTCACGCCGCGCGCAAAGAACTTGTTTGCCACGCGTGTTTTGGCTGGTTTAGCGCGGTCGCCAGCGTCGGCTACGCGCGCCGCTCTAGCAGCGCGCAAAAATACAACGCCATGACTCGTCAGGCATAAAATACAATGAACATGATATTTTAAAATAAGTTTGAAACATTCATCAAAATGCAATGAGCATGTGAAACGTGACACAAATAAGTTGATGAATAAAAGTTCATGCCCACAAGTTCAAAATCATGCCCACAAGTTCATCCAACCAAGTTTATAATGCAAATCAAGTTCAAGACACAAATGAAAGACACATCAATCCTCTTCCTCGTCTTCGTCCTCATCATCTTCCGAAGACGATTCTTCTGCCTTCGAAGACGAATCTTCCTCCCTCTCCTCATCACGCACCGCATTAGGCACCGCATCATGTGAAGCTCCGACGGTGTTGGCAAGATCTTCAACGGCATCTTCATGGGAATGTGTGTGAGGAGGCACATCGAAAGACATTCCACCCACGACGGCCGGAGGTGCACCCATGCCTCCGATGAGAGAAGCAAAACTCATGCCTCCCATGGCGGCCATAGCGTCGAAGGGTGCTCCAAAGCCACCCATGCCTCCCATGGCGGCCGGAGGTGCACCCATGCCTCCCATGGCTCCGAAGCCACCCATGCCTCCCATGGTGCCAAGGCCACCGCCACCCATGGCGCCGAGGCCACCGCCACCCATGGCACCGAGGCCACCGCCACCCATTGCGCCGAGGCCACCGCCACCCATTGCACGAACCATGGCTCTTTTTTGGATCAAGACTTCTTGTTGGGCAAGTTGACATACTCCTTTTGCGCTGCATTGAGGTTAGATGTGTCCAAGAAGAACAAGTGCTTCTCCCATTCCAACAACTTAGCTCGCTCCTCCATGCCCACCTTCCTCTCCTCCAATGCCACTTTCCTCTCCTCGGCGGCCACCCTCCTCTCCTCGGCGGCCACCCTCCTCTCCTCGGCCGCCAACCTCCTCTCCTCGGCCGCGGCATCTTGGTTCCTTGTCATTTTCCTCACCTCGTTGGCTTCGACCCTTGCCTTCACAATAGCTTCCATAGCATTTTTGAGCTCATCATCTCCTTTCCTCTTCTTCTTTTCGGTTTTGTCTTTCTTGCACCCATCAGGTCGTTTTGGCTTCGAGTATGAAACCGAATTGGGTGTGGGGCTTCTCTTGCCGTCATCACTTGATGCATCATCCTCCTCCTCATCATCATTCAACTCAATTGTTCGCTTGCGTTTGTTGCTCAAATGCAAATCATCCAAACCATCACGCTTCTTCCATTTCTCATCATCCTTTAACACTTCATAGCAATGAGGCAAGGTAAAGACCCTTCCTTTCTTGACCTTCCCCTTCTTGGTTGTCCTCGTCTCTTCTTTGAACAAGTTTTGTGCAATGTTGTACTACAAGAAAGACAAAACAAGTTAGCACTTCGGTCACCAAAAACAAATATGATGAACATATATGAGATGCCACTTACTCGATCATCCTCATTTGTGCCACTTGGGTTAATCTTGTCAACCGCCTTTTGACAATCCGAGTTGATTGTCGATCATCGGGACCGAGGTGATCTCTCGAAGCGGTCAATTCCACTCACGTTGTGAGCATCAAAGTGTTCTTTCATTCGCCCCCAATAAGCGTCTCTACTTTGATCACCTCCAATGGATGGATCCCTCGACACTTGCAAATAACTATAGCATAGTAGCTTGTCATTGTTGGTGGTGTAATTGCCCGCTCTTCCTTTCGGCGCGTCGACAATGCCCTCACCCTCCTCGTCCACCTCAAACTCATGGTCATCGAAATGGATGTCATTGGTTTAAGACCAATGCGAATTGTTGGACCCAACACCCATAGTTGACATGTATGCATCATCGTTGAGACTACAAAGTTTTTTGAACAATGCAAATAAGCTATCTATATGTGATGATGCATTGAAAAAATAACAAGAAAAGAAAAGTTGGAATTTTTTTCACCTTGGGGGCATTTTGTCGAACACGTGGTGCGCGTCGCGACGGCTCAACGAGTGAGCTTCGCGGTAACCCTTGTAAGCCGCCTTGCCGCCGAACGCCTCGCAACCTTCTTTCCCTCGCCTTCGTCTTTGCCGGGCCGTCCGCCGCCTTGTTCTTCTTAGCGCATGTTTTGCCTTCTTCGCCGCGCCGCATTGGGGACCTTCGACGGCGGCGGCGACGGCGGGACGGCGCCGCGCGACGCCACCCGTCGTCGTGGTCATCATGGCGGCAAGAAAGAGCTGCTGTGAGGCCGACGCTTCGTCGAACTCGGCGATGGCGGCATAACGCTCAGCCGCTTAGGGTTTCGGCGCGGCGGGTGGGAGGTCGCCAGACAACGTGGCGAAGGGTGCGGTGTGCGCGTCCATGGGTGGCGGCGCCGGCTTCGCGGCGGCGGCGGGCGGGTCGTGGTAGCCTAACGGGTGGCGGGGTGCCGGTGTGCGCGCGTCCATGGGTGGTGGCGCGCAGACCGGCAAGGCGAAGCGAGGAGGAGGAGAGAGAGAGTCGCGGAGAGTGAAGCGCTTCGAGTGTGCAGCGTGGTAGTGGCGCTCAAATACACCGCAGCGGGATAGTGCTTTCGATCGCTGTGGCCTAATGGTTATAAGCCTTGCCGCTTTTACGCTGGCATTGAAGCGACCCGCCGCGTTGCACGCGTGCTAAAACGGATTAATTTGCGGCTCGGCGCTAGTTTAGCGTGGCTGTTGGAGATGCTTTCAGAGCCCTGTTCATCGGTCGAGAGCCTCTTCTTCCCTTCCCAGAAACTTCGATGGAAAGCCGCCGCTCGCGAACGGCGAGAGTGAAATGATCAAAGGAGTGAGCTGCTACGTACGCACTCCCATGGCAGAAAGGCCATGCATGGAGCGTTGGAATGATAAGGATTCGTTGCTGTGTTTTTCCCTTTCTTTTTCTGGCGGTCTTTATGTTTTTTCCCTCTTGTTCTTCACTGTAGTGTGCTGCTTTTAAGCTAATTGCTGGTCCGGTCATGATCGGGTGCCGGCCGGGGCGGCCCCACGTGACAGACGCCGGGAAAGGTAAAGTACCATGTTTAGCTCTGGCCCACGTCCTAGCTGCTTTCAGATACTAGTATTCTCAAATGCACTCACCATGGGCCCTGTCCCGTGTCATCTCATAGCCCATCATGCTGGGCCTCTCTTTTTGGTTCAATTCAATGGTTCGCTTTGAGTTTGATTGGCTACAAAGATAACGGAGGTAGGACTAGGACTAGTAGGTGACCATGAGCATCTGCCCTTTCTTTCTCTGTCTCTGCCTCTCAAGAGAAAGAAAAGAAAAGAACTGGGAGTAGATAATTGTTGAAATATGTGATGGGCCTAGAGCCTATATGACAATTTCAGATTTAATTTCCAAGGGCCCATGTAGGTGGCATGACAAGGTGGTGGGAAGTTTAGTCCCATCCCGAAAGTGGAAGGAGAGTTGGAGTGGTTTATAAGGGATTCTCTCCCTCATACTATTGGAGCTTGAGAAGAGAGGAGGCTGCGCGGCGCGGCGCGGATGGAGAGTCTTTGACAGGTAGGGCCACGATCTGAGACGTCGGATCATGGGCTACCTACTTGGACGTGGGTTCAGCCCACGCCTCTCCACGCGCGACCGCACATATATATGTGGGGCGCTGCCAACCCTAGCCGCCACGAAACAGAACGCATCTCCGCCTCCACGCCCGCGTCGTTCCTCTGCTGCTGCTGCTGCGGCGACTCCGTCCGTTCACAGCGTACCGCGCGACGGAGAGCAGGCCTTCAAAACCCGCTCTCCGGATCACATGCATTTACGTAGGGCGATTAGGTTTTGGTAGCGACTATCGCGATCGCCGCTTTTGTTCATCTCGTCCGCATCACCTTCGTCATCACCATGTCGACCGTGCCGCCGCTGAGAAGGCCGAGGCCGACAAGAAGGCCGCCGAGGATGCCGCGGCTGCTGCCACCGCCGCTTGGCGATTGGAGGTATACATCGTTTATCCCCTCTTGTTTCTTTTCTGTTGTAGCGAGATTAGCGATATGCGTAGATGTTTCTACTATATCGTAGTACATGCTGTGTTAGATCGTAATCAGTGTGTTATCAATGCTGTCCATGTCATGCTCATGATTTATTCATGGATTAATTTAATTGAAAAACTGCCTATTTTCTTATCAATCCAAAAACCTAATGTGTGTAGGAGTTTTTCGAACTCTGATTTTGCTGCTGCACTGAAATCGTCACCGTTTACGGGGACGTACTTTAAGCGTTGGCAGACTAAAACCACCTTATGGCTCACGGCCATGAGCGTGTTCAGGTCGCGGTGTGACTCCACAGAACGATCGCTCTGAGCAGGAGAAGGCGTTCAAGGAGGCCACCGTCGTGTTCCTCGGGGCAGTTCGAGTGTGATTGGAGATAAGCTGGTTGGCGCATATTTGCATGTGCGGTCTGCCAAGGACTTGTGGGAGACGCTTTCGAATCTAAGTTCGGGCTGCCGACGCAGGAGCGAGATGTATATTATAGAGCAGTTCTCGATTACAAGATGGTTGAAAACCGTCCTGTATTGGAGCAGGCTCATGAGATAATATGCTTTGTTAAGGAGCTTGAGATTCTTAAGTGCGAGTTACGGGCAAGTTTGTCGCGGGCTGCATAATCGCTAAGCTTCCCAATTCTGGAGGAACTTTGCCACCACTCTGAAACATCGAGGCGTGAATTCTCTGTGGAGGATGTCATTGGCCATCCGAGTATTGAGCAGAATTCAAGGGCAAAGGACTCGCACGAAAAAAAGGGTCGAAGGAACTTCATGGCCAATATGGTGCATCGGAAGAACTCCAATTCCCACAAGCCCAAGGGAAAGAGCGGTGTCCAACAGTGCCGACTTTAAGAAGAAGGGTAAGAAGACCTTCAAGAAGAACAAGAAGGATGAGGGCTGCTTTACTTGTGGTTAAGCTTGAAAATTGGGCCAACAAGTGCCCAAACAAGTATAAGAAGCAAGGCAGGACTCCATGTACATCAATATGATTGTGAGCAACAATGAGAGTGGTGCATCCGGGTGCGGTAATTTATTTGCTGTATTTTCAGTTTGGCCGTCCACCGATTGGTGGGTCGACACAGTCAGTGTGTTCATGTGTGTCTTGACATTTCATTGTTTTCTTATTACCAGCCACAGTCACGGGTCCGTCTTGATGGGGAATGGCGCGAGTGCTTCGTTCTTGGTGTTGGTACGGTCGATCTGAAGTTTACTTCGGGAGGATCGTGCAGGTGAAGAACGTCTGACATGTCCCGCCATCAAGAAGAACCTCGTTAGTGGCTCCCTTCTATGTTGAGAAGGGTTTAAGTTGGTATTCGAGTCTAATAAATTAGTTATTACTGAAATATGGACTACTTGTTGGAAAGGGTTATGAATGCGGAGGCATATTCCGCCTTTCTCTTGCAGATCTATGTAATAAAGTCGTGAACAATATTCATTTGAGTGTTAATGAATCTGAAGTCTGGCATTCATGTCTTTGTCACATTAGTTTCGTGTTATGACGCTGCTAGCAAAATCGAATTTAATCCGAATTTCACTTTAGCCAAAGGTTCTAAGTGCCATTCGTGTGTGCAATCTAAGCAACCTCACAAGCCTCACAAGGCAGCAGAGGAGAGACACTTGGCCATGGAACTCATACATTCGATCTTTGTGAGATGAATGGTGTGTTGACTAAAGGTGGAAAGAAATATTTCATGACTTTGATAGATGATTCCACTAGATATTGCTATGTGTATCTGTTAAATACTAAAGATGAGGCTCTACACTACTTCAAAATCTATAAGGCGAAGTTGAGAATCAACTTGAAAAAAAAATTAAACGAGTCGGTCAGATCATGGTGGAAGTAGTTCTCGAAAGAGTTTGATGCCTTTTATGCGAACACAGTATTATTCACGAGAGGACGCCTCCCTACTCACCCAGTCAAATGGGGTTGCGAGCGGAAAAACCGTACTCTAACCGATTTGGTTAACACCATGTTAGATCGTCGGGTTTATCCAAGGCATGGTGGGGAGGCTATAATGACATCATGTCATGTCACGAATAAAGTTCCGACAAAGGATAACGAGATCACTCCTTACGAGAAGTGGACCAAGAGAAGGACAACACTCTCGCACTTACGCACTGGGCTGCTTGGCGAAAGTTAATGTGTCAATCCCCAAAAAGCGTAAGCTTGGACCAAAGATCTGGATCTGTGTTAATTTGGGCTACGCTATGAATAGTGTTGGCTATAGATTTCTAGTAGTGAAATCTGAGGTACCGACATGAAGGTCGGTACAATTATGGAGTCTAAAGATGCTACATTCTTTGAGGACATTTTTCCCATGAGAGATGTACAAAACACTTCTAGGCAGAACTGAGGAGACTCTGAACCTGCCATTCGATGGAATATTATAATCAAACACTTGATGAAAATCACGAGGAGTATAATGAGGAATCCCTTGGTAGGGGCAAGAGACAAAGGACTGTAAAGACCTTTGGTGATGATTTCTTCATATACCTCGTGTAGGATAATCCCACTTCTATTTGAAGCGTATGTATCTCCGTGTCGACTCTTTGGAAGGATGCGATGCATGGCGAGATGGATTCCGTCATGGCTAACGGGACTTGGGAGCTTACTGAACATCCTTATGGTTGCAAACCATTGGGATGCAAGTGGGTGTTCAAGAAGAAGTTTAGGCCCGACGGTACGATAGAAAAGTACAAGGCTAGGCTTGTGGCCAAGGGCTACGCCCGTAAAGAAGAAGAAGATTTCTTGACACTTATTCACTGTGGCGGACCGACCACCATTCGAGTATTACTCTCGTTGGCGGCCTCACATGGTCTTCTCATTCATCGATGGATGTTAAGGCGGCTTTCCGAACGGAGAGCTAAAGGAGGAAATCTATATACAATGACCGATGGCTTTGTGATGGATGATCGGGAAGGAAAGGTGTGTAAGTTGGTGAAATCTTTGTATGGCTCGAGACAAGCGCCTAAGCAATGGCATGACAAGTTTAATGAAACGTTGACATCTGTTGGCTTTGTTGTTAATGAGACCGACAAATGTGTATACTATCGCTATGGTGGGGGCGAAGGAGTTATCTTGTGTTTGTATGTTGATGACATCTCGATATTTGGGACTAATCTCAAGTTGATCGAGGAGGTTAAGTCTTTCCTATCTCGAACTTTGAGATGAAGGACCTTGGAGTGGCTGATGTTATCTTGAACATCAAGCTATTAACAGATGATGAGGGTGGGATTACATACGCAATCCCATTATGTTGAGAAGGTGTTGAGTCGTTTTGGATATTGGACTGCAAACCATCTCAAACACCATATGATTATAGTGTGCTGATTCGAAAGTCTAAAGGCACAGCTATAGATCAATTGAGATACTCTCATTGTTGGTTCACTCCAAAGATTATCTAGCGAACGAGGCTCGACATCACATTTGCTATTAGTAAACCGAGCCGATTTGTTTCAAACCGGTGATGTACATTGGCGTGCTCTTGAGAGAGTTATGCGCTATCTGAAAGGTACTATGAACTATGGACTTCACTATACTGGATACCGTCGGTACTTGAAGGGTATAGTGATGCTAATTGGATTCGATCTTGATGAGATGAAGGCCACAATCGGGTATATGTTTACACTTGGAGGTGGTGCTGTTTCTGAAAGTCTTGCAAGCAAACGATCTTAATAAGATCGAAAATGGAAGCAGTAATTAACAGCATTAGACACATCGGGTGGCGAAGCGAATGGCTTTGAGATCTGTTGATGGACTTGCGGTGGTTGAGAAGCTGTTCGCCATCCTTATGAACCGTGACAATCAAGCAGCTTATTGTCAAGGTGAAGAGTTCAAAGGACAACATGAAGTCCAACAAACACATAAGAATGAGATTGAAAGCTGTCGGAAAATTGAGGAACTCCGGAGTGATAGCGTTGGATTATATTCAAGCGGCTAAAAATCGGCGGATCCCTTTACTAAAGGGCTATCGCGTGTTGTGATAGATAGCGCATCAAGGAGATGGGTATGAGACCCACATGAGTTGCCATGGTAGTAACCCAACCTATGTGATCGGAGATCCCGTGAAGTAGGACACAGGAAAACAAGCCGGTGGAACCGAGGAGAGTAACTTTACTAACCCACTCCGTCGGAGATGCAATACTCTCGGAAACTATATGGAAGGATGACTCTGTCTTAATGTGTTCCAAGGCTTATATGCATAAGCAAGATGCTATCCTACAGAGCGATCTTTGGAGGAACACACCTATATGAGCCCGATTGCTGGTCACAGTCTATGAGATTGGGGTGATCTCTAGCAAGCTCATGAACAGGCCAGAGTGTGACTAATATGCTCCACCCGAGGGGTCGGCCTTGGCAGCCTCGTGTCGTTGAGACTTGTGGTGAAACTTCTTGGCGTAAAACCGACAATTCAAGGCATAGTCCATTGTTGGTTGTGAAGGAGTGTAACTACTTGGTCTAGGTGGAGCGCAACCTTAATCGGTCCCCACTGAGATGCTGGTATATCAAAACAGCGTTTGGAACAAAGGACAAACTGGGCCCCTGAGATCTGGTGGGGGATTGTTGAAATATGTGACGGGCCTAGAGCCCATATGACAATTTCAGATTTAATCTCCAAGGGCCCATGTAGGTGGCATGACAAGGTGGTGGGAATTTAGTCCCACCCTGGAAGTGGAAGGAGAGTTGGAGTGGTTTATAAGGGATTGTCTCCCTTATGCTATTGGAACTTGAGAAGAGAGAAGGCCCTCGCGCACTCCTCCTCCGCTCGCCTCGCCTCGCCACGACGCGCCGCGGGTTGCGGGATTGAGCCGAGCCGAGCTCACTCCTATGCGCTTCTTTTTGCCGGTCAGAAGCGGAGAGTCTTTGTGGTAGGGCCACGATCCGAGACGTCGGATCATGGGCTACCGACTTGGACGTGGGTTCAGCCCACGTCTCTCCTGTGACGCACATATATATGTGGGCGCGCCAACCCTAGCCGCCACGAAATGTAACGCATCTCCGCCTTCACGCCCGCGTCGTTCCCCTGCTGCTGCTGCCGCGGCGCTCCGTCCGTTCACCGCGTACACGGTTGACGGGAGCGAGCCTCGAAACCCGCCTCTCCGGATCACATGACGGAGAGAGGCGATTAGGTTTTTGGTAGCGACTACGCGATCGCCGCTTTTGTTCATCTACGTCCGCATCACCTTCGTCATCACCATGTCAACCGACGCCGACCGTGCCGCCGCTGAGAAGGCCGAGGCCGACAAGAAGGCCGCCGAGGATGCCGCGGCTGCTGCCACCGCCACCACCGCCGCTTGGCCGATTGGAGGGTATACATCGTTTATCTCCCTCTTGTTTCTTTCTGTTGTAGCAGTACTAGCGATATGCGTAGATGTTGTTGGTGCCGCCGCTTCTCGCAGCGCCGCTCTTCTTCTAGCTCTCACAAACACACACATGATGACGAACTCTACACACGCACGCGCACACACATGCACCAAGGAAGAAGACCAAAATGGTTTTGCCAAGAGAAACTTCCTTGATGCCCACCGTGGCTACAATAAGTATCCAGCCTTCACAGCCTCTTTTCATTGCTCAATGTGACATATATACACAGGAGGGCACACAACCAGCCATCACATCCGGCCATCACGCACGCACTCACCGGCCAGCACATCCAGCCACTACTCCAACTAACTCCATGCATGATGCTAATCACTGACTACATGCACGTAATGCCATCCACTCCTATCCATGCGCCACCAACACACGGCCAAGAGCCACCGGCTTGGACTCATTCCATGCAAACTACTTCCTCCGTTTCCAAATAATTATCTTTTAGCCATCTCAAATGGATTACAACATACGGATATATGTAGACATGTTTTAGAGTGTAGATTCACTCATTTTGCTCCGTATGTAGTCATTTGTTGAAATCTCTAGAAAGACAATTATTTAGGAACGGAGGAAGTACACTGAATCATACATGCACTAACTAACTAACCGAGTCACCTGACTAGCTAGTACCGTACTGAACGTCACCTGACATGGTTTACTCCAACAGATGCTTTTACTATATGCGTAGTACATGCTCTGTTAGATCGTAGTCAGTGTGTTATCAATGCTGTCCATGTCATGCTCATGATTTATTCATGGATTAATTTAATCAAAAAACTGCCTATTTTCTTATCAATAATGTGATGTGTGCATGCTTGCATTGCGGCTCACAAGATTCAGGCACGCCATGCTTCCGGAAAAAGATGATCCACGGACGACATGCTCACAACTTTCGTCGTCTCGCCTGGGCAACGCAGGCACTGCGCCGTGCATGCTCGCGTTGTTTTGCTACCGGTGAACGAATCGATGGCGTAGGTGCCTCAGTGCGTGCGTGCGTGCCGGCTGCCGAGGCCGGTTTGCTTTGTTTCATTCTTTTGGTGGTGTTTTGCAGTTTGCATGGAAAGATGCATAGTGGAACGCACAGCGGGTACAGTAGCTAGTCATGGAAAAGGAGACGAACCTTGGCTACGTTGTATTCTACACGACCACGCATGCATCACCAGTGCATTGCATTGCATTGCAATCACACGTCTTGCATGCTTGTAAACAGTCTCCGTTAAAGTCGTCAAGACGAACTAGCGATAGACACCAACGGATTGGAACCATGTTTAGAGGACGCACGAGACAAAGCAGCGCATAGTTGTGAAAAAACCATGATTCAAACATGGTTTTGGGATAATATAGTTGTGTTAGTGATGGAATATAAACAACACTTTTGGTAAATACAACAGGGGTTAGCATTTGGATGATGGAGCACATGTGCAGTCTTGGAAATTAGAGCCTAGCGTGTGGCTTTGGCACGACATGTGAGACTAGTGCTCCTGCTTGGACCAGACCATGGTCCAACGCAACACCGGAACTCATCTCTCCTCCCTACGTAGCCAGTATTACTGTATATGACTTGGCTACCCAGTGTTTACCGTAGGCACGATAACTGGTATACCAGAGGTGCGTCCTTCCCGGTCCTCTCGTATTAGAGAAAGATCCTCTTAATGCTCTAACGCCCACATCGAATATGGACCGAACTGTTTCACGATATTCTGAACCCAGCTCACGTACCGCATTAATGGGCGAACAGCCCAACCCTTGGAACCACCTACAGCTCAGCGGGCCCGACCTTCCCAGCCCTACCTGTCGGCGGCATATGGCCTGTCCCATCGGCCATTGCGCTAAAGATAACGGAATGACATAAGCAATCCAAAGAATTCAAGATTTTTTGTGTGCATAAGAGCATGGTTAATAATACACCCAATTGCTGGCTATAAAATGTTGCCATATCATCTATAGTCAACACATATTGTCACTCATACAACAGGGTTAACTATAAAGTTAGCTATAAAATTAATTATTTTTTCATCTTCTCTATTTCTTTCTTCACATTTATTGCATCTGCCTAGGAGCATGCATATAGCTAGACTTTTGTATGAGAGCTTCCCTTCCCTTACTTTTTCATGTTTCTCTCTTCCACATAGGTAAAATAGCCAGGTAAGCGGGTTATAAGCCTGTTGTTGTACTTGCTCTAAGGGCATCTTGAACGCTGACCCTCAAACACCCCGCATCCATTCGGACCGTGTTTTCCATACGTGTTTTGCCATCCAGCGTGGTACCCTATTCGTCCGCGGGGAGGTCCGGATGTCTGTTTTCCTGCAAATCGAAAGCAAACAGGGGTGGTGGCTTTGCGGGAGTCTGGACTGCCGCCACGTAGGACTCCGACACCCCCGGCCCACTCAAAAATCACCCTCCCGAACCACTTCTCTTCCACTCTGTCCCTGCTCGCCTTACTTTGCATCCGCACCCTCCTCATCCGACGACATCGATGTACCTCTCTGACCGCCGCCAAGGCATCATAGCACGTCATAGGCCCCACCAACTACGCTACCGTCCACCCAGGATCCCACCGCAGCCTAGTATACCCTTTGCCCACTGCCGACGATGTCCACGACGGACACCACGTCGGACAGGTGTTCGATTAGATGCTGATGGAGCTAGATCTGGCAGATCTCGGGTAGGGGGTGCTGAACTAAGTGTCTTGAGACGATGGTAACAAGGACACGAGTTTTACCCAGGTTCACGCTCTCCGCAGAGATAAAACTCTACGTCATTCTTGTGTTTTATTACTTTGGGATGGAATACAAAGTACACTCGATCTACCATGAGATTGTTGTGTGTCTTCTACATGCCATACCCCTCGGTCTATGTAGGTGCTGGGGGGGGGGGTCTAGGGTTACATCCTAGTCGGCTACGTATGAGGAGAACAAGTTATAGACAATTTCCTAAATCTTGGACTATACGACAAGTCTTTGGGAACCTTCCTTTCATGCGTCATGGGCCACTTCGATGTGGCCCACTGGTGTGCCCGCATCTTCTTAACCTATGTTCGAAAATAGACAAGGTGACCATCTTATGTACTCAATATATTAAAAAAAACCGACAATGCAATTCAAAAGCTTACATGGCTCTTGAACCAATTCGCAAATCCTGCCATAACTAGTTTGTCAATGTTTCTTGGATTTTGCGGCAGTAACTCCTTTTTGTAGATGTTGCACAACATCGTGATCGCGTCAAACATCTAAATATATAAGAATGTGCTGCAAGTTTAGTAGATTACGATGTATAAACTGCAGTACTTAGCAGTTACTCGATATAAGGTAGAATCTCAAGACAGTTATTCAACACATACCAAACCATTTTGTCCAAATCTTTAGGTTTGTCGTCCTGTCGACTCTTCCCTGTAACTCGAACATAACAATCGAAAACACTGTGCTCGATATTGTCGTCACCAACCTCTTTGCTAAGCTCATCAACTGTTTCAATGTATTTTGAGCAGAATGTCAACGCTTCTGTAGCAATGTAGGCCTCTGCAATGGAACCCTCAGGTCTAGCTCTGTTCCTAACATAGCCCTTGAAAGTGCCTTGTCGCCTTTCAATAGGGTACATCCAACCATACTGTACTGGACCTCTAAGTAGTGCCTCATCAGGTAGATGAACAACCAAATGCACCATCACGTCAAAGAAGGCTGGAGGATATATCTTCTCAAGGTAGCATAGGATAGTTGGTATCTTGTCTTTAAGACGCTCCAAAGCATCTATCCCGATATTTCTACCGCAGAGTTCCTCAAGAATTGTCCCAACTCAAGAATCGCTCTATATAAGTCGTATGCCCAATCCTCTAAGGATAACAGGTAAAACCCTTTGAAGTAGGACGTGGTAGCCACGAGTTTTCAACCCTTGTACCTTGTTTCCATCTGCACTGACTCTCCTTTCAGGGTTGGAAGCAAATCCATGTGGGAATCTCACACGTGAAAGGACCTTGCAGAATTCTTTTCTTTTTACCTTGTCCAAGACGTACATGACTGGTGCCATATCCCGTGGTTTACCTTCATCTTCCACCCGCAAATCCTTTCTGATACCCAGGTGTGTCAAATCAACCCTAGATTTTAAGGTATCTTTCGTCTTGCCTTCAATATTAAGAAGTGTGCCGATAATGCTGTCACATATATTTTTCTCGATGTGCATCACATCAAGATTATGCCGCAGATTCAAATCTTTCCAATACTCCAAGTCCCACAAAGTGGACCTGCGGGTAAACAATAACCTCTCTTCTGCTCTGTCACGCTTCCTTTTCCCGCTACCATTATCAAGATGGTTTCCTAGTGTAATATGCCTGACCTTCTCTAATTCCACTCGCAACTCATCGGCGGTGAGCCTCTTTGGTGCATCACGGTTTTCATGCTTTGCATTGAACACATGTCTTCGGTATTTTGTAGGACACGGCTTGTCCTTGGCAAGAAAACGACGGTGTCCAATGTAACAGATCTTGCTAAGTATTGTGTATGACATCGGATTCTTGTCACAACAAACACATGCATTGTAACCATGTGTCGTTCGCCCTGACATAGTGCCCAAAGCCAGATAATCATGTATGCACCAAATTATAACAGCACACAGAAAGAAATCAGTTGGTGGGCTACTATATAGGTCTCGAGTGAGAACACCCCTCCATAGCTGTTGAATTTCCTCCACAAGAGACTCCATGAATAAATCAAAATCCTTTCCAGGACTTTTTGGACCTGGGATGAGCAAGGCCATCATGTAGTTTGATTCTTTGGTGCAGACATTTGGAGGCATGTTGTAAGGGATAACAAGCACTGGCCACATGCTATATGTGGCGCTCTGGTGGCCAAATGGGTTAAATCCATCTGAAGCTAAGCCAGGTCTAATGTTTCTCGGGTCAACAGCAAAATTTTTGTGTTTTTGATTGAGGCTTTTCCAGTCACTACCGTGAGATGGATGGCTCATTGCATTCTGATCTCTGTACTCCTGGTTCCTAGAATGCCACAGTACATCCTCTCTTGTTTCAGCATCATGAAACAACCTCTGCAATCTTGGTATAATTGGAAAATGTCTCAGAACATTATGAGGAATCCTCTTCACAACATCGCCTTCTTTCCATCTTGATGATTTGCATTTTGGGAATTCACTTAAGTTGGCATAATCCTTCCGGAACAGAACACAATTATTCTTACAAACATGGATCATATCATATCCAATTCCAACTGCACAAAGGAAAATCTTAATTTTACTGCAGGTGTGTGTTAGCTCAGACGCATCTGGGAAAGATTTGCGGAAAGCAGCCAACATCGCATCGAATGATTTGTTGGTCATCCGCTCAGATGTCTTCACCTAAGGAAAGGTGGCCATAGCTGAGAATACTGACAGCTTATTTCCTGGGGTGATAGCCATGTTGCATTGTTCCAACATGCGGGCGCACCATTTTTCTTCTGCAGGTGAAAGTTCACGAAATGCGCGAGAATTTCGTAGCATTGTTTCAATGTTGGTCAAACTCACTGGCTCCGCCACCACCTCCTCCTCCTCCTCTTCCACCTGAGCATCAGGCTGATCAAGATGGTGATCTGCTACTTCCACATAGTCAGTAACATTGACGTTCACAATTCACCATGATGAACCCACCTAGTATATGTGACCGACATCCCATACAAGTGTAGATGATTTTGCACAGTTGACTAGGGTCTTGTAACTGAATTCATACAACAGCTACACGGGCAGAGCACGTCTGATTTCGGACCACCGCTCAGCTCTGATAAAGTTCATGAAGTTTTCAACCCCCTCGACATATGCAGCGGAGAATGTTCGAGCAGAAGTTATCCAAGTCCTGCCCATCTGTTAGACATACAAATTAGTTCTTCTACTAGATATTATAGGAAAAACATATATGCTTTTTTATGAAGTCTAGAAATAAATACCTAGGTCGATGTCTAAAGCTATGGCAAGATATTTGGACAAGCAGATCTAAGTAACGAAATATATGTAAAGCTAATTCAGCAAACAGATTTGAGTGCTAAATTATGGCATGCTATTTCAGCAGTCAATGAGGCCGAGCACACATCCATCGAAGGCCATCTCAGCAACAAAGATCGAGTATAAAACGGTGTAGAGCTATTTCACCTAGTTGATTGGCTACTAGACCATGGCAATCTACGTCACAATAAATATACGACAGGATATTTTAGCAACTAATCGGGCGTGGCATGCCATCTCAGCTGAGCAGATTGAGTGCATAACAGGGCAAGGAAGCTTCTTAAGCATAGCATATTAACTGTAAACTACTTCGGCAAACAGTGAGATTAGCAGCGTCTATCAGCTAACATTCAGCGCTACTCCGACATGCACGGGGCCTCAGTCTAGAATGCGTGTACCGTGGGAGAAGCTGACTGCCGTGTGTCTCCACAAGAACGTCGCCAACGGCGGCGCGGGTAGAGGACGATAGTCTACGAGAGCGTACAGTGGGAGCGAGAGGATCGCCATGCGTCCCCTTGTCGAACCGCGGCGCCGACGTATCAGCGCGGTGGGGAGGGCGGCTTTGGCGGAGCGAATGGAGTGAAGGGGGCTGGGGGAGGGGGTTTGAGGAATATTATTGGCTAATTGGCCGAAGGGCGGTTGAATTTGGGATTTGGGGGGAATTTTCGCACGGTGGGCGGGGGAGTTTGGCGCATGGTCGGTTTCTCCAAGTGCGGCCCCACGTGTCAGTGAAGAGGTAAGCCGAAGCGCGTTCCGTTTGCGTGAGCCGTGTGCAGGACCGACCGTGTGAGGGGTGCCATGCGACCGCGACAGGCGTGCTGTGAGTGTACCACCTTTTTCCCTTTCAAACTTGGTGCTTCGCGCGATCCATCAATACTACAACTAGTAATCCGGTAATCCCGACTAAAACGGTGCGACTGGGTCTTTTCCCGCACGATATGTGATACATCTCCAACGTATCTATAATTTTTGATTGTTCTATGTTGTTATATTATCATTTTTTGGTACTAACCTATTGACATAGTGCCAAGTGCCAGTTGTTGTTTTCTAGTTGTTTTTTACATCGCAGAAAATCAATATCAAACGGAGCCCAAATGCAGTGAAACTTTTTGGAGAAATTTTATGGACCGAACACCAAGGATGGGCAAGAGCAGCACAGGGGGGTTGCCCCAAGGGGCACAACCCACCAGGCGCTGGGAAGAGAGTGCGGGAGGCTACCGTGGTGGGCACAACCCACCGTAGGCGCCTGGGCCCCTAGGCGCGCCTGTGGGTTGTGCCCACCACGGTAGCCTCCCGCACCCCCTCTTTGCCCTATAAAATCCCAAATATTCCAAAAACCCTCGGGGTAGCCCTAGATCAGAGGTTTTGCCACCGCAAGACCTCTGTATCCACGCGATCCAATCTAGACCCCGTTCCGGCACCCTCCCGGAGGGGAAGATCATCACCGGTGGCCATTGTCGGTGTCAAAACTGGCGGATCTCGGGTAGGGGGTCCTGAACTGTGCGTCTAAGGATGATGGTAACAGGAGACGGGGGACATAATGTTTACCCAGGTTCGGGCCCTCTCTATGAAGGTAATACCCTACTTCCTGCTTGATTGATCTTGATGAATATGAGTATTACAAGAGTTGATCTACCACGGGATCGTAGTGGCTAAACCCTAAAAGTCTAGCCTGTATGACCATGGTTATCCCTCTCCTCCGGACTAAGTCCTCCGGTTTATATAGACACTGGGAGGATCTAGGGTTACACAAAGTTCGGTTACAGAGAAAGGAATCTACATATTTGATCACCAAGCTTGCCTTCCAAGCCAAGGAGAGTCCCATCCGGACACGGGTAGAGTCTTCAGTCTTTGTATCTTCACAGCCCATCAGTCCGGCCCACGACTAACAGGCCGGAAGCCCGAGGACCCCTTAGTCCAGGACTCCCTCAGTAGCCCCTAAACCAGGCTTCAATGACGAGGTGTCCGGCGCGCAGATTGTCTTCGGCATTGCAAGGCGGGTTCTCCCTTCCGAACACTCCAAGATAGTCTTCGGCCACAACGAACGTGTCCGGATCTTCAACACAAGTACCATACACATAGCCGTAGAGAGTATAACATTTCACGAGTCCAATCCGGCGACAACTTTTTGTAACGTGACATCACACTTGCCCGGTCATTATTTCAGACCATTTCCTGTCCCGCTGTTCCATGTTTCGAGGCGTGGTTTTTATTGGCACGTCTTGTCGAGGCAGAAACCGTGTCCCCTTATTGCGGGATTCTCATCAATACGGGCGTGGGTAATCCAACCGTTCCATTGGAAAGATTCCTTAAGAATAGGCAGGCCTTCACGCTCAGGAGGAGGCGTTCGATACTCGTTGCCTTTATAAAGGAACCAAGGGCCGTTTTTATTTACGCCAAACCTCTCCTCAGTCTTCCCAACCTTGAGTTCTAGCACCCAAGGTTCGACTTCATTGCTTCAAGCTTCCCAGTCATGTCGAGACCCAGCCTGCAGGGCCGATGGGCGGCTTCCTCTGTTACCGAGGAGGACATTGCAAAGCTTCGGGCGGCCAGATACCTGACCGCGGAGATTCCCGATAGGCTTCCTGCTCAAGGAGAGGTTATTCCGACTCCCAGATCCGGCGAGAGGGTCGTATTCATCTCTCACTTCCTCCGAGGGCTAGGGTTCGCTCTTCACCCCTTCGTCCGGGGGCTCATGTTTTTTTACAGACTAGATTTTCATGATCTTGCCCTAGATTCTTTCCTCCACGTCTCGGCGTTTATCATTACGTGTGAGGCCTTCCTCCGAATTCCCCCACACTTCGGCTTATGTCTCAAGACCTTTAGTGTGACGCCGAAGGTGGTCGATGGGAAACAAATGGAGTGTGGCGGTGTTGTAGTAAGCAAGCTTACCAATACTCACTGGCCAAAAGGCTCCTTCACCGAAACTTCCAGCCAATGGCGGCGGGAGTAGTTTTACGTCACAAAACCCCGCGGTACCAAGTGGGCAGCTACACCCGCATTCCGTTCCGTCCCTCCGTTACAGCTTGCATCATGGATCAATAAGGGGCTGGACTGGGGATCAGCTGATGAAGTGCAAACTCTTCAGAGCCGCATCCGAACCCTCCTTGAGAGGGACATCGATCTTGTCAACGTGATTCAAGTAATGCTAATCCGCCGAACCCTGCCATGTCAGCGTAGGTCTCTCCGCATGTGGGAGTTTAATCTAGAAGGGCCACGAACCCTCCAACACTTCTTCGGCACCACGCACCAAGGAATGTGGAAATTGTTTTCCGGGAAACGAAAACAGTGGTCGGACACCACCGAGGACCTCGGTCTCGACAGCAACCATCCGGATACCTCGGTAAGTGCTCAACTTCCGAACACTTCGTAGTTAGGTATACGTTACTGAACAGACTATCTTCCTCCAGGGCTGGATAAAGAAAGCGGAGCGTATTAGGTGCTCGACCCCCCTTCCCGAAGACTCGGCGGATCCCGTACTAACGAGGATGCTGGCCCCGGCGCCGTACCAGGTGCCTGCGAAGGGAGACAAGGCGGAGAGCGGGAAGGCCAAAGGTGGCCTCTCTTCTGAGGGTACATCAGACACCGTGTCCGGGGAGATAAAGATTGCCCCGCCCGAAGGCCAAAGTGAAGGAGAAGCCAATATTCCTTCTCCCCATGGTAAGAAAAGGGCCGCCTCCTAAGGTTGGGAGGAAATGGCTCCTATGCGAGGCAAGATGCCCTCGTTGGGTGCCCCGGGCTTGGAGGGCGATGTCATCGCGAGATCCCACAAAGAGGAAAAGCCTTCAGGAAAACCGTAAGTGAACAAGGGTGTTTTAAACATATCCCGTCCCTTTCTTGTGACCGAGGTAACTTCTAGAATATATGTTTTTTACAGTTCGGCGAACTTTCTTCAGCAATCCTCTTCTTTGAGGGACCTTCTCCCAGAGATGATGGAAAGCGAGACGCCTCCACCAGTCTCCTCGTCCAATAGGGCGGACGACTTTGAGGTGTCGTCGCGGAGGGTCTCTCCTGATCAACAAGTGGTGAAAGGGATGGTGAAGACACAACCCGAAGGTAACACTTCGGTAGCCTAGAGTCCGGGGGTCGACAACAAAGGCCCCGAGCTGTCCGGCCTATGGCCGGAGACAGTCATAGGGACGAATGAACGGTTCTCTTCAAAGGGAGGCCGTACTCATGCGGACGCTCCCGGAAACCCCGAAGCGCCGGATGAATTGACAAACATGCTGCAAAAGGCGTTCGTCTCAGAGGGACATCGTACCTTGATGGGTACGGTGATTGAAAGGGTGCTATCCGCGAAAAGAGGATTGAATGAAGCCTTCATGAGCCTGCTAAGAGGCTTCGAGGTTTGTAATGTAATATTTTTAATTATGCTTGACTCACACACTGCACCTGCGTATAGGTAGTAGCCCCTGAGACTCGGATTAGCTTCCCGAGGGAGGCGATCAGTGGATCAAAAAGGATGTTTCCAGGAAATAATATGATTAATTGAAATGCAGGCCGTCGCTTCCCGGGCGTCCGCTCGGACTACAGAAGTTGCCGATCTAGAGCGGAAGCTTGATATGGCAGAAGATGACCTTATGCTTATCAACAAGTGCCTTGACGAGTCACAAGGTATGTTTTTGGGGCAGTCCTTACAAGTGCGTGCTGTGTAATGTAAGCATCACGCGAAATATTGTATACTGAGATATGCATTAATGCAGATGGTGCCGCTGCGGTCGAGATTCTTCGGGCTGAGCTGGCCCGGGCCAAAGAGCAGGCCCGGATTAATAATGCGGCTGCCGAGTTAAAGGCCGAACAGGCTGCTCGACGCCAATGCGAGGAGAGAATATCCACGATGACGCGTGAGCTAAAGGGTGCTGCTAGCCAGTGTGAAATCCTCGAGAAGGATAATAAAGCCAAAACGACTGATCTTAACAAGGCCTTACGAGAGGCGAATGAAGCGCGGTCCGAATCTAGAGCGGCCTGGGAGGAGATCCGACAAGCTGGGGAGATCCCGGCTGGTAAGCCCTTTTTATTGCGAATTAAGTTCGGCGATCCAAATTATGCTCCACTTGATCAAGTGTGGAGTTCTCCAGATGCGTTATTGGACTTGCCGAAGAGTGCTTCCGATGCGGCGCAGTTTTACCAAACGCAAGAAGGGTGTGCAACGGAGAAGCTTTTCTGGTCGCAGTTCGGTGTGTCAAAACGCCCACTGTTGCTGAATGAGAGGTCCATAGGCTATCTGGTTCTGCCATGAGGGACGTCGTGATCGGGCTGTGGCCGAATGAGCCAATTCCGAATAGTTATTTTGGTCTGGTGCGATGACTTGCTGATGCGGTGCCGCGTATCAACGTCGTGAAGCGGTCATCGTGCATTGAAGGTGCACGGATGGCCTTTGCCCGTGTCAAGACATACTGGCGAAGATGAAGGCCACAAATGTTGCCGCGAAGGGTCCACCCAAAGGCAAGGACCATTACGCACCAGAGCACTATTTCGAGGATGTCCTGGAGGGTGCCCGCTTGATAGAGGGTCAATGCTAAGAAAACATGACATTCGAGTGAAATGTATGGGTAGGTGTAAAAGATAATGTTATGATAAGGCTATATATGTTAGTTTCGCCTAGAATTTTTGTTCCTCCTGTGCGGCCGTTTTTGTTTTAATTTGAAAGTTTTCCAGTCGTCGACTTCAGCCCCCACGTATAAAATACGGGGGTGTTAGGAAAAGCATGTGATCACTCTTAACCCAACGTCTTGGTCCATTAAGGAGGTGTCAATGCGGTGAACTAGGCAATCGGACTATAGGGCGTTAACACTTTCACTTAGCCATAGGAGTTTTATAGGGGGGGGGGGGGCTACGATATAGCCCCTGGTATGTGTATGGCTTATCCCAATATGGTGCGTCGCATATATGACCTGAAGAAAAAGGTCCTCCGTATAATACGGAGGGAATCGCGAAAGATTCCGATAAGTCATCGAGTGGTTGACCAGCTCTCGCCGCATCATGATAGCCAGTTTTCGGCTTTCTCAACTGAGGTGCTTGACCAGATGAACTGGAAGCACAATCGCAGTAGTTCTCCCTTTACTACCCTAGCCGATAGAGCGGAACGTAAGGTAGCAAGCACACGAGCCGGGCAACCCAACTATTGACCCAAGACATGATTCGGAGCTGATGCATATAAGGCCAAACTCGCGACGCCGAAGTACGCTATAAAGCTGTTCAGAGTTGTCAGCAACTCATTTGTTCCCGTACCGAGCCCTTGGCAAGTTATGCCGAGGTATGTGTGTGAAACAACCATAGGAGCCAAATTCATTTTTTGGAAAAAAACGAATGCTGAATGCGGATTATGTTTACTGGGACCTAAGTGATAAAGCCAATGGTTATTTTATAGATAAAAAAGCCACAGCCCCAGCTATTTGACATGCCCGGGGTCGAAGGCGGAGGAAAAAGGCATAGTACAGGCTCGGGATAAAGAGTGCGGTCTACAAAAAGCTATTTTGGACCTCCTGTCGCACGTCTGCGCCGCCTGTCCTCGGCGAGGGGATTCCTTGATGGAAGTAGCCCCCTAGGTGAGTGTACGGATCCAGACTCCGATAGAGTGAGTTAGATGTTTGTCCTTTGCGTCACCTGTTTTTAAAAGATAATGAAGAAAGAAAGAGTAATTTAGAGGAAAAAAAGATGTTACAGAGATGCTTGCAGGCTTGTCCGTATTGTGCTTCCGCTGATGCCCAGGGTATCTTAAGTGCATAGTTATGTATGCGCGATACGAATTTCGCAGGTATATGAGGTGGACGACGGAAGCCGAACCACTATTTCTGCTCCTGGATTGGTCGATCCTGTTCAATGGAGACCTATGGCTTAATGGCCGACAAGGTATGTGGTTTAATAAGATCGTTTTGTACTGAAGTTGCCTCAGTATGATCTTTAGTCCAAAGGGAGTGCTTCACGTGCTCCCTTTCAGAAGTGTGTGTCGCGTATGCCATGTTCACTATTTTTACTTCGGGGGGAAATTGCTTCTGACCACAGGTATTTGGTTGGTGAGTCTCTTCGTCGTTGCAATCACTGGGCGGCCTCCTCCCCTTGTGTTCGGTGTTAAGCTTGCCGTCCTGCTTGAAGACCCAACAATTTCTGTTGGTATGATTAGCTGGTTTGTCGGGGTGGCCGTGAATCTGGCAGGTTCGATCCAATATCCTGTCTAAAGTGGATGGTCCGTCTCTATTCGCCATAAATGGCTTTTTCCATTGACCGGGTTTAGGACCGCTGAATCCGGCGTTGACCGATGTTTTGCGCGCTCTTTCATTATCATTGCGACGCTCGTGCTCGCTGCGTCGTGGCTTGCCATTGCCGTCTCGGACTTCGGAAGTGCCCGGATCGCTGGCGTTGTTGCTTCTACGAGCGAGCCAGCTGTCTTCTCCCGCGCAAAAGCGAGTCATTAAAGTGGTAAGGGCTATCATGGATTTTGGTTTTTCTTGACTGAGGTGGCGGGCGAGCCATTCATCCCGCACACTGTGTTTGAAGGCCGCTAGGGCTTCCCCGTCTGGACAGTCGACGATTTGGTTCTCTTTAACTAAGAACCTAGTCCAGAGCTTCCTGGCTGACTCTCTGGGCTGCTGGACAGTGTGACTTAAGTCATCGACATTCGGTGGCCGGACATATGTTCCATGGAAATTGTCGCGGAAGGCGTATTCCAAGTCCTGCCAGCTGCCAATAGAGTTTTCCGGTTGACTGTTTAACCAGTACTGAGCTGGTCCTTTGAATTTTAGTGGTAGGTATTTGATGGATGAAGGTCATCTCCACGGGCCATGTGGATATGGAGGAGGAAATCCTCGATCTATACTGCGGGATCAGTTGTACCGTCGTATGATTCGATATTCATGGGCTTAAACCCATCTGGGAATTCATGCTCCATTACTTCGTCTATGAAGCAAAGAGGATGTGCGGCACCTCTATATTGGGCCACACTGCAACGTAGCTCCGATGGAGTCCGTCTGCGGTCTTCGGCCCGGGCGTGACTAGGCTTGCCGCGTTCGGGTAGATAGTTGTTACCACGCGTCGAGGCACGTCCTCGTGATCCGTAGATCGATCTAGTATGTCTTGCTCTGCTGTTCAGGCCCTGCCGAAGGTTATATGTATAACCCTGAGCTGTTTTATCTCTACCTTTACGGTGAGGTGGGCGGGCTGGTGTTCGGCTTGAGTTTCCGCTCTGTCTTGACCGCGTTGTGGTCGATTAGCCACATTGAGTGACAATGGTATGGGCTCCAGCACCTCATCGCCGAACTGAGGTAGCAATTTGCGCTTCGGGTAATTTTTGGCTAGGCCACTAAGGCCATATTCCTCGGCGGCCAGGACTTCGGTCCATCTATCATTGAGCAGATCTTGGTCAGGTTGAAGCTACTGCTGCTTCTTTTTCAGGCTCCTTGCAGTGGCTATTAGCCGGCATTTAAAGCGCTCCTGCTCGAGAGGTTCCTCAGGCACGATGAAATCACCGTTGTCGAGGCTCTCCTCCTCCTCGGAGAGCGAAAGATAATTATTGTCCTCCGAGTCTTCGTGTATGGCCTGTTCATCAGGGCTAACGCGCCCGTCTTCCCATTCATTCTGTTCGGAGATTGCCTTGACAGGGTCTTCATTTTGTTCGGCATCGTCCGAAGTATTGTTTTCTCCGATGTGGGTGTTGTTGTCTTTTGCACGACATGACTTAGAGCGGCGCCGCTGACGCCGGAGTCTAGGCTGTGTCTCAGGAGGTTTATCCTCAACTGGATCCTCTTTGTCATCGTTGTTATTTTCCTTAGGTGTGTCCACCATGTATACGTCGTACGAAGAAGTGGCCGTCCAGCGTCCGGTAAACGGCGGGTTTTGGCCCCTGCTCTTCGTCGGCATCGTCATCCATACTGTCGATGTCTTCGAAGCCGTAATCAAGCATGTCGGTTAAGTCCTCGGCAGTGGCTATGTAGTGGGTGGCGGGTGGGAAACGAAATTCCCCGTCATCAGCCTCCAGTTCAAGCCAGACATAGTTCGGCCGTGAGTCTTCCGCCAAAGACAGATTTTTTAATGAGTTTAGCACATCGCCAAAAGGCGAGTGTCGGAAGATGTCTGCGGCGCTGAATTTGAAGATCGATAACTGATCAAGCTCGGCGTCCGCGGACACGCATGGTTCGGAGCTTATAACCGGAGTCGGGTCCGGAGTTCTGATGACGCAGATATCATATGAGGTTAAGTCTGTGTGCGACTCCAATGCCACAGAATCTGCGGCCTCCATGGCGGGGTTGAGCTTCCCCCCCCCCCCCGAACGGCGCGATTTGCTCCGGATCTAGGGCCAGAGTAGTCACAGGTGCAATTTCCTGAGTATGGACCGGCGACAGATCTAAGTCATGTTCACCGTGGGGACAGGGAGCGGCTGCCGTGGTCTCAAAGCCGTCGAATATCAAGTCTCCACGGATATCCGCGACATAATTCAAGCTCCCAAATCTGACCTGATTGCCAGGGGCATAGCTATCGATCTGCTCCAGATGGCCAAGCGAGTTGGCCCACAGTGCGAACCACCAAACACAAAGATTTGTCCGGGGAGGAAGGTTTCCCCTTGGACAAAATCATTGTTAATGATTGAAGGAGCCATGGAGCCTTCTGAGGACTACATAGTGGAACTCTCAATGAAAGCAACAATGTCGGTGTCAAAACCGGCGGATCTCAGGTAGAGGGTCCTGAACTGTGCGTCTAAGGATGATGGTAACAGGAGACAGGGGGACACAATGTTTACCCAGGTTCGGGCCCTCTCTATGGAGGTAATACCCTACTTCCTGCTTGATTGATCTTGATGAATATGAGTATTACAAGAGTTGATCTACCACGAGATCGTAGTGGCTAAACCCTAAAAGTCTAGCCTGTATGACTATGGTTATCCCTCTCCTCCGGACTAAGTCCTCCGGTTTATATAGACACCGGGAGGATCTAGGGTTACACAAAGGTCGGTTACAGAGAAAGGAATCTACATATTTGATCGCCAAGCTTGCCTTCCATGCCAAGGAGAGTCCCATCCGGACACGGGTAGATTCTTCAGTCTTTGTATCTTCACAGCCCATCAGTCCGGCCCACGACTAACAGGAGGAACGCCCGAGGACCCCTTAGTCCAGGACTCCCTCAGCCATCTTCATCATCCCGACAGCCACCACGATGAGGAGGGAGTAGTCCACCCTGGGGCTGAGGGTTTGTACTAGTAGCTATGTGTTTAATCTCTCTATCTCTCGTGTTCTTGAGATGGCACGATCTTGATGTATCGCGGGCTTTGTTAATATAGTCGGGTCATATGGTGTTTTCCCCTCTCTATCTTGTTGTGATGAATTGAGTTTTCCCTGTGAGATTTCGTTGTTATCGGATTGAATACTTTTATGGATTTGAGAACACTTGATATATGTCTTGCAATTGAATACTCGTGGTGACAATGGGGTATCGTATTGATTCACTTGATATATGTTTTGGAACTCAACTTGCGGATTCCCGAGGTGACATTTGGGTAATCTATGCATAGGGGTTGATGCACGTTCTTGTGTTTGTTTCTCCGATAGAAATCTTGGGGCACTCTTTGAGGTTCTTTATGCTGGATTGAGTATTAAGAATCTGAATTTGCTTTGGTATTATTTTAGTATGAACTCTTGGATAGATCGAACGGAAAGAATAACTTTGTGTTATTTTAGTGCGAACTCTGGAATATATCAAACAGAAAGAATAGCTTTCAGGTGGTTTTGTACCCTACAAACAATTTCTTCTTATGTTCTCCGCTAGATAAGAACTTCGGAGTGATTCTTCGTTGCACTTTGAGGGATGGTTATATGATCCAACTATATTAGCATGTTGAGAGATTGCACTAGTGAAAGTACGGACCATAGGCCTTATTTTCGAGCATTGCAATTCCGTTTTTGTGCCCGTTTACTATTTGCTACCTTGCTATTTTTATTTATTCAGATTAGAAAAATATATTTCTACCATCAATATTGCACTTTTATCACCATCTCTTCGCCGAACTAGTGCACCTATAGAATTTGCCATTGTATTGGGTGCGTTGGGGACACAAGAGATTTCTTGTATTTGGTTGCAAGGTTGTTCGAGAGAGACCATCTTCATCCTACACCTCCACGGATTGATAAACCTTAGGTCATCCACTTGAGGGAAAATTGCTACTGTCCTACAAAACTCTGCGCTTGGAGGCCCAACACGAATTTACGAGAATAAAGTTGCGTAGTAGACATCAATATGCTGGGAGGTTGGTTTAATTGGGTTCTTTTAGGACAAGTAATGCTACACCTATGTAATCCCAGTTACGTAATTAACATAATGTGAAACGTGTGGGCTGTTGATTGGAGATATGAGATCTTGTAAAACTAAAAACACATATGATTTATTGTGTTAGAGTGTAGTAGTAGTGATGTATTGCATAGTTGTTAGATGTAGCATGCGAGAATTTGTAGAGATGTACTTTTGGAGGGCCTACAGAGAGAAATTGGGCATAAAGTGGATTCAAATATTTGTATTTGTCTTCATAGCATTTCTAACTCATATCTACAGTGTGTACACTAGACGTGAATGCTTGTTCGCTCTTACGAAACCAGTACAACAATAATGGGGTGGCGTGCGCCAATTTAGGCACTGGCACGTTGGCCTACTCGAGAGAGCGAGAGAAAAGATAAATACATGGGCAGTGTATTTCAAGCGAAAAGCATAATACGGTCACCAGACTTCAGAATACGCTCATTACGGTCACTATATACGTTTTGCGGTGATTATACGGTCGCTTGCTCACTGTTCAGCATCGGACTGCACTCTGTTGACCGACCAAATAGTCTGCGTGGCACTATGTTGACTAGTTAAATTGACCATGTTCCTTGTGGGTCCCACCTGCCAGTTCGCATAGGAAAAATGTCATATAAACACAAATTTACGCAGGCGCGACAAGACTCGAACCCGTGCACGGGAACCACCTAGTTGTGTATGTGTCTGTCAGGGCCTGATGTGTGCGCATGCACTTGTAGGTTGATCACTTGAGCGTGAGAGTGTGTGTTGGTCTTGTGGTGTGTGCATGCATGCGTGTGTGTGCGTGTGAGTGTTGCGTGCGTGCGTAGCTGTGTCTGTACGTGTGAGTGTTGCGTGCGTGCGTGGCTGCATGTGTTCGTGTGGGTGTTGCGTGCATGTAGTTCGTGTGCATGCGTGTGTGTGTGTATAATCACCACACCAGCTCCTGTGTGTTAAAACAGACGGCTCAACATACCAATACAAGGCCACCTTGTCCGTTGTGCCCGCGGTCATGACTTCGAACCACCGTCCAATATTTTTTTATCGTTTGTTTTCATTCTTATACACGCCGACAGGTGGGCCCAATGGTAATGAGATAATGTGATGCAACACTAGAGGTGCCACGTGGAGTGTTTAACTGGTCAACTAACCGTGTCCTGAGAAAATACAAAGCTGTACGGTGAGCCCGTGATTGTATAATAACCACAAAACATAAATGGTAACCGTAATGAGTGGATTCTGAAGTCCAATGTACGTATCATGCTTTCGCTTCAAATACAATGATCATCACTGTATATATCGTGAGAGAAAGATGAACCATGCATGAATGTGCTGGGCGCGTACTTTTAGAGGACCAGGAGATAGTTTATGTGCGTATGTGAAAGGGGCGTAGGGGGGTGTATGTGATGGAGAGAGAGATGCTCTTCGTTTCTCTTTATTATGACTAACTTTATATATAGTATAAAAACATAAAAACTCACAGTGCGGAATAAATATCATTGGGTGCACCATGCAATGCAAATTAACGTTCATACTCCTCCATATAACTTTGTAATGTTGTATATATGTAGAAATTCTAAAATAATTTTTTGGCCACACTTTGTGTGGTTTTATTCGAAAGGAATGTTGTATGCGAAATAAATATGAAGAGAGGGCTTTTTAGATCAATGGGGTACGCGATGTAACATGTGTGAATGTGTAGTTAATGTATTTGGCATGGCCTAGAGAGGTATGTGTATGTATTACGTATTCGAGAGAGGCATGGATAGAGGGGCCGGCAGGGGGGGTGTAGGAGAGATAGCACGAGAAATGACAGAGGTCTAGAGAGAGAGGGACGAATAGGATGTCACGACGAGAGATGCCCTTGAGTGTGTATATACAAGGGGGGAGGGGATAGAGGCACGAGGAGAAAATATTTTGTGTGGTGTCTGTGTTGGTATGTGTGGGTGTGAGAAGATAACGAGACCTGGGGGCAGAAGGTGTGTCACTGCGTGAGGTCCGGTGGGCTGAGGTGAGGCCCTTGGTTCGGTTCCATCCTGCGCCACATTGGTCGGCTCGTGACACATTTAGGGAGACCCATGGAGGACTAGTCGTACAAGACAAAGATAGCAGAGTCGTGAAGGACTCTATGTCCACTGACAAAGCCGGCTAGGATTCGTAACCCTAGGTCCTCAGACTAAGGTAACCCCTTATCTCTGATATTACGATTCATCTAACCTAACTTTAAGGGGCATCCTGCAGAATGCTTTGCTAGAATCATACTCATCAATTAAGAGAGGTGGATACTGATATGTCTCCAACCTATCTATAATTTTTGATTGTTCCATGCTATTATATTACCCTTTTGGATGTTTATGGGCTTTATTTTACACATTTATATCATTTTTTTGGACTAACCTACTAACCGGAGGCCCAGCCCATATTGCTGTTTTATTGTCTGTTCCAGTATTTCAAAGAAAAGGAATATCAAACGGAGTCCAAACGGAATGAAACCTTCGGCATCGTGATTTTTTGGAAGAATATGATCCTGGAGACTTGGAGTTCACGTCAGAAGATCCTCGAGGACTCCACGAGATAGGAGGGCGCCCCCCCTGTACGGCGCGCCCCCTGTCTCGTGGGCCCCTCGAGCACCTCCCGACCGACTTCTTTCGCCTATATAAGTCTACATACCCTAAAACCATCGAATATCAAGATAGATCGGGAGTTTCGCCGCCGCAAGCCTCTGTATCCACCAAAAACCTCTAGGGAGCCCGTTCCGGCACCCTGCCGGAGGGGGAACCCATCACCGGTGGCCATCTTCATCATCCTGGCGCTCTCCATGACGAGGAGGGAGTAGTTCACCCTAGGGGCTGAGGGTATGTACCAGCAGCTATGTGTTTGATCTCTCTCTCTCTCTCTCTCTCTCTCTCTCTCTCGTGTTCTCTCTATGGCACGATCTTGATGTATCGCGAGCTTTGTTATTATAGTTGGATCTTATGATTTTTCTCCCCCTCTACTCTCTTATGATGAATTGAGTTTCCCTCTTGAAGTTATCTTATCGGATTGAGTCTTTATGTGAGAACACTTGATGTATGTCTTGCCGTGTTTATCTGTGGTGACAATGGGATATCACGTGCTACTAGATGTATGTTTTGGTGACCAACTTGCGGGTTCCGCCCATGAACCTATTGATAGGGGTTGGCACACGTTTTCTTGACTCTCCGGTAGAAGCTTTGGGGCACTCTTTGAAGTACTTTGTGTTGGTTGGATGAATCTGAGATTGTGTGATGCATATCGTATAATCATGCCCACGGATACTTGAGGTAACAATGGAGTATCTAGGTGACATTAGGGTTTTGGTTGATTTGTGTCTTAAGGTGTTATTCTAGTACGAACTCTTTTATAGATTGGTATGAAAGAATAACTTTGAGGTGGTTTCGTACCCTACCATAATCTCTACGTTTGTTCTCCGCTATTAGTGGATTTGGAGTGACTCTTTGTTGCATGTTGAGGGATTGTTATATGATCTATTTATGTTATTATTGTTGAGAGAACTTGCACTAGGGAAATTATGAACCATAGGCCTTGTTTCCTATCATTGCAATACCGATTGTGCTTACTTTTACCATTAGTTACCTTGCTGTTTTTATTATTTTAGATTACAAAAACCTATATCTACTATCTATATTGCACTTGTATCACCATCTCTTCGCCGAACTAGTGCACCTATACAATTTTCCATTGTATTGGGTGTGTTGGGGATACAAGAGACTTTTTGTTATTTGGTTGCAGGGTTGTTTGAGAGAGACCATCTTCATCCTACGCCTCCCACGGATTGATAAACCTTAGGTCATCCACTTGAGGGAAATTTGCTACTGTCCTACAAACCTGTGCACTTGCAGGCCCAACAACGTCTACAAGAAGAAGGTTGTGTAGTAGACATCAAGCTCTTTTCTGGCGCCGTTGCCGGGGAGGCTAGGTAAGCGGCACTCACTCACACCCCATCAACTAAGTTCTTTTCTGGCGCCGTTGCCGGGGAGGTGAGTGCTTGAAGGTATATCTTTAGATCTTGCAATCGAATCTTTTTGTTTCTTGTTTTATCACTAGTTTAGTCTATAAAAGAAAACTACAAAAAAATGGAGTTAAGTTTGTCTCATACACTTCGTCTTTTTAATATATTTCGCGAGAATGATGGAAAGGAAAATCGTGCTCAAGTGCTAGAAGAAGAATTACATAGAATGTTTGGTACTAAATCTTTGAATGATGAGCATGATTGCAATGTTGTTAGTATGAATTCCTTGAATATCCATGATGCTAATGATATGCAAAGCCACAAGCTTGGGGAAGCTATGTTTGATGAATTTTTTGTCCCCTAAGTTTTGATGAGCAAATTTATTATGATGAAAGCATGCCTCCTATTTATGATTATTATATTGATGAAAGTGGATTTGGAGAGGTCATGACTTTATTTAGTGATGATTCTACTATTTCGGAAGAGGTTCCAATTGATTATGAGAACAAAGTTGCTATCTATGATGATTATTGTGATGACTTGTATGCTATTAGGAATAATGATAACCATGAAACTTGTCATCATGATTTTAGTTTTCAATTGGATTATGCCTCACATGATAATTATTTTGTTGAGTTTCTCCCGATACTATTCATGAGAAGAAATTTGCTTATGTGGAGAGTAGTAAATTTTCTATGCTTGTAGATCATGAAAAGAATGCTTTAAGTGCTGGTTATATTGTTGAATTTATTCATGATGCTACTGAAAATTATTATGAGGGAGGAATATATGCTTGTAGGAATTGCAATAATATCAAGTTTCCTCTCCATGTGCTTAAAATTTTGAAGCTATGCTTGTTTTACCTTCCTACGCTAGTTGATTATTGTTCCCATAAGTTGTTTGCTCATAAAATCCCTATGCATAGTAAGTGGTTTAGACTTAAATGTGCTAGTCATATGCTTCATGATGCTCCCGTTATGTTTCAATTCTTATCTCTTATGTGAGCATCATTGAAATCATCATGCCTAGCTAGGGGCATTAAACGATAGCGCTTGTTGGGAGGCAACCCAATTTTATATTAGTTTCTTGCTTTTTGGTTCTGTTTAGGAATAAATAATCCATATAGCTTCTGTTTAGATGTGGTTTTTTGTTTTAATTAGTGTTTGTGCCAAGTAGAACCTTTGGGAAGACTTGGGTGAAGTCTTTATGATCATGCTGTAAAAAACAGAAACTTTCACGCTCACGAGATTAGCTTCAACTTTTTACTGGAAAGTGATATTTAGTTGATTCTTTTTTAAGATGATTACTATACAAATTCCTCAGGTCCAAAAATTTATTTTAGAATTTTTGGAGTTCCATAAGTTTGCGTTAGTTACAGATTACTACAGACTGTTCTGTTTTTGACAGATTCTGTTTTCATTGTGTTGTTTGCTTATTTTGATGAATCGATGGCTAGTAAAATAGTTTATAAACCATAGATAAGTTGGAATACAGTAGGTTTAACACCAATATAAATAAATAATGAGTTCATTACAGTACCTTGAAGTGGTGTTTTGTTTTCTTTCGCTAACGGAGCTCACGAGTTTTCTGTTAAGTTTTGTGTTGTGAAGTTTTCAAGTTTTGGGTAAAGATTCGGTGGACTATGGAATAAGGAGTGGCAAGAGCCTAATGTTGGGGATGCCCAACGCACCCCAAGGTAATATTCAAGGATAACCAAGAGCCTAAGCTTGGGGATGCCCCGGAAGGCATCCCCTCCTTCGTCTTTGTTCATCGGTAACTTTACTTGGAGCTATATTTTTATTCGCCACATGATATGTGTTTTGCTTGGAGCGTCATTTTATTTTGTTAGTATTTGCTTGCTGTTATTTATAATAATGTTTTGCATCTTTAGTTTTAATAAAAATGTCAAGGATAGCCTTTGCATGCTTATTTTGCTAGTATACATGTTGCTGTTTGAAAACAGAAAGTTTACCTCTGTTGCAAAAATTCCCTAGAAAAGTAAGAGAGTGGAATAATGTCAAATATTTTTGCATATTGAGCTCTGATAAATTTATTACAGTGGGAATTTTAGTTCATAATTTTTGGAGTTAGGGAAGTATTGATACTCTTGCAATTTTCACAGACTGTACTGTTTTGGCAGATTGCTGTTATGTTTGCATTGTTTGCATATGTTTGCTTATTTAATGGTTCTATTTGAGGATAGGAGTATTAAATATTCAGAGGCATTTAGTATTCAATGTTGAATAATAATTTTCGTGATTTGTTACAGTAGAAAATGATAAGGTTTTGCATTGGTTTATACTAACCTATCTCACGAGTTCTTGTTGAGTTTGTTGTGAATGAAGCTTTTGATAAAAAGAGAAACCATGATATGAGAGGAATTAAGGAGACACAAAAGTTCAAGCTTGGGGATGACCAAGGCACCCCAAGATAATATTTCAAGAAGTCTCAAGCATCTAAGCTTGGGGATGCCCCGGTAGGCATCCCACCTTTCTTCTTCAACAACTATCGGTTAGTATCGGTTGAGCCTAAGTTTTTGCTTCTTCACATGAGTTGTGCTATCCTTGCAATGTCATTTTATTTTGCTTTTATTGCTGTTTGAATACAATACCAAGATCTGAAATTCTTTAATGTTAGAGAGTCTTCACATAGTTGCACAATTATTCGACTGCTCATTGATCTTTACTTATATCTTTCGGAGTAGTTTATCATTTGCTCTAGTGCATCACTTATATCTTTTAGAGCACGGTAGTGGTTATATTTTGTACAAATTGCTAGTCTCTCATGCTTCACTTATATTATTTTGAGAATCTTTTAGAACAGCATGGTATTTGCTATGGTTACAAAGTTGGTCCTAGAATGATGAGCATCCAAGTTGGGTATAATAAAAACTACCATAGGAGGTGAACTGGATGCTATGATCAATTTGATAGTTGATAATTGTTTTGAGATGTGGAGGTAGTGATATTAAAGTCATGCTAGTTGGGTGATTATGAATTTAAAGAATGCTTGTGTTTAAGTTAGCAAGTCCCGTAGCATGCACGTATGGTTAAAGTTGTGTAACAAATTTGAAATATGAAGTGTACCTGGCTTGTGCATCCTTATGAGTGGCGGTCGGGGACGAGCGATGGTCTTTTCCTACCAATCTATCCCCCAAGGAGCATGCGCGTAGTGCTTGATTTTTGTTGACTTCTAAATTTTTGCAATAAGTATATGAGTTCTTTTTACTAATGTTGAGTCCATGGATTATACGCACTTTTACCTTTCCGCCTTTGCTAGCCTCTTGATTACGTGCATTGCCCTTTCTCACCTTGAGAGTTGGTGCAAACTTAGCGGTGCATCCAAACCCGTGATACGATCGCTCTATCACACATAAGCCTCATTATATCTTCCTCAAAACAGCCACCATACCTACCTATTTATGGCATTTCCATAGCCATTCCGAGATATATTGCCATGCAACTTTCCACCGTTCCGTTTATCATCATTATGACATACATTACTTTTGTCATATTGCCATTGCATGATCATGTAGTTGACATCGTATTTGTGGCAAAGCCACCATGCATTATTTTTCATACATGTCACTCTTGATTCATTGCACCATCCCGGTACACCGCCGGAGGCATTCATATAGAGTCATATCTTGTTCTAGTTTCGAGTTGTAATTCATATGTTGTAATCAATAGAAGTGTGATGATCATCATTATTAGAGCATTAACCAAAGAAAAAAAAAAGAAAGGCCAAAAGAAAAAAAAGAAAGGCCCCAAAAAAAAGAAAAAAGAAAAAAGAAAAAAGAAAAGAAAGAAAAAAATAAAAAAAAGGAAATGTTACTATCTCTTTTTCCACACTTGTGCTTCAAAGTAGCACCTTGTTCTTCATGTAGAGAGTCTCATATATTGTGCTTCAAAGTAGCACCATGTTTTTCATATAGTGAGTCTCATAAGTTGTCTTTTTCATACTAGTGGGAATTTTTCATTATAGAACTTGGCTTGTATATTCCTACGATGGGCTTCCTCAAATGCCCTAGGTCTTCGTGAGCAAGCAAGTTGGGTGCACACCCACTAGTTTTCTTTTGTTGAGCATTCATTTATAGCTCTAGTGCATCCGTTGCATGGCAATCCCTACTCCTCATGTTGACATCAATTGATGGGCATCTCCATAGCCCGTTGATTATCCTCGTCAATGTGAGACTTTCTCCTTTTTTGTCTTCTCCACACAATCCCCATCATCATATTCTATTCCACCCATAGTGCTATATCCATGGCTCACGCTCATGTATTACGTGAAGGTTGAAAAAGTTTGAGATTATTTAAGTATGAAACAATTGCTTGGCTTGTCATCGGGGGTATAGAAGTTGGGAACATCTTTGTGTGACGAAAATGAAGCATAGCCTAACTATATGATTTTGTAGGGATGAACTTTCTTTTGCCATGTTATTTTGAGAAGACATGATTACTTTGATTAGTATGCTTGAAGTATTACTATTTCTTTTATCAATATGAAATTTTATTTTGAATCATTTGGATCTGAACATTCATGCCACAATAAAGAAAATTACATTATGAATTATGGTAGGTAGCATTCCACATCAAAAATTTCTTTTTTATCATTTACCAACCCGAGAACGAGCAGGAATTAAGCTTGGGGATGCTTGATATGTCTCCAACATATCTATAATTTTTTATTGTTCCATGCTATTATATTACCCCTTTTGGATGTTTATGGGCTTTATTTTACACATTTATATCATTTTTTGGGACTAACCTACTAACCGGAGGCCCATCCCATATTGCTGTTTTATTGCCTGTTTCAGTATTTCGAAGAAAAGGAATATCAAACGGAGTCCAAACGGAATGAAACCTTCGGCATCGTGATTTTCTGGAAGAATATGATCCTGGAGACTTGGAGTTCACGTCAGAAGATCCTCGAGGACTCCACGAGATAGGAGGGCACGCCCCCCTGTAGGGCGCGCCCCCTGTCTCGTGGGCCCCTCGAGCACCTCCCGACCGACTTCTTTCGCCTATATAAGCCTACGTACCCTAAAACCATCGAATATCAAGATAGATCGGGAGTTCCGCCACCGCAAGCCTCTGTAGCCACCAAAAACCTCTCGGGAGCCCGTTAGGCACTCACGAGGGGGAACCCATCACCGTGGCCATCTTCATCATCCTGGCGCTCTCCATGACGAGGAGGGAGTAGTTCACCCTCGGGGCTGAGGGTATGTACCAGTAGCTATGTGTTTGATCTCTCTCTCGTGTTCTTTCTATGGCATGATCTTGATGTATCGCGAGCTTTGTTATTATAGTTGGATCTTATGATTTTTCTCCCCCTCTACTCTCTTGTGATGAATTGAGTTTCCCTCTTGAAGTTATCTTATCAGATTGAGTCTTTATTTGAGAACACTTGATGTATGTCTTGCCGTGTTTATCTGTGGTGACAATGGGATATCACGTGCTACTTTATGTATGTTTTGGTGACCAACTTGCGGGTTCCGCCCATGAACCTATGCATAGGGGTTGGCACACGTTTTCTTGACTCTCCGGTAGAAGCTTTGGGGCACTCTTTGAAGTACTTTGTGTTGGTTGGATGAATCTGAGATTGTGTGATGCATATCGTATAATCATGCCCATGGATACTTGAGGTGACAATGGAGTATCTAGGTGACATTAGGGTTTTGGTTGATTTGTGTCTTAAGGTGTTATTCTAGTACGAACTCTTTTATAGATTGATCCGAAAGAATAACTTTGAGATGGTTTCATACCCTACCATAATCTCTACGTTTGTTCTCCGCTATTAGTGGCTTTGGAGTGACTCTTCGTTGCATGTTGAGGGATTGTTATATGATCTATCTACGTTATTATTGTTGAGAGAACTTGCACTAGTGAAAGTATGAACCCTAGGCCTTGTTTCCTATCATTGAAACACCGTTTGTGCTCACTTTTACCATTAGTTACCTTGCTGTTTTTATTATTTCAGATTACAAAAACCTATATCTACTATCTATATTGCACTTGTATCACCATCTCTTCGCCGAACTAGTGCACCTATACAATTTGCCATTGTATTGGTTGTGTTGGGGATACAAGAGTCCTTTTGTTATTTGGTTGCAGGGTTGTTTGAGAGAGACCATCTTCATCCTACGCCTCCCACGGATTGATAAACCTTAGGTCATCCACTTGAGGGAAAATTGCTACTGTCCTACAAACCTGTGCACTTGCAGGCCCAACAACGTCTACAAGAAGAAGGTTGTGTAGTAGACATCAGATACAATGCGTGAGAGACAGGCCTAAAGATAATGTGCGTGCGGGAGACACGCATGCATGTCTATGTATATAGAAAGTGTCGATGGGGATTGTGCGTGTGTATGCTTGTGAGAGGAAGAGTGCTTGTGATAAAGGTTAATGAAAACAGTCGTAAATGGTTGAGAGATGGAGGGAGGGTTATATCGAGAGCATGTCTGCAAGAAAGACACCTCGGGAGAGAGTGTGTGAGCATGTGTGAGAGACCACCGATGGATATACACCGTGTGCGCGTATGTGTGAGAGAGAAAGTCAGCGTGTCGGTGTACTAGAGTAGGGGTACCCTAGTATCCCGAACTCGTGCACGGGCAGTTGCAGCACCCCGCGGCAGGGCTGGCCTAGTGACCGCCAAGGTCCTCCGCGGCTCCTTTGGAGCCATTCAAGAACAAAGTATTCAAGGCCCCGGCAAGAGGAGCTTGCCGGGAAGGCCACTCAAGGCATGAAGGAAACAAGACCCCGGCAAGAGGAGCTTGCCGGGAAGGCTTGGTGAGCGACAAGCTCCCGAGAGCGACAAGGATTCAACCGCGGCAAGGTGCTTGCCGCGCAGCAACAACTCTCTTCATCTCCGCTCCGGCTCATCCATCAGCGTGTCGCCATGGGGCCATTCCAGCGCGTGCGTGTCAAGAAGCTGTAGCCAACGGGAGCAGCGATAAGCGGGCCGACAAGCTTACCATCGTGGCAAATGGTGGTGCACTTGGCGGTCCTGTTGCCTTTGTTTAGGCGGCGAGGGGCGGGCATTTATTGATCTTGTCCCTTGCCGTCGAGTTAGTATAATGCATCGTACCTTTGTACAAGTCGGTGTACCAACTCTGTTTTCCCATTTTTCCCTCGTTTACGTTGCCACTGTGGTGACCCCTTGAGCCTATAAAAGGAGGCCCATGTGCAGCGTAGAAAGGGTTCGGTTCATTCGGCTCATACGAGACCACACTCACTCAGGCTAGGTTTTGTAGCTCTCATTGCTCCCTAGCAAGAACACAATACAATCAACCAAGCAGCAGTAGGAGTATTATCTCTCTGGAGAGCTCCGAAGCTGGGTAAACTGCTCGTGTGCATCGCCTCGATCTGCTCTTCGTGCAATCTCCGCCCCCCACCGAACCACAAGGGACTCGGTCCCATAGGTGTTCGTGGGTACGATCAGCCTCCCCGACATCTTTGGCGCGCCAGGTAGGGGTGCGTCGAGGCTGTGTGAACCTGATCCGGCGTTCACACGAGCAACTTCTTCATCATCTTCATCAACATGCCACCGAAGAAGAAGGCTTTGGCGGCAACAGAGCCGTCGCGTCAAACCCACCACCACGAAGGACGAGTGGAGGGAAGACGCTGGCGGAGGAACGGGCGTCGGCGAGGAGCCCACGACGCTGCCAAGTCCAAGGACAAGGCGGCGCAAACCTCGGCGTCCGGATCGTCGCGTCCATCTCAGAAGCGGGACCGACAACGTCATGGTGCTCGCAGCACCATACGTTAATTGAGCCGTGATCAAGCTGGTGGATCGAGGATGCTCAAGAGCAGCTCGCGCGCCAACAAGCTGGTGCGGCGGGCACGATCGCCTGGACGGGATGCTGCTCCTTCTAAAGTATTTAGAAGTCCGAGCACATCCCGCTCCTCGCACCGTTCGCCATTACCGCCCACCACCCAAGCGGAAGCTTTGGCGCGGGCTCAACCACTCCTGGACTACCCTCCAACGGCTGACAAGGTCGACGAATGGAGGGCCACCATCCAAAGTCTCATCGGCTTTGCCAACAGCGACGTCCCGCGGCAACCAAGCACATCGCAGCCGCGGCAAGGCGACAAGGCACGAGCCGGTGGCGACGAAACCTGCGGGGGTGCAACCACCATGCACTCCCCTTCCGGAAGGCCAAGATCGCCGACTCGTCGGATCCACCTCGACAGCGACTCCACCGCGTCGTCGGATCCGCGAGCTCGTCGCGACCAGCGCCAAGTTCTTCAAGAACGACAACAAGAAGACGCTCGAACCCGCATCGAGCACCGAAGAGAAGCGCGGCGTCAATCCGACCAGCGCGCTGGGCCCGCTGTTGACATGCAAGCGCCAGGGGAACCAGGTGACTTGCCGTACGCGGTAGGTTGCCCTGCGTTCACTCGTGAGCTGCGGCAAGTCCAATGGCCCGACAAGAAAAACTTCAAGCGGATGTGCGGAGAAGTATGATGGCGGGGCGCATCCATCGGAGTTCCTCGGCATCTACACCATCGCTGTGCAGCTGCGGGGGGCGAGACGACAAGATCCTCGCCAACTACTTCCCGCTGGTACTCAAGCCAAATGTCAGATCTTGGCTCATGCACTTGCCGGACAGCTTCATATCTTCTTGGGCAGATTTGTGCCATCGGTTTGTCGGCGCCTTCACGGTGCCACAAGCCTCATGGCCAAGAGAGTGACCTTCACCCGCCGCCTGGAAGGAAGGAGAGTCCCTGCGCAAGTTCATTCAAAGATTCAGCCGCGTGCACTACAACATCCCAGATGTCCACCCTGCCGCGGTGATCAGCGCATTTCATCAGAATGTGCGGAACCGCAGGATGAGGGAGGAGATGGCGATGTGCAAAGTCAAGGGCGTCGATGAGCTATATGCTCGGGCCGACAAGTGTGCACGCGTCTTTGAGGAAGGAGGAGACTCGGGAGAGAATCTGAAGGAGGATCGGCGGTGAGGAGACCGCCCGGCAAAGAAGAGTCGGCGGAACAACAGAAGAAGAAGAGCAAAGAGGTACTAGTTGTCGAGCAGTCCGGCAACGGAGGTGGCGCCAAGAAAGCCAAGGTTGGTGGCTCCGGCAAGGAAGTTGCCGCTGACACCGACCACCAAGCTGTGGCAGCCGCCGACAAGCAGGACAGCTCCAACAAACCGTACTGCAAGATTCACCGCACCAAGGGCCATGACCTCCAGAGCTGCAAGAAAGTCGAGCAGCTTGTTGAACAGCAGAGGGCTGAGTACGAGCGGAGAGACAAGGAGAAGGCCCAGGAAGGTGCTGCGGCAGCTAGCAAGAAGCGACCCGCCCGGGGAGGACGCCGCGGCAAGGCCAAGCAGCGGCAAGGAGACAGACCTCCCCACGGCCGCAACAAGGATGAAGACGACGACGATGACGAAGATATGGAAGACGATGAAGCTGATGAGCAGGAGTTTCAGAAAGCAACGGAGGTCCTCTACGTTGACGGTGGTGCTTCTCTGCATACCTCGCACCGCCAACTCAAGCAATGGATGCCGGAGGTTAATGCAGCAGAACCATCCATAGAGTCACGCAAGCCTCTGAAGTGGTCCAGCACGCCCATCATCTTTGATAATTGAGGACCACCCTGATCGCATAACTGCGGTCGGGTGCTTGCCGATGTTGGTCTCACCAACTATCTGCAACCTCAAGGTCACTAAGATGTTGGTTGACGGCGGGGCCGGCTTGAACCTGATCTCCTCTGCAGTGCTCCAGAAACTTCAGATCCCTGACAGCGAGCTCGAAGAGACTGGCACTTTTCAAGGAATCAACCCAGGAAGGAGCAAGCCGAAAGGGAAGATCACGTTGCCGGTAACATTTGGCAGCGAGCTAAACTTCAGGACTGAGAGGGTCACGTTCGACGTCGCTGATTTTCCATTGCCCTACAATGGAATACTTGGCCGTCCGGCACTCGCCAAGTTCATGGCAGCCTCTCATTATGCATACAACCTACTCAAGATGCCCGGCCCGATAAGTGTCATTTCTGTTCATGGCGATAAGAAAGATGCTCTCATTTGCGCCAACAAGATTTACCGAGAAGCAGCAGCTGCGACAGATAGCAAATCACTTGCCGCCGAAGCTCCCGGGGGGAAGAAGGAGACCACTTTGTCCGGCAAGAGCTCTTATGCCCACTCCGGCAAGCGCACCTCTTCGGAGTGCTGCGCTACCGTCGAGGACGCACCATCGAGCTCCACCGGCAAGTGCAAGAAGATGATGGCAGCTCCGCCGAAAACCAAGAAGGTTCCCGCCAAGGAGGACGGTACTGGTGGTACCTTCACCATCAGTGCCACACTTGACCCTAAATAGGAAGGCGCGCTCATTGCTTTCCTGCGGGCGAATGTCAACGTGTTTGCATGGAAACCGTCTGACATCCCCGGTGTTCCCAGGAAAGTGATTGAGCATCACCTAGCTGTCTGTCCTCATGCGCGGCCCGTCAAGCAAAAAGTCAGGAAACAGGCAATGGAGCGCCAAGAATTCATAGCAGAAGAGATCAAGAAATTGGAAGCAGCAGGCCTTGTTAGAGGAGTGCTCCATCCCACGTGGTTGGCCAATCCGGTAATTGTACGAAAGGCAAATGGGAAATGGAGACTATGTATCGACTTCACAGATGTTAATAAAGCTTGTCCCAAAGACCCATTTCCCTTGCCGCGTATAGACCAGATTGTTGACTCCACGGCTGGATGTGATTTGCTTTCATTTCTTGATGCATATTCAGGATATCATCAGATCTTCATGGCAGAAGAGGATGAAGAGAAAACCGCATTCATTACCCCATGTGGCACATACTGCTTTATACGGATGCCTTTTGGGTTGAAGAATGTTGGTTCAACGTTTGCAAGAGTAGTCCATGACGCTTTTGAGCCGCAAATGCACAGAAATGTTGAAGCTTATATGGATGACATAGTGGTCAAGAGCAAGGACAAAGCAACTCTGGTTCAAGATTTGGATGAGACCTTTGCAAACCTGCGCAAGATTAACCTCAAGCTCAACCCCGAGAAGTGCGTGTTTGGAGTCCCTTCCGGCAAGCTTCTCGGGTTCTTCGTGTCTCAGCGAGGAATTGAAGCCAATCCCGACAAGATCAAGGCCATTGAGCAGATTGAAGCACCAAAGCGCGTCAAGGATGTAAGAAGGCTTGCCGGTTGCGTGGCTGCTCTCAGCAGGTTTATCTCTAGGTCAGCTGAACGCGCCTTGCCATTTTCAAGATTTTGAAAAAGGCAGGTCCAATGAAATGGACTCCCGAAGCAGAGGCTGCGTTGCAGGACTTAAAGAGGTACCTGTCCTCCACTCCAATACTTGTCGCACCTAAGCCACAAGAGAAGTTGCTGCTATACATAGCGGCAACCAATCAAGTGGTTAGTGCTGCGTTAGGAGCGGAAAGGGAGGCAGATGATGAGCCGCAACCGAGGCAGATGCATCCAGCGACAAGCGTGGGGCTTCGCCGTCAAGCTCTGGTCCCGACAAGGACGGATCTGCGCAGGATTGCGAGAAGATGCGAAAAGGATGGTGCAGCGGCGTCTACTTTGTCGGTTCCCTTCGCAGGGGCTAGGTCAAGGTATTCGGTGTGCGTAAATTGCTTTTGGCCTTCTCATGGCCTCGAAAGCTGCGCCATTACTTCCAAGCACATGAGATAACAGTTGTCACTCGCTTTCCTCGAAGAGGATATTGCAAAATCCGAAGCGGCAGCAGGATTGTCGAGTGGCCTTTGGAACTATCAAGCTTTGGCCTCAAATTTGAAAGCACTTCAACTATCCAAAGCAGAGCATTGGCAGAGTTTATAGCAGAGTGGACGCCAACACAAGATGAAGAAATTCCAGAGACGAGCATCCCCGTCAAGGAGGCAAGTAAAGAGTGGCTGATGTACTTTGATGGTGCCTTCTCGCTGCAAGGCGCCGGTGCCGGCGTGCTGCTTATTGCACCCACCGGAGAGCATCTCAAGTACATAGTCCAAATGCACTTTCCCAAGGAGCAAGCAACAAATAATACTACAGAGTATGAAGGTTTGCTTGCCGGTCTCATAATTGCGGTAGACCTTGGGATCAAGAAGCTCATTGTCAGGGGTGACTCGCAGCTTGTCGTCCGCCAAGTGAACAAAGATTATCAGAGCCCGTTGATGGAAGCCTACGTTGATGAAGTGAGAAAGCTAGAGGAGCACTTTGAAGGCCTGCAAATGGAACATGTTCCAAGAGCTCGAATGATATTGCCGATGGCTTTGTCAAAGTGCGCCAGCCTCAAGTTACACGTGGAACCAGGAATTTTTGTGCTCAAGCTGACTCAACCAACTGTAACACCATCAACCGGACAGAACAAGAAGAGGAAGTTGGTTTCTGGTGACTACTTTCCGGCAGAGCTCCTTGAAGCCGCCGCCAAGGAAGTCCCCAAGATCAACACCGAGAGTGCTGAGGAGCAGTCTGCTCCGACAAGCCATAGGGTTTGTTTCGTTGAAGCAGACGCTCCCGACAAGTTTTGCTCCGGCAGGCTTGCCGGGGATCATCAAGCTCGGCTGAACCGCAGGTTCTTGCCGTGGAAGCTAATGTTCCCGCAGCAGCAGATGTGCCTTTAGTCCTTGTTGTCAAGCCGCAAGCTCCAACATGGGCGCAGCAGATCGTCCATTTCCTTCAGACAGGAGAACTTCCCGAAGAGCAAGAAGAAGCAGAAAGAGTAGCCCGGCGTGAAAGTATGTACCGGTTTGTCGACAAAGACTGTCTGTAAGAAGACTCAACGGTGTGAAATTGAAGTGCATTTGTCGGGAAGATGGACAAAAGCTGTTGGCAGAGATACACGGAGGCATATGTGGTCACCACATTGGCACAAGAGCACTTGCCGGCAAAGCTTTCCGGCAAGGTTTCTTCTGGCCGACAGCCCTCCAAGATGCAACTGCACAAGTAACCAAGTGTGAAGCGTGCCAGTTCCATTCAAAGCAGATACACCAACCAGCTCAAGCTCTCCAGACAATCCCTTTATCCTGGCCATTTTCGGTCTGGGGGCTCGACATCCTCGGCCCCTTCCCCCGAGCTATCGTGGGCTTTGAGTACTTGTACGTTGCAATCGACAAGTTCACAAAGTGGCGGAAGTGGAAGCGATGAGGAAGGTGACGGCGCGATCGGTGATCAAGTTCTTCAGTCAATTGTTTGCCGTTTTGGGATTCCTAACAGGATCATCACCGACAATGGCACACAATTCCCAGTCGCACCTTCATGTAGTCGTCCAAGATCTTGGCGCCAAGGTCCGCTTTGCTTCATTGCTCATCCGAGAAGCAACGCTCAGCGAGAGGGCAAATCTTTGAAGTGCTGCGAGGACTCAAGACCAGAACTTTTGACAGGCTGCGCAAGTGCGGAAGAAAGCTGGATTGAGGAGCTGCGGTGATTCTTTGGTCGATCAGACGACGCCAAATCGAGCCACCGCCGGACACCTTTGCTCTAGTATATGAAGCGAGGCAGTTCTCCCCACGGAACTCAGATACGGGTCACCTCGAGTACTCGCTTATGATGAGCTTGAGCAAGAGCGTTGCGACAAGATGATCGCTGCTCCTCGAGGAGGATCGTCTTCAGCTCTTTGACGAGCCGCTCGTTACCAGCAAGCTTTGCGCCGCTACCATAGCCGCAAAGTTAGTGCCAGAAGCTTCGAGGAAGGCAACCTTGTTCTTCGGCGCGTTCAGTCCGCCAATAATTCCAACAAGTTGTCGCCGAAGTGGGAAGGCCCTTATCTGGTGAAACGGGTCACTAGGCCTGGCGCTGTCCGCCTTGAGACCGAAGATGGTGTTCCGGTGAGCAACTCCTGGAATATAGAGCATCTTCGTAAGTTTTACCCGTTCCGGCAACCACCCTTTTTGTACAAGTCTTGCCGATGTTGCATGTAATCCTTTGTACAAAGCCGGGCGCAGACCCCGTGCATCAGTAAAGCTCATGTGTTGCGCACAACTTGTCGATTTCATGCTTTCATTATTATTTTGCATGTGTTATCTGACATTTTGTGCAGCATCCATACCCGGTAAGCGATAGCGAGCCACCAGGCTCCATAACTTTATTTTCTCTTCTTTCTTCTCAAAAGAAAGGAAGGTTCCTCCGCCCACAAGTTAGCCGGGGGGGAAGGAGAAGATAATGGTGTGGGCCCACAAGCGTCACTCGAGAAAGTTTCGTCTTACCGGGAAACAAACGACAGAAAAGCTAAGTTACCTAAGCTTGAGTAATCAGTTTTTAAATTTTTAAGTTATCTTCCTCGAAAGATAGTACTTTGTATGGAAAACCTGTGCGCGAAGGAACCAACTCGTAGCTAGTTTGCGCCCTTACTTTGTTTCGAGTCCGCTCAACAACTTAAGTGAGCTGCAACTAGTTGCGACAAGGTTGCTTGTCGGAGGCGGCACCGCTTGAGAAGTTGCTTGACGTTCGCACTCAGCTTTCATGACAAAGGTGCCCGCACCGACAAGTTCCAAAGCGAGGGCATGCAGACATACAAAGGAAGGAATCAAGTAAAGGAAATAACATTGCAACCGTTGCCTAAGATAGAGTATATTACAAAAATAACTTGTCGCAGATCTAATAAATTGTTCTAAACATGATCAGCAACGAGAAGGGAAAGATAAACTTGGCGGCCTAGTCCACGCGGTCGCCATCAACCCTCTTGACTCCGCTCACCACGTCCCACGATGGGTGCGATAAGGGCCTTGAGTGCTTCGACGTCGCGATCGGCGGCGAGGACTTGAGGGCGTTGGCGGGCGGCGCTGGATTGCGGAAGGCCACCTTCATCAAGACCTTCCGAGAGCCGGCGCAGATTTGGCGTGACTCGTCGGCCAGCTGCTTTGGGATCTCCTCCGAAGCGCTGGAGACCCGTCACCACGCCTTGAAGAAACAGCTGAGCTTGGCGCTGGGTTGAAAGCGCTCGTCGGTGAAGTACCCGAGATCCACCATCCCAGCTCTATCGGCTCATTGTTGATGGCGGCGGCAGATATCTACAAGACTCTCCGTCCGGTGCATCACGTTATCTCTGAAGGTATCTGGCGGTCACAGCATTCGCCAAGCAGCTCTTCGTTGGCCTTGATCTTCTCAACAAACCCACTTCCCGCTCCTTGGCGCCGTCCGGCGTCTCGTCAAGGTGGCCAGCTTCAGCTCAAGATCCGCCTTTGAGTCCTTGGCGGCGCCGAGCTCTTTGATCTTCTCGGTAAACGACCTCGCAACTTCGCCAAGAGTATAGGCGTCCTTCTCGCCTTCGCGCTTCAGCCGGTGACCTCCTCGTCGCTCTTACGGAGGTGGCCTCCAGCTCGCCACCCTCGTCTCCAATTCCTTCTTGGCGGCCTCGGCAGCTGAGGCGGCGTCCTTTGCCTCCTTGAGTGCTCCGCCAATTGATTGCTCGCGCTGCAAGATCTTCCTATAGCTATCGAGGTTGATCTTCGCTGCGCCACCACCTTCTTGCGCAGAGCTTCTCGCGGCAAGCCTTTGCTGCTCCTCGACCTCGGCCTTCTCCGGGATGAAGGCCGTGCGCCTCGGCAAGTTGCTCCAGCTCGCCACGTCCGGAGAGTTTCTTTGTTGGCGCGCCGGAGCTCTTCTGCGCGCTTCTCCATGTCAGCTCCCGCCCTCGCGGCAAGTGCTTCCCGCGACTCTAGCTTAGCTTGTCGGGCGCGGTAGAGCGACAGCAGCTTCTTCAGCAGCTGCTCCTCCACAGACTCGCCGCCGCTGCTGCTGCTTGGCGCGTCAACCAGCGACAGCCCAGCGGAGGCGAGCAGCTCCACGTCGAAGGTCTCTCCCTCGACCGGCGCCCTGGAGCTCGACGCCCATGGGAGCTTGATGAATACGCCGTCGCCGGCCTTCAGATAGGCGCGGGCTGGGGCTCTTCAGAACTGGCGCTGCATCGGTGGCGGAGGGATCGGCGGTCGGCGTGGCGCTGGCGCGCCTCGCGGCCTCGAGGTCGTCAAGACGATCACAGACCCTCCCAGCCTCTGCGCCAGCGGCCTTGGCGGACTCCTCGTCGGCGGACCCGTCGGCACCGGCCTCCTCCTCCATGTTGGCGGCGTCGTCATTATTGCCGCGCGCGTCCTCCTTGCCGGCAACCTCAGTCTCCATCGGCTCTCCGCGGATGGATCGACGATCGAAAAAGAAAGAACGATCAAGCAAGTGTTCAAAAGAAGACGAAGAAGAAAAGAACCCAAGGGAAATTTTCAGGCAAGGAGATTACCTGCGATGGGATCAGTGGCCGCGGTCTCCACCACCGGAGGGTCGCCGGCACTGCCCCTTGTCGGAGAAACTTCCCTTGAGCCTCCCTTGCCGGAGAGCGCTCCCTTGCCGGAGAATTCTCCCTTGGCGGCGTGGTTGAAGCAGACAGAACTTCGGGGGTGACTTCCGGGGCCTCCTGATGAGGCTGCTCTGCTCCTACACAAATAAACAAGTCAGATATCAGTAAAGGAGGAGCACCCATGCACACCGAACCGTAAGAGATAAACCAAACACTTACGCTGGGGGCTATGCTGGGGGCTGCTCTGAAGAAGGGTTGCCGGGTCCGGCAACGGGGTCTCAGACGCGCCTCCTGTCGCCGCGGGGGGATCGTCTTCGATGACTACCACCGGAGTCTTGGCTCTCTTCGACGCCCTCTGAGCCAGCGTCCTGAAGAAGGAAAGGCTTCAGAATGAAGCAAGTCAGACACAAGACAAAGCAACAAATCGAAGAATTACAAGTAACAGCGACAAGATCTTACTCTTCTTCTTCTTCTTCCTCGGAGCTGAGAGCGGAGAAGTCGAATTCCGCTCCGCCTCCGGTGCGACGAGCTGGAAGAGTAGGCTCCCTCGGACGTTTGGCGGGTGCGGGAGCCGTGGTTCCCGAAGACCCGCTCCGATTCTTTGTGGCGGCGAGGCGCTCCGCGGCAATAGAGCTTGTCACGGTAGAGCGGCGCATGTGGGCGAGACGGCTGTTAGCCCGTCTGCCGCCCGCCACTCTCCGGTCTTGCGGGCGCCTTCTTAGCTGGGCCGCTGGCTCCTCCCGCGGCAAGCTACTTGAAGGCGGAGGGAGGCGCCCTGGCTCGTTCGGCTCAGCGTCGGGCTCGGCCTGCTCCTCCTCGCCGGCAAACTCCTCTCGATCGGCAAGGCTTGCCGCCTCGGCTGCCTCTGCCTCCTCCACGGTGAACCCAAACACGCCAGTGGCGGCAGCTGCTGCCGCCTCTTCCAACCTTGTGGCAATGCGCACCATCTTTTGCTCGGTGGTGTCGCGGGTGAGCCACTTCTGCTCGTCGGCGCGGATCGGCACTTCTTCCAAGCTGTCGAAGAACTGCTGCACGACGTCGTCGGCGGGCTCTTGCCATGTTGGAACGATTCCATGGGAATCGCACAATGGCATCATCGCGCGGATGCGGTCAAGCGACGAGTTGTTGCACAAAGGCACGACCCCCCTCGGCAACATGAACCACTCGGGGTGATCTGCATCGTGCTTGAACAGCTCCAGCAGCATGGCATCCAGCTCCAAGACAGTGAAGTTCCAGTTGAGGCCCGGGCGCAGCCTCATGATGTCCGCGCGTTTTGGAACTCCCAAGCAGGCCTCCTCCTCTCCCGCAAGGGCGCAATCGGCGGCGAAGAAATCTGCGCCAACAGCGCCACGGTGAGCCCTGCATGCACGAGGCGCAAGATCCGAGTCACGGCAATCTTCAACTTTGCATCCTCCGGCGCCAAGTTGCTCCAATCGTTGCCGCGCACTATGGGAGATTGGCGCAGGGCAGTGAAAGGCTGCGGGTTCTCCTCTATGATCCAACACCAATCGGCTCTCCACTCCTCCCACTTGCTACGGAGCTCTCCTTCCAGATATGCTTCCTTCTTGCCGATCCTAGAGATCCAAGCAATCCCTCCGGCAAGTGGCTCTCCTCTCTCAACGCGGGGCATGAAGTAGTGGCGGAAAAGGGCTACATTTGGGTGGACTCCGACAAAGTTCTCGCAGAGGTGTGCGAAAACCGCCATGGTCAGGACAACGTTGGGAGTGAAATCAAGGAGGCGGAGGCCGTATGTGTTCATGATGTCGCAAAAGAATTCGGAAAAGGGCGGGCAGAGCCCGCGGTAGAAGAAAAGCGCGAAGAAGGGGTACCCGACGGAAACCTTCTCGGATGTGGCGGCGGAGATAACCCTCGTGCGCGGGTGCGCCCGCGTCTCCGTCGACCAGAAGAGGTAATACAGCTCTCGCAGCTCCTTTGCGTCGAGCAGGGGGTCGAAGGTGGCCCGCTCCTTCCGCAGCACCGCGAGCCGCTGCGCCTCGGCCGACTTCAAGCCTTTCCCCTTGTCGGATTTCGGAGCCATGGAGGTGGTGGAGGAGGCCGACGGCGTTGAGGGTGTTGGTGGCGATGGGGGGCGGGGCGTCGCTCTCTTCAGTCTTGAGAAGAAGGGGGGAGCGGCGGTGGTTTTTGAGATGTGACAGCAATGGCAGGGTGGGCGTCTTGCCCCTGTTTCCCCTGCTTATAAGGGGGGAGAGGGGGGCGGACGTTCCGCTTTTCCAATTAAAGAAAGCCCCCACGATCTCCCCCACGACGCCACGTTCGGCGCGTGCTGTTCGTGGGGGACGTGGTGGGTCTGGAGCGAGTAACGGCGCGATCTAGGCCGCGCGTGCCCGTGCACTATTTTGGGCCTGGCCCAACAGAGCTCGGCGCCGTGTGTGGCCCAGGCCCGGGGGCTCCTGTCGGTGTACTAGAGTAGGGGTACCCTAGTATCCCGAACTCGTGCACGGGCAGTTGCAACACCAGCGGCAGGGCTGGCCTAGTGACCGCCAAGGTCCTCCATGGCTCCTTTGGAGCCATTCAAGAACAAAGTATTCAAGGCCCGGCAAGAGGAGCTTGCCGGAAGGCCACTCAAGGCATGAAGGAAACAAGACCCGGCAAGAGGAGCTTGCGGGAAGGCTTGGTGAGCGACAAGCTCCCGAGGCGACAAAGGATTCAACGCGGCAAGGTGCTTGCAGCGGCAGCAACTCTCTTCATCTCCGCTCGGCTCATCCATCAGCGTGTCGCCATGGGGCCATTCCAGCGTGCGTGTCAAGAGCTGTGTAGCCAGCGAGGAGCAGCGATAAGCGGCGCCGACAAGCTTACCATCGTGGCAAGCGGTGGTGCACTTGACGGTCCTGTTGCCTGTTTAGGCGACAGGGGCGGGCATTTATTGATCTTGTCCCTTGCCGTCGAGTTAGGAATAATGCATCGTACAATGTACAAGTCGGTGTACCAACTACTGTTTTCCCATTTTTGCCCTCGTTTACGTTGCCACCTGTGGTGACCCCTTGAGCCTATAAAAGGAGGCCCATGTGCAACGTAGAAAGGGTTCGGTTCATTCGGCTCATACGAGACCACACTCACTCAGGCTAGGTTTTGTAGCTCTCATTGCTCCCTAGCAAGAACACAATACAATCAACCAAGCAGCAGTAGGAGTATTATCTCTCCGGAGAGCTCCGAAGCTGGGTAAACTGCTCGTGTGCATCGCCTGGATCTGCTCTTCGTGCAATCTCCGCCCCCCACCGAACCACAAGGGACTCGGTCCCATAGGTGTTCGTGGGTACTATCAGCCTCCCCGACACAGCGTGTGTGTGAGGAGAGGCCTATGGAGAGTGAATTTACATGTAAAAGACTGATGTACACATTGATTAAAAATATAAATTGTATCCAAATATTAGGATGGGATCATGATATTTGCAATTCGCATAAGGAACAGTCATTGACCCATCAGGCATCTATATTCTATCGAATTTGAGCATGTCTATGTTATTATTCGACATAATTGATCCATGGAGTTAGCATTTTGAACTTCAGATTGCATCGCTTTAGCAATCGAATAGAAATGTGAGTATAGTTCATGTTGTGTGTGTAAAGCACATTATGAATACGAAAGTTACACAATGAATATTATAAATAGCTAGCTGTGAACTAGCATACATTTGACTTCAACTTAAGGTGGTTTAAAAATTTGAATTCAACATGAAGTCCATTCAATTATTTGAATTCGATATCATGGCATTTGTAAATCATACCTAAATTATGGGGCACCAATCTTTGCTCTGTTTTTGTACATAATAGCATATATAGTCGTGTACAAAATAGATTCAAATTTACCTCCTCCATTCCAAAATAATTGTAGTTATAGGATTTTGAAGTGTCAAAATTTCAAAAAGAAGTGCGTAATTTAATGAGGTTTTCAAACATACAAGGTCAAATTTAACGTTGTCTATTTAGGTCAATCGTCAAAGTTCAAGAGTACTCTAAAACGTGAATGCTTCTGTTTAAAAACTTCGAACGAAGCGCCAAAAGAGCCTCTACTCTTCCGAAACCGCGTGAGACAATGTTTGGTAGAAGGAAATTAATTTTCTAACTCCGACCAGTGAAACCTACTGGCCCGACGTCCAAAGGTATAAACCGGGGTAGGTTTGTAGCTTCATCTAGACGCCACACAACTGCCTCCGAAAAACATTCATACACCATGGCCGCCTAAGCACACATGCGCTCGACCGAAATCGCTCCCGCCCACTATTTGGAACACTTGGGATTACCATCCTACCCCCGACCCGCAGTAGGTCCGAAATTTAAGAGGGGGGCAAAGTTTGTACTTACCCAAATTTCAAACTAGCGCGTCCCATTTGTTAAAAAAAACCAAAAACAAGCGCATCCCAGACCGAAACATGGTTCCCCCTTAGCTCCCCCCGCCCCCCCGTCCTATTCCCCATTCGTACTCCGTGGGCGCCAAAACTACCTCTCCACCAGCGAAACCCCGGCGTCCTCCTTCTGCCACCCCATCCCACCCATCAACCGCCGCCCTCCTCCAACACGCCGGAGCCAATACCTCGACGTCGCCGTCCACCGCGACTGCAACCGCAACGCCCTCCACGGCTAGTAGTTGAAGCCGAGGCCGAGCTGCCTCCAGGACGCCGACGTGCGCCGTACCCGAGCCAGTTCAACCATATCATCCTGCGCCTCACCGTTGCCGCTCCAACATTGCCACCGTCCACTGAATAGGAGCTTTTCCCGCTACGTCGTCCTTCGCCGCCTCAGATCTGCTTCCCCTCCGCCGATAGACAGCCACCGCAACACAGTCAACAATTTGGCCATGGGTTCGTCCAAGGCTCCACCCTCCTCCAAAACATCGTTTCCCCCAGTAAAAATAAGAAAATCACCGTGATATCTGGAGGACACATCACTGGCAACCGGAAATGGTACTCCTCTTCCCTTATTCGTGCAAATCTTACGTGTCTGCTTGCACGGTTTTCATCCCACAAAAGACACTAGTTGACCGCTTCTTCCTACACCTTCTTCCTGATACTAGATGTTCCTAGTAACTCGCGATGCACAAGCTTTCTCCTCATATACTATTTCACCTTAGCTAGAGGTTCGTCGCCCCCCTGGATTTCAATTCCTGTCAGTTGATTCCCAATTAAAGGAAGCATTCCACGGCGTAACAGGCGCTAGTCCGCCTATTACGCCATGGAAGCAGTGCCTCGGTGTTTATCTTAGGGGTGTGTGGGGCTAGGAGCTGTTGGCGCCGGATCTGGAGGTCGGCCGGGCTTAAAGGGATGGCCGGGGAGCGCTGCCAAGCACGGCGGTGGTGTGATACGTCCATTTTGCATCATATTTTCCTATTGTTATTTATAATGTTTTTATGCATAATAATGCTTTTTGGAGTAATTCTAATGCCTTTTCTCTCATAATATGCAAGGTTCACACAAACAGGGAGAATTCCGGCAGCTGGAAATCTGGACCAGAAAAAGCTATGTCAGGCTACCTATTCTGCACAACTCCAAATGAGATGAAACTTCATGAGGAATTTTTATGGAATAAATAAGAAATATTGGATCAAATAACTATCGGAGGGGCCCACCTGGTGAGCACAAGACACCAGGGTGCACCAGGCCCCCCAAGCGTTCCCTGGTGGGTTGTGCTCAGCCCAGCCCACCTCCGGTGCCCCTCTTCTGGTATATAAGTCATTTGGACCTAGAAAAAAAATGAGGAGAGGACTTTCGGGACGAAGCGCTGCCGTCTCGAGAGGGAACTTGGGCATGAGCACTTTTGCCCTCCGGTGGAGCGATTCTGCGGGGGAACTTCCCACTGAGAGGGGGAAATCATCTTCATCATCATCACCAACAACTCTCCCATCTTGGGGAGGGAAATCTCGATCATCATCTTCAACAGCACCATCTCCTCTCAAACCCTAGTTCATCTCTTGTGTTCAATCTTTGTACCTATAGATTGGTACTTGTAGGTGTAGTAGTGTTGATTACATCTTGTATTTGATACTATATGGTTTATTTGGTGGAAGATTATATGTTCATATCCAATATGCTATTTAATACCCCTCCGATCTTGAGCATGATTATTATTTGTGAGTAGTTACTTTTGTTCTTGAGGTCACGGGAGAAATCTTGTTTTTTGACCGTACACAGTAGGGAAAAACCCCACTGCAATTTTTATATTATGAAAACAAGCAGAGTACAAACAAACAAGGCTTGAGAAAAGCCCACAAAAAAAGAAAAACTAACCTAAAAAAAGCTAAAAGAACTCAAAGAAACTAAAAAAACTAAAACTACAAGAGCTACAGGACGAGGGTGTCCAACCAGGAACAGAAAGAAACTGAAAACTTCTCCTTAATTCTGAATTTGAGCAGGTGTAGTTCTGTGTGGAAAATGAACTTCCATCTATCAATGCTGGTTGGAATGTGATTGAAAATCTTGTCATTCCTGACTATCCAAATGGCCCAAGATGCAATGATAATGATCTCCATGGAAAAAGGTTGATGTATGTTGCTCCTTAAGTCTGGAATGGCTTCCATGATGGTGAGGTTCCTTTGTCTGTTAGGGCAGAGAATATCCCAACAAGCAGAAGCAAAAGGGCAGGTCCAGAAGAGGTGCTGGAGAGTTTCTTCCTGCTGGCAATTGAGTGTAGCACAATTATAGTTGTCAAGATGAAAAGATTTCCTTCTTAGCAGATTCCTGGTATTGAGCCTATCATGAAGAAGCCTCCAAAAGAAAACCTTGTGCTTTGGCTGGGCAGAACATTTCCAAATCCAATTGAACTGTGCTGGTACAATTTTAACACCTATCAAAATATTGTAAGCTTTAGCCACTGAAAAAATGTTATTTCCCCACATATAACTCCATGTATCCAAGTGCTCATTGGATGCAGATCTTTTGAGGGTGTCACAAATTTCTTCCATGAGTTCAAATTCCAGAAAAGCCTCCTGGGTCAAAGGTAGGTGAAACAAATCTTCCAAGTATTCAAACATAAGCACAGATTGCACAGAGAGGTTCTGATCTCTGACAAAGGAGTAAAGATGAGGGAATAATTGGTTCGGATAAGAAGTGTGCGGAGATCAGACCAAAACAGAGCAGATTTACCATCTCCTATTGTGCATCTAGCCATGGATTTGTAACTATCAATGAGCCTGAGGTTACATTTCCACAAGAAAGACCCTTCCCAATTGTGACCTGGTAGTATGCCATTGTCATAATAAGCCTCCCAAATGAGATTGACCCAAGGGATGTTTTTCTATTGTAGAACTTGTGGAGGTTCTTGAGCAGCAGGGCTTGGTTTTGAACAAAGATGTTCATAACTCCAAGGCCTCCCTGATTTTTTGGCCTACAAACAGTGGACCAAGCTACCAAAGCTGGTCTGTGATCCTCCAAATCTGGTCCCCTCCAAAGACAGTGCCTCAAATATTTGTTAAGCTGGCTTTTGATAGTTATAGGAACATCAAGACAGCCCATGAAGTAAATAATAAGAGAACTTAGCACTGACTTGACCAGCAGTAGCCTTCCAGCAAGAGTCATAAAAGAAGATAAGCCCACTAGTTTTTTTTGCAATTCTTCTCACTAAAGGCAAACACTGCTCCACTGTTGGTTTTTGAAGCCCTAAAGGCATGCCCAGATAATTGAAGGGGAAAGATCCTTTCAAACAGTTCAAAGTACCAATCAAAATTTCCATTTTTTTCATCACTCACATTGATTGGTATCATATTTGATTTGTTGTAGTTCACCTTTAACCCAGTAGCATCTGCAAATGTGTGAAGAAGGGCTTTAAGACAATGGAGTTGTGGGGCATCAGCTTGCATGAGAATCAGGGTATCATCTGCATACTGAGCTATGGGAAAGTCTGGACATGACTGAACTTGCAAAGGTGAAATGAGAAGGCCCAAGTTCATTGCCCTGTTCATGATTGATTGAAGGAGGTCTGCAGCCAACACAAAAAGGAGGGGAGAGAGTGGATCCCCTTGTCTCACTCCTCTGAGGCAATGAAACTTTTTCCCAGGAATGCCATTAAGAAGCACTTGTGATGAAGCAAAAGTAAATAGCATTTGAATCCATCCAATCCATCTTTCTCCAAAACCCTTTGCTATGAGGATATCAATGATTGTAGAATGCTCAATGAGGTCGAAAGCTTTTTCAAAATCTAGCTTAAGCACAACAATTTCCTCCTTAGATTTGTGGCATTGATGTAGGTACTCATAAGCCCAACCAAGACAGTCATGAATAGCTCTTTCCTTAAGGAAACCATACTGATTTATATGCACCATTTTGAGGATCACTTTACGAACCTGTTTGCAAGGAATTTGGTAATGAGCTTGAGGCAGCAATTGAGCAAAGATATAGGTCTGAAATCATTAGCAGATCTTGGGAGAAGGCCCTTGGGAACTAGAGTAATGAAAGAAGAGTTGATGCTCTCAAGAGAAATTTGCCCAAAGATAGAACTCATGTATCGCCTAGTGACATCAGGTTTTATAATATCCCAAAGCAGCTCTTAAAAACTCATTGTTAAATCCATCTCGACCAGAGACTTGTCGGGGAGGCAAGTGTTTAACAACATCATTGATTTATTCCTCAGTGAAAGGAATTTCCAGCTGTTCAAAGTCTGAAGGACTAGCTTGATGTTGCAGGAGAGTAGGCAAATGAAAGTGCATGGTGGTTTGCTCTGACCTTCCTAATCTGCTCTTGAAGGCATTCCACAGCAGGGCAGCTTTACCTGCATGGTCTGTGATTTCCACTTGATCCTCATTTTTTAGCATAGCAATGTAATTATGCCTGTGATTTATAGAAGCCTTTGTATGATTTTTTTTGGTGTTTTCATCCCCAAACTTAACACCTTTGATTTTACCTCTCTGCTTCCAATAGATTTTTTGGTTCTTCAGTAATAAGAGCAATTGTTCTTTTAGGAGCACCCTGCAATTCCACTCAAAATCACCCAAATCTCTGAATTCCTCAAATAAGTCAAACAAGAAAATAACCTCATTAATGGCAGCAATTTTGGATTTTAGGCAAGATAGGTTCTTGGCCCAAAGTTTGAGAGCCCTTCTAAGATTTTTGAACTTTGCATTTAGGCTTTTTGCTGCATCAAGATTACCCACAGGAATATTCCAGGCTGCAGTAACAACCTCTTTAAAGTCAGAGTGCTTTAACCAGTAATTTTCAAATCTGAAGACCCTGGCCTTTGGAATGGAAGTCCCAATTTTGATTACACATGGAAGATGATCTGATATAGGTCTGCAAAGAGGCATATGGCTAGATCGGGATAAGTAGTCATCCAAGAGGCAGAGGTGAAGAACCAATCCAGCTTTTCCAACAAAGGACTCTGTTGCATGTTACTCCAGCTGTATTTTCTGCCATGAAGAGGGAGCTCAATTAAACCCAGATTACTGATAGCTTCATTAAAAAGAAGCATTTCATTAACATCCCCACCAGGCCTGTTCCTATCAGAAGGATCCCTAATAAAGTTGAAATCTCCAACTAGAATGCAATTAGTGTCCAGTGGCATATGAATGTTGGAAAAACAATTAATAAACTCCATTTTTTCTGCTTGCACACATGGCCCATAATGTTGGTGAGGACCCAGAATTGATTGCACAAAAGACTAATGAAACTAATTGAGAGAGAGAATCTATTTTGGAAGATGACCTCTCCCTCAAACAGAGAACCATTCCATGTGATTAGAAGGCCTCCAGAAGCTCCAATTGAGGGCAGGAAGGCAAATTTATTGAGCCTGTTGGGACAAAAGTTCTTAATGTAAGCAGCATCAAAATGCTCCCTCTTGGTTTCTTGAAGACACATAATGGCACAGTCACTTTCCTCAATTTTTTGCCCTAGAGCAAGCCATTTATCAGGTGAGTTAATTCCTCTGATGTTCCAGTTTAGTATATTCCAGCTTTTGTTGTGACTATTCATGGAAACAGTATATGAGAGCAACCAGGGACCAAGCACAATCACTTGGCCAGAACCCAAGGAAATCAGTCCAACCAGGCAGCAGTGAAAGCAAATTGAGCAAGTACAGAAACCACATCATCCACAGCACATCAACATATGAAACTACCCATATGGAGATAAAGAAGCAAAGTGCACTGACAGAAGAACATGAACTATTACAGCAAGTCCAGAGGGCCCATAGGGTGCAATTACAACCAAAAGGAATACTCATACAGTTCATAACATAAAACCCTTCTCTCTCCTCAAGAAAAGCATTTAATGTGGTCATCTAAACACTTTTGGGGTTGTCCTGCCTGTCCTCATTGGATGGGATCACCCCAGCCAAGTCCTCTCCCATCCTTCTCTTAGGTTTCTTGGAGAGCTTCCCTTCCAACTCCTGATCAACAACCTTGCAAAATGAGGATGTGAGATTCTTAACCACTGATTTCTGAACAACTGGTGGAGCAGCATTACAAGGCAGACACTTATTATTAGAGCAAGAACCTCTTTTAAACCCAGCATTGTCTTTTTTTATCCTATCACTCCTCCTTACCTCTGTTTCTACAAGAGGTGTCTTTCCTCCCCTTCTTTTCTTAGAATTTTCAGCCCCAAAAGGTTGAAGAAGGGCCAAGGAGTCCAAGTCCTGCTGGTTGGAAGAATCCCCTTCATTTTCCTTGTTTGTATCCTGCTGATGAGATTGATCCATGAGCTTCTTGCAAGCAGGAGCCTTAGTAGCAATGCATTTATCAGGTATGTGAAAGATATTAGAATTTTCAGTGCCCTCTACTTCAGCAAGTAATTCCCACAAAGGAGATTTAAGCATATTGAGTGTCCAGTTAAACTTGTCTGGTGTCATTAGAAGATGCACAATAAAATTGAACCAACTTACTGGGACTTGAACAGTAAGAGAAAGCACATCCTCCAAAGGCTTTTGAGCAAAATGCTCCTTCCAAATTACCAGGCCTTCTTGTATGTGAATTTTATATGTGTTCGATATTTTGGTGATATGTATGTTGTGATTCGCTTAGTGGTGTCATGTGAACGTCGACTACATGACACTTCACCATATTTGGGCCTAAGGGAATGCATTCTGGTGTATTTATTAGATGATGGGTCGCTAGAGTGACAGAAGCTTAAACCCTAGTTTATGCGCTACTTCGCAAGTGACCGATTTGGACCCAAAAGTTTAATGCTATGGTCAGAATTTATTCTTAATACTTTTCTCGTAGTTGCAGATGCTTGCAAGGGGGTTAATCATAAGTAGGAGGTTTGTTCAAGTAAGAGCAGCACCTAAGCACCGATCCACCCACATATCAAATTATCAAAGTAGCAAACACAAATCAAACCAACATGATGAAAGTGACTAGATGAAATTCCCGTGTACCCTCAAGAACGCTTTGCTTATCATAAGATACCGTTTTGGCATGTCCTTTGGCTCAAAAGGATTGGGCTACCTTGCTGCACTTTTGTTACTATTACCGTTACTTGCTCGTTATAAATTATCTCGCTATCGAATTACTCGCTACTTATAATTTCAGTGCTTGCAGAGAATACCTTGCTGAAAACCACTTGTCATTTCCTTCTGCTCCTCGTTGGGTTCGACACTCTTACTTATTGAAAGGACTACGATTGATCCCCTATACTTGTGGGTCATCAAGGCTCTTTTCTGGCGCCGTTGCCAGGGAGTGAAGCGCTCTTGGTAAGTGGAAATTGGTAACGAAAAATTATTACTACGTGCTGAAATTTATTGTCACTTGTTACTATGGAGAACAATCCTTTGAGGGGTTTGTTTGGGGTATCTTCACCTCGACCGGAACCACAATTTGTTGCTGCCCCTCAACCCACTGTACCTACTGAAAATACTGAATATGAAATTCCTTTGGGTATGATAGAACAACTGCTAGCTAATCCTTATGCAGGAGATGGAACCGAACATCCTGATATGCACTTGATATATGTGGAAGAAATTTGTGGATTATTTAAGCTTGAAGGTTTACCCTAAGATGAAGCTAAGAAGAAGGTTTTCCCTTTATCTTTGAAGGGAAAATCGTTGGCATGGTATAGGCTATGCGATGATATTGGATCTTGGAATTGGAATCGACTGAAATTGGAGTTTCACCAAAAAAATTATCCTATGCATCTAGTTCGTCGCGATCGGAATTATATATATAATTTTTGGCCTCGTGAAGGAGAAAGTATCATTCTAGCTTGGGGGAAGCTTAAGTCAATGTTATATTCATGCCCCAACCATGAGCTTTCAAGAGAAATTCTTATTCAGAATTTTTATGCTCGGCTTTCTCATAATGATCGATCCATGTTCGATACTTCTTGTACTGGTTCCTTTATGAAGAACACTATTAATTCCGGTGGGATCTTTTGAAAATAATTAACTGCAACTCTGAAAATTGGGAACTCGAGGAAGGTAAAGAGTCAGGTATTAAGCTTAAGTTTGATTATGTTAAATCTTTTATGAAAACCGATGCTTTTCAAAAGTTTAGCACTAAATATGGACTTTATTCTGAGATAGTAGCCTCTTTTTGTGAATCTTTTGCTACTCATGTTGATCTCCCTAAGGAGAAGTGGTTTAAATATCACCCACCTATTAAAGAAGAAATTAAAGAACCAGTAATAGCTAAAGATGCAACTATTATTTATAATGTTGATCCAGTTGTTCCTACTAGTTATATTGAAAAACCACCTTTCCGTCTTAGGATGAAAGAACATGCTAAAGTTTCAACTGTGGTCAATAAAAGTTATATTAGAACATGAAAAAATCAAGGTAGAACCTAGTGTTGCTATGGTTAAGGATCTCTTGGTCGATAATATTGATGGGCATGTTATTTACTTCATTGGTGAAGCTGCTAGAATTGCCAAACTCGATGGGAAGGATAAACATAGACCCGTTGTTGGCATGCCTGTTGTCTCAGTTAAAATAGGAGATCACTATTATCATGGTTTATGCGACATAGGTGCTAGCGTGAGTGCTATTCATTTTATTTTATATCAAGAAATTATAAATGACATAGCACCCGCTGAGATAGAAGACATAGATGTTACTATTAAACTTTCTAATAGAGACTCCATCACACCTCTTGGGATTGTTAGAGATGTTGAAGTCTTGTGTGGGAAAATAAAATACCCTACTGATTTTCTTGTCCTTGGTTCCCCCACAAGCTGGCTTTTGTCCCATTATCTTTGGTAGACCTTTCTTGAACACCGTTAATGCTAAAATAGATAAACTGTTAGTGTTAGTTTTGGTGATGAGTCTCATGAGTTTAATTTTTTCCAAGTTTACTAGAAAGCATCATAAGGAAGAATTGCCTAGTTAGGATGAAATTATTGGTCTTTCTTCTATTGTTGTACCTCCTACTGATCCGCTAGAACAATATCTGCTAGACCATGAAAATGATTTGCATATGCACGAAAGAAATGAAATAGATAGAATTTTGTTCGAACAACAACCTCAGCTTAAACACAATTTGCCTATTGAAACTCTAGGAGGTCCTCCTCCACCTAAAGGTGATCCTGTGTTTGAATTAAAACAATTGCCGGGCACTTTGAAATATGCTTATCTTGATGAGAAGAAGATATATCCTTTTATTATTAGTGCTAACCTTTCAGAACAGAAGAAGAAAGATGATTGAAAGTTCTAAGGAAGCACCGACTTGCTATTGTATATACTCTTGGTCATCTTAAGGGCATCAGACCCACTCTATGTCAGCACAAGATTAATATGGAACCTGATGCAAAACCCGTTGTTGATCACCAACATCGGTTAAATTCGAAGATGAAGGAAGTGGTAAGAACCGAAATATTAAAACTTCTGGAAGCATGTATAATCTATCCCATAGCCGATAGTAGATGGGTAAGTCTTGTCCATTGTGTCCCTAAGAAAGGAGGTATTACTGTTGTTCCTAATGATAAGAATGAACTTATTCCATAAAGAAGTGTTAAAGGATATAGAATGATAATTGACTTTAGAAAATTAAACAAAGCAACTAGAAAAGATCATTACACTCTGCCTTTTATTGATCAAATGCTAGAAATATTATCTAAGCACACACATTTTTGCTTCCTTGATGGATATTTTGTTTTTTCACAAATACCTGTTTCTCAACCTGATCAAGAAAAGACCACTTTTACTTGTCCTTTTGGAACTTATGCTTATAGACGTATGCCTTTTGGTTTATGCAATGCAACTGCTACCTTTCAAAGATGTATGACTGCTATATTCTCTGATTTTTGTGAAAATATTGTTGAGGTTTTCATGGATGACTTTACTGTTTAAGGGAAGTCTTTTGATGATTGTTTAAATAATCTTGATCGAGTTTTGCAGAGGTGCGTGCAAATAAATCTTGTCTTGAATTGGGAGAAGTGCCACTTTATGGTTAACGAAGGTATTGTTTTGGGCCATAAAATTTATGAAAGAGGTATTGAGGTGGACAAAGCTAAAGTTGATTTAATTGACAAAATGCCATGTCCTAAAGATATCAAAGGTATTCGTAGTTTCCTTGGTCATGCTAGTTTCTATTGGAGATTTATCAAAGACTTTTCTAAATTTCTAGGCCTCTTACAAATATTTTGCAAAAGGATATTCCTTTTGTTTTTGATGATGATTGTTTAGAAGCCTTCGAAACACTCAAGAAAGCCTTAATTTCTTCACCTATGTTTCAACCACCTGATTGGAACTTGCCTTTTGAAATTATGTGTAATGCTAGTGGTTATGCTGTTGGTGTTGTTCTAGGACAAAGAGTTGATAAGAAACTGAATGTTATTCACTACGCAAGTAAAACTCGAGACAGTGCACAAAGAAATTATGCTACCGCTGAAAAAGAATTTCTAGCAGTGGTGTTTGCTTGTGATAAATTTAGATCCTATATTGTAGATTCAAAAGTAATTGTTCACACTGATCATGCTGCAATAAAGTATCTTATGGAAAAGAAAGATGCCAAACCTAGGCTTATTCGTTGGGTTCTCTTGCTACAAGAATTTGATTTGCATATCACCGATAGAGAAGGAGTGGAGAACCCCGTGGCTGATAACTTGTCTAGGCTTGAAAATATTCTTGATGACCCACAACCTATTAATGATAGCTTTCCTGATGAGCAATTAGCTCCAATAAATGTTTCTAATAGTACACCTTGGTATGCTAACTATGCTAATTACATTGTTGCTACATACCACCTAGTTTCACATACCAACAAAAGAAAAAAGTTCTTCTATGATTTAAGACATTACTTTTGGGATGACCCACATCTTTATAAAGGAGTAGATGATATTATTAGACGTTGTGTTCCTGAGCATGAATAGGAACAAATCCTACGGAAATGTCACTCCAAATCTTATGGAGGACATCATGCGGGAGACAGAACTGCTCACAAGGTATTGCAATCTGGGTATTATTGGCCTACTCTCTTCAAGGATGCTCGTAGGTTCGTCTTATCTTGTGATGAATGTCAAAGAATAGGTAATATAGTTAAGCATCAAGAAATGCCTATGAATTATTCACTTGCCGTTGAACCATTTGATGTTTGGGGATTTGATTACATGGGACCTTTTCCTTCCTCTAATGGGTTTACTCATATTTTGGTTGCTGTTGATTATGTTACTAAGTGGGTAGAAGCTATTCAAACTAGTAGTGCTAATCACAACACCTCTATTAAAATGCTTAAAGAAGTTATTTTCCCAAGGTTTGGAGTCCCTAGATATTTAATGGCTGATGGTGGTTCACACTTTATTCATGGTGCTTTCCGTAAAATGCTTACCAAGTATGATGTTAACCATAGAATTGCATCACCCTATCATCCTCAGTCTAGTGGTCAAGTTGAACTTAGCAATAGAGAAATAAAATTAATTTTGCAAAAGACTGTCAATAGGTCCCGGAAGAATTGGTCTAAGCCATTAGATGATGCACTTTGGGCTTATAGAAGAGCATATAAAAATCCTATGGGTATGTCTCCTTATAAAATGGTTTATGGAGAAGTGTGACGCCCCCGATTCAATCGTACACTAATCATGCACGCAAATGTGTACGATCAAGATCAGGGACTCACGGGAAGATATCACAACACAACTCTAAAACATAAATAAGTCATACAAGCATCATAATACAAGCCGGGGGCCTCGAGGGCTCGAATACAAGTGCTCGATCATAGACGAAGTCACGGAAGCAACAATATCTGAGTACGACATAAGTTAAACAAGTTTGCCTTAAGAAGGCCAAAGACAAACTGGGATACAGATCGAAGAGGCGCAGCCTCCCGCCTAGGATCCTCCTAAGCTACTCTCGTCGTCGCCGCTGGGCTGCACGTAGTAGTAGGCGCCCAGTGTAGTAGTCGCCATCGACGGTGGCGTCGCCCCGGCTCCATCGTCTGTTGCAGCAATCGAGTAGAGATAGGGGAAAAGGGGAACAAGGCAACCGTGAGTACTCATCCAAAGTACTGCAAGCAAGGAGCTACACTACATATGCATGGATATATGTGTAAAGGGCCATATCGGTGGACTGAATCGCAGATCGCCGTAATAAGAGGGGATAGCTAGTCTTACCGAAGACTACGCTTCGTCACCTTCGCCTTGCAAATGTAGAAGAGGGCGGTCTCAAGTCCTCCAAGTAACATCACGTAGCAATAATCCTACCCGCGATCCCTCCTCATTGCCCCGAGAGGGAGCGACCACCGTTGTATCCGCACTTGGAAGGGTGTGTTTTATTAAGTATCCGATTCTAGTTGTCATAAGGTCAAGGTACAACTCCAAGTCATCCTGTTATCAAGATCACGGGTATTGAATAGATTAACTTCCTGCAGGGTGCACCAACTTACCCAGACGCTTGATCCCATTTGGCCGGACACACTTTCCGGGTCATGCCCGCCGCTGAAGATCAACACGCCGCAGCCCCACCTAGGCTCAACAGAGAGGCCAACACGCCGGTCTAAACCTAAGCGCGCAGGGTCCGGGCCCATCGCCTCGAAAGCACACACCAAGACGCTATGCGACTGTGCCGGAAGCAGACCTAGCCTAGTGGCGTCCAGTCCAATCCGGTAGCGCCGCCGATCCGCCGACGTCACGAAGTGCCGGCCGATACCACGACGCCGGATACCCATAACTACTCCCGCCGTAGATGGTTAGTGCGTATAGGCTCAGAGCCAAGTCGATCAAATACCAAGATCTCGTTAAGCGTGTTAAGTATCCACGAACGCCGAACAGGGCCAGGCCCACCTCTCTCCTAGGCGGTCTCAACCTGCCCTGTCGCTCCGCCTCAAAAATCCACTCGCGGGTGCTCCACAAGCTGACCCGTCTTTAGTCTCCACATGTATCATGTATAAGTATATAGTATATACCCGAGATCACCTTCCGAGTGATCTCGGCCCAATAGTATAGCACAGCAGACGGACTAGAATGTAGGGCCACAGATGAAAATACTAGCATCCTATACTAAGCATATAGGATTTGCGGTAAAGGTAACAACAAGAGTAGCAAGGACAAAGCTATGCAAAGAAGATAGGATTAATCGAAAGCGGTAATATGCTACACTACTCTAATGCAAGCAGTATAGAGAAGAGTAGGCGATATCCGGTGATCAAAGGGGGCTTGCCTGGTTGCTCGGCAAGAGAGAGGGTCGTCAACTCCAGAGTCGAGCGGGCAACAGCAGCGTCGGTCTCGTAGTCTACCGGAGAGAAGAGGGGAAGAAACAATGAATACCATGTAAACAGATGCATATCGATGCATGACAAGACAAGTAACGATGCTAGGCGTGCCCTAACGTGGTATGAGGTGGTACGGTTAAGAAACATCCGGAAAGTATTCCGGTGTTTAGCGCCAGCAAGAGGAGCCGAGGGGGAAAGTTGCGAGTTCGATAGGTTAGGGCTGTGTGGCGGATTTAACGGAGTGCGATCCGGATTCGCCTTGTCGCTCGAGCAACTTTCATGTTGAAAATATTTTAACCGAAGTTACGGATTAAAAGATATGATTTTCTAAAGATTTTATTAATTTCGAATTTAATTAATTATTTAATCCAACATTATCCGAATAGTAAAGATGACGTCAAGATGACATCGTGGTGATGTCAGCAGTCAACGTTGACCATTGACCTGGTCAACTGGACGTGTGGGTCCGATGGGACCCACCGTCATTCTCTGTTTAGTCTAATTACAGATTAGTTAATTTAATTAGTGATTAGGTTAATCTAATCAGGTTTAATTAACGTAATTAATTACATAATTAATTAATAATTAATTTTATTAATTCATTTTTATTTTTATTTATTATTTATTTTTTTAATTCTTTTTTCTAAAAACGTTATGGGGCGGGGCCCATTCGGCAGTGGCCCAGAGGGCCATAGCGGGTCGGGCGTTGTGGCGCCCGACTGGGCGTTCGCCCAAATCGCCGGGCGAGGAGGACCGGGGCATGGCCGGGGCCACCGGAGGGGAAACGCCGAGGGGGAGAGCAGGCGCCGAGGCGCGGCGGCGGTGTGGTGTAGCCTCACCACGGGCGAGAGGGAGAGCTGGGCTTGGCGCCGGCGGAGCGAGAGAGGAGGAGGGAGGGAAGGCGTCGCGGAGGGAGAGGAGGCCGGGTGCGGTCACGGAGGTCGCGGGCGTGGTGGTGGCGGGCGCGTGGCCGAGGCGACTGTGGGAAAAAGCGCGCGCGGCATGGGCGCCAGAGCGCTGGACCGCATGTGAGTGAGCGAGGGGAGAGTGGAGAGGTCGAGGGGCGGACGGCCTGGGCGCGGTGGCGCGCTGCGAATTATCGGAGGAGGCGCGACGAGCGAGGGAGGAAGGAGAGGCGGGCGGACGGGCCGGTCCGCCTTGGCGGGCGCGCGCGTTGGCCGAACGGAGGAGGCGCGACGAGCGCGGGAGGAAGGAGAGGCGGGCGGATGGGGGTCCGGTCCGCGCGCAGGGCGCGGGCGACGGTGGCGCCGGGCGCAGCTGTGACCGCGGGAAAGGGAAGGAAGGGGGGGCGCCACGGGGGAGTAGGGCAACGGCAGGCGTGGACGGGCGGTCGGGAAGGACCGGCGAGGAGGAGGACGAGGAGGCGTTGGCGATTTAGGCTGGCGGCGGCGGTGGTCTCCTCCTCGATCCCGATCCAATTGGGGAGAGGGGAGGTGACGCCTCGATTTAATCGTACACTAATCATGCACGCAAATGTGTACGATCAAGATCGTGGACTCACGGAAGATATCACAACACAACTCTACTAATAAAATAAGTCATACAAGCATCATAATACAAGCCAGGGGCCTCGAGGGCTCGAATACAAGTGCTCGATCATAGACGAAGTCGCGGAAGCAACAATATCTCGAGTACGACATAAGTTAAACAAGTTTGCCTTAAGAAGGCTAGCACAAACTGGGATACAGACGAAGAGGCGCAGCCTCCCGCCACGGGATCCTCCTAGCTACTCAGTCGTCGCCGTGGGCTGCATGTAGTAGTAGGCACCTCCAGTAGTAGTCGCCATCGACGGTGGCCTGCCCCGGCTCCATCGTCTGTTGCAGCAATCGAGTAGAGGTAGGGGAAAAGGGGAACAAGGCAACCGTGAGTACTCATCCAAAGTACTGCAAGCAAGGAGCTACACTACATATGCATGGATATATGTGTAAAGGGCCATATCAGAGGACTGAACTGCAGAATGCCAGAATAAGAGGGGGATAGCTAGTCTTAAGGAAGACTACGCTTCTGGACACCTATCTTGCAAGAGGTAGAGGAGGGCAATCTGAAGTCCTCCAAGTAACATCACATACCAATAATCCTACCCGGCGATCCCCTCCTCATATCCCTGAGAGAGAGCGACCACCGGTTGTATCTGGCACTTGAAAGGGTGTGTTTTATCAAGTATCCGGTTCTAGTTGTCATAAGCTCAAGGTACAACTTCAAGTCGCCCATTCATCAAGATCACGGCTATCCGAATAGATTAACTTCCTGCAGGGTGCACCATCTTACCCAAAGACGCTTGATCCCATTTGGCCGGACACACTTTCTGGGTCATGCCCGCCGCTGAAGATCAACACGCCGCAGCCCCACCTAGGCACAACAGAGAGGCCAACACGCCGGTCTAAACCTAAGCGCCGCAGGGTCCGGGCCCATCGCCTCGAGCACACCGCACGCTATGCGACTGTGCCGAAGCGCACCTAGCCTAACAGCGTTCCAGTCCAATCCGCGCGCCGCCCGCCGCTAACGTCTCAAGTGCTTGGCCGATACCACGACGCCGGATACCCATAACTACTCCCGCCAGATGGTTAGTGCGATAAGCTCGTAGCCAACTCAGATCAAATACCAAGACCTCGTTAAGCGTGTTATGTATCCATGAACGCCGAACAGGCCAGGCCCACCTCTCTCCTAGGTGGTCTCAACCTGCCCTGTCGCTCCGCCACAAAGATCCATCCACAGGGCCGTCGGGACAAAGGTCCTTTCAGCCCCAATCCGTGAATCACTCTGGTGCTCCACAACCGACCCGACTTTAGTCACCACATGTATCATTTATAAGTATATAGTATATACCCGTGATCACCTCCCGAGTGATCACGGCCCGATAGTATAGCACGGCAGACGGACAAGAATGTAGGGCCACAGATGAAAGTACTAGCATCCTATACTAAGCATATAGGATTGCGTAAAGGTAACAACAGAGTAACAAGGACAAAGCTATGCATCGGGATAGGTATAACTGAAAGCAAGAATATGCTACACTACTCTAATGCAAGCTGTATAGAGGAGAGTAGGCGATATCTGGTGATCAAGGGGGGGCTTGCTGGTTGCTCACGGCAAGAGAGAGGTCGTCGACACCGTAGTCGATCACTGGGGTACCGCAGCGCCTCGTGGTCTACCGAAAAGTAACGGAGGGGGAACATAATAAATAACAGAGCAATTAAAGCATAACATGACAAATGCGGTGCTAGAGGTGATCTAACGCAGGATAGGTGATACGGTGAAGGGGAAAACATCCGGAAAATATCCCGGTGTTTCGCGTTTCAGGCAGAGGGGCGGAGGGGAAAGTTGCGAGTTCGATAGGTTAGGGGTGTGGCGGACGAACGGACTGCGATCCGGAATCGCCTCGTCGTTCGAGCAACTTTCATGTACAAAGTTTTTCCATCCGAAGTTACGGATTATTTTGTATTAATTTTCAAAGTTTTAATTCATTTTCTAATTTATCTTAATTGAAATTAATGTTAAATTGCTAGATGTACCCAGACACAGTGTACACACAAATTGTACACATGTCGACAAGTGGGACCAGGGAACCCAGTTGACAGTCAAACTTTGATCGTCAATGTGAGTGGGCCCCACATATTGATCGCCTAGTTAACTAACAGGTTTAGTTAGGCTAGTTAGATAGTTAACTAGTTAATTAAGCAACATTAATTAAGTTAATAAATTATTTAATTAATTAAGTATTCTTTTTAATTTATCCCTTTTTTTTTAAACGGGGTGTGTGGGGGCAGGCGATTGCCCATAGCGCCAAACGGGCGCGGGCGATGGTTGGTGCGGGCGCCAGACGGGTCGACCCAACCGCCACGGACGAGGGAGGGCCGCCATGGAAGGTAGGGGGGGCATGGTTGGTGGGCGCCGGCGGTTGGTTGCCTTGGGCGGCGCCAACAAGCGGCGTGAGAGGGGGTGGCGCCATGGCGCACACGGGAATGTCGGAAGGCGGCGGCGGCCATGGCGGGCGCCACCGCAGCGGAGCCGGGCGAGGTCGAGGCGAGCGGGGCACGGCGAGTCAGACGGGCGAGTGGCGTGTTCACGAGAGAGGGCGAGCAGGGTGGGAGCGCTGCCGCTGCTGTAGTCGACGCGGCGGCGGCGGGCGACGCCAGGGCGGCAGAGGCGAGGGCCGCCGCGTAAGGCGCTATGCGGGGAAGGAGGACCGGGTCTCACCGTCCGCTGGAGGAAAGGCGCCGAGGCGCTGATGGCGCTGGGGAGGAGGTCGGGAAGGCGATCGGGACGAAGCGCCGAGGGAAGGAGCCCGTGAGGTGGCGGCGAGCTCGGGTGGCGTCGGCCTTGTCCGGGCGGCGACGGACGGCGACACAAAGAGGTGATGGGGCGGTGTTCGGTGGAGGGGGGGCACGAGGACGGCGACGGCGTCGGGCGATGTCGTCGGGTCGGGGCGTGGTCGAGGCGGCGGGCGACTTCGTGGCGAGTGGCGGGCGCCGCTCGGGTCTCGACGACGAACGAGGCGGCGAAGCAGGAGGAGGGCGAGGCGTCTGCCGGGTCGAACGGCGGCTGCATCACTGGGCAGGGACGAGGGCCGCCGGGCGGAGGCGAAGGGGGGATCTCCCGATCCAGATCGAGATCGTGGGAGGAGTGGAGTGAGGGGATCGGGATGAGTGGGGGGTTAGGTGCGGTTGGGCCCTAGGGTTCCACGGGGGAGGTTAGCAGGCGTGGCTGGGCGGTCGGGGTGGGCTGGCCGGCTGAGGTGGGATGGGCCGAGGCCCATGCGGAGCTGGGGTCTCCTTTTCTCTTCTTCTTCTTGTTTTCCTTTTCCTTTTATTTATTTCCTGTTTTCTTTTAACTTTCAAATTATTTTAGTTTCAATAAATACCAAAGTGGCACCTAAATTGTTCTTACAAATTAAGCCACAACCACAAAATGTTTCATCCCTAAATAATATAGTTTAATATTTTACAAAACACAAAAGGCATTTAATTAATTTCTTTCGCTGCTGTTTTCTTTACCTTTGAGCATTTAAACACTTTATAAAAATGTGGTTTCATCACCATAATTACCTATGCATTATATGTCACCTCTCGAACATTTTAGTTTTAATATTTGAAACTTTTATTGTTTGCTCGATTTTGAATTTGAAATTCGAACTAGGTTTGGAACTAACGCGAGTTTTAACAACAAGAATCGAGGTGACATGGCATCATTAGCGGGATTATGTAGCTTAATTACCAAGGCCACAATTCTCCTCCATTACAAGAAATCTCGTCCGAGATTTAAGAGGGGAGTAAGGGGAAAGGTTTGGTAGCTTAATATAGCGGGTCTTCTCATCTGGCCTGCTCTTCTCAAGAGGTCAATCCAATATATTGATGTCTTCATACTTCGCTTCAGGTCAAAATGATGAAGTCGCCATCCTTTCTTCGGGATTTACATCGTACTTCACGAAAAGGATTATGTGGAAAGACTCGGGAAGGGCGGGCCTTACCAGGTTGACTATCGGTACATAACAGGGAATGGGTAGGAAGTAACTCTCGAATTGAACTTAAGAAAATATCGAGAGCAAAGTAAGAAAGTACCACGAGAAGTTCCAAGCGGTAGGCATTCGCTCGATGCTGTTATAAGGCGTGAAAGGGGTTTGAGCAACGGAATAAGCATTGCGTCGATACCGAATAGATCACTAGGAAGGTGGCTCGTGATCTTTCATACGGCCAAGCGTGAGGATCAGCTTTAGGAACAGGGGTGTACAGGAGAGTCAGGTTTAGATCCCGTGGAACTGTGGGTTATGGGCCCACCATGGGTGATGACGTCTTGCACGATCATGTAGTAAGGCATGTCGAGAGTACCATGTCGTTATGTCGGCATCAACGTTGGTACCAAGGGCGAGGGACGAAGAGAACCACTTTCCTTTCGTTGAACGAGGCGGACCAATAGGCAAGGTTCTCGCCCATCGGTGGCTACCGGAATGTCATCACAATAGTAACAAGGTCTTACCGTGAGTTGTACATCGAGGTGTTTGCACAAGCAAAGGATTATTACTGCTTATATCATATAGATCATAGAAAAGGTTTAAACAAACCAATGGATGGAAAATATGATCATCGATTAAAACAGAATAATGGAAAGGAAAATATGTTTAAACACATATTTCAAGGGCATATCCTTCCCAAGGACAAGCGAGCATGATATCCACGATAGTATATAACGAGAAAATCCTCTAGGTGAGGGGAGAGAATTTCATGACGTTACCCATACCACGGTGTTTGATAATTGAGCAAGAAACATTTAGCATTGGGCTTCAATGTTCTTGTTGAAAATCGAGTACCACGACATGCTTCGAGATAGCATTGACATGGTCTTGGTGAAGATCAGACTTTGAATCACGAAGCGATCCATCAGAATAACTTGTAGAAACAGTTTTACAATTCCCTCATGGATGAATGGATAACCCTGCTGAAAAGGAATCTATAATGATAGGTCCTCCACGGGGGTGCTAGGCATGACATCATGCTACCGGGTCATCAAAGGATCATCATCATAACTCTTGGAAAGTTGACCCAACCATCATAGCTGACCGAGATTCATATCCAATTGGTGTCATGATACCTCAAACTCAGGGGGTCCGAGAGGAAAAGGTGCAACACAAACCGACGAAATGACATCGCAAGATTCTCGAGAAATGAACTATGGGAGCGGGTTTTCTGAAGCAATAGTTCATCATTAAACCAAGGAGGGGATGAGAAGGTGGCTGATGGGCTTAGCGACAATTCATCGAGAATTCCAAACGGATGGATTTCCACGATAAAGTGAACAAAAAGATGACATTTGTCAGCTCAAATGGTATAATGATGTATGCTCGAGGAAAACATACACATTTAAACATTGGTTGAAAGGTGCACCCGAAGTATGGGCTGGGTTGCACGACCAACGTCGGAATGGTGATTCAATAATCAATAGTCTAAGAATTTCACTTCAAAGCAAGAGGCTTGCTAGAAGTTTTGAATTCACACGTCATAGCTCAACTGTCGGTATTCCGGTTGAAAACAATACGGGGGCCAAGGAATAAACGAAGATGGCAAGAAGTATTATGATATCAAGAATTCTTAAGAGGTGGTCAAATTCTCACCACATCCTTGACAAAAGGAGATGGTAATACTTCCGAGGTAAGGAAGATCAACTGCTGGGTAGCAGGGATCCCAAGGTTTACACAAAACACGAACAACTTGTGTTGAACGGAAGGCAATAAAGTGGTCGATGATAATACAATTCATCAAGGGCAAGGTTGGTATTTCTCATCATGGATTCAATTGCTATCCTGGATGAGCTCAGATGTTGATGATCACGACACCTTTGTCGTGAGAGTTCATGAAGATGTAATCGATCGGCGACGACATCTAGCCAAAGTAATGATGAAGTGAAAGGTTATTGGAACCAAGGGTACGACACAAACTCGAGATCAAGTTTGTTGTTCAAGGCAAAATGATATGACGATGAGGATCGACGTAAGGTTAGTTTAGTTCATCGTCGAAAATGGTGCTCCGAGAAGAAGGACCGGGTAGCACAGTTAAAATCATCACGACAATGATATAGCCAAACAGGCTAGGAATGGCGTGATCGGATACAAACTCGTACTTATAGAAGCTTACTGAAGAGTTGTTGAACCGTAGTGCGGACTTGGCTCAGTTATCGGTGTCCTTGAGTGTTTAATAACTCAGAGCCCGTGAAAATTTTGAATCAGTGGGAAGGTAGCACTTGATGAAGAACTCATAAGAAGTTACGCAGTTCCAAGATAATCTCGAGATACCAGGGGGTAACACTCGAAGTCAGATCAAAGTAGGGTTTGGACTAGGGTATTGCTTTGCAGAAGACAAGTGATCAAACTTGCACGAGAAATGGAACCAAGGAGAAACATGGTCGGAACCACGTCCACAGATACAAGATGATCTTATAACAAGGGGATAATTATTTTAGGAGAAGCTTCCATGATCAGGTATACATCATGTCCATGGGCATGAACACAGGTTCAGGGTCGACTCCCACTTCTCCAATGCACAACCTTCCATTCACTTCTCGCTCAATGAAGTTGTAGTGTTGAAATTTTATCCGCAAAATACCGTAAGAGTACGACTCGTGAAAACTTTCGAGTTCACACATATTAAGGAAGGCATAGATTCAACCCATCGGGGCATCTTAGAATCATACACCAGAATCTTTAGAAGTAATTAACTCAAGCTCGAAGGCAGAGCATAGTTGAGAAAGCAGAGGATACAATTTACCAAAGGCATTATGTCCCAGAGGAAAGGCTCACAAGGTTATTGAATATGAAGGGCGTTGTCAGATAAAATCCAACAAAGGATCTGGTGGTTCACAAGGGATCTGACGTGAGCATCAGTACTCAACTAGAGGAAGAAGAATGCAAGGAGATCAAACTATAGAAACAACTGACTAACTCAATTGTCAAATGCAAAGTAATTATGATTCCCAATTCAAGGGATCAGAAGCAATGCTCTGATTAGGGATGGATAAGTTGAATAGCCTTAGGTTACAATCAACGACAATTGGGTTGGTCGAGAACCAATTCTAGTGAAAAGAATGGCAGCTCAGCCAGAAAGGTAATTTATAAGGATCAATGATGATTGCGGGTATTCGCAAACATATTGAGTCAACTGACTCAAAATGATAATGACAAGGAATGTCAATATGACTACGAGACTTATGGGATTAACCATAATGCAAGCAAGCAAGAATTTCAAGAGCCAAAGGCTCCAGAGGATTTTCGGAAGATCGAATAGTATCTTGAAGACTTTTGTGAAACACATGAACAACTGGGGTTGAGCGGATACTCGACAAGTGCGAGGATTTATTTGAAGGGGTATTCATGTGGCAAGGAACTGCTAGGCAGTAGGCACAAGGTATTCTCGGAACAATAAAGTAAACTTCGGGGTATCTTGTAATAACAAGATCAATGGGGGATGATCGTATGAATGGCAAGTGTAAGTAGTTTTCCATACGGATTTATCGGTGGTCAGGAATAGCAAAAGTGATGGGCACAAAGTCTCGAGAGAACATCGAGACTACCTTCGAATCTTCCGATTAGCGCAGCGATCATCCGAAGTGAGGGCTCTCCGGGAGAAAGTACTTGCGAGAACCTAAAGTTAGTTTTGTTTTTAGCAATATCGTTTAACCCGAATAGAAGAGAGTTCAGAATCCCAGAGTAAAGATCGAGGAGTAAAAGATCCTAATACCACCCAATGGCGACGTGGGCCCGTAAGGCACACAGCCAAGTTAGTAAAAGTTTTGCAATGTCTAGACTCGACTTCGCCAAGGATTGTGGAAGGGGATTCCTACAGCAATGGCTCGATACCAACTCAGGACGCCTCGATTTAATCGTACACTAATCATGCACGCAAATGTGTACGATCAAGATCGTGGACTCACGGAAGATATCACAACACAACTCTACAAATAAAATAAGTCATACAAGCATCATAATACAAGCCAGGGCCTCGAGGGCTCGAATACAAGTGCTCGATCATAGACGAAGTCAGCGGAAGCAACAATATCTGAGTACGAGACATAAGTTAAACAAGTTTGCCTTAAGAAGGCTAGCACAAACCGGGATACAGATCGAAGAGGTGCGGCCCTGCCGGGATCCTCCTAGCTACTCCTGGTCGCCGCCGGGCTGCACGTAGTAGTAGGCACCTCCCAGTAGTAGTCGCCATCGACGGTGGCGTCTGCTCCGGCTCCATCGTGCAGTTGCAGCAATCGAGTAGAGGTAGGGGAAAAGGGGAACAAGGCAACCGTGAGTACTCATCCAAAGTACTGCATAAGCAAGGAGCTACACTACATATGCATGGATATATGTGTAAAGGGCCATATCGGTGGACTGAACTGCAGAATGCCGTAATAAGAGGGGATAGTTAGTCTTAACGAAGACTACGCTTTAGACACTGCCTTGCAACATGTAGAGGAGGGCAATCAAGTCCTCCAAGTAACATCACATAGCAATAATCCTACCCGCGATCCCTCCTCATATCCCCGAGAGAGAGCGACCACCGGTTGTATCCGCACTTGAAAGGGTGTGTTTTATCAAGTATCCGGTTCTAGTTGTCATAAGCTCAAGGTACAACTCCAAGTCGCCCCACATCAAGATCACGGCTATCCGAATAGATTAACTTCCGCAGGGTGCACCATCTTACCCAAAGACGCTTGATCCCATTTGGCCGGACACACTTTCTGGGTCATGCCCGCCATGAAGATCAACACGCCGCAGCCCCACCTAGGCACAACAGAGAGGCCAACACGCCGGTCTAAACCTAAGCGCGCAGGGTCCGGGCCCATTGCCCTGAAAGCACACTGCATGATGCGTCTGACGCGCCGGAAGCGCACTCTAGCCTAACAGCGCTCCAGTCCAATCCGCGCGCCGCTCCGTCGCCGACGTCTGGAAGTGCTTTACCGATACCACGACGCCGGATACCCATAACTACTCCCGCGTAGATGGTTAGTGCGATAAGCTCAGAGCCAACTCAGATCAAATACCAAGACCTCGTTAAGCGTGTTAAGTATCCGCGAACGCCGAACAGGGCCAGCCCACCTCTCTCCTAGGCGGTCTCAACCTGCCTGCCGCTCCGCCACAAAGATCCATCCACAGGGCCGCCGGGACAAAGGTCCTTTCAGCCCCCAATCCGTGAATCACTCTGGTGCTCCACAAGCCGACCCGACTTTAGTCACCACATGTATCATTTATAAGTATATATAGTATATACCCGTGATCACCTCCCGAGTGATCACGGCCCGATAGTATAGCACGCAGACGGACAAGAATGTAGGGCCACAGATGAAAGTACTAGCATCCTATACTAAGCATATAGGATTGCGGTAAAGGTAACAACAAGAGTAACAAGGACAAAGCTATGCATCAGATAGGTATAATCGAAAGCAAGAATATGCTACACTACTCTAATGCAAGCAAGATAGAGGAGAGTAGGCTATATCCGTGATCAAGGGGGGGGCTTGCCTGGTTGCTCGGCAAGAGAGAGGGTCGTCGACACCGTAGTCGATCACAGGGGGTACGGCAGCGCCTCGGGTCTACCGTAAAAGTAACGGAGGGGAACATAATAAATAACAGAGCAATCAAAGCATAACATGACAAATGCGGTGCTAGAGGTGATCTAACGCAGGATAGGTGATACGGTGAAGGGGAAAACATCCGGAAAATATCCCGGTGTTTCGTTTTAGCAAGAGGGCCGGAGGGGAAAGTTGCAGTTCGATAGGTTAGGGGGTGTGGCGGACGAACGGACTGCATATCCGAATCGCCTAAATGCGTTCGAGCAACTTTCATGTACAAAGTTTTTCCATCCGAAGTTACGGATTATTTTATATTAATTTTCAAAGTTTTAATTCATTTTCTAATTTATCTTAATTCGAAATTAATGTTAAATTGTTAGATGTACCCAGCACAAAGGTACACAAAAATTGTACACAGTCGACAAGTGGGAATAGGGGAACCCAGTTGACCAGTCAAACTTGATCGTCAATGTGGTGGGCCTCTGTCATTGACGCCTAGTTAACTAACAGTTTAGTTAGGCTAGTTAGATTGTTAATGGTTAATTACAACATTAATTAAGTTAATTAATTATTTAATTAATTAAGTATTCTTTTAATTTATCCTTTTTTTAAAACGGGGTGTGAGGGGGGCCATCGGGCGCTGCCCATAGGGCCAAACGGGCGGGCGATGGTTGGTGCGGGCGCCATAACGCGGCCGACCCAACCGCCACGGACAGGGAGGGCGCCGCCGCGCGAAGGTAGCGGTGGGGGCCGCGGTTGGCTGGGCGCCGCGGTTGGTTGTCATGGGGCGGCGCAAGAAGGGCGCGCGAGAGGGGGGCTATGCGCGCGACACGGGAAGGTCGGAAAGGGCGGCGAGCGGTTATGGCGGGCGCCACCGCAGCGGAGCCGGGCGAGGTCGAGGCGGAGCGGGGCACGACAAGTCGGACGGGCGAGCGGGCGCGTTCACGAGGAGGGGCGAGCAAGGTGGGAGCGCTGCCGCGCTGCAGTAGTCGACGCGGGCGGCAGAGGCGAGGGCCGCCTTGTAAGGCGCTAGGCGGGGGAAGGAGGACCGGGGTCCTCACCGTCCGTTGGAGGGAAGGGGGCGTCGAGGCGCGATGGCGCCGGAGGGGAGGAGGTCGGGGAAGGCGATCCGGACGAGCGCCGGAGGGGAAGGAGCCCGGTGAGGTGGCGGCGAAGCCCGGTGGCGCGGCGCTGTCCCGGCGACGGACGGCGACACAGCAGAGGTGATGGGGTGGTGCTCCGGTGGGGGGGCACTGAGGACGGCGACGGCGTCGGGCGATGTCGTCGGGTCGGGGGCGTGGTCGAGGCGGCGGGGCGACTTCAGGGCGAGGTGGCGGGGCGCCGGCTCGGGTCTGGGCGACGCAACGAGGCGGCGAGCTTCAGGAGGAGGGCGAGGCGTCCGTCGGGGTCGAACGGCGGCTGCATCACCTGGGCAGGGACGAGGGCCGTCGGGCGGAGGCGAAGGGGGGATCTCCCGATCCAGATCGAGATCGTGGGAGGAGTGGAGTGAGGGGATCGGGAGGAGTGGGGGGTTAGGTGCGGTTGGGCCCTAGGGTTCCACGGGGGGGAGGTTAAGCAGGCGTGGCTGGGCCAGTCGGGGTGGGCTGGCCGGCTGAGGTGGGATGGGCCGAGGCCCATGCGGAGCTGGGGTCTCCTTTTCTCTTCTTCTTCTTGTTTTCCTTTTCCTTTTATTTATTTCCTGTTTTCTTTTAACTTTCAAATTATTTTAGTTTCAATAAATACCAAAGTGGCACCTAAATTGTTCTTACAAATTAAGCCACAACCACAAAATGTTTCATCCCTAAATAATATAGTTTAATATTTTACAAAACACAAAAGGCATTTAATTAATTTCTTTCGCTGCTGTTTTCTTTACCTTTGAGCATTTAAACACTTTATAATAATGTGGTTTCATCACCATAATTACCTATGCATTATATGTCACCTCTCGAACATTTTAGTTTTAATATTTGAAACTTTTATTGTTTGCTCGATTTTGAATTTGAAATTCGAACTAGGTTTGGAACTAACGCGAGTTTTAACAACAGTAACCGAGGTGACGTGGCATCATTAGCGGGATTCTGTAGCTTAATTACCAGGCGCCACAGGAGAGATATTTTCGGAGGGGGGAAGTGTCGTTGGGGGTGCGGGCTGGACCGAGGGATAAGGGAGAGGAGCGGGCCGACTGGCCGGCCTGGTTGGTTCGATGGCTGGTGGGCCATGTCCAGCAGGGGGGGCTTTCTTTTTTTTTTGTTAGTTTAGTTCTTCTCTTTTGTATTTTCTTTTCTTTTATTTATTTTCTTTTCCGTTTTAACTCATTTTAAATTACTTAGACATTTTATAAAAATGTGTTTACTCCACCATAATTACCGATGCAATATTTGGCAACCCCCAAACATTTTAGTTTTAATTTTTGAAAACTTTTATTGCTATCATAAATTTGAATTTGAATTTCGAAATAGTTTTGAATTAACCCGAGATTAACTACAGTGACAGAGGTGACGTGGCACCATCAACGTGAGTTTACTGTAGCATGATTATCCGGGCATTACAAATCTCCTCCACTACAAGAAATCTCGTCCCGAGATTTAGGAGGTAGAAGGAAACAATGCGGGTATTCATCACGAAGACGATCCTCGCTCCTGTGTGGCTTCGCTTTCTTGAGTGATTCACCATCGACCTTGAGGAACTTGATCGCCTTCCGACGCAGCGGCGTTCAGCTTGGTCGAGAATGCGGACCGGATGCTCTTTATAGGAGAGGTCCTGTTGCACCGAGCACTTCATGGTCCATCGCTCGGATTGGGTCCTTGAAGCAGCGCCGGAGTTGTGACACGTGGAACACATCGTGAACCTGAGAAAGGTTCGACGGAAGCTCCAGTTGATATGCCACTTTTCCACGCCTTTCCAGAATAGTGAATGGGCCAATATAGCGAGGAGCTAGCTTGCCCTTGATCCCGAAGCGGTGAGCACCCTTCATTGGTGTAACGCGAAGATAGGCCTTTTCGCCAGGTTGATAGACCATGTCTTTATGATGACGGTCATAATTACTCTTTTGACGAGACTGAGCAGTCTTGAGATTCTCGCGAATAATGCGGACTTGTTCTTCGGCATGTTGGATAATATCCGGACCGAAGAGTGGACGTTCCCCAGTTTCTGACCAGTTCAGAGGGGTTCGGCACTTTCGTCCATATAACACTTTGAAGGGGGCCATCTTCAGACTAGCTTGATAGCTATTATTATAAGAGAACTCAGCATACGGGAGAGATTCCTCCCATTTCTTGCCGAAGGAAATAACACAAGCTCAAGCATGTCTTCGAGAACTTGGTTGACACGCTCAACTTGCCCTTGTGATCATGGATGAAACGCAGATCTTGAAAGATAAGTGAGTACCCATAGCTTCTTGAAAACTTGCCCGTAATCTTGAAGTGAATAAGCTGCCACGGTCCGAATCGACAACAAAGTGGAATACCGTGAAGTGAAACAATTATGGACATATAGAGAGTTGCAAGTCGACTAGCAAAGTGATCGTTTCTTTGACCGCCGTAAAATGTGCAACTTTAGAAAGCCGGTCAATGACGACAAGAATAACATCATTACCTTTCCGCGACTTGGGAAATCCGTGACTAAGTCCATCTCAACATGGTCCCATTTCCATTCAGAATAGAGATAGGTTGCAGAGTCCCAAAGAGGCCTTTGATGTTCTCGCTTTGATACGACGGCAAACGCCACATTCAGCAACATAACGAGCAATGTCTTGCTTCATATTAGACCACCAGAATCTCTGACGAATGTCTTGGTACATATTTGTACTACCAGGATGGATACAGAGGCATATCATGAGCTTCTTTCATAACCTCCTGAGTCATATTCAGGTTTTCCTTCTTACACGCCACCACTAGGCGGCCTTTGAAGTACAAGGCGCCATCATCAAATAATAGTGAAGAATGAGGGCTTTCCTTCTTTGAGGTCTCGCTTAATCTTGTAGACTTGAGTCATATCCCTGCATTGTCTTGATGGAGCTCACGAGATCGGGTTCGATGACCAGGTATAAAGGGAACCCCGGGAAACAACACGGAGATTCATCTTGCGGAACTCCGGAGGAGGGGGAGCGAGTGCACCCGGAGGAACAATATGGAGGTTCAGCTTTCTGAACTCTTCAACAAGTGAGGGCTGAACCTTGTGAATCTGGAGGTGGCTGCAGTAAAACTTGCGGCTTAAAGCATCAGCCATTACATTAGCCTTGCCTGGGGTATAGGAAATACCCAAATCAAAGTCTGCAACAGTCTCCATCCATCTCTACTGACGGAGGTTCAGGTCTGGCTGAGTAAACAGATACTTCAGACTTTGGTGGTCGGTGAAGATCTCGCAATGATTACCGAGAAGGTAATGTCGCCATCGCTTCAAAGGCATGAATGACAGCAGAAGTTCGAGGTCGTGAACTGGGTAGTTCTCTTCGTGAGGGCGCAATTGCCGAGAGGCATAAGCAACCACTTTGCGCTCTTGCATTAGGACACAGCCTAATCCTTGACGGAAGCGCCGCGATAAATGACGAAGTCCTTCTTAGTATCGGGAGGAGCTAGTATGGGGCAGAAGTCAACTTGTCTTTGAGTGCTCGGAAACTTTCCCGACATTTATCTCGTCCATTGGAACTTGACGCCTTATGCAGCAAAGTTAGTCGAGGCTCGGCAATCTTGGAGAAGTTCTCATTTAATCGACGGCAATAGCTGGCGAGACCGAGAAAACTTCTGACTTGCTTGACATTCTTCGGAGGAGTCTAATCAAGAATAGCTTGAACTCGTTTAGGGTTGACGGCAATACCATCCTTAGAGATGACATGCCCGAGATAGGTCACTTCGGGAAGCCAGAATTCACACTTGGAGAACTTGGCATATAGTTGATGCTCTCGTAGCTTTTCCAGCACAAGACGAAGATGTTCAGCATGCTCTTCTTCGTTCTTAGAAAATACCAGGATATCATCCAGATAAACCACGGCGAACTTGTCGAGGTAATCCATGAATATATAGTTCATCAAAGCAGAGAAGGTGGCTGGAGCATTGGTTGCCGAAGACATGACGGTGTACTCGTATGAACCATAACGAGTCATTTAATGCGGTCTTTGGGATATCCTCTTCGAAAGCACGGATCTGGTGGTAACCCAACCTCAAGTCGAGTTTAGAGAACACCGATGAACCAGCCGCTTGATCATACGATCATTGATCCGAGGAAGAGGATACTTATTCGAATTGTAGCTTGGTTTATAGGACGGTAGTCTTGGACCAATCGGTTTGTCCCATCCTTCTTCTTGACAAAGAGAGAAGGTGCTCCCCAAGGAGAGCAACTTGGGCGAATGAAACCACTTCGAAGAGATTTGTCGATTTCCTCCTTGAGCTCAAGGAGTTCATGCGACGGCATCTTGTAGGGTCGCTTGGCTATAGGAGTGGTGCCTGGTTTCAAGTCGATGACGAATTCGACAGCTCTAGAAGGTGGAATCCTCAGGAGTTCTTCAGAAAGACGCCCGGAAGTCGCGAACGATGTGAATGTTTTCAATGCCCTCGAGGGTGCGGCGCTCAATGCATTCAATGCATAGAGCCTTGCCTCGCATTCTGAACCGACGAGCATTGTAGCTTATTATTTCATCGGAAGGGTGTAGCAGACGGACGGTCTTAGTGGCGCAAACGATTGAAGCAAGATATCGCTTTCAACCAATCCATCCCCAAAATGAGGTCGATGTTAGACGCCTTGAGGATAATGGGTGAGGCATAGAATTCCAGCCCTTCGATTTCCACGGGACGTGAGACGCCAACCATGGAGGTTTGACATTGTCCCAAGGTGGTTTTACCACTACCAAGAGTTCATCTCCTCACACTTAACGCCGTGCTTGTATGCAAAATCTTTCGACATGAATGAATGCGATGCTCTGAATCGAATAAAACAGATGCAGTACTGAATTTACGAGGAGTGTACCCATCACAAGAGCAGTGCTGGTCTTGAGCTTCGCTCGGATCAACGTGGTTGGCATGAACTCGACCATAAGGCTTGGCATTGTTGTTGCGGGGTTGGTTGCTTCCACGGCCGCATTGGAAGGGCCACTGATTCTCGGTTCGGTTGCATTCTCTAGCACGGTGCCCTCGTTGTCCACACCAAGCATAGACCATTATTGGGGTGGGAACAGAGCTTGGGGTGGTGGAGCTGGAAGCTTTGGCTGCCTAGTTGGAGTAGGCAGACGAGGTGTAGCATAGCTCTGCCTTGGGGCAAGTGCATTTGGCTGGTACATGCTGTTGGGAATCCATATCTTACGCTTCTGCGAGGACGGGCCCGAAGATGAGCCCGTGTCACGGTTGCGCCTGTTAGAGCTCTGGTATTCCTGCAAACCAGTTTCGACATTGATAGGTTTGTTCACCAAGGTGGCGAAATCAACAAAGTCGTGCACTAGAAGTGCGAGCTTGATGTCAGCTTGGAGGCCGTCACGGAACTTCTCTTGTCTGCGTCAAGGCATCGGTTGCAATGTCCTCTTCAAAGATAGCGAGACAAGTCCGAAAACTCACGATAAGCGCCAACAATCTTGTTGCCTTGGGTGAGGTTGCGGAACTCACGCTTCTTCGGTCCATGACTCCTTGAGGGATGAAGCGGCACGGAAAGCAGCTTGGAAGTCCGGCCAGTGATGATTGTTCCACTGGCCGAGTACGCCTGTGGCTGTCCCACCATTGAGCTGCGGGTCCCTTCAGGAAGAAGGAAGCGAAGGTGACATAGCTGGCAGGGGATACATCAGCAGACTCCATCTCATAGGTGATGTCACGGAGCCAGTCATCAGCATCCAGCGGCTGGGTTGAGCTGCGGTACACACTTGGGTTGAGGCGCATGAAATCCTGCAGAGTTACTGTGTTTGGCTGCTGGTCCATATTGGGGCGAGGAAACCGAGCCATCATGTTCTCCATGAACTGGCGATTCATCTCAAGTTGTTGGATCATACCAGCCATGTACTCAAAGCGGTGGTGGGATGTTGCCACCACGACCACGCACCAGCTGGTCTAACCATCCCGCTAATATATAACAGGGTAGTTCAGCATTTGAGAAATTTGCAAAGAACAAGAATCATTCATGATGAAACATGCATAAGGAAAGCAGACGATAGAAACTACATAGTAGTCGGCATATCATACAAAAGGGATCATGCATAGAGTTCGGCACACGAGTTCAAGACATAGACTAAGACATCATAGGCGGCACGCAGCTCATGACGAATGCATCTAACACTTAACAAGCAAGCCTACATCACCCCACGCTGCATCGCAGAGGTAGTCAGAGCTGAAAGCTGGTAGTGCAGCAGCGGATAGTCCTCCACGCCGCTGACACTGGGGCCATGGATACTCGGTGCGTAACCCGACGCCTAAGTGGCGAAGAGGACCAAGCGCGGAGAGTAGCCTCCCACCCGCCAACCGACACCCCGGGCATCACGGTCCTGGCTGGGTAGATCGAGAACGCGACAGCTCCGGATCGGACAAAGGGTGCAACAGCGTCGAGCACGGTAAAGGTGCCGACGGGTGATGTACAACTCGTGGCGAAGAGCTCGGTTGGCTCGATCCATCCATCGCGATGCGTAACAAAGTTCGATGGTAGAAGGCTCTCGGTGACAATGGAGTAGGCAGCGGTGTAATAACCTCCTCACCAACATCGATGCGATAGTAATGTGCCGAAGGGGAGGTGTCCAACTCGATACTCTCCACGAAGACGGTCGAGCAGCATAAGCAGCATCGTGGACTGCCATATCGATAGTCACCCCAACACCATGTGCGGTGTGCAGACAAGAGTGGAGTCATACTCCGAGAGTAGAGGTGGACGATGGCTCGGCATCGCTCTGGTTAAAGTCCGGTACTCCTCAAAGACGGTGTACTCGGGGTGCGGCGATAACCCGATAGGTCATCATCTCTGCTAGCACCGCAGTGATCCCGAGGCACCAATGGCCGTCGTGTGGCGCACGACCTGCCTCGTGGGTTCCATCTGAAAACAAAGATGTTTCAAAGGAGTCAAATGACAGTGTGGAAATTGATCAAAATACAATTCCAAGGAATAACTATGGCTTTATCCAACTTTGGGGTGAATGTGGTCACGGGATCCTAGTGTTAGTCAGTAAATTCGTTTAACCTGAGTAGAAGAGAGTTCAGAGTCCCAGAGTAAAGGTCGAGGAGTAAAAGATCCAAGTACCACCCGATGGCGACGTGGGCCCGTAAGGCACACAGCCAAGTTAATAAAAGTTTTTGCAATGTCTAGACTCGACTTCGGCCAAGGAGTGTGGAGGGGGGATTCCTACAGGCAGTCGGCTCTGATACCAACTTGTGACGCCCCCGATTCAATCATACACTAATCATGCACGCAAATGTTTACGATCAAGATCAGGGACTCACGGGAAGATATCACAACACGACTCTAAAACATAAATAAGTCATACAAGCATCATAATACAAGCCAGGGGCCTCGAGGGCTCGAATACAAGTGCTCGATCATAGACGAGTCAGTGGAAGCAACAATATCTGAGTACAGACATAAGTTAAACAAGTTTGCCTTAAGAAGGCTAGCACAAACCGGGATCTGATTGAAAGAGGCGCATGACTCCCGCTCAGGATCCTCCTAAGCTACTCCCGGTCGTCGTCGCCGGGCTGCACGTAGTAGTAGGCGCCTCCGGTGTAGTAGTCGCCATCGACGGTGGCATCTCGCCCCGGCTCCATCGTGCTGTTGCAGCAATCGAGTAGAGATAGGGGAAAAGGGGAACAAGGCAACCGTGAGTACTCATCCAAAGTACTCGCAAGCAAGGAGCTACACTACATATGCATGGATATATGTGTAAAGGGCCATATCGGTGGACTGAACTACTGATCGCCGTAATAAGAGGGGATAGCTAGTCTTATCGAAGACTACACTTCGTTACCTTCGCCTTGCAATGTAGAAGAGGGCAGTCAAGTCCTCCAAGTAACATCACATAGCAATAATCCTACCCGCAATCCCTCCTCATTGCCACGAGAGGGAGCGACCACCGTTGTATCCGCACTTGGAAGGGTGTGTTTTATTAAGTATCCGGTTCTAGTTGTCATAAGGTCAAGGTACAACTCCAAGTCGCCCTGTTATCAAGATCACGGGTATTCAATAGATTAACTTCCCTGCAGGGTGCACCAACTTACCCAAAGACGCTTGATCCCATTTGGCGGACACACTTTCCGGTCATGCCCGCCGCTGAAGATCAACACGCCGCAGCCCCACCTAGGCTCAACAGAGAGGCCAAGACGCCGCGGTCTAAACCTAAGCGCCGCAGGGTGCAGGCCATCGCCCGAGCACACCCGCACGCTATCTGACGACGCCGAAGCAGACTCTAGCCTAGTGGCGTCCAATCCAATCCGGCGCGCCGCTCGATCCACCGACGCCACGAAGTGCCGCTGGCCAGGATACCCATAACTACTCCCCGTAGATGGTTAGTGCGTATAAGCTCAGAGCCAACTCAGATCAAAATCAAGATCTCGTTAAGCGTGTTAAGTATCCATGAACGCCGAACAGGCCAGGCCCACTCTCTCCTAGGCGGTCTCAACTGCCTGCCGCTCCGCCTCAAAGATCCACTCATGGTGCTCCACAAGCCGCCCGCCTTTAGTCTCCACATGTATCATGTATAAGTATATAGTATATACCGAGATCACCTTCCAAGTGATCTCGCCCAATAGTATAGCACATGCAGACGGACAAGAATGTAGGGCCACAGATGAAAATACTAGCATCCTATACTAAGCATATAGGATTGCAGTAAAGGTAACAACAAGAGTAGCAAGGACAAAGGCTATGCAGAAAGATAGGATTAATCGAAAGCAAGAATATGCTACACTACTCTAATGCAAGCAGATAGAGAAGATTAGGCGATATCTGGTGATCAAAGGGGGCTTGCCTGGTTGCTCTGGCAAGAGAGAGGGTCGTCAACTCCGTAGTCGTCGGGCAACAAAGCAGGCGTCGGTCTCGTAGTCTACCGGAGAGAAGAGGGGAAGAAACAATGAATACCATGTAAACAGATGCATATCGATGCATGACAAGACAAGTAACGATGCTAGGCGTGCCCTAACGTGGTATGAGGTGGTACGGTTAAGAAACATCCGGAAAGTATTCCGGTGTTTCGCTTTTCAAGAGAAGAGCGGGGGAAAGTTGCGAGTTCTATAGGTTAGGGGTGTGTGGCGGACGAACGGACTGCGATCCAGATTCGCCTCGCCATTCTCGAGCAACTTTCATGTTGAAAATATTTTAACCGAGTTACGGATTAAAAGATATGATTTTCTAAAGATTTTATTAATTTCGAAATTTAATTAATTATTTAATCCAACATTATCCGAATAGTAAAAGTCGACGTCAAGATGACATCGTGGTGATGTCAGCGATCAACGCTGGCCATTGACTGGTCAACTGACGTGTGGGTCCGATGGGACCCACCTGTCATTCTCTGCTTAGTCTAATTACGATTAGTTAATTTAATTAGTGATTAGGTTAATCTAATCGGGATTAATTAACGTAATTAATTAATAATTAATTTTATTAATTCATTTTTATTTTTATTTATTATTTATTTTTTTAATTCTTTTTTTTCTAAAAACGTTATGGGGCGGGGCCCATTCGGCGAGGGCCTGAGGGCCATAGCGGTCAGGCGCTTGGCGCCGATCGGGCGTCGCCAAATCGGCGGGCGAGGAGGACCGGGGCATGGCCGGGCGGCCACCGGAGGGGAAACGCCGAGGGGGGGAGCAGCAGGGCGCCAGGGCGCGACGGCGGGTGCGGGTGTAGCCCGCCCAGGCGGCGAGGGAGAGCCATGGCGCGGCGCCGGGCCGTGGACAGAGAGGAGGAGGGAGAGGGCGGGCGTCGCCGAGGGAGAGGAGGCCGGGTGCGGTCAAGAGAGGTCGCGGCGGTGGTGGCTGGGCGCGTGGCCGAGGCGACTGGGGAAAGGGCGCATGCGGTCATGGGCGGCCGGAGCCACCGTGAGTGAGTGAGCGAGGGGAGAGGGAGAGGTCGGGCGGACGGCCCGGCGCTGCAGGGCGCGGGCGCTGGCGAACGGAGGAGGCGCGACGAGCGCGGGAGGAAGGAGAGGCGGGCGGACGGGCCGGTCCGGCGCGGCAGGCGCGACGCTGGCGAACGGAGGAGGCGCGACGAGCGCGGGAGGAAGGAGAGGCGGGGCGGGACGGGCGGTCCGGGGCGGCAGGCGCGGGCGACAGTGTGGCTGCTGAGCGCGGGCGGTGACCGCGGGAAAGGGAAGGAGGGGGGGGCGCCACGGCGGGAGTAGGGCAACGGGCAGCGGCGTGGACGGGCGGTCGGGTGGACCGCGAGGAGAAGGACGAGGAGGCGTCATGGCGGCGATTCTGGCGGCGGCGGTGGTCTCTCCTCGATCCCGATCCAATCGAGGGAGAGGGGGAGAGATATTTTCGGGAGGGGGGGGGGGGAAGTGTCGGTGGGGGTTGCGGGCTGGACCGAGGGGATAAGGGAGAGGAGCGGGGCCGACCTGGGCCGGCCTGGTTGGCCCGATGGCTAGCTGGGCCGCGGTCCAGCAGAGGGGGGCTTTTTTTTGTTAGTTTAGTTTTTCTCTTTTGTATTTTCTTTTCTTTTATTTATTTTCTTTTCTGTTTTAACTCATTTTAAATTACTTAGACATTTTATAAAAATGTGTTTACTCCACCATAATTACCGATGCAATATTTGGCAACCCCCGAACATTTTAGTTTTAATTTTTGAGAACTTTTATTGCTATCATAAATTTGAATTTGAATTTCGAAACAGTTTTGAATTAACCCGAGATTAACTACAGTGACAGAGGTGATGTGGCACCATCAACGTGAGTTTACTGTAGCATGATTATCCTGGCGTTACAAGAAGCTTGTCATTTTCCTCTTGGGTTAGAACATAAAGCTTAATGGGCAACTAAAGAACTCAACTATGAGTTCAAAGTTGCTGGTGAGAAGAGGTTATTTGGTATTAGCTCACTAGATGAATGGAGAACCCAAGCTTATGAAAATGCCAAGTTATTTAAATAAAAAGTTACAAGATGGAACGATAAAGAATCCAAAAGCGTGAGTTCAAAGTTAGAGAATATGTTCTTTTGTACAACTCTCATTTCAGATTCTTTGCAAGAAAATTCCTCTCCAAATGTGAATGACCCTATGTTATCGAGGAGGTTTATCGATTTGGAGCCATCAAAATAAATAATGCCGAAGGTACTAACCCGAAGGTTGTTAATGGGCAATGAATAAAACATTATATCTCAGGTACGCCCATTAATGTTGAAAGCAACATTATCCAAACTATGACACCAGAAGAACACATAAAAGAAACCTTCTGGAACACTCTAGAATTGTGAAAAAAGGGGAGGTACGTAATACGGTAAGTAAACGGACTCCAAAAGATCCTGAGAAATATTTTCTGTCCATTTTGGAATATAAATTTTTTTAGGAAAATAAGAAACAACCAGGAAGGCACCCCTGGTGGGCACAAGACACCAGCCCGCGCCTGCCAAGCGCGCCGAGGTGGGTTATGCCCACCCCTGGTACCTTCCGGATTCCGTTTTTCTTCCGTTTGCTTGTTTCCCAAGATAAAAAATCTTTATATATCCCCGAACCTATTGACCTCCGTATCGCGGAGAAATCTCCTGTTCACTTTTCCTTGTTGTTTTCTGATAGATCTAATCCACCATGGTCGCTTCAAGCTCCTCCAAGGAAAAGTTCTTCAAGAACTTCATCAACCCATATTTGCAGGAGGTGACGCAGCACCCTCAAGCTATCCAGATGCGTGAGAGGGTGCTCCACATCTGTGATGTGCAAGGCCACAAGGGGACTGGATCCGTGGAGGCTAGGCTTGAAGCTATGGTGTAGGAAGTCTTCCGGTGCAAGGAGATGGTGGAATGTGGACTCAATGCCAATCACCCGATGATCGCGGACTACACCCGCGATCTCAAGGTGGATGGCAAATCCATGAAGGACATCGTCTTCTCCTTCAACGAGTAAATCAACTTCCTCCAGAGTCAGATCTACGACCTTCAAAACCAAGTCTTTGAATATGAGGCAAGGTTTAAAGGTATGAGTTTGGCTGCCAGTTGCAGGACCCGCGAGACTCACTCCTCTTCCTATGATGATGAGCCTCTGCCATGGAAACCCGAGGACAAGATCGTCGCCACTTCATCACCACCACCTCCTTCTTCATCACCAAAAGAAAATTGAGTATCGGGTATGGGCCTTTATTTATCTTAGTTCGATCCACATTTATCTTTTGCTTTTGATGAATAAAAGTTTAGTTCGATCCCTTCTTTTCGAGAATTTTCTTAGTGATCTATCTTTGTAATTGTGTGCAAGATATATAATAAAGTTTAGTTTGAGTTTTGTTTTCTTTACTTTCATGTTTAATAAAAAAGGGAATAAATGAAAAAGATCATTTGCTAATCTTATGGTAAGTAATGATATCACATAAGTAAAAGTATAAGTAGAAAATTTTATTGGAGATCGACAAACATAACATTGTTCAATGATGCAATTCATGAAATAATTAATAAGGGAAGAGAAGATTCACATGCAAACACACAATCTTGGACATCTTTTGTGATTGTGAGCCCCCAGCAAAATATTATATGCCAAAATTGTTAACGTTGGACAAGGAAGACAACGTAATGATTTATGTTTGTTCATATTCACATAGAAGTTATATTGTCATAGATCCTTCAACATGTGGTGCTTGCCCCCCATCTTTGTTAGCCAAAAATTCTGCATCAAGTAGAGATACTACTTGTGCATCCAAAAACCCTTAAACCCAAACCTTATTTTCGAGAGTCCACCATACCTACCTCAGGATTGAGTAAGATCCTTCAAATAAGTTGTCACCGGTGCAATAAGGCAATAAAAATTGCTTCTATGTGTCCTGACTTCCCTTGTGTTAGATCATTTAGTGTAAGAGAAAATTGAGCATTGTAGGAACTTGTGATGGCAAAGAATAAAAGTGACAAACTGCATAATAAAGGTCGCTATCACAAGGGGCAATATAACGTGACATTCTTTTGCACTAAGGGATTGAGCATACAAACAGAAAGCGCATGGCAACCTCTGCTTCCCTCTGCGAAGGGCCTATCTTTTAATTTTATGTAATTTACTTTCATGCAAGAGTCAAAGTTTTTCTCTCTATTCCTTTTTATTTTTTCTCTTTTGGCAAGCATCATTAGGTGAGGAAAGATCTAGGCACATATATCTAGTTGGATATGGATAGCATGAGTTATTATTGTTGACATCACCCTCGAGGTGAGTATGTTGGGAGGCGAAACTATAAGCCCCTATATTTCTATGTGTCCGGTTGAAATGTATTGCTCATGTGTATGCGGTGAGTGTTAGCAATCATAGAAGATTATATGATGGTTGAGTATGAAGGAAATATGCCCTAGAGGCAATAATAAAGTTGTTATTTATATTTCCTTATGTCATGATAAATATCTATTATTCATGCTAGAGTAGTATTAACGGGTAACTTGATACATGCGTGAATACATAGACAAAACAAAGTGTCCTTAGTATGCCTCTACTAGACTAGCTCATTAATCAAAGATGGTTAAGTTTCCTGACCATAGACATGTGTTGTCATTTGATGAACGGGATCACATCATTAGGAGAATGATGTGATGGAGAAGACCCATCCATTAGCTTAGCATAATGATCGTTAAGTTTTATTTCTACTGCTTTCTTCATGACTTATACATATTCCTTCAACTATGAGATTATGCAACTCCCGAATACCGGAGGAATACCTTGTGTGCTATCAAACGTCACAATGTAAAAGGGTGATTATAAAGATGCTCTACAGGTGTCTCCGAAGGTGTTTTGTTGGGTTGGCATAAAATGAGATTACGATTTGTCACTCCGAGTATCGGAGAGGTATCTCTGGGCCCTCTCAGTAATGCACATCATTATAAACCTTGCAAGCAATGTGACTAATGAGTTAGTTGCGGGATGATGCATTACTGAACGAGTAAAGAGACTTGCTGGTAACGAGATTGAACTCGGTATGTCGATACCGACGATCGAATCTCGGGCAAGTAACATACCGATGACAAAGGGAATAACGTATGTTGTCATAACGATTCGACCGATAAAGATCTTCGTAGAATATGTGGGAGCCAATATGAGCATCCAGGTTCTGCTATTGGTTATTGGCCGGGGAGGTGTCTCGGTCATGTCTACATAGTTCTCGAACCCGTAGGGTCCGCACGCTTAACGTTCGATGATGATTTGTATTACGAGTTATGTGTTTTGGTGAACGAAGTTTGTTCGGAGTCCTGGATGAGATCACGGACATGACGAGGAGTCTCGAAATGGTCGAGAGGTAAAGATTGATATATTCGACGATGATATTCGGACACCAGAATGGTTCTGGATTGTTTCGGGTATTTTTCGGAGTACCAGGAGGTTACCCGAATCCCCCGGGGGAAGTCATGGGCCTCATGGGCCACGGGAGAGAGATGGGACAACCCACAAGGGGTGGCCGCGCCCCCCCCCCCCCATGGGAGTCCGAATTGGACTAGGGGAGGGGGCGGCGCCCCCCTTTCCCTCTCCTACTCCCTCTCGCCCTTCCCACTCCGGAAAAGGAAAGCGGAATCCTACTAGGACTGGAGTCCTAGTAGGACTCCCCCTATGGCGCGGCCCTCTAGGCCGGCCGCCTCGTCCCCTCCTCCCTTATATACGGGGGCAAGGGGGCACCCCAAAGCACAACAGTTATTCTCTTAGCCGTGTGCGGTGCCCCCTCCACAGTTTACTCCTCCGGTCATAGCGTCATAATGCTTAGGCGAAGCTCTGCACGGATCATATCACCATCACCATCACCACGCCATCATGCTGACAAAAATCTCCCTCGACCCTCTGCTGGATCAAGAGTTCGAGGGACGTCATCGAGCTGAACGTGTGCTGAACTCGGAGGTGCCGTACGTTTGGTACTTGATCGGTTGGATCATGAAGAGGTTCGAGTACATCAACCGTGTTAAACTAAAACTTCCGCTTTCGGTCTACGAGGGTACGTGGACACACTCTCCCCCTCTCGTTGCTATGCATCTCCTAGATAGATCTTACGTAATCGGAGGAAATTTTTAGAAATTGCATGCTACGTTCCCCAACAAAGTATGTGGACTTGCCAAAAAGGCTCCGATACGTGACTCTTCCTGAAAAGATGATGAATTGTAGTTGCAAAGTTGCCTGAGAACATAATTTGTTGGTTTCCAATAGAGTATGCTTTATACTTCGATGTTGTGATGAATTGTTACTTATTCATGAGAAGTCTATGATAAAAGTTCTATGATAAAAGTTTTATGTGAAAGTTGGTTGCTGATATAATAATTTACATGATGCTTCTATGTCCGTATTTTGTTTTTATCGACACCTCTCTCTCTAAGCATGTGGACATGTTTTTCAATTTCGGTTTTCGCTTGAGGACAAGCGAGGTCTAAGCTTGGGGGAGTTGATACGTCCATTTTGCATCATGTTTTCCTACTGTTATTGATAATGTTTTTATGCGTAATAATGCCTTTTGGAGTAATTTTCTAATGCCTTTTCTCTCATAATATGCAAGGTTCACACAAAGTTGGAGAATTCCGGCAGCTGGAAATCTGGACCTGAAAAAGCTACGTCAGGCGACCTATTCTGCACAACTCCAAATGAGCTGAAACTTCACGAGGAATTTTTATTGAATAAATAATAAATACTGGAGCAAATAACTACTGGAGGGGGGCCACCTGTTTAGCATCATGGATATTCAAATAATTCATACTAACAACATTGCAATCATGCTCATCATTCAAAGATTGTATGCCAAACATGTTATCGACTTCTTCTAGCACATGAGCACAATTATCGGAATCCTTATTTTCACGAAAGACATTAAAAAGATGAAGCATATGAGGCAACCTTAATGCCATTTTTTTGCAGTTTTATTTTATAGACTAAACTAGTGATAAAACAAGAAACTAAAAGATTCGATTGCAAGATCTAAAGATATACCTTCAAGCACTAACCTCCCCGGCAACGGTGCTAGAAAAGAGCTTCATTGACGGGATGTGAGTGCCACTTACCTAGCCTCCCCGGCAATGGCGCCAGAAAAGAGCTTGATGTCTACTACGCATCCTTCTTCTTGTATACGTTGTTGGGCCTGCAAGTGCAGAGGTTTGTAGGACAATAACAAATTTCCCTCAAGTGGATGACCTAAGGTTTAGCAATCCGTGCGAGGCGTAGGATGAAGATGGCCTCTCTGAAACAACCCTGCAACCAAATAACAAAGACTCTCTTGTGTCCCCAACATACCCAGTACAATGGTAAATTGTATAGGTGCACTAGTTTAGCGAAGAGATGGTGATACAAGTCCAATATGGATTGTAGATATAGGTTTTTATAATCTGAAAATATAAAAACAGCAAGGTAGAAAGTGGTAAAAGTGACCAAAAATAGTATTGCAATGCTTGAAAACAAGGCCTAGGGCTCATACTTTCAGTAGTGCAAGTTCTCTCAACAATGATAACATAATTGGATCATATAGCAATCCCTCAACGTGCAACAAAGAGTCACTCCAAAGTCACTAATAGCGGATAACAAATGAAGGGATTATTGTAGGGTACGAAACCATCTCAAAGTTATGCTTTCTGATTGATCTATTGGGCTAGTCCTATAAGTGTCACAAACAGCCCTAGAGTACCCCTTCGTACCCCCTCGTGTTCACTCCCGTGGGTGACCAGGGGGAAACCCTAGCCGCCGGCGCCCGTACTCTCCCGTATCTCCTTCATCCTTGCCGCCGCCAGTAGCGCCGCCGGGCGAAGCCTGGCCAGAAGGGGCGGCGGCGGGGCTCCCTTCCCCTTCACGCGAATAGGCTAGCGTGGGACGGCTGTTCGAGAGGAGGCGCCGGATTTTTGCGGGGTGCGGCGACGCTGCATATGGATCATGGCCGTGACGTGCGCAGCACGTCGGCGGTTGGGGTTCGTGCTCGCGGCGTGGTGCGGCCGCTGGATCTGGTGGTCGCGTGCGTCGTCGGTCTCGGGTCAGATCCTTATGGATCTGGTGCGTGAACGCCGTCGGCCAGCGCAGGATGGTGGCTTTCGTCACTGACCGGGTCGGATCTTCATTGATCCGGTGTCGTGATGGATCTACGCCAGAGGTGTTGAGCCTTATGGTGCTTCCCTCTCTAGAGTTTTCGTGTCTTGGCTTCTGCCAGATCCGGAGTAGGTGGAGATTGGTGGTACAGGATGAAGACCGGAGGAAACTTTGGTCGGCTAGATCGGCCCGGCATCGGCGATGGCTTTGACGTAGTTACCCTTCTTGAGGGCGAAGTCGAGGTCCCTCCTATCCACCTCCATCCCCCTCCCGGGCAAAAGTCCAAAAATTCGTCTTGGATTGGACGGCAGCGGCTCCCTTCGCGTCGTAACCTCCATGGAGGCGCCGTCTTGGGAGGCTTGGGCGTTCGGGGGAGAGTTTCTATGGGTGAAGGGCTTCGCATGTCAGCTCTAGCAGCGGCCATGGTGTGGAGGTTGCCAGGAGGAGTTGCGTTCTAACCGCGTTAGATGCGTCTGGTAAGAGATGTCAAGTCATTCCTAGCCGACAGGTGCTACGCTGAGTCATGCCTAGTCGGAAGGTTCTATGCACGATAGATCTTCCAGAGTGTCCGCGTCGGGATGGACGAGCACAAAGCGGTGGAGTCGTTGGGCGCCGTGCTGGCATCGACGGATGGCCGGACTGGCAAGAATGATGCGGATCTCTCTCTTGAAGATGGGACAACGGTTCGATGATGATGGCGGCCTCTAAAATGTCTGCAAGGGGTGTATGCTTTAGGTTTGCTGGACCGGTTGTTTGTTCCGATACGTTAGATGGATGGATCAGCGACAGCACCGCATTTAGATATGGGAAGTGAGAGCAGTCCACATTATCAGGTTTGTATGTGTGAGTGGTGGCTTTGGGTGGCTTGATGTATGTTCTTGTCAGACCCTCGTGGAATAATTAATAAACATAGCTGCATGCATCGATTGATGCAGAGGCCGGGGGTTTAACCTCCCTTTCCAAAAAATAGCCCTAGAGTTCGTACTAAAATAACACCTTAAGATACACATCAACCAAAACCCTAATGTCACCTAGATACTCCAATGTCACCACAAGTATCCGCGGGTTTGATTATACGATATGCATCACACAATTTCAGATTCATCTATTCAAACCAACACAAAGAACTTCAAAGAGTGCCCCAAAGTTTCTACCGGAGAGTCAAGACGAAAACGTGTGCCAACCCCTATGCATAAGTTCACAAGGTCACATAACCCGCAAGTTGATCACCAAAACATACATCAAGTAGATCATGTGAATATCCCATTGTCACCATAGATAAGCACATGCAAGACATACATGAAGTGTTCTCAAATCCTTAAAGACTCAGTCCGATAAGATAACTTCAAAGGGAAAACCCAATCCATTACAAGAAGGTAGAGGGGGAGAAACATCATAAAATCCAACTATAATAGCAATGCTCACGGTACATCAAGATCGTGCCAAATCAGGAACACGAGAGAGAGACAGAGAGATCAAATACATAGCTACTGGTACATACCCTCAGTCCCGAGGGTGAACTACTCCCTCCTCGTCATGGAGAGCGCCGAGATGATGAACATGGCCACCGGTGATGGATTCCCCCTCCAGCAGGGTGCTGGAACAGGGTCCTGATTGGTTTTTCGTGGCTACAGAGGCTTGCAGCGGTAGAACTCCCGACCTAGGTTTATTTTTGGGGGTTTCTATATTTATAGGAATTTTTGGTGTCGAGAACAAGTCAGGAGGGGTCCACGAGTCAATGACAAGGACGGAGGACGCGCCCGGGAGTGGGGGGGTAGGCGCGCCTCCAACCTTGTGGGTGGCTCGGGACTCTTCTGTCCCAACTCTTTTGCTTCGGGGGCTTCTTCTGGTCCATAAAAAATCACTATAAATTTTCAGGTCAATTGGGCTCCGTTTGATATTCCTTTTCTGCGAAACTCAAAAACAAGGAAAATACAGAAACTGGCACTTGGTTCTAGGTTAATAGGTTAGTCCCAAAAATCATATAAAATAGCATATAAATGCATATAAAACATCCAAGATAGATAATATAATAGCATGGAACAATAAAAAATTATAGATACGTTGGAGACGTATCAAGCATCCCCAAGCTTAATTCTTGCTCGTCCTCGAGTTGGTAAATGGTAAAAATAGAATTTTTGATGTGAAATGCTACCTAACGTATTCATCCATGTAATTTTGTTTATTGTGGCATGAATGTTTTGATCCATAAGATTCAAAACAAAAGTTTAATATTGACATAAAAATAATAATACTTCAAGCATACTAATAAAGCAATCATGTCTTCTCAAAATAACATGGCCAAAGAAAGCTTATCCCTAAAAAATCATATAGTCCGGCTATGCTCCATCTTCGTCACACAAAATATTCAAATCATGCACAACCCCGATGACAAGCCAATCAATTGTTTCATACTTTTGATGTTCTCAAACCTTTTCAACTTTCACGCAATACATGAGCGTGAGACATGGACATAGCACTTTAGGTGGTATAGAAGGTGGTTGTGGAGAAGACAAAAACAAGGAGATAGTCTCACATCAACTAGGCGTATCAACGGGCTATGGAGATGCCCATCAATAGATATCAATGTGAGTGAGTAGGGATTGCCATGCAACAGATGCACTAGAGATATAAGTTCATGAAAGCTCAAAAAGAAACTAAGTGGGCGTGCATCCAACTCGCTTGCTCACGAAGACCTAGGGCAATTTAAGGAAGCCCATCATTGGAATATACAAGCCAAGTTCTATAATGAAAAATTCCCACTAGTATATGAAAGTGACAACATAGGAGACTCTCTATCATAAAGATCATGGTGCTACTTTGAAGCACAAGTGTGGTAAAAGGATAGTAGAATTGCCCCTTCTCTCTTTTTCCCTCATTTTTTTGGGCTCTCTCTTTTTTTATTTATTTTTATTTTTCGTCCGGAGTCTCATCCCGACTTGTGGGGGAATCATAGTCTCCATCATCCTTTCCTCGCTGGGACAATGCTCTAGTAATAAAGATCATCACACTTTTATTTACTTACAACTCAAGAATTACAACTCGATACTTAGAACAAAATATGACTCTATATGAATGCCTCCGGCGGTGTACCGGGATGTGCAATGAATCAAGAGTGACATGTATGAAAGAATTATGAACGGTGGCTTTGCAACAAATACGATGTCAACTACATGATCATGGAAACCAGTATGACAATGACGGTATGTGTCATAATAATCAGAATGGTGGAAGGTTGCATGGCAATATATCTCGGAATGGCTATGTAAATGCCATAATAGGTAGGTATGGTGGCTGTTTTGAGGAAGGTATATGGTGGTTTTATGGTACCGGCAAAATTTGCGTGGTACTAGAGACGCTAGCAATGGTGGAAGGGTGAGAGTGCATATAATCCATGGACTCAACATTAGTCATAAAGAACTCACATACTTATTACAAAAATCTATTAGTCATTGAAACAAAGTACTAAGCGCATGCTCCTAGGGGGATAGATTGGTAGGAAAAGACCATCGCTCGTCCCCGGCCGCCACTCATGAGGAGGACAATCAAGAAATAAATCATGCTCCGACTTCATCACATAACGGTTCACCATACGTGCATGCTATGGGAATCACAAACTTTAACACAAGTATTTCTCAAATTCACAATTACTCATTAGCATGACTCTAATATCACCATCTTTATATCTCAAAACAATCATAAGGAATCAAACTTCTCATAGTATTCAATGCACTTTATATGAAAGTTTTTATTATATCCCTCTTGGATGCCTATCATATTAGGACTAAATTTATAACCAAAGAAAATTACCATGCTGTTTAAGACTCTCAAAATAATATTAGTGAAGCATGAAAGTTCAACAATTTCTTCAAAATAAAACTACCGCCATGCTCTAAAAAGATATAAGTGAAGCACTAGAGCAAATGACAAGCTACTCGAAAAGATAAGTGAAGATCAATGAGTAGTCGAAAAATTGTGTAACTATGTGAAGACTCTTTAACATTTTTGAATTTTAGATCTTGGGATATTATTCAAACAGCAAGCAAAATAAAATGAAATAAATTGATGCTCCAAGCAAAACACATACCATGTGGTGAATAAAAATATAGCTCCAAGTAAGGTGACCGATGAACGAAGACAAAAGAGGGGATGCCATCCGGGGCATCCCCAAGCTTAGTTGCTAGGGTATTCCTTGAATATTACCTTGGGGTGCCTTGGGAAATCCCAATATTAGGCTCTTGCCACTCCTTATTCCGCAGTGCATCAAAACTTTACCCAAAACATGAAAACTTCACAACACAGAAGTCATCAGAAAACTCGTAAGCTCCGTTAGTATAAGAAAGCCAATCACCACTTAGGTACTGTTGTGAACTCATTCCAAATTCATATTGGTGTTATATCTACTGTATTCCAACTTCTATATGGTTCATATCCTCCGATACTTCTCATAGATTCATCAAAATAAGCAAACAACACATAGAAAACAGAATCTGTTTAACAGAACAGTCTGTAGTAATCTGGAAACTTTCCATACCTCTGTAACTCCAAAAATTCTGAAAAATTAGAACAATCTAGGAAATTTGTATATCAATCTTGTCTAAAAAAATTCAGATCAAAAGTACGTTCTAGTGAATTTTCCAAATTCCTGGACTGAGAGCAAAAGTTTCTGTTTTTGCACAGAATCAAGTCAACTATCACCATAGACCATCCCAAAGGCTTTACTTGGCACCTTATTGAAAAAAAAGGATAAAACATGACTACTACAGTAGCATAATCATGTGAACACAAAAAAATAGTAGGGTTAAATGTTGGGTTGTCTCCCAACAAGCGCTTTTCTTTAATGCCTTTCTAGCTAGGCACGATGATTTAAATGATGCTCGCATAAAAGATGGGAATTGAAACATAATGGGAGCACCATGAAGCATATGACTAGAACATTTTAAGTCTAACCCAGTTCCTATGCCTAGGGGTTTTGTGAGAAAACAACTTATGAGAACAAGAATCAACTAGCATAGGAAGACAAAACAAGCCTAACTTCAATACTTTCAACACATAGAGAGGAAACTTGATATTATTGCAATTCCTACAAGCATATACTCCTTCCTCATAATAATTTTCAGTAGCATCATGAATGAATTCAACAATATAACTATCACATAAAGAATTCTTTTCATGAGCCACAACCATAGAAATTTTATTACTCTCCATATAAGCAAATTTCTTCTCATGAATAGTAGTGGGAGAAAAATCAATAAAATAACTATCATGTGAGGCAAAATCCAATTGAAAATTAAAATCATGATGACAAGTTTCATGGCTATAAATATTCTTTATAGCATACATGTAATCACAATAATCATCATAGATAGCAACTTTGTTCTCATAATCAATTGGAACCTCTTCCGAAATAGTGGATTCATCACTAAATAAAGTCATGACCTCTCCAAATCCACTTATATAATTATCACAATAAGATTCAACACCCTCCAAAATAGTGGGATCATTACTTCCTAAAGTTGACACTCTTCCAAACCCACTTTCATCAATATAATCATCATAAATAGGAGGCAGGCTTTCATCATAATAAATATTCTCATCAAAACTTGGGGACTAAAAATATCATATTCATCAAACATAGCATCCCCAAGATTGTAGCTTTGGGTATCATTAGCATCATGGATATTCAAAGAATTAATACTAACAACATTGCAATCATGCTCATCATTCAAAGATTGTATGCCAAACATTTTATTGACTTCTTCTTCTAGCACTTGAACACAATTATCGAAATCCTTATTTTCATGAAAGAGATTAAAAAGATGAAGCATATGAGGAAACCTCAATTCCATTTTTTTGTAGTATTATTTTATAGACTAAACTAGTGATAAAACAAGAAACTAAAAGATTCGATTGCAAGATCTAAAAATATACCTTCAAGCACTAACCTCCCCGGCAACGGCGCCGGAAAAGAGCTTCATTGATGGGATGTGAGTGCCGCTTACCTAGCCTCCCCGGCAACGGCGACAGAAAAGAGCTTGATGTCTACTACGCAACCTTCTTCTTGTAGACGTTGTTGGGCCTCCAAGTGCAGAGGTTTGTAGGACAATAGCAAATTTCCCTCAAGTGGATGACCGAAGGTTTATCAATTCGTGGGAGGCGTAGGATGAAGATGGTCTCTCTCAAACAACCCTGCAACCAAATAACAAACAGTCTCTTGTGTCCCCAACACACCCAGTACAATGGTAAATTGTATAGGTGCACTAGTTCAGCGAAGAGATGGTGATACAAGTGCAATATGGATGGTAGATATAGGTTTTTATAATCTGAAAAATATAAAAACCGCAAGGTAGCAAGTGGTAAAAGTGAGCGAAAATTGTATTGCAATGCTTGAAAACAAGGCCTAGGGTTCATACTTTCACTACTGCAAGTTCTCTCAACAATGATAACTTAATTGGATCATATAGCAATCCCTCAACGTGCAACAAAGAGTCACTCCAAAGTCACTAATAGCGGAGAACAAACAAAGAGATTATTGTAGGGTATGAAACCACCTCAAAGTTGTTCTTTCTGATCGATCTATTGGGCTATTCCTTTAAGTGTCACAAACAGACGTAGAGTTCGTACTAAAATAACACCTTAATATACACATCAACCAAAACCCTAATGTCACCTAGATACTCCAATGTCACCACAAGTATCCGCGGGTTTAATTATACGATATGCATCACACAATCTTAGATTCGTCTATTCAAACCAACACAAAGAACTTCAAAGAGTGCCCCAATGTTTCTACCGGAGAGTCAAGACGAAAATGTGTGCCAACCCCTATGCATAAGTTCACAAGGTCAGAAAACCCGCAAGTTGATCACCAAAACATACATCAAGTAGATCACGTGAATATCCCATTGTCACCACAGGTAAGCACATGCAGGACATACATCCGATAAGATAACTTCAAAGGGAAAACTCAATCCATTACAATAAGATAGAGTGGGAGAAACATCATAAAATCCAACTATAATAGCAAAGCTCGCGGTACATCAAGATCGTGCCAAATCAGGAACACGAGAGAGAGAGAGAGAGAGAGAGAGAGAGAGAGAGAGAGAGAGAGAGAGAGAGAGAGAGAGAGAGAGAGTGATCAAACACATAGCTACTGGTACATACCCTCAGCCCCGAGGGTGAAGTACTCCCTCCTCGTCATGGAGAGCGCTGGGATGATGAACATGGCCACAGGTGATGGATTTCCCCTCCAGCAGGGTGCCGGAACAGGGTCCCGATTGGTTTTTCGTGGCTACAGAGGCTTGCGGTGGCGGAACTCCCGATCTAGGTTTATTTCTAGGGGCTTCTATATTTATAGGAATTTTTGGCGTCGAGAACAAGTCAGGGGGTCCACGAGTCAATGACAAGGACGGAGGATGCGCCCGGGGGGTAGGGCGTGCCCTCCAACCTTGTGGTTGGCTCAGGACTCTTCTGGCCCAACTCTTTTGCTTCGGGGGCTTCTTCTGGCCCATAAAAATCACCGTAAATTTTCAGGTCAATTGGACTCAGTTTGATATTCCTTTTATGCGAAACTCAAAAACAAGGAAAAAATGTAAAGCTGCTTTGGGCTCTAGGTTAATAGGTTAGTCCCAAAAATCATATAAAATAGCATATAAATGCATATATAACATCCAAGATAGATAATATAATAGCATGGAACAATAAAAAATTATAGATACGTTGGAGACGTATCACCAGCACAGACATGCATCACTTGGAAGCCAACTAAAAAGCCACGATGGTGGCGAAGCAGCCTGTCTCCCACCAGGCTATCAGGTCCTCGATGATCATGCTCACCACTCCAGCTAGATGTCTAGCTTGTATTGCTTCCAATTTGGTTAAATTGCATCTACTTAGCTTACACATTATACCTTTGAATATGACATGCCTTCCTATTTTTGGTACATACACTACTGCAGGATGCTGCTAACGTGACACTACGATCAGAGACCCTTTGACGAAACTGTGTGTGATGCAATAATCACAAATGGTGGTGTAAAAAAACCCGTCAAAAAAGGTGCAAAACATTTGCGATGACGGATGCATCAAACACGGTTCGGATTTTAGTTGCGTGTGCGATGCAGGGCATACGGTTCAGTTCAATTAACTGTTTGCGATGAGGAGGAACAACAGAAATGGGCAGCCAGATGAATGTGTGTGCGGTATACAACATACGGTTCACTCAGATGAACTGTTTGTGATTAGGCAACACAAAAGAAACGGTCAGCCAGATCAAGGTGTGTGCGGTATACGGCATGCGGTTCACTCGGCCTAGTCGTCAATGTACCGTGGCAACCGTCCACCGCCTCTTTGCCTTTCCTCTTGATTTGGAACTGCTGTCGCACGCTCTTCCTACCTCCATTTGCCTTCACCCTTCCTTCTGCCATTGTTTGATAGTCTTCTCCATGGATGGAACAGGTCGGAAACGACCCCGTTATTCTTGCCCCGATCTGAAAGATGACGTGGTGGAGGAACTCATTGATCGGTGCGATGTCATCACCTCGGCTAGCATGGCAGGTTTGGTAAAGTCCATTCTCGACTCAACAAATAACATCATTGCAAAGAACCCAAGGGTTCAGGAGCGGTTTGATCTTCCCTATCTTCTTCACCATGATGCTGGTCGCCGGCGTGGGGATGACGGAAGCCTCGCCTTGTGCAAGTTGATGCCGCTTGATAATGATACGTGTGATGTTAAGATGCCATCGCTTGAGGGTAAGGCTTGGGCAGGCGCAAATGGAGATTGGGTTGTTTATATTGGGTATAACTGCGATTGGAAACTTGTGAATGCGTACACTCGTCACCGGGTTCCACTTCAAAAAATCATAGATTGCCCTAAGGTTGAGCACACAAATGATCTACATACGTTCAAATACGATCATGGAGACTGTCGTCTACGGAAGATAGCAATTTTTTCGAGTTCCCAACCGCTCTTGGGATTAAAAGAACTATGAAGTTGTTACTATCTTAGACAAGCTTGTTGCCGTCCTTACTTCCACGCCTCGATGGATATTGCTCAAAAATCAATTTTTGCACACGGATGAGTACTGTGATGCAATTCAATACGAGGGTCTTGTGTTTGCTGCCACCACTCATGGCACTGTTTTTGCATGGAATCCTGATGCTTTCAGTATGTTTGTGTTCCACCATAATTATAATTATTTCATCCACATGCGTGCGGGTTAGCTAGTTTCCCTTTACTAATTAACCTTCTTGTGTTTCCAAGGTCCTGTGAACATTCCACCACCTATACTCAAAAAAATTTATAACCAAGGGGGAGATGACGATGGTGATGATCACGAGCATGAGGACGAGCAGGACCTATATACTTAGTGGCGCCTGGCAACTTATTCCGATGGATCACCTCTGTTCTGTATACAGGGCACTGCTGATGTTACTAAGGAAGCAGGTGTTGTCTCCCATGGTCGCACTCTCCAGACCTATTCCAACATTTGTTGCAGGGTATTCAGGATGGATACTAGTGTTCTAGCACCAACACCTTCTCCCTGGTTCAGTATTGATAGTCTTGGACAAAAATCGCTCTTCCTTGGACAAAACTATCCAATGATGGTGAAAGGCGATCCAGCCGCTGTTGACACAACAATACTACCATTTATGAGAAGCAACTGTATCTATACCTCGGACATTGCTATGGTTCCCTACCGTGGCTATCACAATATGCGTCCTGATATAGGCCGCTTCAGCCTGGATGATCAGTCCTGTGTTGGTCTCGACATTGACAATAGCACACTATGGTTCAAACCCTTCCCAAAGGCTTACCTATGGTTCAAATCAAGCGTTTCCAACGCCGAGTATTTGTTGAGCTGAAGTTCATTTCATTGCTTGTTATTTGTTGTGTGAGAAAAACTTTAGTATTTACTAGAATGTTTTGTTGGAAATAATCTATAATCCAACATGTATCCTTTATGTCGCTGTGAGTTGATGACTTGCTGTATGTAATGAATGGTATTTGCATATGCATCCCGCCAACTCATGCCTGCTCGCACGGCACACGGGTCGCGTGGCGGCATGTATATTGTTTTTCTATTTGGATGATTAATGCTGCAGCTTTATTGCTTAACCGAAGCATGGCACATATCCATTCTTGGTCTAACGCTCACGGTTCGAATAAATAGTCCGTTTGGGTTATTGGTTCCCAATTATTAATAATCTCCCGTCTGTAATTAGATGAAGATTACATCAAAACTGGTCTCAAATTTGACAAAAAGAGTACATGCCACTTTGTATTGGTGTCCATATGAACAATGCTAGTGATTTTAGTTGCAAAAATTAGATAGTGCTAGTGATTTTTAGCTGCATATTTTGACAAATCGCAGTGTTACAATTTTGACAAATGGCAATGTTACTACATCAACAAATGTCAATATTTTTAGTTTGACAAATTGCAACATACCCAATATGACAGATGCAAATCTTACCAAATTGTTTCACACGGGTCATCCAAAACAACCGTTTGCGTTGAACGGATGCACAAATCCTGCGGTGCAAATTTTCCCTTGACTTAAGGGGGAAGACCATAGCTCTCATATGATTGAGAATTCAAGATACAGTATTAAACCCCAAAAAAACTATTTCCAGCGGTGGCGGAGGCGGCGTGCCGTGCTGTCGTTGTCGTTGTCGTCCTCCGGGACGCCGTTGTTGAAGTCTTCAAAGGTAGCACAAAATGTTCTTCACTTGTAAATCAAACATCATGTTGTCGCGTGATCGACGGCGAGGTGCGGGAGGACGGCAACTGGCGGCGCTGAGAGGTAGCGGTCGACGGCAGTGTCCCATGCCGCTGAGGGGGGCTGAAAGCAAAAGTGCTCCCTAGGTGGTTTTGGTAATTAATGTCAACATATCTCTTGTTGGACTAACACTTTTATCTAGTATGTTTCAGATAAGTTCAACAATGGAGTGGCATGGACTAAAGGATGTGGGAACCCCTTCAAAATGCTAAGGAGAAAGGATTGGCTCAAGCTTCAAGCCCAAGACTCTTCATTTTACATTTTAGTAATCCAAGATCACATTGAGTCTATAGGAAAAGCCAATACTATCAAGGAGGGATGAGGTGTTGCTTAATGAGCCTCTTGCTTCATGTGCTTAGTGATATGCTCCAAAACCCTCAACTACTTTCCCACTTCCACACATATGACCTAAACCTAAAGTCAAACTCGGCCCCACCGATTCTTTCTATCCGGCGCCACCGAGTTCAGTTGTCATAGCCACTGCCACAAACCCTAGGCAAATTGGTTTCACCGATGGGATCTCGGTCTCACCGAGATGGGATTGTAATCTCTCTGTGTATGTCCATTACCAAAATCGGTCTCACAGAGTTTGTGCAATCGGTACTACCGAGATTACAATGCAAACTCTCTGGTTAACTTATTACCAAAATCGGTCCCACCAAGTTTGAGTAATCGGTCCCACCGAGTTTGCCTGACCAACTCTCTGGTTAGCTAATTACCAAAATCGGTCTTACCGAGTTTGTGTAATCGGTCTCACCGAGATTACGTTATGCCCTAACCCTAACCATATCGGTCCTACCGAGTTGCATATCGGTACCACCAAAAATCCTAACGGTCACTAGGTTTACTAAATCGGTCCGACCGAGTTTGTTGATTCGGTCCCACCGAGTTTGGTAAATTGTGTGTAACGGTTAGATTTTGTGTGGAGGCTATTTATACCCCTCATTCGTGGAGAGAGCCATCAGAACAAGCCTACACTTCCAGCATCCTATTTCTGAGAGAGAACTACCTACCCTTGTGTTGAGGCCAAGATATTCCATTCCTACCATATGAATCTTGATCTCTAGCCTTTCCCAAGTTGCTTTCCACTCAAATCTTCTTTCCACCAAATCCAAATCCTGTGAGAGAGAGTTGAGTGTTGGGGAGACTATCGTTTGAAGCACAAGAGGAAGGAGTTCATCATCAACACACCATTTGTTACTTCTTGGAGAGTGGTGTCTCCTAGATTGGCTAGGTGTCACTTGGGATCCTCCGACAAGATTGTGGAGTTGAACCAAGGAGTTTGTAAGGGCAAGGAGATCGCCTACTTCGTGAAGATCTACCGCTAGTGAGGCAAGTCCTTTGTGGGCGACGGCCATGGTGGGATAGACAAGGTTGCTTCTTCGTGGACCCTTCTTGGGTGGAGCCCTCCGTGGAATCGCGCAACCGTTACCCTTCGTGGGTTGAAGTCTCCATCAACGTGGATGTACGATAGCACCACCTATCGGAACCACGATAAAAACATCCGTGTCTCCAATTGCGTTTGAATCTTCCAAAACCCTTTCCTTCACATTCTTGCAAGTTGCATGCTTTACTTTCCGCTGCTCACATACTCTTTGCATGATTGCTTGTTATGTATTGTGAATGTTAAACTTGTGCCTAAACTCCACTTAAACCTAAAGAAGTTAAAAACTGCAAATTTGGTAATTAGTATCTAATCACCCCCCTCTAGACACCTCTTCTCAAGATCCTACAAGTGGTATCAGAGCATTGGTCTCCATTGCCTTGGTTTAATCACCATTCGAGGAAGATGGATGAGTCTACTTTGGGGAGTCTTAGACATAGAGTGCCTATTCTTGATGGAGAGTATTTTCATGAGTGGAAAAATGAGATGCTTGTAATTTTCAATTAATATCATTTGAACAAGTACATTGCTAGCCCTTGTGCACCTCATGTTGATCCTATGCATCCTACCCTTGATGAATCAATTGACATTATTAGGAATCTTAGAACTATTAATCTTATCACTAGAGGCTTGCCTAGAAACTTAATTAGAAACTTGCCTACTCTTGAGTGTGCCTACACTATATGGAAATTTCTTGAGGAACGCTTTCCAAATTATCCCTTGAAAAATCTAGATGAGATTCTCCATAAGTCTATTGCCTTGAGTAAGATGAATACTAGTGATCCTATGTTTGGTGGTCGTCTATTTGAACTTACAAACCTTATGCGTGCCAAAGGAGATGTTGGAATTATTGGTGATATTATTTACGAAGCTATAATAATTCATAAGCAAGATCATTGTCAAACTCACTCTAACGAATTACCCTCTCTAGGACTTGATCCACCACATGACGATGTTGAACATGGATACTATGATGAGGATGATACTAGTGACTTCGATCTTGACGATGCAATGAGACATTTTGGTCTTATGGCAAATCTTCGGGGATATGTGTCAGGAGGAATGGAATGGGTCCTTGACAGTGGTTGTACCGATCACATGACCGGAGATAAGGACATGTTTCGTGAGCTTGCTGAAAATGATAGTCCTCGAAAGTATGTTACTTTCGGTGACAACTCAAAGGGTAAGGTGGTTGGCCTCGGTAAGGTGGCCATCTCACATGATAGCTCCATTCAGAATGTTATGCTCGTTGAATCTCTTGGCTACAACTTAGTTTCAGTATCTAGACTTGCTGATTTCGGTTTCAACGTCCTATTTACTGAAGTAGATTGCCAAGTGTTTCGTCGAGACAATCATAAAATGGTCTTTACCGGTATACGTAGAGGTGATCTTTACATTGTTGATTTCTCTAAAAAGGCACAACCTAAAACTTGCTTCATTGCTAAATCTTCAAAAGGTTGGTTATGGCATAGACGAGTAGGTCATGTTGGCATGCGAAACCTTGACAAGCTTATTAAAGGAAATCATATCCTTGGAGTTAACGATGTCATATTTGATAACGATAGACTTTGCAGCGCTTGTCAGGCAGGCAAACAGGTTGGAGGAAGGCATCCCGTGAAGAACATCATGACCACAAGGAGGCCACTTGAGCTACTTCATATGGATCTCTTTGGTCCCAACGCTTACAAAAGTCTCGGTGGAAATTCTTTTGGTCTAGTTATAGTTGATGATTTTTCAAGATTTACGTGGGTGTTCTTTCTCGATGATAAATCGCAGGTCCAAAAGATCTTAAAAAACTTCGCTAGGAAGGCCCAAAATCAATTTGAAGTGAAGATCAAGAAGGTTCGCAGCGACAATGGAACGGAGTTCAAGAACGCAAATGTGGACACCTTTCTTGACGAAGAAGGAATTTCACATGAGTGATCGGCTACGTACACACCTCAACAAAATGGAGTTGTTGAGAGGAAGAACCGGACGCTCATCAAAATGGCGAGAACAATGCTTGATGAGTACAAGACGCCGAAGCACTTTTGGGCAGAAGCGGTTGAGACAGCTTGTCACGCAACAAATCGCTTGTATCTTCACAAGCTACTCGGCAAGACGGCATACGAGCTCCTCACCGGTAACAAACCCCAAGTTGGATACTTTCGAGTATTCGGTTCAAAGTGCTACATTCTTGATAAGCATCGTCGTTCAAAATTTGCTCCTAAGTCTCATGAAGGTTTCCTACTAGGTTATGGCTCAAACTCTCACACTTACCATGTATACAACAAATTCACCCGAAAGGTTGAAGAGACGGTAGATGTGAAGTTTGATGAATCTAACGGCTCGCAAGTAGAGCAATTGCCAATTGATGTAGGAGACAAAGATCCTTCAGAAGCAATCCAAGACTTGTCTATTGGCAAGGTCTGTCCAACGGAGGTGAAGGAGAGTACCTCGTCCGTCCAAGTGCAAGCTTCTACTTCACGACAAGGTGAACCAAGAGTTGATACGGAAGCATCCACAAGTGGAACACACCAAGATGAAGAAAACGAGGAAGAACATCACGAACGTCAACAACCTCCTTCTTCACCACGACAAGAAAACGACAACGCCAACAATGAAGAAGATCAAGAAGAAGTAGAAGAACAAGATGAAGAAGATGTTCAACCAAAACCCAAGCAAAAGCTTTCACGAGTTCGAGCAAGAATTGCTAAAGACCATCCCGTAGAGCAAATCTACAATGATATTCAAACCAGGAGAATCACTCGCTGTAAAACTCGTTTAGCTAACTTTTGTGAAAACTATTCTTTCATCTCTAGCATTGAACCTATGAAGGTCGAAGAAGCATTGGAAGATCCGGATTGGATAAATGCTATGCATGAAGAGCTACACAACTTTGAGAGAAACCAAGTTTGGACATTGGTTGAGAAGCCCGACAACAACCACAACATCACCGGTACCAAATGGGTGTTTCGCAACAAGCAAGATGAAGATGGACAAGTAGTTTTTAACAAAGCACGTCTCGTCGCCCAAGGCTACACACAAGTCGAAGGTATGGACTATGGTGAGAATTATGCTCCCGTTGCTAGACTTGAGTCCATTCGCATCTTACTTGCCTATGCTAATCACCATGATATCACCTTGTACCAAATGGACATTAAAAGTGCTTTTCTAAATGGTGAGGAAGTTTATGTTAAACAACCTCCCGGCTTTGTCAATCCTAAGAAACCAAATCATGTTTACAAACTTCACAAAGCTGATTATGGTCTTAAACAAGCTCCTAGAGCTTGGTATAAATGCTTGACCAAGTTTCTTCTTGAAAAAGGCTTTGAAATTGGGAAAATTGATTCCACACTTTTTACTAAAAGGGTTAATGGAGAATTATTTGTATGCCAAATTTATGTTGATGATATTATATTTGGTTCAACTAACCCTCATTTTAGTGAAAAGTTTGGGAAGCTAATGTCAGAGAAGTTTGAGATGTCAATGATGAGTGAACTCAAATTCTTTCTTGGGTTGCAAATCAAGCAAACTAAGGAAGGTACTTTTGTTTCTCAAATGAAGTACACTAAGGACTTATTCAAGAAGTTCAATATGCAAGAGTGCAAAGGTATGTCTACACCCATGCCTACTAATGGACATCTTGATTTGACCAAAGATGGTAAACCAGTTGACCAAAAGGTTTATCACTCTATGATTGGTTCATTGTTATACCTATGTGCTTCACGTCCCGATATTATGCTAAGTGTGTGCATGTGTGCAAGATATCAAGCTGCTCCTAAAGAATGTCATCTTAAGGCCGTAAAAAGGATAGCGAGATACTTAATTCATACACCAAATTTTGGCATTTGGTATCCTAAGAGTGCTTCTTTCGATCTTGTTGTCTACTCCTACTCGGACTATGCCAGAGACAAGGTTGATAGAAAGTCCACTTCGGGTACTTGTCAATTTCTTGGTAGATCTCTTGTGTCTTGGTCCTCCAAGAAACAAAACTCGGTATCCTTATCTACCGCCGAAGTGGAGTACATTTCCGCTGGTTCATGTTGTGCTCAATTACTTTGGATGACCCAAACTCTTAAAGATTATGGGATATATGTGAAACATGTTCCATTGCTTTGTGACAATGAAAGTGCTATAAAAATTGGTCATAATCCCATACAACATTCTCGAACTAAGCATATTGAAGTTCGTCATCATTTCATTCGAGATCATGTTGCTAATGGTGACGTTAATCTTAAGCATGTTCGCACCGAAAAGCAATTAGCGGATATATTCACTAAACCTCTTGATGAGAAAGTGTTTTGCAGGTTGAGAGGAGAATTGAACATCATTGATGCTTCAAACTTGGAGTAGAAACTCCATTGGATACATGCAAGACATGAGCTTATGACCAATCCATGATATCTCTCTTATGATAAAAATCTTATGTCTTGGATACATTTGCATCTTGCATGTTATCTAACCCATGTAGGTACTTGGTTGAATCAAATTCTAGAAGATTGTAATCTACTCACATCTTGAGCAATCTCTACATCACCAAGTCTCTACACTATGGTGGTTGAAGACAAGGAAGCACAGAATCTTTCAAACATATCCTTTAAAAAACTCTATGTTGAGCTTCATGATTGACATCTTTGGATACACAAGTGCTACTCCTTGCAAGAACTAACCCATGTAGGTAGATGGACTCAAATTCCAAGTGGTGCTCCCAACTCTTGACGAGCTACATCAACCTTGAGCAACCCACACAAGTTCAACTACATGGTCAACACCACCAACCAAGGTATGTTATTCCATCTTAGAGAAGCTTTACTCTAAGTCATGAGCTAAAGCAACTCGACAAGATGTGAATACATCAAGATGCTTAAACGAAAAATGGTAACCCCAATTTGAGCTTAAACGATGAGTATGACCTATGATCAAGTGATCTCACTTGACTCCTAAGTCAATATACTCTAACATAGGTGAATTTGTCGCCGACCATCTCTAGATGAAGTTCTCTCGTGTTCTTTTCTGTGTTTTTGCATTTGTCTCATGCATAATTGATTCCCCTTTCAAAAAAAACTTTATCTAGATTTATTTCTTTTCTTTTCTGTTTCCTCTGCATTTCCTGCATCCAATTCATTGCATATCATTCAAAAATTCCTTGCAAATCTTTGTGATATCTTGCTAGTCTAGTGAGCTGAGGTGACAACTGTTTTCTCTGCGATGAACTCGCTTTCACTGATTTGTTGTTTTCGGTCCAACCGAATCCTTTCGGTACAACCGAAGCATACCACTCGGTGCCACCGATTTCACAACAGGAAAAAAAGTTTGCCACTTATTCTATGTTTCTTCTGATCCAGCTCCACTCAATGAATCTTGTCCCCTACAAGCATCACAATCTTATCCAGTGCTTTGTGTTGTGACTCAAGGACCAAACCCATTCACAACAAATTCCAGAAGACCCTTCTTGGAAATTGATGTCAAAGGGGGAGAGAGAGATCACATCAAAGCTTCACTTCCAAAGGGAGAGAGAGAGAAATCTCCAGGGGGAGAGAATACTCAAGGATCCCAGATGCTTGATGTTCAAGAGGAGAGATTCTACATGTCTTCTTGAGGGGAAAGACATGTTCATATGTGCTTAGTTGCATTGTCTTGCATTTGCTCTGTTCTTTATATCTTTCAGCCCTGATTTTCTGTTCCCTATCTTCTCCCAGTATCCCATGCTAGATTCAGGGGGAGCAAGACATCTAAGGGAAATAAATCATTTAAAATTCATTGCATATCTTTACTCTTGGGGACATGTCTAATCCAACGTGGTACTCAATACTCACTCTCTACATGTCATCCCAGTCTTGGTATTCTTGTGGTTTCTTCTGTTTGCTCTGGCTAGTAGATGTACCTGTGTTATCTAACCTTGTTTGTGCAGGTTCATTCCATCCTAAGCCAACTCAGGACTACAAGGTAAGTATATGCATCACAATCATGTGTATGGGGAATTCTTGCTGATGTACATACTGTTTGCAAGAAGGACTCATGAGCATGAAGGTATTTTCCTTAATATTCTTTGCTCTGATGCATATGGCCAAGATACATGTAACACATTGCCTACTCTATCATGGTTATGCTCTCACATGCTTCTATATTCCATATTCACATGATTGCATACATGTAGGGGGAGCCTATGCTTGTTACATGTCTTTCCGAAGTTTTACTTGCTATTTTTATATATTTATGTAAAGCTTTGATGTATGTTGTCATCAATTACCAAAAAGGGGGAGATTGAAAGCACAAGTGCTCCCTAGGTGGTTTTGGTAATTAATGTCAACATATCTCTTGTTGGACTAACACTTTTATCTAGTATGTTTCAGATAAGTTCAACAATGGAGTGGCATGGACTAAAGGATGTGGGAACCCCTTCAAGATGCTAAGGACAAAGGATTGGCTCAAGCTTCAAGCTCAAGACACTTCATTTTACATTTTAGTGATCCAAGATCACATTGAGTCTATAGGAAAAGCCAATACTATCAAGGAGGGATGAGGTGTTGCTTAATGAGCCTCTTGCTTCATGTGCTTAGTGATATGCTCCAAAACCCTCAACTACTTTCCCACTTCCACACATATGACCTAAACTTAAAGTCAAACTCGGCCCCACCGATTCTTTCTATCCGGCGCCACCGAGTTCAGTTGTCATAGCCACTGCCGAAAAACCCTAGGCAAATCGGTTTCACCGATAGGGATCTCGGTATCACCGAGATGGGATTGTAATCTCTCTGTGTATGTCCATTACCAAAATTGGTCTCACCGAGTTTGTGCAATCGGTACTACCGAGATTACAATGCAAACTCTCTGGTTAAGTTATTAACAAAATCGGTCCCACCGAGTTTGAGTAATCGGTCCCACCGAGTTTGCCTGACCAACTCTCTGGTTAGCTAATTACCAAAATCAGTCTCACCGAGTTTGAGTAATCGGTCTCACCGAGATTACGTTATGCCCTAACCCTAACCATATCGGTCCTACCGAGTTGAATATCGGTCCCACCGAAAATCCTAACAGTCACTAGGTTTACTAAATCGGTCCGACCGAGTTTGTTGATTCGGTCCCACCGAGTTTGGTAAATTGTGTTTAACGGTTAGATTTTGTGTGGAGGCTATTTATACCCCTCCACCTCCTCCTCATTCGTGGAGAGAGCCATCAGAACAAGCCTACACTTCCAGCATCCTATTTCTGAGAGAGAACTACCTACCCTTGTGTTGAGGCCAAGATATTCCATTCCTACCATATGAATCTTGATCTCTAGCCTTTCCCAAGTTGCTTTCCACTCAAATCTTCTTTCCACCAAATCCAAATCCTGTGAGAGAGAGTTGAGTGTTGGGGAGACTATCATTTGAAGCACAAGAGCAAGGAGTTCATCATCAACACACCATTTGTTACTTCTTTGAGAGTGGTGTCTCCTAGATTGTCTAAGTGTCACTTGGGAGCCTCTGACAAGATTGTGGAGTTGAACCAAGGAGTTTGTGAGGGCAAGGAGATCGCCTACTTCGTGAAGATCTACCGCTAGTGAGGCAAGTCCTTTGTGGGCGACGACCATGGTGGGATAGACAAGGTTGCTTCTTCGTGGACCCTTCGTGGGTGGAGCCCTCCGTGGACTCGCGAAACCGTTACCCTTCGTGGGTTGAAGTCTCCATCAACATGGATGTACGATAGCACCACCTATCGGAACCACGACAAAAACATCCGTGTCTCCAATTGCGTTTGAATCTTCCAAAACCCTTCCCTTTACATTCTTGCAAGTTGCATGCTTTACTTTCCGCTTCTCACATACTCTTTGCATGCTTGCTTGTTATGTATTGTGAATGTTAAACTTGTGCCTAAACTCCACTTAAACCTAAAGAAGTTAAAAACTGCAACTTTGGTACTTAGTGTCTAATCACCCCCCTCTAGACACCTCTTCTCAAGATCCTACAGGGGCGCGTGCACGGGCACGGGCGCGGTGGGTGCAGCCAAACGCACGGGGACTGGCGTCGTGGTGGGTGGAGGGGTACGCACGGGCACGGGCACGGGCGCTGGCGCTGGCATGTAAACGAGCTCGCACGGGTCTGCGGAGATCTCGCTGACGCCCGCGGCTTCCAGCTCTGCGGTAGTGCTCGGCGACCAACCCGTCAATGCTACGGGGATGATTGCTGGCGCGGGCGTGGGGATGGGAGCTGAGACGGGAGCTGGGGCAGTAACCGCCGTGGCCAGCTCGTTCTGGGCCATTTCCATGGGACCCCATTCCTCCTTATTTTCTATCTCCACCGGCTCAGAGTCGACTTCACCAAACTTGAAGACTAGTGGCATATGATCATTTTGCGCCATGGCGTTGGTGGAGGTCTGCGGGAGGGAGGGGAATGGGAGGCGAACAGTAAGGCCGCCCGTATTAAACAGTGGCTCGGGCACCATTAACAGAGAGGAAGACGGGTGGCCATGGAAGTCAAAGGGCTCGCTTCCCAGTGAGCCTGCGCAGCATACAGCTCGCACGCTTCCCGGTGAGCCTGTGCATAGAGGACAGCTTGCACGCCTCTCAATCAGCATGCGCACCAGACTACGCTCGCACGCCTCCCGTTTAGTCAAGCAGCTGTCCGCACGTCACCTCCTATAGCCATTAAAACCAACAAAACGTGGCGTCACGTGAATGGTTAACAGAATGCACACGATTTGAATTATATAAACGTTTGAGATATTGAAGTGGTTGCATTTTTTCAAAATGCCTTTGTTAGCTGTTGTACGAGTGCGCCTTATCTCAAAATTTACAAGAAAAATACCGCAACATGTTGGTGCCATTCCATGATAGCATGCCATGTTCCATGAATTTCAAATGAGTTTCGTATTTACTAGAATTTAAAAACAAAGTATCTCAACGTTTTGCCGGCAATCAACAGAGCCTGTGTTTGAAATTCATTCTCCTTTCTTGTGTGGGACCTAGGCATGCACCCAAGGACACAGATTTGATTTTTCAACCAATTTATATGCACTGGAGCATGTGCATGTAGTTTAGATTTGAATTATGCACATAAAATGCCTAGAAAACCTAGTTAATGTATAAAAGTGTCCAAACGAACCCCGGAAAATTCCAAATTTAACAAAAAACTCCTTTTGTTCTATGTTGACACTAGGATTTTTTTGAAAGCAATAAGAGGCAATGGATACCGTTTCGTCCCCAAAGGTGGCACGTTCCCTACCGAAACCATGAGGCTTGAGAAGCTCTGGTTTGTGAGAAGCTTATACCCAAACCTACCCCAAATGGGACATAAATTTTTGCCACTGCATGTTGATGCCGCTCCATGATAGCATGCCAAGTTTCACGAATTTCAGAAGAGTTTTAGATTTACTAGAGTTTAAAAATAAAGTATCTCAATGTTTTGCCGGCAATCAACAGTGCCCTGGTGTATGAAATTCATTCCCATTTTTCGCATGGGACCTAAGCATGGACCCAAGGACACGGATTTGATTTTTCAACCAATTTATATGCACTGGAGCATGTGCATGTAGTTCAAATTTGAATTATGCACATAAAATTCATAGAAAACTCAGTTAATGTGTAAAAATTGTCCAAACAAACCCCGAAAAATTCCAAAAATTAACACAACACTCCTGTTGTTCTATGTTGACACTAGAATTTTTTTGGAAGCAATAAGAGGCAACGGATACCGTTGTGTCCCGAAAGGTGGCACACTCCCTACCGAAACCATCAGGCTTGTTGTGAGAAGCTCTGGTTTGTGAGAAGTTTATACCCAAACCTGCCACAAATGGGACAATTTTTTTACTACGACATGTTGATGCCGCTCCATGATAGCATGCCAAGTTTCATGGATTTCAGACGAGTTTTAGATTTACTAGAATTTAAAAACAAAGCATCTCAACGTTTTGCTGGCAATCAACAGTGCCCTGGTGTTTGAAATTCATTCCCATTTCTTGCATGGGACCTAAGCATGCACCCAAGGACACAAATTTGATTTTTCAACCAATTTATATGCACTGGAGCATGTGCATGTAGTTCAAATTTGAATTATGCACATAAATGCCTAGAAAACCCAGTTAATGTATAAAAATGTCCAAACGAACCCCAAAAAATTCCAAAAATTAACACAACACTGTTGTTATTCTATGTTGACACTAGAGAAAAAAATTTGAAATAAATAAGAGGCAACGAATATCATTTCGTCCCCAAAGGTGAAACGTCCCCTACCGAAACCATCAGGCTTGTTGTGAGAAGCCCTGGTTTGTGAGAAGCTTATACCCAAACCTGCCCCAAATGGGACAAAAAGTTTACCACGGCATGTTGATGCCGCTCAATGATAGCATGCCAAGTTTCATGAATTTCAGACGATTTTTGGATTTACTAGAATTTATAAACCAGGTATCTCAATGTTTGCGGCCGAGTGATGGTGGCAGGGTGTTTGACATTCATTCCCATTTCTTGCATGGGACATAAGCATAAACCCATGGACACATATATGATTTTACAACCCATGTTGTTGCACCAGAGCATGTGCATGTAGTTTAATTTTGAATTGTGCACCTGAAATGGCTAGAAAACCAATTTAATGTATGAAATGTCCAAACGAGCCCTGAATAATTCCAATTCTTTACGACACACATATAGTTGCATGTTCACTGCAGATAAAAATTATAGCAATTCAAACACCGTCCATTGCCGATGTGACCCCATTATGTAATTCAAATCAATATGAAAAATCAAGTAGATCCCACACAGTTTATTATCACCAACCGTGTGAGATGCAGTACGAAATATCCTTGAGCACCGTCTGATAACACTTTGCGCGCCAGTTTTTTCGCTGAAGCGATTCAAAATTTTCGGCTTCCGCAGAAATATCTACCTCCCCGCCCCCTCCCCCTTACCACAAGCCACATTTCTGATGTTTTCGCCTTCCTTTCCAAGTTGAAACTTTCACTCCTTGCTTGCAGCGCCGCCTCCTCGCCGGCGACCCTCCTTCACGCTGCTCGGCCTCACCTATCCAGGCAGGTAATCCACACCCGACCCCCATCCTCCTCCTCCTTCCACATCCCACATGCCCGACCGCCGGCGCGACACCTTCCACCCAAATCACTGACCCCTCCACCAAATAAGAGCCGCCCTAAGCCATTGTGCATGTAGTATAGCCAGGATCTCAAGGTGCATTTGGCAGCAGAGAAGCAAATCGCGGCCGCACGCGCGGATGAGGTCGCAATGGCTGCCATTCGTGCTGACCCCCAGATCTTGGAGGAGCACCTCGCTATTGAGGCCGCCGTCGTTGCCTCACGCGCCGACGGTGCGACGCGGTTGGCTGCTTTAAACGACAGTTCGTGATGTTTTCTCGAGGCCATCCTCGGTGCCGTCGACGAAGACTACGAGGTGTTTTCTCAGAGTGCACGTGCTTACCAAATCTCGAGAGCCAGCAGGTTGGTGCCCGGAGCGGCTCAGGCAACTCACCACTATGACGAGGGAACCCACGATGCGGAGGCCTCCCCCTCTTCCATGTCCAAGGAGCCAATCGTCATCGATATATCCGACGATGAGGAGTAGCTTGTCTTATTAGCTCACTATAAGGACCCATGTTCAGTTTGCTAGCTACTGCCTTTCCTTGACAAATTCTAGTGAATTGTGCTATCTACTTTTACCATGCAATCTGTTTCTCTAGTGTATATGTTCTATGTCATGCAATGTGGTGCTCTCTTATTAACTATTGGTTAATTAGTTGTCGTGTTCAATTAACTGTTTGGTTCAATTCTGCAAATGTGATGTTCAATTGTTTAGGGTGCAATTTTGTATTGTCTTCCATGTGAGAAATAAATCGAATTTTTCTTTAGAAAATACATGAGAAACAAATACAATTGCTAAGTTTACAAGTTGTCAAACATGCTTGGTTTGGTTAATTGTCTGATCTTCTAGTATGTTATACATTGTGCAATGTGCTGCTGAGTTAACGCTTGGTTCATTTGTTGTGGTATTTAGCTAACTGTTTGGTTCAATTCTGCAATGCGATGTTCAATTGTTGTGGGTGCATTCTGTTATTTTATACCATGTGAGAAATAAATCGAATTTGGCTGTACTAAATACATGAGAAACAAATACAATTGCTATATTTCCAAGTTGTTAAGCATGCTTGGTTTGGTTAACTGTATGATCTTCTATTAGGAGTATGTTATATTGTGTAATGTGGTGCTCAGTTAATATTTGGTTCATTTTTTGTGGTGTTTAGTTAACTGCTTGGTTCAATTCGGCAACGCGATGTTCAATTGTTGTGGGTGCATTCTGTTATTGTATACCATGTGAGAAATAAATCGAATTTGGTTGTACTAAATACATGAGAAACAAATATAATTGCTATATTTCCGAGTTGTTAAGCATGCTTGGTTTGGTTGACTGTGTGTTCTTCTATAGGAGTATGTTATATTGTGCAATGTGGTGCTCAGTTAATGTTTGGTTCATTTTTGTGGTGTTTAGTTAACTGCTTGGTTCAATTCTGCAATGCGATGTCCAATTGTCGTGGGTGGAATTTTGTATTGTTGTGCATGTGAGGAATAAATCAAATTTTGCTGCACTTAATACATGAGAAACATATACAAGTGCTATATTTCCTAGTTCTTAATCATGCTTGTTTTGGAAAAATGGATTTTCCATGTGGCTTGAATTAATCTGATGAATCTGCATTGTGCTTATTTTTCATCAACATATTTTACTGATAGCATGCAAACCCTTACTTAACCTGATGACTAACTACCTTATATTTGTTGCAGGGAAACAATGGGAAGCACTGAGGTTTACAATCAAGGTTAGCATGTGCATGCTCCGTTGTCTAATAGCACATTATTGTGCAATTGCAGGAACCATTCATATTTAGGTTTTTAACAATTTGGTCTTGCACATGTAGGTCCTGCTGTAAGAGGTTTTGACCCACTGTTCGACCCTTTTTGCATATGGGAAATGAGTTGTCAATGAATATCAATCAAGTCAAGAAACTCAGAAAGATTGTTAGGATAAAGAAATTAGCGACAAAAAACAACAAGATCTTACTACAAGCTGGTACTAACTATTATACCTTGCCTTTTTTATTCCTTTTCCCCATTTCCAATATAGAGACGATATTTATGCACGTCCTTGTTTTCAGGCCTTTCCAAAGCAGTTCACTGATGATTACCTCTCAAACCACCTCTATGGTTCAATATTGAAGTGTTCCTCAAGAGGATGAAGGATGGGCGGTCAATCATCCACAGGCACTGGCCTAAAGTTGCAAAGACCTTCAACATGAATGAAGGCTCAATATTTCCCTTCCGCTTCAGCAATTTACCAGATGATATGCATCTTTCTATGTACCATCTATGATGCTAATTTCGAAAGGTTCTAGATGTTGCATGTGAAACTTGGTAATGGTGGAGTTGTGTAATGGGGTAGCTGAGTGCTGAAGCTATATCATGTTGTACTCTGATGAATTTGAATTATGAAATCCTGCTTCGTTAATATGGAAATGAAATATATTATGTGCTTAATATGAATGTCAATTAGATTAACAAATGGATTATTAATAATAAAGAAATTAGCCTGCTAATTGGCCAATTAGCAGGTTTTTCTATTGCAAATGGTTATTCATAAAACACCGCGGGCGATGACCTCAGGCAACGCACACAGTTTCTAGGAATAAACCGTGTTGGATCAATTTACAATCACACACGACATTCTCTTGAAAACTGTTTGCGTTAGGCCACCTTGCGCAAACGTTTACCACATAAAAATTGTGTGTGATGGACACCTTTGCCACACAATTTCTTCTACGCACCATATGTGATGCATTCAATAACGCAAACAATAAAATTGTTAATATCGTGTGCAATGACAACGCTATCACAAACGATTTAATGGGAAAATTGTGTGTGTTGTACCTGCGAAGGGAAACGTTTTCCTTGGAGCGACTGTCTGGGATGTTCATACGAACGGAAACGTTTAGCGGGGACTGACTGTGTGGGATGTACTTACGACTGGAAACGATTTTGCCTGTATAATTGTATTCTTTTAGCATTACTAAACATATAACCGTATTTGAGCGCTTGCTAGTCGCACACGACCTTATTTTGCCGAGCGTGTCTGCTAGGGGGCATATCCCCGACAGTTTCTGGGTCGTGTGGGAAGGACCCCCCTATCGCCCACACTCACTTGGAGACAGTTCCAAATGTCGTCGCGGAAAGGGGTTAAAAAACTATGTGTATAGCACCGACGCGTACCAGTGATACTAGTACATCTGTCTATTAACCATGTTCTTACATCAAACTAATGTTCTTGTGTATCCCTCATCAATCACTTATGATGAGACAGTCAAGCCCGCGGATTACTGTGAGAAAAGATGCTCTTTTAAAGAATGCAGTGTCAGCCTCCCCACATGATTCTCAAGAAACAGCATGGCTAGATGAAGATAGTTAACGTAGCTCAGTAGTTGATGACCGCATTTCCCCTACACCACCATCACATGTGCTTGCTCTAACTTGGCAGCGTGATATGTGGTTGCATGTTGCATATGGTGTGTAGATTGTAATTCTTCCAATCTGGTTAAATTGCGTGTGTTATTCTGCTTAGTTTATACATTATACCTTTTAATGTGACATGCCTTCCTGTTTTTAGTACATAGTACATCTGTCTATTAAGCATGTCCTTACATAAAACTACTATTTTTGGTATCCCGCATCAATCAATATGATGAGACACCTTTAGTATATGCAGTGTGATATTGGTTGCATCTTTCATATGATTTATAGCATGCGCTGCTTCTAATTTGTTGAAACTCCATTTATGATGGGACGCTTTTAACTTGGCAGAGTCATATTGGTTGCATCTTTCATGTGGTGTCTAGCTTGCATTGCTTCTTATTTGTTGAAATGACTTCTGCTTAGTTTACACAAATAGTTGTGAATATGCCATGCCGTCCTGTTTTTCGTACATATTCCATCCTGGTATCATGTGTTTGCCTTACATCAAAGTAGTGATTGTTAGTATCATGCATGAATGAGTTCTGAAGAGTGAATTTTATTGCTTTTTCTTGTCGGTTTTACTTGACAATTCAAAATCAATAAAGCGGAAGGAAATTAGCAAGGCAGTGGATAAAGGTGCTCCTTCCAAATGGAGGGCCTCTACAAATTCTACTCCCCCACCTCCAAGAAGATTTGCAAGACAACACATGCATAGACACTCAATGTAGCTGTGTTGATGATGAGCACATCTCCCCTAGTGCACCATCACAGGTGCTCCCTCTAACTTGGCACTGTTATATGTGGTTGCATGTTATGTATGATGTCTAGCTTGTATTGCTTCTAATTTTGTTAAATTCCATCTGCTTACTTTACACATTATACATGTGAATAGGACACGTGTTCCTGTTTCTAGAACATAGAATATCTGTCTATCACACCATGTACTTACAACAAAGTACTACTGTTGTGTAACCTGCAACAATCACTTATCATAAGACATGTTTAACTCGCGAGTGTGATATAGGGTTACATCTCACATTCTTTTCTAGCTTGTACTACTTCTAATTTGTTGAAATGGCACTTATGATGAGATAGTTTTAACTTGGTAAGTATGACATTCGTTGCATCTTTCATATGGTGTCTAGCTTTCATTGCTTCTAATTTGTTGAAATGCCTTCTACTTAGTTTACACATCATAGCTGCGAATATGCAATGCTGTCCTTTTTTCTTACACATTCAATCGTCCTATCATGCGGTCGCCTTACATTAAAGTAGTGCTCGTCAGCATCCTGCATCAATGAGTTCTGAAAAGCGAATTTTTATTCATTTTCTTGTGGGTTTGACTCAACAAGGCAATACAATTAAGAAATAGGAAGGAAAAAAATAAGGCAGGGACTGATGGCGATCTTCTGCGAAACCGGCATCCCAGGTGCTTTCTCTAGCTTGGCAGTGTGATATTGTCTTGCATGTTGCATACGGTGTCTAGCTTGTATTGCTTGTAATTTTATTAAATTACTTCTTCTTAGTTTACACAAATAGTTATGAATATGCCATGTCGCCTTGTTTTTCGTTCATATTCCATCCTCGTATCATGTGTTTGCCTTACCTCAAGGTAGTGATTGTCAGTATCATGCATGAATGAGTTCTAAAGAGTGAATTTTATTGCTTTTTCTTGTCGGTTTTACTTGACAATGCAAAATCATTAAATCAGAAGGAAATTAGCAAGGCAGTGGATAAAGGTGCTTCTTCCAAACGAAGGGCCTCTACACATTCTACTCCGCCATCACCCCAACAAGATTTGGAACACAACACATGCATAGACACTCAACGTAGCTGTGTTGATGATGAGCACATCCCCCCTTGTCCACCATCAGACGTGCTCCCTCTAACATGGCACTATTATATGTGGTTGCATGTTATGTATGATGTCTAGCTTGTATTGCTTCTAATTTTGTTGAATTCCATCTGCTTACTTTACACATTATACTTGTGAATAAGACACATGTTCCTTTTTCTAGAACATACAATATCTTTCTATCACACCATGTTCTTACATCAAAGTACTACTGTTGTATAACCTGCAACAATCACTTTTCACAAGACACACGTTTAACTTGGGAGTCTGATATAGTTTACATCTCACATTATTTTCTAGCTTGTACTACTAATTTGTTGAAAGGGCACTAATGACGAGACAATTTTAACTTGGTAGAGTTATACTCGTTGCATCTTACATATGGTGTCTAGATTTCATTGCTTCTAATTTGTTGAAATGCCTTCTGCTTAGTTTACACATCATAAGCTATGAATATGCAATGGCACTAATGACAAGAGACCTTTAACTTGGTAGTGTGATGTTGTTTGCATCTTGCATATGATTTATTTTTTGTACTGCTTCACATTTGTTTAAACGCCAGTTATGACGAGACACTATCAAATTGGCAGAGCGATATTTGTAGCATCTTTCATATGGTGTCTACCTTCCATTGCATTGCTTCTAATTTATTGAAATGCCTTCTGCTTAGTTTACACATCATAGTTCTGATTATCTCATGCCGTCCTGTTTTTCGTACATATTACATCCTCCTATCATGTGGTTGACTAACATCAAAGTTCAGTTCGTCTGTATCACGCATCAATTTGTTTTGAAGAACTAAATTTTTGTTCCTTTTTCTTGTCGGCTTGACTTTACATGGCACAAAGAAAGAGGAAGGAACACAAAATGACAGGGGATGGTGTTAGTACTAAGGACACACGGAAACGGAAGCGGAAGAATTATGCAGATTCTGCTGGTACCGATGGTGCAATAGAAGGTCAGAGTCCACCAGAAAATTGTACAAACACGATATCCCATGCTACACGAGCTGGAAAACAAGCCGAACAGAAAGAAACTAATAGCTACCACCAAACAAGACGTTACATCCCTAGTTGTTGCAACACCTTCCACAGTACCACTAGCTGCACGAGTTACTCATTTTTCAATTCAGCTAGCAGCCTAAGCTCCCTTGCCACCTGACACTACTTCCGAAGCACTCTTGACACAAGACGAGTTTGCAAGATCTGATGAACCATGTGAGCTTCAGTAACAAGAAGGTAGTTGCCGTAGTCAAGTTATAGTTGCATGCTTCCTTATATGTAGTCTCACAGTTTGATGTACACTAACACTTCCTATGTTAGTTGTTGGACTAGCACCTAGGTGCAAGAGGAAACAATCATCAGGGATAATGCTTGATAGGTTAACTAAATCTAGAGGAGGAAGAATGGAGATCCGTTTTGATGCAGGTTGCCGTTAGGTATCATGCACGTATCCTCCCAACATGGATTCAGTACAGGAATGACAAACACGAAACCCAGTTCAACACCTTCCTCGACCATTTATCTGTAAGTATGGTCATGTTTGGAAACTGGTAATATCATCTTGCTCATTCCCATACTTTCTAGGTTGCTGATAATGAGATGCCATAATTTTCAACAGATGAGGTTCAAGTTGGATAGCCAAGATGATGCAACCAGACAAGCTTGCACCCAGGTTTTCAAGTCTGATCTATGATAGTATCGGTATAACTTCGGGAAAACTCACTTTGAAGGGAAGGCTAATAGTGAACTTGCCCAAACATCTCCAATCGAAAATATATCGGATGAAGACTGGAGAGGCCTCGTTAAACACTAGTCTGATCCACAGTATCAAGTACGTTATATATGTGTGATCAGATCACATGTTGAACTCCTATTTATGCATGTGCATCGCAAATCTATCTTCTTGTAGGTGAACTATTCAAAGAACAAGGCCAACCGTACGGAAGTGAAATTCCAACACACGACATGATCTCGTAGCTATATTGCACACTACGAGGCTCTTGTAATTAGCTGTTGTTTCACTCTTTTCACTATACCATATTATCAGATCTATATTGACTTGTTCCAAATACAGAGGAAAGTCCGCAAGGACCAAAAAGTACATGAACCAAATGTTGTGGAAATCTTCAAGTACTGTCACACCAGCAAGACGAAGGGCGTGACTACACCAGTCAAAGCTGCTGTTGTAAGTCCTTAATCCTCATGCCTTTTAACTACTACTTACTCTGACTTGTGCATTGAACTGCATGGTTTGCAGCCAATGTCTATTACTCTTTTTAATTTTATACACAATTGTCTTAGCGTATCAGTGCACCTTATAAGGTTTAAAAGATAGGAGTGTTGTTCCTTTGATCTTGATCTGTAAACTAGTTCTGTGCTGGACTTGCCCATAAAACGTTACAATTTCCTGTTTGTCTGTTCTTAGTTGTTTTGTGATATGAATGATGTCATACTATGCTTACCGTATTATAAACTTTGTATCTTTATCCTTAGTTGTCAATACAATGTGAAGAAATAGACAATACATCAGCCATGGTACGTGGTCATATGTTTGGAACCTGGTTTTATTATGTACTTTGCAGTAAAATACAACTAATATTTTACACGGGTTCATCAGAATAAGTTCTGTATATAGATTAAAGCTATTTTGTTTGGTTTTGTTGCCTCCTTAATATCTTCTGTTCTAGTACTACTAATATAAAAACTCAAATTTTCAGCAAGCTATGGAACAAATGGTGGAACCGCCACCTTCTAACGGTGACGAGGCAACTATAATCGCAATGTCACCTCTTGCTGCAGTGGGTCAGAACCTATCCACTAACAGTGCCAAAAGCACGTTCCTGCGTAATACTAGGTTGGTTGTTAAGGCAATATCGTCCAAACTGCCTCATGATCAAGATATGCAAGCTCAAAACTATGTTATATCTGCGCTCCAGACACAAGTCCATTCCCTAACAGAGACCCTTTGTGAAACAAGGACTGAGAGAGTCCTAGATTAGGGGGTCCTCGGACAGCCGGACTATATCCTTTGACCGGACTGTTGGACTATGAAGATACAAGATTGAAGACTTCGTCCCGTGTCCGGATGGGACTCTCCTTGGCGTGGAAGGCAAGCTTGGCAATAACGATATGTAGATCTCCTCCCTTGTAACCGACTCTGTGTAACCTTAGCCCCCTCTGGTGTCTATATAAACCGGAGGGTTTAGTCCGTAGGACAACAACAATCATACCATAGGCTAGCTTCTAGGGTTTAGCCTCTATGATCTCGTGGTAGATCAGATCATGTAATACTCATATCATCAAGATCAATCAAGCAGGAAGTAGGGTATTACCTCCATCAAGAGGGCCCGAACCTGGGTAAACATCGTGTCCCCCGCCTCCTATTACCATCCGCCTTAGACGCACTATTCGGTACCCCCTACCCGAGATCCTCCGGTTTTGACACCGACATTGGTGCTTTCATTGAGAATTCCACAATGCCGTCATCATAAGGCTGGATGGCTCGTCTCGTTGTCAAGGACAACATCACCTCTGGGGGAGCCCTGGCTGTAGGCCAAACTCTTCGGCTAGGAGGTTTTGTCGTGACTGCCCGTTCGGCCGCTGTGCCGACGATGACTTCTCGGGTCATCAAAAATAGCCTCCATGTCGGCTCGGAACTCGCCGAGCAGTTGGATCCAATGGAGATCTCTTGCTTGAGCGAGCTCTTGGATTGCATCGCCGCCTTGGGAGTCGCTACGGACTATGATCAGATCGGGCTTAAACCCGACCAAAGGGAGATTATATCCCCGCCGGTCACTGATCAGATAGCGGTGGTGGAGGAGCAATGCAGCGACTCTTCCTCTATCTTGAGGACAAACTATGTCCGAATTCCCGAGCTCTCCGAGCCGGATACCCGTCTACGGGAGGACATGGCCCAAACCTTGAACCTAGAATCATGCAGTGGGCCAGACCTGTTGAGCAACATCCCGGAGCCCGAACTGCCAAGCTCGGAAACTCCTCCGCCCCTGGGTCTCAGATCGGGTCAGGGTTCAGACTTAAATCCACCCACCCACCCAGATATAAGCGATATTTCCCACATTAGACAAGAGCCCCAAGAGACAGTACACCACCATTGGGCCAGATTCCTCCTTGTAATGAGCAAGGTTAAGGACTGTCACGAGGAAGACACAATCTCATTCTTTTGCAATAATTGCACAGACAAGGGAATCCTCAACACCATAAGTCACCGTGAGATAGCACACTTCGTTGACTTGGCAGCCATAGTACGGAAGTACTGTGCGATGGAAAGCACCTGGAAAACCCAAAAAAAATTTTGGGATCCTCCGGCTCTCACAAAACCCCCTGTCCGAACTAAAAGGGTGTACTCTTGTAAGTCACCCGACCCAATTACAAAGAAAAAAAAGCCCACTACAGGGCGCGGAACGGTATTGGAGGGATGGCTTAAGGGGCCATGCAAAATTCACAGTACAACAGATACCATGCCAACACACAGTCTTAGAGCATGTTGGGTACTCCGGCAGGTAGCCAAGAGCGGTGAGGATCTCCTCATCAGCAACACCGTAGAGCACCATCCCGCGGAAAATAGCAACACAGTATTGACAGTCTTCGAGACCTTCGCCTCAAATAATAGGCATAAGCGAGCACTCCGCAGCCTTGCCGAAGTCTGCCACGTAGCAGCAATAAACCCATGGAGCGATACGGCTATCACCTTCAATGCCAGTGACGAACCTAAATTCTGAACGGCCCGAGCACCAGCCGCCTTGGTCCTTAGTCCAATCGTGGACGGCTTCCGGCTTACTAAAGTGCTCATGGACGGCGGCAACGGATTAAACCTCATCTATGAAGAAACTCTTAGCAAAATGGAAATAGACATGAGGCGCATTGAGCAAAGCAGCACAACCTTCAGAGGAATCATCCCTAGTCGGGAGGCACGCTGCGCAGAAAAAATCACACTAGACGTGGTATTCGGCACGCCGGAGAATTATAGGTCCGAAGAAATCACATTCCAAGTGGCCTGTTCAGTAGCGGATACCACACCCTTTTAGGGCGGGAGGCATTCACGATCTTCCAAGCTATACCCCATTATGGGTACATGAAGCTCAAAATGCCCGGGCCCAATGGAATCATCACCCTAGCTAGTGATCCGGACATAGCACTCCGCGCCGAGAATAAAACCGCCGGACTAGCCCTTGAGGCGTTATTTGAAGCCCTCGCGGCCGAAGAACTGACGGTGGTGAGCTCCACAGTGGACAGGGACGACGTGATACTCGACAAAAGATCCAAATCCACCTCTTTTAAACCAGCGGATGAAATAGTCAAATTCCAAATCCACCCAACGGACCCTACCAAAACAGCATCCATCGGGGCACAATTAAACCCCACAACAGGCGCCGCACTATGGGAGTTCTTGCGCGAAAATTGGGACATCTTTGCCTGGCATCCTTTAGACATGCCAGGAATCCCACGCAGGCTGGCCGAACATAGCCTTAATATTCTAAAGGGGTTCAAGCCAGTCAAGCAGACTCTTCGGTGTTTCTCTGAACCTAAGCGACAAGCCATGGGAGAAGAGCTAGCCAAGTTACTGGAGGCCGGATTCATCCGAGAAATAAAACATCCAGACTGGCTAGCAAACCTAGTGATGGTACCAAAGAAGGACAAATCCTGGCGCCTATGTGTCGACTTCAAGGACCTTAACAAGGCTTGCCCCAAGGACCCCTTCCCCCTCCCTCGCATCGACCAAATTATCGACGCTACCGCAGGACACGACTCGTTGTGTTTCCTCGATGCATACTCTGGATACCATCAAATTAAGATGGCGAGTATGATCAAGCTGCAACGACATTTATCACCCCATACGGCCCCTTCTGTTTTAACACCATGCCTTTCGGGCTCAAAAACGCCGGTGCAACCTATCAACGCACGATTTCAGACATGCTTGGAGACACAGATCCGCAAAATAGTGGAGGCATACGTAGACGATGTGGTCATTAAAATAGATGACTTGAGGCTCACGTTCGATAATCTCCGAACATAAGACATTAAGCTCAATCCAGAAAAATGCGTCTTCGGCATGCCCGCCGGAAAGCTCTTAGGCTTCACCGTCTCCAACAGAGGAATCGAAGCAAATCCGGCTAAAATCAGAGCTCTGTCACAGTTGGCCAACCCAACAGACCTCAAGCAAATCCAGAAACTAACTGGATGCGTGGCTGCCTTTAGCCTCTTCATCTCCCGATTAGGTGAAAAGGCACCGCCTCTTTATCGCCTTCTTCGACGCACCGAACACTTCGAGTGGATGAATGCAGCCACGGCCGGACTAGAGGAAATAAAAGCCGTTTTGGCCACAAACCCAATCTTGGCCGCGCCAAATGTAGGCGAACCAATGCTGTTATATATAGCGGCAACACACCAAGTTGTAAGTGCAGTGCTCGTCGTCGAATGAGAGACGGACGGACATAAGTTCCCGCTTCAAAAGCCGGTATACTATGTATCCACTGTCCTCACTCCATGCAAATCACGGTACCCACATTATCAAAAGATAGCATAAGCGATCTTCATGGTATCCCGGAAACTATGACACTACTTTCGAGATTGTTCAATTACAGTGGCCTCTGAAGTGCCACTCAACGCATAATAAACAACCGCGAGGCCACGGGCCGGATTGCCAAATGGGCTATTGAGATCCTCCCGTTCTACATAATATACAAACCACGGCGAGCCATTAAGTCACAAGTACTGGCTGATTTCGTCGCCGAATGGACAGAAGCCGAACTCCCTAAAGAGTATGGCGCATACTCCAATTGGATCATGCACTTTTGACGGTTCCAAAATGCTGGCAGGTCTAGGGGCTGGTGTCGTCCTAACACCCCCCACCGGAGATACAGTCCAATACATGCTCCAAATACTATACACAGACTCCAACAATGCAACAGAATACGAGGCCCTGCTACATGGTCTCCGGATGGCAGTCTCCATGGGCATTCAATGCCTAGAGGTGCATGGGGATTCAAACCTCGCAATATCTCAAATTAATGGAGACTTCGACGCCAAGGATCCAAAAATGGCGGCTTATCGCAACGCCGTCCTCAAAATGTCAGCTCGGTTCGAGGAGCTTGAATTCCACCATGTGGTCCGGGAAAACAATCAGGCGGCAGATATCCTTGCCCGCATCGGCGCTAAGCGCGACCCGATCCCACCCAATATCTTCTTGGAAAGGCTGTTTAAGCCATCTGTGGTATGGGAAGGAGAGACCGGAAATAATAGCCCGGACCCGCACACAACGCCAGATCCAGAACACCCTGACATAATCAGAGGCTCTACCACCGAAATAACACCTTCCGTCCACGTGATTATGGTTGTCATCGCCCCGTGGGCAGAACCCTTCTTGGCCTACCTAACTAGGCAGAAACTACCCGAGGATCCAAACGAGGCACGTTGCATTGTGCGACGGTCTAAAGCCTACAAGGTCCACGAGGGAGAGCTTTATAAGAAAAGCGCTACCGGAGTCCTTCTGTCGGTGTCAAAAGCGGCGGATCTCGAGTAGGGGGGTCCAGAACTGTGCGTCTAGGCGGATGGTAACAGGAGACAAGGGACACGATGTTTTTACCCAGGTTCGGGCCCTCTCGATGGAGGTAAAACCCTAATCCTGCTTGATTAATATTGATGATATGGGTAGTACAAGAGTAGATCTACCACGAGATCAGAGAGGCTAAACCCTAGAAGCTAGCCTATTGTATGATTGTCGTTCGTCCTACGTACTAAAACCCTCCGGTTTATATAGACACCGGAGAGGGCTAGGGTTACACAGAGTCGGTTACAATGGGAGGAGATCTACATATCCAGACGCCAAGCTTGCCTTCCACGCCAAGGAAAGTCCCTTAGGACACGAGACGAAGTCTTCAATCTTGTATCTTCATAGTCCAGAGTCCGCCAAAGGTTATAGTTCGCTATCCGGACACCCCTAATCCAGACTCCTCGGTTGCCCCGAACCAGGCTTCAATGACGATGAGTCCGGCGCGCAGATTTGTCTTCGGCATTGCAAGGCGGGTTCTTCTCCAAATTCCATATACCTATTGAATAGTGTCCGGCTTCTGGTGAATGTTGCGCTTCTTGGCTTCCACGCCCAATAATGGCCATCTTCCACGTGTCAAACGAATGCGAAAAGCCAGGGTGTTTTTTCAATTACCCCCCTAGCTACGCAAATGAGCTGCCTATAAACGAGACGAGGATCTAGATCCGAATCACACCATCTTCCCTTCGCGAGCATTCATCGGAGCGCATCCAACAGAGCTCCATTCCATCATGGCCAGTCGACGCAGCTCCTCCTCTCGCCCTCCTATCCCTCAGCCTGGAGATTGGGAGAGATGCTCCGTCCCGCACAGCAAGCTAGTGATGCTCCAAGCCAAGGGGTTTCTCCCCCCAGCCTACATGGTCCCGGTTCGAACCGAGCTCGCCACCTATAATGGTGGAGAGCAAGCGGAGAGCGTCCCCAATCCCTCCAAAGGAGAGCGGGTATGCCTTGTCCCTTATTTGATAAGAGGGCTCGGATTTCCAATTCATCCATTTCTCCGGGGGCTCCTGGAGTTCTACGGCCTCCAGTTGCACAACCTTACGCCTGCCTCCATATTGCATATTGCGGGCTTCGTAGCCCTTAGCGAGCTGTTTTTGGGCATCGAGGCTCATTTCGCGTTGTGGAAGAAGCTGTTCTGCCTTGTGCCCCGTTCTCAGGAGGGGTCGATATATCAAGTGGGCGGAGCCGAACTATGGCGCACCTCCGGGACCGGATATCTATCCGGAACCCCAAAGAAGGCGTCCCAAGACTGGCCTTCAGAATGGTTTTATATAGAAGATGTCCCCCTGCGGATCCTGTTCGGATCGGCCTCCCTGAGTTCGACAATGATCCTTTGAAGAAGTGCCTGAGCTGGCGTCCACGGAGCCCTCAGAAGGAAAATGACAAGGACGTCCTTTACCCGATGAGCCTGATAAGGTTGTTAGCTCATTCCGGACTGACCATGATCGAGGTCATGGCCCCATGCATTATGCGGGGGGTGCAGCCGCTTCAGTATAGAGGCCACCCCATGTGGGATTTCAACGGGGAGGATGATTGCCACCCCCTGCGGCCGTAAGGGGCCGGAATCGGTTTTCGCTCTGACGAAGATCTTGTCAGCATTATACAAGGGAGAAGAGGAGGAATTTCTCCACGTCAATCCACTAGGCGGATTTTCTATGTACAGTCCTCCAAGCTGGGTAAGCGGACACTTTTACTCGCCCATCCGTTTCATATTCCCATAGTTAAGTATCTCATCTTGTGATTTTGACGCAGGAACTGCGCCAGACCGTAAAGGATATAAACAGCCCTCCTCCACAACCCGAGGATCCGGAACGGTCCCTCGATCCGGCCTCCCAAGAGGATCCGGATATATCCGTGGAGCTGATCGATGGGGTATTTTACCAACTGAGCATTGACAATACCTTGGTGGCTATTACAGCCGATTATCCCGGACTGCTCCCCGCCTCACAGGTAACCAAGACCTAAGTCCCAATACTTCGAAAATGATCCGCCCGTGCTTATTTTTTATCACAGTATACCAATGGTGTTTCATAGGGGAGGATCTTGAGGCGGAATGCCGAGCCTGTGGCGACTAGCCAACAAGGGACCGCGAGGGCGGGCAGGCTAAAGAGACACGTAGTCCGGGCCGAGGCACCGACGCAGCAGTAAGACGCGCCGCCTTATTCCAAGGTATTATTCTTGCGATGCATGCTAACGCCCGTGCTATTTTTAGGAAAAAGAGGGCTCGCCGGACTATATCCGGAGATATTGCCAATCGCGCCTCCTCCAGCCAGGCTCCAAAGCCAGGTCCAGAAGCAGAGGCGTACACGAGGCGTGCGTCGGACGCTCCTCCGACAGAGGATGCGGACAGACTGTCCGCCACAAATTCCGAGGTGGAGAGTGCCATGAATCACAGGCGTCGCGGGGAAGTTCTTCGCAACGCTTGTTTCTCCCAAGAGGCATTTGATGCCTTCAATTCGGGAGATGCGTACCTCCATGCCGCTCAAAATGGTCTAGCCAGAGCCACGGAGCAGTATGTGAAAGACATACGGGTGAGAAAATTTGATGGTTATATGTGTCAGTAGCCCCCGAGACTTGAAACAGTTAGAATAACTCATTTAAGGATCATTTGTTATTTAGGATCTTACAGAAAAGAATAATCAACTCTCCCAGGAGCTGGAAGAGTGCAAAGCCCAACTTGAGGCCGCACTAGCCGCGGCAGGGGAGGTCAAGGAGAATCGGCGGCTTCGACGTGGCATGTTTAATAAGTGCTTGAACGAACTTTGAAAAATAGTTCGGCGAGGAAGTCGACTAACGAGTTATGTCTCAGAGGTATGCTCACTGTGTCGCCCCGCAGAGGAAATGCCCGGTTCTACAAGTGACCTTCTTCCCGAGCTCTTACAACTGCACGAACGAGTTTGGCAGGTGATGAAAGGCGTCGCCCAGGCCTTGTGGCCATCTATCTCCGTGCCCGAAGGCCTTGGAGAGCTTGCAGAGAGGCTTAAGGGAGCGCGGCGGCGCTTCCGATTATGGAAGATATCGGCCTGCCGTCAAGGCGCCAGGGAAGCTTGGGTCATGGTGAAGACGCTGTACACGAAGGCTGACCCAAACCACATGGCCGAGGTCGGACCTGTGGGGCATGATGGGAAGGAAATCCCTGTGAGCTTAGTGTACGGCCAGGTAGAGTTGGCCGCCAAATATTCCCAAGAGGACTGTAAACTAGACAGCCTGTTGGAAGGTATTGAAGAGGAATATACCCAGTCAAATTGAATATGTAATTTAAGATGACATGTAAAATGCCTTCTAGCCGGATTGTAGATCGTTTGTCCTGGCGGACCTTTTCGCTTCAACCTCGGGACCCGATAGTCCGGAGTGTGTCCGAATACCTCTCGGTTATGTAAGAACCGGGCATGCACGGAGACCAAAGCGTAGGGGTCATTAGTGCTTAAGCAGACAAGTGCCCAACTAGTTATGTTATATTACATGGTTAGTAAGAAACATCTTCCGGGAAAATAGTTCCGTTAAGGGTTCCTTTCAGGAGGCATGCCCTAAAGTGCATGTCCGGATGCATGTAAAAAGCAGAAAAGCATCCGGGGCGGATAAATAAACGAGTGAGAAATCATCTTTAGTTCACCGACCGAATATTCCCTTAAGAACGCTTAGCTTTCGGCTTCACCGGTCTGAGGTACACATCCGGTGACCCGGCAAGTAATAATCGCAGTGGTGCTCCCTTTACCGCCTAGCCGAACAATCGGGAACGTAGGGGTAAGCACAGGAGCCAGGCAACCCAGCTTGGCCAAAACTTAAGTCATATCGATGCATATAATGGTGAATAAAAGGTACATGCAGAAGTGTGACACATGTGTTGGGCATGAATCCCGTATAAATAAGCTTCTGTTAAAGAAGCCCCCAGGTATAATGAGCGCGGATAGCGCGTCAATTGTGTGCGAACAAGGCGTGAACGAGACCTTAAAGGCTGTAAGAGAAAGGGAGGGAGAAGGAGAGAAATATAAGACAACTAATGTGTAAAAAATAGACAGAGGAAGGAGACGAACACAGAGTCCGGCGCTAGGCGTAGAACCTTCGGAGACGGGCTGCGTTCCATGGGTTTGGCTCGAGTCGGTTATCCGATGCATCTCGCGGACGATACGCTCCACCAGTCATGACTTGGTCAATAATAAAGGGACCTTCCCATTTGGGCTTGAGTTTGTCCTTTTTCTTGTCCGGCAGGCGTAGAACTAACTCGCCAACATTGTAAGTTTTGGCCCGTACTTATCTGCTTTGGAATCTTCGAGCCTGCTGTTGATAGAATGCGGAACGGGCTTTTGCCACGTCATGCTCCTCCTCCAAGGCGACCCAACTGTCCTGCCGATCGAGTTCGGCTTCTCTTTCTTCGTACATGTGCACGCGAGGTGAGTCATGAATTATGTCGCAGGGCAAAACCGCCTCTGCGCCGTATACCATAAAGAATGGTGTGTATCCGGTGGTGCGATTCGGCGTGGTCCGCAGCCCCTAGCGTTCGGAGTCGAGCTCCTCTACCCGGTGCGTGTTAGATTCCTTGAGGGACTGCACTAATCTCGGTTTGATGCCGCTCATGATTAGACCATTTGCTCGCTCGACTTGACCGTTGGTTTGTGGGTGATAGACTGAAGCATAGTCGAGCTTGATGCCCATGTTTTTGCACCAGAGTTTGACCTTGTCGGCCGTAAAGTTCGTGCCGTTATCAGTGATGATGTTGTGAGGGACGCCGTAACGGTGTACGACCCCTGATATGAAGTCTATCACCGGTCCGGATTCGGCCGTCTTAACAGGCTTGGCCTCTATCCATTTGGTGAATTTATCCACCATGACCAGTAGGTATTTTTGCTTGTGGGTTCCTCCTTTTAAGGGGTCCAACCATGTCAAGCCCCAAGAACGCGAAGGGCCAGGTGATGGGTATAGTTTGGAGGGCGTTAGGTGGCATATGGCTTTGGTTAGCAAAGAGCTGGCAACCGACGCATCGTTGGACTATGTCCTGAGCATCTGCCCGGGCCTTCGGCCAATAAAATCATGTACGGAAGGCCTTGCTTACAAGGGCCCAGGCTGCGGCGTGGTGCCCACCGAGTCCGGCATGAATTTCAGCCAGAAGATTCCGCCCTTCCTCTTCAGAGATACACCTTTGAAGGACTCCGGTGGTGCTTTTATTATAAAGCTCTCCCTCATGGACTTGATAGGCTTCGGATCGCCACACTATGCAGCGTGCCTCGTTTTGGTCCTCGGGAAGTTCCTGCCTGGTTAGGTAGGCTAGGAAAGGTTACATCCCACGGGCAATGACCGCCATTATTACGTAATGAAGATGTTACCGCTGGCGAGCCTCTGTTGTGTCGTAATGTTCGTGTCGGGCGGTGCGGTTGGGTCCGGGCTGTTATTTCGGATCCCCTACCCATAATACGGATGGCTTGAACAGCCTCTCCGGGAAGATGTTCGGGGACGACATCGCGCTTTGCGCCAATGCGTGCCAAGACGTCTGCTGCCTGATTGTTTTCCCGAGCTATATGCTGAAATTCGAGCCCCTCGAACCAAGCTGACATTTTTAGGACGGCGTTGCGATAAGCTGCCATTTTCGGATCCTTGGCATCAAAGTCTCTGTTTATTTGGGATATCGCAAGGTTCGAATCCCCGCACACCTCTAGGCGTTGAATGCCCATGGAGACTGCCATCCGGAGACCATGTAGAAGGTCCTTGTATTCGGCTGCGTTGTTGGAGTCCGTATACATTATCTGTAGTACGTATTGAACTGTATCTCATTTTGGGGATGTCAGAACAACGTCAGCCCCCAGACCAGCCAACATTTTGGAGCCGTCGAAGTGCATAATCCAGTTGGAATATGTGCCGTACTCTTTAGGGAGTTCGGCTTCAGTCCATTTGGCGACGAAGTCGGCCAAAACTTGCGACTTAATAGCTCGCCGTGGCTTATAGGTTATGTCGAATGGGAGGAGCTCAATGGCCCATTTGGCAATCCGGCCCGTCGCGTCGCGGTTGTTGATAATATTGTTAAGAGGTACTTCAGAGGCTACTGTTATCGAACACTCTTGTAAGTAGTGTTGCAGCTTCCGAGATGCCATAAATACCGCGTACGCTATATTTTGATAATGCGGGTACCGCGACTTGCATGGAGTGAGGACAGTGGACACGTAGTCAACTGGTTTTTGGAGGGGAAATTTGTGTCCGTCCGTTTCTCGTTCGACGACGAGCACTGTGATTACAACTTGATGAGTTGCCGCGATGTATAATAGCATTGGTTCGCCGATGTTAGGTGCGGCCAGGACCGGGTTTGTTGCCAATATGGCTTTTATTTCTTCGAGTCCGGCCATGGCGGCATCCGTCCACTCGAAGTGTTCGGTGCGCAGGAGGAGGCGATAAAGGGGTAATGCCTTTTCTCCCAAGCGGGAGATAAAGCGGCTTAGAGCCGCCACCCATCCGGTCAATTTTTGTATTTGTTTGAGGTCCTTTGGGATATCCAATTGTGACAGAGCTCGGATCTTGGCTGGGTTTGCTTCAATTCCTCTACCGGATACAATGAAGCCCAAGAGCTTTCCGGCTGGTACGCCGAAAACGCATTTTTCCGGGTTAAGCTTGAAATCATATGTTCGGAGGTTGTCGAATATGAGCCTCAATTCGTCTACTAGAGTTTCGACATGCTTGGTTTTGACGACCACGTCATCTACGTATGCCTCCACTGTTTTGCCGATCTGGTTTACCAGACATGTCTGAATCATGCGCTGATATGTTGCGCCGGCGTTTTTGAGCCTGAAGGGTATTGTGTTGAAGCAGAATGGGCCGTATGGGGTGATGAATGCCGTTGCGGCTTGGTCTAGCTCTGCCATCTTAATTTGATGGTAGCCAGAGTATGCATCGAGGAAACACAACGAATTGTGTCCAGCGGTAGCGTCGATAATTTGATCGATGCGGGGGAGGGGGAAGGGATCCTTTGGGCAAGCCTTGTTGAGGTCCTTGAAATCGACGCATAGGCGCCAGGATTTGTCCTTCTTGGTACCATCACCAGGTTTGCTAGTCAGTCCGGATGTTTTATATCTCGATGAATCCGCCTCCGAGAGTTTGGCTAGCTCCTCTCCCATGGCTTGTCTCTTAGGTTCGGAGAAACGCCAAGAGCCTGCTTGGTCGGCTTGAATCCTTTTAGGATGTTTAGGCTGTGCTTGGCCAGCGGGTGGGATTCTGGCATGTCGAAGGTGCCGAGCAAAATGTCCCAATTTTAGCAGAGGAATTCTTGTAGTCTGGCGTCTACATCAGGGTTTAATTGCGCCCCGATGGAGGCCATTTTTGTAGGGTCCGTTGGATGGACTTGGAATTTGACTATTTCGTCCGCCGGTTTAAAGGAGGTGGACTTGGGTATTTTATAGAGTATCACGTCGTCCCTGTTCACCGTGGAGTGCAGCGCAGTCAGTTCCACGGCCGCTAGGGCTTCGGATAGTGCTTCAAGGGCCAATGCGGCTGTCTTATTTTCGGAGCGGAGTGCTATGTCCGGGTCACTAGCAAGAGTGATGATTCCGTTGGGCCCGGGTATTTTGAACTTCATGTACCCGTAATGGGGTATAGCTTGAAAAATTGTAAATGCCTCTCGCCCTAATAGAGCGTGGTATCCGCTGCTGAACGGGGCCACTTGGAACGTGACCTCCTCAGACCTGTAATTATCCGGCGTGCCGAACACCACATCCGATGTGATTTTTCCCAGACAACAAGGCTTCCGACTAGGGATTATTCCTCTAAAGGTTGTGCTACTTTGCTCAATGCGGCTCCAGTCTATTTCCATTTTTCGAAGAGTTTCCTCGTAAATGAGGTTCAATCCATCGCCACCGCCCATGAGTACCTTGGTAGGCGAAAGTCGCCCACTATTGGTCGAGGACCAATGTGGCTGGTGCTCGGGCTGTTCGGAATTTAGGTTCATCGCTGGCATTAAAGGTAATAGCCGTGTCACTCAATGGGTTTGTTATTGCTACTTGGTAGACTTCGGCAAGGCTGCGGAGTGTTCGCTTCGCATATTATTTGATGCGAAAGTCTCAAGACCGTTAATACCGTGATGGTATCCTTGGGCGGTGCTCGTGGATTACGGAGTTAAAAGCTCTTCGCCACTTCCGCCACTGCCGGAGTATCCAACATGCTCTAAGGCTATGAGTTGGTGTGGCGCCCTCTGTACTATGAATTTTTACAGGGTCCATTGAGCCATCCCTCCAGTACGGTTCCATGCCCAATAGAGGGTTTTTGCTTTTGGTGTTTAACCCAGGTGCCTGGTGATAATGCACCCTTTTATTTCAGACTGGGGTTGTATTCAGGGCCTGATTGTCCCAAAATTTTATTTTGGTTTTCCAAGCGCTTTCCATCGCATAGTACTTTCGTACTATGGACGCCAAGTCAGCGAAGCGTGTAATTTCACGGCGACTTATGGCGTTGAGGATTCCGTTATCCATGCAATTATTGCAGAAGAATGAAATTGCATCCTCCTCGCGGCAGTCCTTTATCCTGTTCATGACCAGGAGGAATCTGGCCCATTAATGGTGTACTGTTTCTGCGGGCTCTTGCCGAATTTGGGATAGATCGCTTATGTTTGGGTGGGCGGGTGGAATTAAATCCGAACCTCGCCTAATCTGAGACTCAGGGCCAAGGAGTTTCGAACTTCGAAGCTTGGGTTCTTGGATGTTGTCCAATGAATCTAGCCCGCTGCGACTTTAGGTTCGTGGCTTGAGTGCCGTCCTCCCCCCTCCGGATATCCGGCTTGAGGATCGAATCCGGACATAACTAGTCCTTAAGATAGATGAAGGCCTGCCGCAATGTTCCTCCACCACTGCAACGTGATGGGTGACCTGGGGAGAGTTAATCTCTCTCGGATCGGGTTTAGGCCCAATCTGATCGTAGTCTGTAGGGACTCCCAGGGCGGCGATGCGATCCAAGAGCTCGTTTAAGGAAGAGAGCTACATCGGATCTAACTGCTCGGCGAGTTCCGAGTTGACGTGAAGATTGCTTTCGATGACCCGAGAAGTCATCATCGGCGCGGCGGCCGAACAGGTGGTCATAAGAAAACCACCTAGCCGGAGAGTTTGGCCGATAGCCAAAGCTCCTTTAGCAACAGTGCCGTCTTTAAAGATGGGATGAGGCATCCTTTCTGATGGCGACGGCACAGCGGAACTCTCAATGAAAGCACCAATGTCGTGTCAAACCGCGGATCTCTCGTAGGGGGTCCCAACTGCACCTCTAGGCGGATGGTAACGGAGACAAGGGACACGATGTTTTTACCCAGGTTGGGCCCTATCGATGGAGGTAAAACCCTACTCCTGCTTGATTAATATTGATGATATGGGTAGTACAAGAGTAGATCTACCACGAGATCGGAGAGGCTAAACCCTAGAAGCTAGCCTATGGTATGATTGTCGTTAGTCTCCCACGGACTAAAACCCTCCGTTTATATAGACACCAAGAGGGCTAGGGTTACACAGAGTCGGTTACAATGGGAGGAGATCTACATATCCGTATCGCCAAGCTTGCCTTCCACGCCAAGGAAAGTCCCATCCGGACACGGGAAGAAGTCTTCAATCTTGTATCTTCATAGTCCAGGAGTCCGGCCAAAGGTTATAGATTGCCTATCCGGACACCCCCTAATCCAGGACTCCCTCACCTTCAAAGGTGCATCTCCGAAGAGGAAGGATGGCAACTTTTGGCAGAAATTCATGCTGGACTTGGCGGCCACCACGCCGCAGCCCGGGTCCTGGTAAGCAAGGCCTTCTGTACAGGTTTTTACTGGCCGACGGCCCAAGCAGACGCACAGGATCTTGTTCGATGATGCGTCGGTTGCCAGGTTTTCACAAAGCAAAGCCATATGCCGCCTACTACTCTCCGAACAATCCCCATCACTTGGCCCTTTGCTACCTGGGGGCTTGATATGGTCGGACCCCTCAAAGGGGGAAGCCATAAGAAAAAATACTTATTGGTCATGGTGGATAAATTCACCAAATGGTTAGAAGCCAAACCAGTTAAAACGGCCGAGTCCGGACCAGTGATAGAATTCATATCGGGGGTTGTACACCGTTACGACATCCCCCACAACATCATCACCGATAACGGCTCGAACTTTACAGCCGACGAGGTAAAAATTTGGTGCAACAACATGGTCATTAAGCTCGATTATGCTTCTGTCTATCACCCGCAAACTAACGGTCAAGTCGAGCGAGCAAATGGTCTTATCATGAGTGGCATTAAACCCAGATTAGTGCGATCCTTAAAGTAACCAGATACGCACTGGGTAGAGGAGCTCGACTCCGTACTATGGGGGCTGCGGACCACGCCGAATCGCACTACCGGATACACACCATTTTTTATGGTGTACGGCGCAGAGGCGGTACTGCCCTGTGACATAATTCATGACTCACCTCGAGTGCGCATGTACGAAGAGAAAGAAGCCGAGCTTGATCGGCAGGACAGTTTGGACGCCTTGGAGGCGGAGCATGATGTGGCAAAAGCCCGTTCCGCATTTTATCAGCAACAGGCTTGAAGGTATCAAAGCAAAGAAGTACGGGCCAAAACTTATAACGTCGGCGAACTCATCCTACGGCTACCGGAGAAGAAAAAGAACAAGCTGAAGCCCAAATGGGAAGGTCCCTTCGTTATTGACCAAGTTTTGACAGGTGGAGCGTATCGTCTGCGGGATGCATCGGACAATCGACTCGAGCCAAACCCATGGAACGCAGCCAGACTCCGAAGGTTCTACGCCTAGTACCGGACTCTATGTTCGTCTCCTTACCTCCGTCAATTTTTTATATATCCGTTATCTGTATTTCATTTCTTTCTTTCTTCCATTTCTCTTCAAGGCCTTAAAAGGCTAAATTGTGTCTTGACTACACAATCTTGACGCGCTAGCCGCGCTCATTATACCTGGGGGCTTCTTATATAGAAGCTTAATATAACTATTTTCCAGGATCTATGCCCCACACATGTGTTATTCTTCCACATGTACCTTTTCTCGCCATTATATGCATCGATATGACTTAAGTTTTGGCCAAGCTGGGTTGCCTGGCTCTTGTGTTTATGCCCTACGTTCCCGTTAATTCGGCTAGGGCATAAGGGGAGCACCTCTGTGATTGTTACTGCTGGGTCACCCGGATGTGTACCTCAGACTGGGTGAAGCCAAAAGCTAGCATTCTTAAGGGAATACTCGGTCGGTGAACAAAAGATGAACTTTACTTATTGTAATACATGCCCCCAAATGTTTATATCCTGCGTCTCTTTTCGCAGCTCGGACATGCACATTAGGGCATGCGTACCCAGGGAAAGGAACCCTTAACGGAACTATTCTCCCTGGAAGATGTTTCTTACTATCCATGTAATATAACATAGCTAGTTGGGTACTTGTCTGTTCAAGCACTTATGACCCCTACGCCTGGTTTCCACGCGTACCCCGGTTTTTACATAATTGAGCGGGTATTCGGATACACTCCGGACTGTCGGGTCCAGTGGTCGAAGCGAAAAGGTCCGCCATGACAAATGATTTACAATCCGGCTAGAGACAATACATGTAACTTGAAGTACAATCCGGCTAGAGACAATACATGACTCACTAAATTCTTCTTCTATACCATCCTACAGGCTGTGTAGCCTACAATCCTGTTGGGAATACCGTGCGGCTAATTCTACTTGGTCATACACCAAACTGACAGGGATCTCTTTCCCATCGGACCCCACAGGTCCGACCTCGGCCATGTGGTTTGCGTCAGCCTTGGTATATCGCGTCTTCACCATGGCCCAGGCTTCCCTCGCACCTTGTCGGCAGGCTGATATCTTCCATAATCAGAAGCGCCGCCGCGCTCCCTTGAGCTTCTCTACAAGCTCCCCCATGCCTTCTGGCAGAGAGGAGGATGGCCACAAGGTTTGGGCAATGCCCTGCATCACCTGCCGAACTTGTTCGTGCAGTTGTGAGAGCTCTGGCAGAAGATCACCTGCAGACCCGGGCATCTCCTCCGCGGGACGACCCGTCAGCATACTTGCAGACATAACCCTGTTAGCCGGTTTCTTCGCCGAACTCTTTAAAAGTTCGTTCAAGCACATAATGAAAATGCCGCGTCGAAGCCTCTTATTCTCCTTTATAGAGTCAGCAAGCTGGGCTCGAACATCTTTCAGTTCCACGCCCAGCTGGATATTGGCGTCTTAGAGATCTTTTTCTCCCGCCTAACCCGGGTAAGCACGCGCTCGCCAGCCTTTAGCTATCGTTGAGCATGCGGCTAATCCCCTATCACGAATTCACTCCGGAGTCATCTACAGAATCTATTGTTAGATCTGCATGCGTGTCGCATACCACCTGGTACCTGTCATTATTTCCAAAAGAAATAAGTGTTACCAGATGGGGCCTTCTCGGACTCCTTTACTGCCGCAATTGCGGCCTGATGCTGGGCTTTGCACTCCTCCAGCTCTTGAGACAACCGGGTATTCTTCTCCTTAAGAACCTATGCAAACAATGATCCTTAAATCAGTTGTGCCAACTGTTTCTAGTCTCAGGGGCTACTGATATACATAATTATTAGATTTTCTTACCCGTATATCCTTTACATACTGGTCCGTGGCTTTGGCAAGACCATTTTGAGCAGCTCAGATGTACGCATTTCCTGAGTTAAAGGCGTTGAACGCCTCTTGGGAGAAACAAGCGTCGCGGAGTACGGCCCGGCAGCGCCTGTGATTCATGGCACTCTCCACTTCGGAATACGCTAGCGGATAGCCTATCCGCATCCTCTGTAGGAGGAACATCCGGTGTTAGCCCCATGTTAGCGTCCGCCTCTAGGCCCGGCTCTGGAGCCCGACTGGTGGAGGCGTGGCCGGCAACCTCTTCGGATATAGTTCGGCGAGCGTTTTTCCTACTAGGAAACATGGATGCTGTTATATTTTAAAAAAACGACAACCATGGAGCGGGGCTCTGTTTCATACCTCTGCGATGGCGTCTTAGTCCTGACCGCCTTCCTTTTAAACCTACCCGGCCTCAGTGCCCCTAGTTGGTGAATCACTGCGGGTTCGGCATGGCGTCCCGAGGGCCTTCCTTGTAAGACACCATATGTGTGCGGTAGGTGAAGTGCAGAAAAAGGGATCCTTCTCGGAAGTTGGGACTCCACCATGGCGTCATCGCACCTCAATTGATAGAACGTCCTGTTAATAAGCTCCACGAATGTGTCCGGATCCTCTTCGAGTCCAGGGTCGAGGGCCCAGTCAGGGTCCTATGGTTGTGGAGGCGAGCTGTGGACCTCCCTCACAACTTTTCGCAGCTCCTGCTATGAAATAGCAAGGTAAATATTTGTGACAAAGAATGCAGGAAGGTCTGGAGTAAAAAGTAGCAGCTCACCCAGTTTGGGGGGTTGTACATGGAGAATCCATCCCATGGCTTGATGCGGATGAACTCCTCTTCCTCTCCTTCGTATAAATCGGACAGTATTTTCGCTAGAGCAGCGACGGAGTCCGGGCCTTTACGACCGCAGCGGGTGGCATCGTCTTCTCCAATGAAGTACCACATGGGTTGTCCCTGATATTGAAGTGGCTACACCCACGGCATTATACATATTGACATAACCTCTACTATTGTCAATCCTGATTGGGCCAGCATTTGTATCCGACCCATCAGGTAAAGGACCTCTTTGTTATCTTCCTCCTGAGGGCTCCAAGGGCGCCAGCTGCAGTGTTTCTTCAAAGGGGCGTTGTTAAACTCAGGAAGGCCCATCCGAACTGGATTCGGAAGGGGGAAGTCCTCCATATAAAACCACTCCGAAGGCCAGTCTTCGGATGTCTTCTTCGGAGTACCGGACAAATATCCGGTCCCGGCGATGCGCCATATCTCGGCTCCGCCCACTTGATATATCGACCCCTCTTGTGTACGGGGTACGAGGCAGAATAGCCTCTTCCATAGCTCGAAATGAGCTTCAAAGCCCAAAAAACAACTCGCAAAGGGCGACATAGCATGTGATGTGTAATAGGGAGGCAGGAGTAAAATTATGCAGCTGGAGGCCGTAGAACTCCAGGAGCCCGCGGAGGAACGAATGGATTGGAAATCCAAGTCCCCTTAACAAGTACGGGACAAGGCATACCCGCTCCCCCATGGATGGGTTGGGAAAACTCTCCGCTTGTTCCCCGCCATTGTAAGTGGCTAGTCCAGCTCGGACGGGGACCATATACGCAGGAGGAAGAAACCCCTGGGTTTGTAACTCTACTAACTGTCGGTGGGAGACGACACTTCTTGCAGTTGTCTGGCTTAGGGCTACGGGAGAGAGAGGAGGTGATGCGACGACCTACCATGATGGAATGGATTTTTCCGGGCGTGCTCTAAGGGATACTCGCCGAGGGAGGATGGTGTGATCTGGATCTGAGGATCCCCAGTCCCTTAAATAGACGATTTACTCACATGGTTTGGGTGGCAAGTGCAAAAATGCCCCGACTTCTCGCATTCGCTCGACACGTGGAGGATAGCCATTATTAGCGCAGGCCGAGGAGTGCAACATTCATGGGAAGCGAACACTACTCGACAGGTACTCAGAATTTGGAGAAGAACCCGCCTTGCAATGCCGAAGACAATCTGCGTGCCGGACTTGTCGTCATTGAAGCCTAGTTCAGGGGCAACTGAGGGAGTCCTGGATTAGGGGGTCCTCGGACAGCCGGACTATATCCTTTGGCCGGACTGTTGGACTATGAAGATACAAGATTGACGACTTTGTCCCGTTTCCTGATAGGACTCTCCTTGGCGTGGAAGGCAAGCTTGGCAATACGGATATGTAGATCTCCTCCCTTGTAACCGACTCTGTGTAACCCTAGCCCCCTCCGGTGTGTATATAAACCGGAGGGTTTAGTCCGTAGGACAACAACAATCATACCATAGGCTAGCTTCTATGGTTTAGCCTCTACGATCTCGTGGTAGATCAACTCTTGTAATACTCATATCATCAAGATCAATCAAGCAGGAAGTAGGGTATTACCTCCATCGAGAGGGCCCGACCCTGGGTAAACATCGTGTCCCCCGCCTCCTGTTACCATCCGCCTTAGACGCACAGTTCGGGACCCCCTACCCGAGATCCACCGGTTTTGACACCGACAAGGACAACCATTGTTCGATGTCATCAAGATATGCATGGTTTTGAAACCAGACTATCAGACATTTGCTATGTTGTTCAGGAGCCTAGGAGAAATGAAGGCGAAGGTTATGGTGCTCCATCAGACCGTACATCATGAAAAGATAATAGTAAGGTCAAATGAACTAAGCTTCTGAACTTCTGGTGGTGCATTTATCTGCCGGACTGTTAACTTTTATGCCAACCTTCCTTTTATTTTATGGTTGTAATTTGTTTTGTTCCGATACAAAATTTGTTCTTAACGTGCAGCCACCGGCTGAAGAAAACAGCAAGCCACTTTTGTATAGTGTAGGGTGTTACCTATATTTGTACTATTGGCGAACTTTGATGCCCTGTGGATGTAATCAGTGCAATCGCCTTAATAGCCTAGCGTTAGTTTCTGGCTTATTTATTTCCTAGTCTTCTTTTTCCTTGGTTTGCTAGTGGCCGCAACAACCATGGGCCATATACGGACCGTGGTAACCTTGAGCTTGCTACAGGCTATAGGATCCATGGGCCTCCTGAAGGAAATATGCCCTAGAGAGAATAATAAAGTTGTTATTTATATTTCCTTATATCATGATAAGTGTTTATTATTCATGCTAGAATTGTATTAACCAGAAACTTAGTACATGTGTGAATACATAGACAAACAGAGTGTCCCTAGTACGCCTCTACTTGACTAGCTTGTTAATCAAATATGGTTAAATTTCCTAGCCATAGACATGTGTTGTCATTTGATGAAAGGGATGACATCATTAGAGAATGATGTGATGGACAAGACCCATTCGTTAGCTTAGCACTATGATCGTTTAGTTTATTGCTATTGCTTTCTTCATGACTTATACATGTTCCTCTGACTATGAGATTATGCAACTCCCGAATACCGGAGGAACACTTAGTGTGCTATCAAACGTCACAACTTAACTGGGTGATTTTAAAGATGCTCATAGGTGTCCTTGATGGTGTTTGTTGAGTTGGCATAGATCGAGATTAGGATTTGTCACTCCGTGTTTCGGAGAGGTATCTCTAGGCCCTCTCGGTAATGCACATCACTATAAGCCTTGCAAGCAATGTGGCTAATCAGTTAGTTGCGGGATGATGCATTACGTAACGTGTAAAGAGATTTGCCAGTAACGAGATTGAACTAGGTATAATGATACCGACGATCGAATCTCGGGCAAGTAACACACCGATGACAAAGAGAACAACGTATGTTGTTATGTGGTTTGACCAATAAAGATCTTCGTAGAATATGTAGGAGCCAATATGAGCATCCAGGTTCCGCTATTGTTTATTGACCGCAGATGTGTCTCGGTCATGTCTTCACAGTTTTCGAACACGTAGGGTCCGCACGCCTAACGTTCAATGATGATTTGTACTATGATTTATGTGATTTGATGTACCTAAGTTTGTTCGGAGTCCCGGATGAGATCACGGTCATGACGAGGAGTCTCTAAATGGTCGAGACATAAAGATTGATATATTGGAAGGTTATTTTGGAAACCGGACTGGTTTCGGATAGGCTCGGGCATTTTTCGGAGTACCGGGGGGTTACCGGAACCCCCGGGGGGGTTAAAGGGCCTTCATGGGCCCTAGTGGAAGAGAGGAGGCGGCGGCCAGGTGGAGGCGCGCGCCCCCCAAGTCCAATCCATATTGGACTAGGGTTGGGGGGGCCTTTCCTTCTTCTCCTCCCTCTCTTTCCCCCCTTCTCCTTCTTGAAATAGGAAAGGGGGGCGAATCCTACTTGGACGGGAGTCCAAGTAGGACTCCCCCCTTTGGCATGCCACACCTTGGTCGGCCTCCTCCTCCCCCCCCCTCCTTTATATACGTGGGAGGGGGGCACCCCTAAGACACACAAGTTTATCTTTTAGCCATGTGCGGTGCCCCCTTCCATAGTTACACACCTCAGTCATATCGTCGTAGTGCTTAGGGGAAGCCCTGCGCCGATCACTTCATCATCACCGCCGCCACGCTGTCGTACTAATGAAACTCTCCCTCTGCCTCAACTGGATCAAGAGTATGAGGTGACGTACGTTCGGTACTAGGATCGGTCGGATCGTAAAGACGTACGACTACATCAACCGCGTTGATAAAACTCTTCCGCTTTTGGCCTACGAGGGTACGTGGACACACTCTCCCCGCTCATTGCTATACTTCTCCTAGACAGATCTTGTGTGATCATAGGAATTTTTTTAAATTAATGCGTTCCCCAAAAGTGCATCCGAGCCAGGTCTATGCGTAGATGTTATATGCACGAGTAGAACACATAGAGTTGTGGGCAATAATAGTCATACTGCTTACCAGCATGTCATACTTTGATTCGGCGGTATTGTTGGATGTAGCGGCCCAGACGGACATTACATGACCGCGTTCAGGAGACTGGTTCTACCGACGTGCTTCGCACACAGGTGGCTAGTGGGTTTCTGTTTCTCCAACTTTAGTTGAATCAAGTTTGACGACGCCCGGTCCTTGTTGAAGGTTAAAACAACACACTTGACGAAAAATCATTGTGGTTTCTGATGCGTAGGTAAGAACAGTTCTTGCTAAGCCCATAGCAGCCACGTAAAACTTGCAACAACAAAGTAGAGGACGTCTAACTTGTTTTTGCAGGGCTTTCTGTGATGTGATATGGTCAAGACGTGATGATATATAAATTGTTGTATGAGCCGATCATGTTTTGTAAAAGTTATCGGCAACTGGCAGGAGCCTTATGGTTGTGGCTTTATTGTATGAAATGCAATCGCCATGTAATTGCTTTACTTTATCACTAAGCGGTAGCGATAGTCGTAGAAGCAATAGTTAGTGAGACGACAACGATGCTACGATGGAGATCATGGTGTCAAGCCGGTGACGATGGTGATCATAACGGTGCTTTGGAGATGGAGATCAAAGGCACAAGATGATGATGGTCATATCATATCACTTATATTGATTGCATGTGATGTTTATCCTTTATGCATCTTATTTTGCTTAGTACGGCGGTAGCATTATAGGACGATCTCTCACTAAATTTCAAGGTACAAGTGTTCTCCCTGAGTATGCACCGTTGCTACAGTTTGTCGTGCCGAGACACCACGTGATGATCGGGTGTGATAAGCTCTAGTTCACATACAACGGGTGCAAGCTAGTTTTGCACACGCAGAATACTCGGGTTAAACTTGACGAGCCTAGCATATGCAGATATGGCCTCAGAACACTAAGACCAAAAGGTCGAGCGTGAATCATATAGTAGATATGATCAGCATAGTGATGTTCACCATTGAAAGCTACTCCATCTCACGTGATGATCGGACATGGTTTAGTTAATATGGATCACGTGATCATTTAGATGACTAGAGAGATCTCTATTTAAGTGGGAGTTCTTAAGTAATATGATTAATTGAACTTTAATTTATCATGAACTTAGTACCTGATAGTATTTTGGATGTCTATGTTGTTGTAGATTAATGGCCCGTGCTACTGTTCCTTTGAATTTTAATGTGTTCCTAGAGAAAGCTAAGTTGAAAGATGATTGTAGCAACTATATGGACTGGGTCCGTAACTTGAGGATTATCCTCATGGCTACACATAAGAATTACGTCCTGGAAGCACCGCTAGGTGCAAGACCCGCTGCAGGAGCAACACCGGACGTTATGAACATCTGGCAGAGCAAAGTTGATGACTACTCGATAGTTCAGTGTGCCATGCTTTATGGCTTAGAATCGGGACTTCAACGATGTTTTGAACGTCATGGAGCATATGAAATGTTCCAGGAGTTGAAGATAATATTTCAAGAAAATGCCCGGATTGAGAGATATGAAGTCTCCAATAAGTTCTACAGTTGCAAAATTGAGGAGAATAGTTCTGTTAGTGAACATATACTCAGAATGTCTGGGTACCACAACCACTTGACTCAACTAGGAGTTAATCTTCCTGATGATAGTGTCATTGACAGAGTTCTTCAATCTCTGCCACCAAGCTACAAGAGCTTCGTGATGAACTATAATATGCAAGGGATGGAAAAGACTATTCCCGAGCTCTTCGCGATGCTAAAGGCTGCGGGGTAGAAATCAAGAAGGAGCATCAAGTGTTGATGGTTAACAAGACCACTAGTTTCAAGAAAAAGGGCAAAGGGAAGAAGGGTAACTTCAAGAAGAACGGCAAGCAAGTTGCTGCTCAAGTGAAGAAGCCCATGTATGGACCTAAGCCTAGGACTGGGTGCTTCTACTGCAAAGGGACTGGTCACTGGAAGCAGAACTACCCCAAGTATTTGGCGGATAAGAGGGATGGCAAAGTGAAAGGTATATTTGATATACATGTTATTGATGTGTACCTTACTAATGCTCGTAGTAGTGTCTGGGTATTTGATACTGGTTCTGTTGCTCATATTTACAACTCGAAATAGGGGCTACGGATTAAGCGAAGATTGGCTAAGAACGAGGTGACGAGGCCCGTGGGAAATAGTTCCAAAGTCGATGTGATCGCCGTCGGCACGCTACCTCTACATCTACCTTTGGGATTAGGTTTAGACCTGAATAATTGTTATTTGGTGCTAGCGTTAAGCATGAACATTATATCCGGATCTTGTTTGATGCGAGACGGTTATTCATTTAAATCAGAGAATAATGGTTGTTCTATTTATATGAGTAATATCTTTTATGGTCATGCACCCTTGACGAGTGGTCTATTTTTGTTGAATCTCGATAGTAGTGATACACATATTCATAGTATTGAAGCCAAAAGATATAAGTTTAATAATGATAGTGCAACTTATTTGTGGCACTACCATTTAGGTCATATTGGGGTAAAGCGCATGCAGAAACTCCATGGTGATGGGCTTTTGGAATCACTTGATGCTTGCGAACCATGCCTCATGGGCAAGATGACTAAGACTCCGTTCTCCGGAAATATGGAGCGAGCAACAAACTTGTTGGAAATAATACATGCTGATGTATGCGGTCCGATGAGTGTTGAGGCTCACGGCGGGTATCCTTATTTTCTGACCTTCACAGATGATTTGAGAAGATATGGGTATATCTACTTGATGAAACATAAGTCTGAATCATTTGAAAAGTTCAAAGAATTTCAGAGTGAAGTGGAAAATCATCGTAACAAGAAAATAAAGTTTCTACGATCTGATCATCGAGGTGAATATTTGAGTTACGTATTTGGTCTTCATTTGAAACAATGTGGAATAGTTTCACAACTCACGCCACCTGGAACACCACAACGTAATGGTGTGTCTGAACATCGTAACCACAATTTTATTAGATATGGTGCGATCTATGATGTCTCTTACTGATTTACCGCTATCATTTTGGGGTTATGCTTTAGAGACTGCTGCATTCACGTTAAATAGGGCACCATCTAAATCCATTGAGACGACACCTTATGAACTGTGGTTTGGCAACAAACCCAAGTTGTCATTTCTTAAAGTTTGGGGCTGAGATGCTTACGTGAAAAAGCTTCAACCTGATAAGCTCGAACCCAAATTGGAGAAATGTGTCTTCATAGGATACCCAAAGGAGACTGTTGGGTACACCTTCTATCACAGATCCAAAGGCAAGATATTCATTCCTAAGAATGGATCCTTTCTAGAGAAAGAGTTTCTCTCGAAAGAAGTGAGTGGGAGGAAAGTAGAACTTGATGAGGTTATTGTACCTGCTCCCGAATTGGAAAGTAGCTCATCATAGAAATCAGTTCTAGTGATTCCTACACCAATTTGTGAGGAAGCTAATGATAGTGATCATGAAACTTCAGATCAAGTTACTACCGAACCTCGTAGGTCAAACAGAGTAAGATCCGCACCAGAGTGGTACGGTAATCCTGTTCTGGAGGTCAGGCTACTTGACCATGACGAACCTACGAACTATGAGGAAGCGATGATGAGCCCAGATTCCGCGAAATGGCTTGAGGCCATGAAATCTGAGATGGGATCCATGTATGAGAACAAAGTGTGGACTTTGGTTGACTTGCCCGATGATTGACAAGCCATAGAGAAAAAATGGATCTTTGAGAAGAAGACTAAAGCGTGACTTCTTGCGAAAGGTTTTTGACAAGTTCAAGGAGTTGACTACGATGAGACTTTCTCACCCGTAGCGATGCTTAAGTCTGTCGGAATCATATCCAATCTAGGTGTCATACCTAGTGCATCAGGTCCAATGAAAATATTTTGTGACAATACTGGAGCAATAGCCTTGGCGAAGGAATCCAGATTTCACAAGAGAACAAGCACATCAAGAGACGCTTCAATTATATCCGTCATCAAGTGTCCGTTGGGGACATAGAGATTTGCAAGATACATACAAATCTGAATATTGCAGACCCATTGACTAAGCCTCTCTCACGAGCAAAACATGATTAGCACCAAGTCTCCATGGGTGTTAGAATCATTACTATGTAATCTAGATTATTGACTCTAGTGCAAGTGGGAGACTGAAGGAAATATGCCCTGGAGGCAATAATAATGTTGTTAATTATATTTCCTTATATCATGATAAATGTTTATTATTCATGCTAGAATTGTCTTAACCAAAAACTTAGTACATGTGTGAATACATAGACAAACAGAGTGTCCCTAGTGTGCCTCTACTTGACTAGCTCGTTAATCAAAGATGGTTAAGTTTCCTAGCCATAGACATGTGCTATCATTTGATGAACGGGATCACATCATTAGAGAATGATGTGATGAACAAGACCCATCCGTTAGCTTAGCACTATGATCGTTTAGTTTATTGCTATTGCTTTCTTCATGACTTATACATGTTCCTATGACTATGAGATTATGCAACTCCCGAATACCGGAGGAACAATTAGTGTGCTATCAAACATTACAACGTAACTGGGTGATTATAAAGATGCTCTACAGGTGTCTCCGATGGTGTTTGTTGAGTTGGCATAGATCGAAATTAGGATTTGTCACTCCATGTTTCGTAGAGGTATCTCTGGGCCCTCAGTAATGCACATCACTATAAGCCTTGCAAGCAATGTGGCTAATGAGTTAGTTGCGGGATGATGCATTACGGAACGAGTAAAGAGACTTGCTGGTAACGAGATTGAACTAGGTATGATGATACCGACGATCGAATCTCGGGCAAGTAACATACCGATGACAAAGGGAACAACATATGTTGTTATGCGGTTTGACCGATAAAGATGTTCGTAGAATATGTAGGAGCCAATATGAGCATCCAGGTTCCGATATTGGTTATTGACCGGAGATGTGTCTCGGTAATGTCTACATAGTTCTCGAACCCGTAGGGTCCGCATGCTTAACGTTCAATGACGATTTGTATTATGAGTTATGTGATTTGATGTACTGAAGTTTGTTCGGAGTCCCGGATGAGATAATGGACATGACGAGGAGTCTCGAAATGGTTGAGACATAAAGATCGATATATTGGAAGGTAATGTTTGGACACCGAAATGGTTTCGGATAGGTTTGGGCATTTTCCGGAGTACCGAGGGGTTACCGGAACCTCCCGGGGGGTTAATGGGCCTTCATGGGACCCCCAAGCCCAATCCGAATTGGAGTAGGCTTGGGGGGCAGCGGCCCCCCTTTCCTTCTTCTCCTCCCTCTCTTCCCCCCATCTCCTTCTTGGAATGGGGAAGGGGGGCCGAATCCTACTTGGACCGGGGAGTCCAAGTAGGACTCCCTCCTTTGGCATGCCACACCTTGGCCGGCCTCCTCCTCCCCCCTCCTTTATATACGTGGGTGGGGGCACACCAAAGACACACAAGTTGATATTTTAGCCAGGTGCGGTGCCCCCTTCCACAGTTGCACACCTCGGTCATATCATCGTAGTACTTAGGCGAAGCCCTGCACCGGTAACTTCATCATCACTGTCGCCACGCCGTCGTGCTCACGAAACCCTCCCTCGGCCTCAACTGGATCAAGAGTATGAGGGATGTCATCGAGCTGAACGTGTGCTGAACACGGAGGTGCCGTACGTTTGATGCTAGGATCGGTCAGATCGTAAAGACGTACGACTACATGAACCGCATTGATAAAACGCTTCCGCTTTTGCTCTACGAGGGTACGTGGACACACTCTCCCCGCTCGTTGCTACGCTTCTCCAAGATAGATCTTGCGTGATCGTAGGAAAATTTTGAAATTACTGTGTTCCCCAACACCTCCTACAGGCCGTCGGATAAATGGGCCTCCAACTAGCCATAGAATCAGTGTGCCTCGGGTCGTCCGACAAATGGGCACACATGGGTCGTAAACAGGCGCAATTGGTATCAGGCCAGCACGGTAACGGGCCGTTAAGAGGCCTGAAGGCCGCAAAGGCTTAATTCTGTCACAGGCATAATGGGTCGTTAATGGGCCAGAATATAGGACCGGCTAGAAACGGCGCATCGGGTTAACATGCCACAAACGGGCCGATTCTAACCACGGGCCAAATTTGGCCCATTAGGGGAACATGCTAGTAACGGGCCGAAAGTAATCAAGGGCCGGAAAGGAGCCCAAGAATGTATGGGTCGTCAGTAGGCCAAAAGCTAACACGGGATGGAAACGGTCCATGTGAATCATGGGCCGTTAATGGGTACAAAGAATTTTACTGTTCATTATGGGCGAGAGTCACCGTGGGCCACTAAAGGGCCCAAAGATACGAAAGGCCTCATATGGGCCGAAAAACGTCATGGGCCATACATGGGCCGAAAGTGAAACAGGTTGGTATTATATTCAACGGCCCACATCACGTTGTTGGGCCGACTTTGGTAAAGCCCTAACAGGCCTTGAGTTTTCGGGCCGTAAAGTGGGCTATATGCGAATAGACCGTTAACAAGCTTTTCATGGGCCACCCCGCTAGCTTTTGACCAAGTCAAACGGGCCACCTTTATAAGCTAAATGGGCCAGTGTTGGGCCATCACACGTGTCGACATATCATAGGCGCCTATCTGACCCAATGACGAGCTGACACGTGTTTCCATCAGCCAATGAGAATTTTACACATGGAAAATCCTCACTTGTCCGGGCTGTTAACGGGTTATCGGATCCAAAATCGAACCCGATAGCTTAACGGCGACCCGTTACGATGGATTCCACGTGTCGGTTACCCTTGACGAAAGCACTTCCATGATGCATCATTTATCATCATTGAAGTGAACACTTCCGTGATGATAATTTTGGTATTGTCATGGAACACTTCTATGACAACACAGGTATGACTATCTTGATTCTGTCATAAAATCGTCATGGATGTACATGCATGACTGATACGTCTCCAACTTATCTATAATTTTTTATTGTTCCATGCTGTTATATTATCAATCTTGGATGTTTTAATCATTTTATAGTCATCTTATCTCATTTTTTGGTACTAACCTATTGACATAGTGCCAAGTGCTAGTTGCTGTTTTCTGCATGTTTTTTACATCATAGGAAATCAATACCAAACAGAGTCCAAATGCAACGAAACTTTATGGAGATTTTTTATGGACCAGAAGACACCCAATGGGCCAAGGCTGCGCCCGGGGTGTGCTCCGAGGGGAGCACAACCCAGCAGGGCGCGCTAGGAGGTCCAGGCGCGCCCTGGTGGGTTGTGCCCACCTCGGGTGCCCCCCGGACAGCCTCTTTGCTCTATAAATACCCCAATATTTCAGAAACCCTAGGGGAGTCGACGAAAAACAATTCCAGCCGCCGCAGAGTCCAGAACCACCAGATCCAATCTAGACACCATCACGGAGGGGTTCACCACTTCCATTGGTGCCTCTCCGATGATGCGTGAGTACTTCTTTGTAGACCTTCGGTTCTGTAGTTAGTAGCTAGATGGCTTCCTCTCTCTCGCTGGATTCTCAATACAATGGTCTCTTGGAGATCCATATGATGTAACTATTTTTGCGGTGTGTTTGTTGGAATCCGATGAACTTTGAGTTTACGATCTGATCTCTCTTTTTATATCCATGAAAGTTATTTGAGTTTCTTTGATCTATTATATGCATGATTGCTTATAGGCTCGTATTTCTTCTCCGATATTTGGTTTTGTTTGGCCAACTTGATCAATTTATCTTGCAATGGGAAGAGGTGCTTTGTAGTGGGTTCGATCTTACAGTGCTTGATCCCAGTGACAGAAGGGGAACCGACACGTATGTATCGTTTCTACTAAGGATAAAATGATAGGGTCTATCTCTACATAGATAGATCTTGTATACATCATGTCATCGCTCTTTGTCGCTGGAAATGACACCTATGGGATCACTGGGATCCCTTCTACGGTTGGCGGGCGCGGGGTTGTGCAAAGAGTAGGTCCAGAAGCTAGCACAAGGATCGTTTACCCAGGTTCGGGCCGCAAGGATGCCTAAAACCCTAGTCCTGCTTTGGTGTATGTATTTGAGTATTCTTGAGTTCTTGAACTAGCTACGGTGTGTCCCTAGTCCAAAAGATCGGAATCCTTCTCCTGGTCGCCTCGGGCCTCCTTTTATAGACAAAAGGGGTTGCCACAGTGGCACATAGGAGGTGGAAAGGTGTACAGTGGATGAGTCTATCCTCTGGCACCATCGAGCAAACACATTTAACGCGCTGCCGACGTGCCCCTCTTTCTTTATCGGGGACGGCAAGGAAGCTCGTCCCAGCTGTCGCCGCCTCGCCTGGCTGCGACACGCGTCTGAGCTGATGAGGCGTTGTAGCGCCACGTTGGCTGGATGCTGGGCTGGCGCGGTGGTGGAGTCTTCACAAAGATCTGCATGCCACCACGCAGGTGCTAGCTGATTCGGCGTAGAGGCCGCACGCTGCCACGCAGGTGCCTGCCCAGCTGGTTGAGCTAGCAGCTGCATGGGAGCAGCGGTGTAGTCTTGGCAGACATGGGCCTAGCCGCGGCCCCGTAAGTGCCCTCGTCAAGGGCCTTACCGGGGCCCCGGGAAGGGTCTTGCCGCGGCACCGTGGTCGTCCTCGGCAAGGGTCTTGCCGGGGGTCTCATGGATCTCCTCGGCAAGGATCTCGCCGAGGGTCGCCATCTTCTGGTCCTCATCTGATCTTGTGGGTTTATGATCTTGACGAAGATCTGCATGCCACCACAGAGGCGCCTCCCGAGCCTTGGTTCCAATGTGGTTGGTTGGTGGTGTTGGAACCCACGGGCTCAAGGGTGGCTTGCTCTGCTGGCATCGGGCAAGTTTCCCCGGCAAGGGTCTTGCCGGGGCCGTGGAGGCCGCCCCGGCAAGGGTCTTGCCGGGGGAGTCCACCTCGCCCCCTTGCTCTTAGTGTCTCTTGGTCTTGGCGTTGCTTTGGCTGCCTTATGCTCCGGCTTCCCTCCTCTGCCCTGCTTGGTGTGGCTGTGGGCGCAGCTCCGACTGCCCGTGCACAAGTAAAGGGGTAAAAAGAAGAGCCCCTACTTTGTGTTTTAATTAGTGTTTGTGCCAAATAAAGCCTTTAGGACCTTCTTGGGTAATAGTTGTTTGATCTTGCTGAAAAACAGAAACTTATGCACTCACGATTTTTTTTTCATAAATCATAGAAAAGTGCTTTTGCCCTGGTTCTTTTGGCAGAAGATTAATATAGAAACTTCTCAGGTCGTCCTAATTTTTTCAGAATTTTTGGAGTTTCAGAAGTATTCGAAATATCCAGATTTCTCTAGACTGTTCTGTTTTTGACAGATTCTGTTTTCTTTGCGTTGTGTGCTTGTTTTGATGGATCTATGGTTTTCTTTGATGAGTTTTTGCCATAGAAAAGTTGGAATACAGTAGATATAATGCAAAAACAAAATATGAATAGGTCACAACAGTACTTATAGTAGTGATTTATTTTCTTATACTAACGGATCTCACAAAGGTTTTGTTGAGTTTTGAGTGATTGAAGTTTTCAAGTTTTGGCTTATCTTACGATGGATGAAGGAATAAGGAGTAAGAACAGCCTAAGCTTGCGGATGCCCCGGCATCCCAAGCTATTATCCAAATGAGGCAAGCAACTAAGCTTGGGGATGCCCCGAGTGGCATCCCCTCTTTCTTCTAACGACCATCGGTATTTTAATCGAAGCTATATTTTTATTCGTCACATACTATGTGTTTTGCTTGGATCGTCTTGTATGATATGAGTCTTTGCTTGTTTTGTTTTGTGTTTTTAGTCTTGGTTCCTTACAGGACACACCTATTTGAGAGAGCCAAAATTATTTCATGACTTGTTATAATTGCTCTCTATGCTTCTCTTAAATCTTTTATGAGCTATGGACTTGCTCTAGTGCTTCACTTATATCTTTTTGAGCATGGTGTACTTTAGTATTTTTGAAGAAATGCTCTCTTGCTTCACTTAGATTTATTTGAGAGTTAGTAAAATTTTCAAGAAATTCTCTCTTGCTTCACTTAACTTAATTTGAGAGAAAGAAATATTATGCTCATGATCTTCACTTATATTTGTTTGAGCTTGAGAAAAGCAAAATATGAAAATTAGTCCCAAAGTGATAGATATCCAAGAAGGATATAATAAAAACTTTCATGAAGATAATTAGACAAAATAAACTTGATTCTTAGTAATAGTTTTGAGATATGATGATGTGATATGTGAGTTATATTGATGAGCAAGAGAAGGAGCGGGAGCTGGTCCTCTGGAAGATTTTCTACCAGACGAACACTAGGGCAAAGACTAAAGATTATAAGTTAGTTTGGTATTGGTACTTGTACTACCTGGTCGTCTGCAAGTTGGTATTGTTGTTAAGGATATTTCATGATGAACTTGGCATTTGCTTCCAACCATCATGTGGAGGGTCGACGTGGATATAAAGCTGAATCATTTATTTCGAAACGAATTTTCAGGGACCTGATTTTTATCTGATGGGTATCATAAGCACCTGCCCGTTCGAATTCCCAGTTCTCCAATTTTTTTATATCTTCAAAGTACGTAGGGGATCCATCCGATTTTTAATGGCTGATAGTTGGACGCAGCACGTCGGAACTGGGTTGTGGCATGCCAAGCCCAGCTGCAAATTGTTAAAAGAGAGGAGCGATGGATTTGGGCTTTCCAGAACAGTTAAGTTTCGCGACCTAGATCGTGAAGCGCCTCCCATAGACTAAAAAAGGCCTAGTCAGTTATTATTAGTTGAAATATGTAAAATATTCCATAATAAAAAGAAATATGTAAAATGAAATGAATTTAGTCCGCTTTCACTGAAAACCATCCGATTTGCATGAAATGCATCCGTGGAACCACAAGACGGCTATCCATATAGAGCCTAAACCCGCAGGTACATGGCCGTACGCAAGCAAGTGCATGCACTTATATCACGATGGAAAAATAATGCTGACGTCTGAGACAGTGAAACCCATGAAGTTTTCAACGTAGTCAATAAACGAGAGAATTCTGCAAGTACAGACTGATAACTGGGATCCAGCAAGTATATTGTGTTTTTCAGGTCAAGCAAGTTTCAACTGGGTTGTAGACTGCCTAGGCTTGGTTTTGTTTTTAATAGGCCCAGCCCATGACGATAATGGGGCACAAAGATCCAGCAGGTATCAACTGGCCTTTGGCCCGCCAGCCTTAGTTATATTTTCTCTTAGAACATCCGCATGCAGTTTTTTTACTGAATCAAACACACATCCCAGTTCTATTTTCCTCTTGAAACGTCATGTCCTACTTCCGTTTTCTAATCTCCACCTATAGTTTTACTAGTTCATATACACGTATAGTTATATTGATAATACATAAAGTTCCCTTTTCATCTTTACATCCTTACTTTTTTATTGGTTGTTTTTCCTCCCAGCACTGATTTTTTTACCACTGGTTTTTCCTAAAACCAACTCAATTGTCCCGCGTCTCATTAGCTTAAAAAAATAAAACAATATTTTATTTGGAAAATCTATAAGTTCTTAAAAAGTAAATTTTTATCATTTCTGGATTAAAACATTTCGGACTCCACCGAAATATGCAAAAATAGGTTGAACTTTTTGACCGTGGTCCTAGGAAGAAACTGGGCTGTAATAAATTCCTTAAGAATTAGCAAATGGGCTGCAAATTATTAAAAAAACTAGCAAATGGGCTCTATGTTGTCTGCCACAGATTTGGATGCTGACTTGTGGGCCTACTAAGTTCATGCGTACACAAGGTTTCTCAGAAAAAGAGACTTAGTCGGCTCTACCAGCGTAAGACTGTTAGATGTCAATCTAACGGCAATCGTGCTTCTTCAGTCTGATCTTCCTGCTCCAGCCGCCCAAACCAACGCTGGCGGAACTACCTACTCCCGTCTCCCGTGGCCAGCTGTGCTGCCGGGCAGGCCTCAAGGCCCCATCATACTCGCACCCCCGACCTGGCTATCCCTCTACTCACCCACACCTCCTATAATTCTCTGGCGACGGCAGCCTCACACTACGGCCGAATAAGTAAACCCTCGTACCCACTCCGCATGGGAAACAACTGTCGAGTCTACCTCGGCTCCGGGTTGTTCCCTTACTTGGCCTCGTCGTCGTCCACTGCCTTGGTTCTCTCAGCATGGCATGGACAACGAACGACACCATCGGAAGAGGGCTATACGTGGAGAGGCTGACAGCTGGGTCCATGGCCGCACGCAAGGAAGTGCCTCATTTTTTGCGAGTAGGAAGTGCCTCGTTATTACGCACAAAATAATGATTCCTCGTCCTGGCAGCTGGGACCGACCGGAAGGGCCTATGTATTTCACGAAAAAAACATTCCCCCCGTTGACAGCTCGGATCCACCAGCTATTACGCACAAAAATAATGAATGCCCCCGCTACTTGGTCGGTCCCACAATATTTGGAGGCTGACTTGTGGGCCTACTAAGTTGACGCGGACGCGGGGCTTTGTCAACTTAGTCAATATAAATGACTCTGGCTGCGGTGACCATACGATGTCCATCCAACGGTCGTTGTGCTTTTTCAACCTCTGGTCTTCTTGCTCCAGCCGCCCAAACCAGCGCGGGCCGTGCCACCTGCTCCTGCCTCCCGTGGCCGGCTGTGCTGCCACGCAGGCCTCATCGCCCCACCCTACTCCCATCGTTGGCCAGCCTTCCCTCTACTCACCCACACCCCCTGTTATTCTCCGGCGACGGCAGCCTCAAACCCAGCTGTCAGCCTCTCCACGTGGGCATCCACTACTGCATATTCCCCGGCTCTGGGTCGTTCCCTTCCTTGGTCGCGTTATCATCCACCACCTCGATGCTCTCGGGCGGTACGTTGTTGTCAACGCGACCAACGAACGACAACCATCAGAATAGGACTGTAAGTGGAGAGGCTGACAGCTGGGTCTAGGGCCGCACGCAAGGAAGTGCCTCCTTATTACGCGCAAAATAATGATTCCTCCACCCAGCTTTATCTTCGCACGGAAGGAACTGCCTTCTTACCCCCTGATAGCTGGGACCCATCAGGTTGAAGCGAAGGTAGCGTTATCTGTCTGGCCGTGAACGTGTACGTACATAGCGGTCGATCGGTCTCTCTGCAGCGATGTACCATGGCCGAGTAAGGAGCGACACGTGTTGAAGTAGAGGTGCTGACATAGCATGTCGCGCAGTCCCATCTATATCGTGTACACGTACGTATAGCCACGCTGCAAGATAGTAAATACGACTACATACATACATACAGGAGGGGTCTTAACGCGTACAGCGACGTCGTCCTGTTCTTCGGGAGCCAACCGGCTAGGACGGAACAACCTGAACAGGGTCTAGCCTACCGCAAAACGGAGGAAAACGGCCTTCTGTTCGACCGCGTACGGTCGAAACATGGTCCTGTTCATCGTGAAGGGTCTGGCATACCGCAGAACAGAGGAAACGGACGTGTGTTTGAACTCCTTCGCTCGAAACGGGTTGCTGTTGATCGGGAGGGGTGTGGCGTACCGCAAAACGGAGGAAACGGACGTGCGTTGGAGCGCCTACGGTTGAAACGGGGTCTTGTTCATCGGGAGGGGTGTGGCGTACCGCAAAACGGGGCTCCACGGGCTACTGTTCATCCACCGTCGACTTCCTCCAACCTCCACCTGGTATTGTTCATCCACCGTTGACTTCCTCCTGCCTCCACCTGTCGGATTTCGGGTTCTGGCAAAACCCTTGAGGTTCGAACACTGGGATGCGCACGAAGATTTCCCCCTACCTAATCTCGCCCTCACCCTCGCCGCGATCTCACAGGCTAACTCTATGAACTCACAACACAAGGGACACAAGTTTTGCACTGGTTCGGGCCACCGTTGTGGTGTAATACCCTACTCTAGTGTGGTGGTGGTGGATTGCCTCTTGGGCTGGTGATGAACAATACAAGGGAAGACCAACCTCCTGAGGAGAGGTGTTCTTGTGCTTGGTGAGCTTGTGAAGGTCTCAATCCGTTTGGGTTGAGTTCCCGCTTAAGATCGAGATGCTTCCTACTGTGGTGGCTAGTCCTATTTATAGAGGCGCTGGTCCTCTTCCCAAATATTGAGCGGGAAGGGATTCCACAACGGCCAGTTTGAAGGGAGACAACTAGTACAAGCTATCCTGACAAAAGTAGTCCTTGCCTGCCAAAGGATCTGGTGGTGACGCCGTCTTGGTCTCCATGGTGACCTCTGTCCTGCCGTCCTGCTAGTCTTGGTCTCGTTCCACCGATATGGAAACCTTTGCTTGATGCCTCGGTACTCATCGGCTGCGCTCGTCCCCTTAGCACCAAAGAGGAAGCGAGGACACTGCGCACGCTGGCGCCCGCCTGGTCTTGATCGTCATGGCTTACGTCACGGGAAACCTCACGATGTACCCCCGTTCCCAGGACGCCGACAGTAGCCCCCGGGCCAAAGGCGCGCTCGGACTTGGCTTCGAGGCAAAGCCAAAGGGCAAGTGCGGGGCGACGCGGGCCCCAATAGTCTGCGGCCTTGGTCGACGCGTGGCGATTGATTGGACATGGGCGTCTCCGCTTCCTCACGCTGCCTCGGCAACTGCCCGATTTGACGAGTCCCTGCTGCATGCAAAAAGGGTTATCATTACCTGCGATCGTGGAGGCTGATGGTTGGCCTCCCTTGGGCTATAAATGAGGAGGGAGGCGGATCCCCCATTCCTCATCTCTTCTTGCTCCGCCTGCTTCTTCTCTCTTGGTCCATTGCCAGTAGCGACACCAATGGCTCCTGCGAAGAGGTTTTCGGCAACGGAGAAGGGGAAGGCTCGCCAGGAGGGTCCCGGCTCTCCAGTGCCCAAGGATGGACGCGGCCGTCCCCGCAAGCATACCGCGACCCCCGCCGTGGCCTCCCGCGGTCGCGGCGGTGCCGCTTCGCGCGGTGGGGGTCGCCCTGGTCGTGACAGCCCTGTTGGTGAAGGAAGGCGTGCCGTGGTCGTGCGGCCTCCCCGGCCACGCTTCCACTCGGCGGAGGTGCTGCCGGAGTTCGTCGTGTGGTCAGAAAACCTGGCCGGCAACTGGCTTCAGCTTCCGTGCTTTTTCGCCGATGAGCTGCCGACCGTAGGTCCGGGCGGGCTCTCGCTGCAGGCGGATGGCTGCTGTAGCGGGGCTTCCTGGGTCGTGGTCGAGGTCTCCGTCACAGGCAACAGAGCCCTGGCCCACGGCTGATAGACATTTTCCCGCGCGTGTGGCCTGGGCAGGAGGTGCACCCTCCACTTCAAGTACGACAGCGACGCGACCCTCTATGTGAGGGTGTTTGGGGAAGATGGTCGCCGCGTCGGGTGCTGCCCCGAGGTCAACGACGGCGACGAGGTGCTCGGCCTTAGCGATGTTCGTGACGAGGATGAAGGCGAACCCGCCCTTGGTGCCGACCGCGTCTCGTCCAGCTACGGCGGCTCTTCCTCCGGCGACAGCTCCAGCAACGGCGGTTATGACCAGCCACCACGCCGCCGCGCCCGCTTCAAAGGCGGCAACAGGTCGTCTCTTTGTCGTGCTCCCGTGAAGCGCGAGGAAGGCTCCGACTGAGCTCGGGAGAGTGCCATGGGCCTGTTCCCGCGAGCTGCTGCAGGGGCACGCACCACTTTTGTTTCATTCTTCGTTTCCTTCCTGCATTGAGAGAGACAAGTATGGGGCCCTGTGGGGGCGTGCAACAAACTATGATTTCCAAATTGTTATGCTGTTCTTATCATTTCCGTGCCATGTTGCAATATCAATGTTTTATCTAGGCACGTAGGAAAACCTTAGCTTGACGCGCTTGAAGCAGTTTTTGTCTCGCGAGGCGCGCGTTTCTCAGTACCTAGCGGGGAGGAACTGCAAAAATTTATTAGGAGATCCAAGCCTTGGTCGCCGGCGCCGCCGGCCATGGCCCAGCACTTCATATCGCGGTACACGTGGGGCACGGATTGAGAGAGGTGCGCCAGCTTGTGGGCTCGAACGAGGGTGCCTCGCGAAAAACAGAAAAGATACCTCGCGAAAAACAGAAAAGAGGAAGCTCACGAGGGTACCTGTTCAGCCCCCTCGCGAGGTATGCGAGAGAGAGTACAGGCTAAACTGAATGCGAAAACGGAGGCAGAAGGCGATGGAACCAAACCAGCAAAGAACACTAGAAGCAAACTTCAATTAAAGAGGGGCGAGCCAACTATGGAAAGCAAATGAAAAGCCGCATCCGGCACCTAGTCTAGTCTTCATGTCTTCTCACCATCACGGAGCTAAGTGCTGCCACTAGGACGTTGGAGGGAGCCCCCGAGGCCCAAGGGCGGCACTCCTGATACTCCGGGGCATGTACAGCCCCACTCATTATTACGTGAGAGTGTCACGATCGGAAACCTTCACAGGCACTGGGCCTTTCTCCATGGGGTAGAAATTCCAGAGGTGTTGGATGTTCCGGAGGTGCTGGAACTTCATGGGTACCCCGTCCTGTATCTCCACGCGCACAGCGCCAGGCCTGGAGACGTGGACGACCTTGAACAGGCCCTCCCACATGGGTGAGAGCTTATGCATCCCTTCCCTGGAGAACACCCGACTCAGGACGAGGTCACCCACCTCGAGCGTCCTGGATCGGGCGCTGTGACAGTGGTACCGCCGCAGCGCCTGATGGTATCTTGCCGCTCGTAGCGCGGCTTCACGGTCGCGTTCCTCCCCCAGTACGAGGTGCATCCCCCACCTGGTGTCCTGCTGCGTCTCATCAAATGCCAGGACCCATGAGGGGCGATGCTTGACCTCGTGAGGGAGAACCACTTCTGCTCCGTAGACGAGGAAGAACGGGGTCTCGCCCATCGGCTTGGTGGCGGTGGTGTGGATGGACCACAACACGGACTGGAGATCATCGTGCCAGCCCCTACCGCAGGCTTCGAGCTTCTTGTTGAAGGTCCCAGTCTTGAGGCCTCTCAGGACCTCCGCGTTGGCGCGTTCGGCTTGACCGTTACTCCGAGGGTGCGCCACTGAAGCGTAGCAGATCTGCGTTCCAAGGTTAGCACAGTATGTTTTGAAGAGATTACTGGTGAAATGCAAGCCGTTATCGGTGATGATGCGGTTGGGGACCCCAAAATGGCTCACGAGACCCTTGATGAACTTGACCACGGAGCAAGCTGGGATGGTGCGGACGACATCTACCTCCGCCCCCTTGGTGAACTTGTCGATGGTGACGTAGAGGTAGCGGTAACCCCCAGGCGCTCGAGGGAACGGACCCAGGATATCCAGTCCTCTGGCTGCGAATGGCCACGAGAGTGGGATGGTCTGGAGGCTCTGAGATGGCTGATGGATCTGCTTGGCGTGGAATTGGCAGGCCTCGCAGGACTTCACCAGCTCAGTTGTGTCGTTGAGCACCGTAGGCCAGTAGAATCCGCCGCGGAATGCCTTGCCAACGAGGTTCACGATGACGAGTGGTGCCCACAGTCCCCGCCGTGTATGTCAGCTAGCAGCTCTTTCCCTTATTCCCTGGAGGTGCAGCGCAGGGAAACATCATTTGGCCGCTTTCTATATAACTCACCGTCCTAGTTGAAGTATCACGTGGCTTGTCGGGCCACACGATCCGCGTCCTCCTCCTTCTCCGGCAGCGTCCCTTGTGTCAGGTATTCCTTGAATTCCTTTGTCCAGCATCCCTCCTGAGGCTCGAGCGCCAAGAGAAAACGTGCTCCCGAGGTCGGGCCACAGACTGGCGCTCCCGTAGGAGGTGGCTGTGGGAGCTCCTCCCGAGGCTGCGCCGTCCTTGAAAGTGGTGGTGTTGCCGATGGCTTGAAGAGCCGCTCCTCGATGACGCCAGGCTCTTGGGGCAGTCGCTTGGATGCCCTCCTGGCACTGTCAGCGGCTTCCTTGTTGGTGCCGCGGGGCACGTGTTACAACTCCAGGCCCAGGAACTGCTTCTCCATCCCGCGCACCTCCGCGAGGTATGCCTCCATGTGTTCGTCCTTTGGCTCGTATATCTTGTTGGAGAAGTTGATGAGGAGCTATGAGTCACCCTTGATGGTGAGGTGCTTCACCCCCAGGGCCGCTGCAGCCTTTAGGCCGGCTCTGAGGCCTTCGTACTCTACTATGTTGTTGGAGACCTTCTCGCCCTGCTGGAAGCAGAGCCGCACGGCATAGTAGAGCTTGTCCTGGGTGGGCGAGATAAGCACTGCCCCAGCCCCCGCACCCTGGCGTGAGAACGCGCCGTCGAAGTACATGACCCAGCCGTCCGGAGCTTCGCTCCCTGGAGATAGGGATTGGTTCTCACCTGCTTCGAGCTCTGGGGCGTCAATCCATTCTTCCATGAAATCTGCGAGCGCAACCCCCTTGATGACCCTGGTCGTGCTGAACTCCAAGTCAAACGCTTGCAGCTCAATGTTCCATTCAGCGACTCATCCGCCAGCATTGGGGCTCCTGAGCACTCTTTCCAGTGGGTAAGCTGAGACGACCTTGATGGGGTGACCCTGGAAGTAGTGGCGCAGCTTGCGTGAGGCCACCAGGAGCGCGAGCAGGATCTTCTGAGGCATGGGGTATCGTGCCCTCGCATCTCGTAGCACCGTGCTGACGAAGTACACCGGGTGCTCGATGAGGACGGGAGAGCTGTCAGAGTCTTCGACTCCCGTGGGTTGAGGTGTCTCTTTGAGGTCTTCGGCTTCAGGGACCTCGCGGCCTGCTGAAAGATCGAGGATGTCGCTTAGAGGGGGGGGTGAATAGGCGCTTTAAAATAATTACGGTTTAGGCTTGAACAAAAGCGGAATAAACCTAGCGGTTAATTTGACAAGCACAAAACCTACAACAACTAGGCTCACCTATGTGCACCAACAACTTATGCTAAGCAAGACAAACTACTAGATGATAGCAAGATATATGACAAGAAACAATATGGCTATCACAAAGTAAAGTGCATAAGTAAAGAGCTCGGGTAAGAGATAACCGAGGCACGCGGAGACGACGATGTATCCCGAAGTTCACACCCTTGCGGATGCTAATCTCCGTTTGGAGCGGTGTGGAGGCACAATGCTCCCCAAGAAGCCACTAGGGCCACCGTAATCTCCTCACGCCCTCGCACAATGCAAGATGCCGTGATTCCACAAATGGCAACCCTTGGGGGCGGTCACCGAACCCGTACACTTATGCAACCCTTGGGGGCGGTCACCAGTACCCGTCAAATTGCTCGGGGCGATCTTCACAACCTAATTGGAGACCCCGACGCTTGCCCGGAGCTTTGCACCACAATGATTGAGCTCCGAACACCACCAACCGTCTAGGGCACCCAAGAGTAATAAGCTTCTCAACTTGTAACTTCCACGTATCACCATGGAGAACTCAAACCGATGCACCAAATGCAATAGCAAGGGCACACGGAGTGCCCAAGTCCTTCTCTCTCAAATCCCACTGAAGCAACTAATGCTACGGAGGAAAATGAGAGGAAGAACAAGAAGGAGAACACCAAGAACTCCAAGATCTAGATCCAAGGGGTTCCCCTCACATAGAGGAGAAAGTGATTGGTGGAAATGTGGATCTAGATCTCCTCTCTCTTTTCCCTCAAAAACTAGCAAGAATCCATGGAGGGATTGAGAGTTAGCAAGCTCGAAGAAGGTCAACAATGGGGGAAGAAGACGAGCTCAAAGGATAAGATTCATTGGGGAAGAATACCCCCTTTTATAGGAGCTCCCAAATCGAACCGTTATGTGCTCAGTCCGCGCATGAGCGGTACTACCGCTCAGTGGAGCGGTACTACCGCCCGAGCAGTAGAACACAGAGAGCGGAGCGAAACAGCGTGCGAGGCAGAGCCGTATGAGCGGCACTACCGCTGGAGCCAGCGTTACTGCCGCTTGGCCCAGCGGTACTACTGCTGGGACCGCGCACAGCGCCTACCACGAGCACAGGGAGAAGGAACAGGGAGGAGGGCCATTGAGCGGCACTAGGGGCTGTGGTAGCCGAAGTACTACCGCACATGAGCGGTACTACCGCTCCTACTGCCGCTCTTACTGCCGCTGAACCCGACACGAGAAAACCACGTCTCGAGTCGAGGCAGTACTAGCGGAACCGGAGCCGTACTACCGCTTATGGACATGGGCGGTACTACCGCTGTGGGATAGCGGTACTACCGTTTGTGGCGATAAGCGGTACTGCCGCTCCGGCCCAGCGGTACTACCGCTGGCGCCATCCTTATGCCACTTCCATGAAAGCAAGTAAACTCCACGGAAAACCAGAACTGCCATAACTTCTGCATATGAGCTCCGAATTGAGCAAACTCAAGCTTGTTGGTTATAGTAAGAAGAGGCAGGGGAGGTATGCCTAACAAATAGAGGAGGAAACCTCCAACCGAGAAGAACCGACAAAACCTCCAACATCGAGAACATCATAGAAGATGCATGCGAACTCCGTTTTTGATGAACTTGAGCTTGTCATTAAGATGACCATAAGCTCTAAGACTCACAAAGAGAACCAAACAAGAACCAAGAAAGATGATGCAAGGATGCAATGGTTTGAGCTCTCTACGAACGATACGATCAAGCTACTCATCGAGAGCCCCCCTTGATAGTACGACAATCGATCCTATAACCCGGTCTCCCAACTATCAATATGAGACCGGTAAAATAGAAAATCTATCAAGGGCAAAATTTTGTCTTGCACATAGTCCACTTGAGCTAGATGATGATGATCTTGACTTCCTCAAGTTGGACCACCTTTCTTGATTGCGTTGGCTCGACGAAGACTAGTTGATTGCTCCCCCATACTCCACTATGGGTGAGCCACTCTTCCACACATCTTCACAAGTCCATTGTCACCATAATGGATGGCAAGCTTCAAGCATTTGATCTCTTTGTGATGCTTCACTTGAATTTGCACAGCACAACCTAACCCCACAAAGAACTCTCACGAAGATCATGGGTTAGTACACAAAGCATAATTGACAATGCTTACCATCCCATGGGATCGCTTGATCCCTCTCGGTACATCTTCTACACTTTGTGTGTTGATCAACTTGATTCACTCTTTTACTTAGTCTTGATCAACCTCTCACAAGACCAATATTTAGGTAATTCCTTGAATAGCACCTTGGTCATCGCAAACTCTCCTTGGAACCAACAAATGTACTCCAAGAAAAGCCTATGGACAAAACCTTCAAATATAACTCAAGGCAACCATTAGTCCATAGAGATTGTCATCAATTACCAAAACCAAACATGGGGGCACCGCATGTTCTTTCACCTGCCGAAGCAGCCGCTGCTTCAGGAGCATCGCCTTGGTGCCGCGCTGCTTTGTCCAGCCTGGTGGTTCCACTTGGCGAGCCCTTGGCCTGGCGCTCTTCTCTGAGGGCTAGGTAGAGCACCAAGGGCTTGAGAGGTCTAGGTGCCACCATCACTGGAGGGCTGATCAGGTATCTCTTGAGGTCTTGAAAAGCTCGGTCGGCCTCCAGGGTCCCTTCTTCTTTATCAGCTTGAAGAAGGGTAGGGCGCTCTCTCCCATCTTGGAAATGAAGCGTCCCAATGCAGTCACGTGACTAGCAAGCTTCTGCTTCTCCTTGAGCGTTTGCGGTGGACTCAAGTCTTCGATGGCCTTGACCTTCTCTGGGTTGGTCTCGATCCCCCTGTGGGATGCGAGGAAGCCCAACAGCTTGTCGGAAGGGACTCCAAACACGCTCTTCTCCGGGTTGAGTCGCAAGTCCACCTGGCGAAGGCTCGCAAAGGTCTCCTCCAGGTCCTGAATCAAAGTTCTTGCCTCCCGAGACTTTACCATAATGTCATCGACATAAGCTTCAGCGTTTCTCCCGAGCTGCTGACCCAGGGCAATGTGCATCAGCCGCTGGAAGGTGGCGCCTGTGTTGCGTAGCCCGAACGGCATGCAAGTGTAGCAGTACACCCCACACGGGGTCAGGAAGGCTGTCTTCTCCACATCTTCTACCGCCATCTTGATCTGGTGATATCCTGAAAATGCATCAAGGAAGCACAACAAATCGCACTCGGTGGTGGAGTCAACAATCTGGTCAATGCGTGGGAGCGGGAACGGATCTTGGGGGCAGGCCTTGTTGAGGTTGGTGAAATCAACACACATGCGCTCCTTCCCGCCTTTCTTCGGCACAACGACTGGGTTCGCCAGCCGCTCGGGGTACCGAACCTCGCGAATGACACCCACTGCTTCCAACTTGTGGGTCTCTTGGACGATGAAAGACTGCTTCTCCGTGGACTGCCTCCGTCAACTCTGTTTCACTGGGCGTACGTTGGGTCACACCTTCAAGTGATGCTCAATCACTCCTCTCGGGACCCCTACCAGCTGATCGGGCCCCCTGGCGAATACTTCCTTGTTTGCACCCAAGAACTTCACCAGTGCCTCCTCTTGATCGGGCTCGAGGTTGGCGCCTATGGTAAAGGTGGCTCCCGAGGACCCGTCTTCATTAACTGGCACCTGCTTGGTTTTTGCCTTGTCTTGAGTGAACAACTGCTTCTTCTTGGTTGGTGCGGCTTCCTTGACCCTAGAGGTGTCCGCGTCGGCAGGCTGCGCCGTCACAGTGGTCTTGAGGACAATCTTGAGCGTCATCAGCGCTTCCTTGGTGTCTCCAACTACCGTGTGGACGCCCTTGCTCCCGGGCATCTTCATGAGGTTGTAGGCCGGATGGGTCGCCGCCATGAACTGAGCCAGAGCTGGGTACCCGATGATGGCGTTGTAAGGGAGGCCAATGCGGGCGACGTCCAAGTCGAACAGTTCGTTGTGGTAGTTGTCACGCATGCCGAAGGTTACGGAAGGCGGGTCCGCCCCAGGGAGTGGGCAGAGCCTCCATCGACCCCCGAGAAGGGCTTGCTGGGGCGAAGCCGCTCGAGTAGTACGTGAAGAAGGCTGAAGGCCTCCACGGAGAGCATGTTGAGTCCGACTCCGCCATCCATGAGCGTCTTGGTGATAGACACGTTGCAGATGGTAGGCATGCAAAGCATCGGGAGCACACCCGAGCCGATGGTGGAGACGGGATGATCCCCTGAGTCGAAGGTGAGGTCGGCCTCGAGAGCCGCCCAACCCGGGGGAGTCCCCGGGCACTTGGAAGCTTCGCCGATCTGGCGAAGGAACGGCTTGACAAGACGATCCAAGGGTGGCGCTTGCGAGCTGCCGAGGAGGGCCGCGACTGTGTGGGGTGTCGGTGCCGCGAAGCGTGCGACGAAGAGACTGCGCAGCTCCTCTCAAGATGCCACCGTGGATCTGGGGAGGTTGAGAAGCCAGGCGCGCGGCACACCAGTGAGGGCCATGGGAAGCCAATTGGCCATGACCTTGTTGTCGCCCCCGGCTTTAAGGACGGCTTCCTCGTATGCCAGCAGGAAAGCCGACGGGTCCGCCGCGCCATCATAGCGCGGTGGCATCTCCGACCTGCAACTTGGGCGGGAGTAAGGGCTCGAAGCCCCTAGGTGCCGCCGTGGGCATCCGTGGATCCAGCCGGAAGAGTAGCGCCAGCATGGGGAATGGGCGCGAAGATTGTGGAGCGTGGATCGACGGAAGGAAAGCTCCGGCGCACCCCCTACCTGGCGCGCCAAATGTAGGATTTCGGGTTCCGATAAAACCCTTGAGGTTCAAACACTGGGGTGCGCGAGAAGATTTCCCCTACCTAATCTCGCCCTCAACCTCACCGCGATCTCACAGGCTAACTCGATGAACTTACAACACAAGGGACACAAGATTTATACTATTCGGGCCACCGCTGTGGTGTAATACCCTACTCCAGTGTGGTGGTGCTGGATTGCCTCTTGGGCTGGTGATGAACCGTACGAGGGAAGAACAACCTCCTGAGGAGAGGTGTTCTTGTGCTTGGTGAGCTAGTGAAGGTCTCGATATGTTTGGGCTGAGTTCCCGCTTAAGATTGAGATGCTTCCTACTATGGTGGCTAGTCCTATTTATAGAGGCCCTGGTCCTCTTCCCAAATATTGAGCGGGAAGGGATTCCAAAACGGCCAGTTTGAAGAGAGATAACTAGTAGAAGCTATCCTGACAAAAGTAGTCTTCGCCTGCCAAAGGCACTAGTGGTGACGCCGTCTTGGGCTCCACGATAACCTTCGTCCGGCCGTCCTGCTGGTCTTCTTCTCGTTGCACCGATATGGAAACCTTTGCCTGATACCTCGGTACTCATCGCCTGCGCTCGCCCCCTTAGCACCAAAGAGGAAGCGAGGACACTACGAGCGTTGGCGCCCGCCTGGTCTTGATCGTCATGGCTTACGTCACGGGAAACCTCGCAAGGTACCCCTTGCCTTGATCTCTCCGCCCCTCGCGAGCCAGCCTGGTGAGGTCGCCCCTGAGGAGGTCTTGTGTCGTCCGCCTCGCGAGGGTCTTGAGTGCTTGCTGGAGTTTTGGCACAAGTTTAACAAACACAACACATAGTTCAAGCAAGCATGCAAAGAGTTTATGAGCAGCGGAAAGTAAAGCATGCAACTTGCGAGAATGTAAAGGGAAGAGTTGGGAGAATTCAAACGCAATTGGAGACACGGATGTTTTTGTCGTGGTTCCGATAGGTGGTGCTATCGTACATCCACGTTGATGGAGACTTCAACCCACGAAGGGTAACGGTTGCGCGAGTCCACGGAGGGCTCCACCCACGAACGTTCCACGAAGAAGCAACCTTGTCTATCCCACCATGGCCGTCGCCCATGAAGGACTTGCGTCACTAGCGGTAGATCTTCACGAAGTAGGCGATCTCCTTGCCCTTAAAAACTCCTTGGTTCAACTCCACAATCTTGTCGGAGGCTCCCAAGTGACACCTAGCCAATCTAGGAGACACCACTCTCCAAGAAGTAACAAACGGTGTGTTGATGATGAACTCCTTGCTCTTGTGCTTCAAATTATAGTCTCCCCAACACTCAACTCTCTCTCACAGGATTTGGATTTGGTGGTAAGAAGATTTGAGTGGAAAGCAACTTGGGGAAGGCTAGAGATCAAGATTCATATGGTAGGAATGGAATATCTTGGCCTCAACACAAGGGTAGGTGGTTCTCTCTCAGAAAATGTGCATTGGAAGTGTAGGTTCGTTCTGATGGCTCTCTCCTTGAATGAAGAGTGGGTGGAGGGGTATATATAGCCTCCACACAAAATCTAACCATTACACACAATTTACCAATCTCGGTGAGACCGAACTGACAAACTCGGTCGGACGGATTCAGCAAATCTAGTGACCGTTAGGATTTACGGTGGGACCGACATGCAACTCGGTAGGACCGATATGTTTATGGTTAGGGCTTAACGTAATCTCGGTGAGACCGATTACACAAACTCGGTGGGACCGATTTTGTTAATAAGCTAACCAAAGAGTTGGTCAAGCAAACTCGGTGAGACCGATTACACAAACTCGGTGAGACCGATTTTGGTAATAAGCTAACCAGAAAGTTTGCATTGTAATCCCGGTAGTACCGATTGCTCAAACTCGGTGAGACCAATTTTGGTAATGGACATACACAGAGAGATTACAATCCCATGTCGGCGAGATCGAGATCCCTATCGGTGAGACCGATTTGCCTAGGGTTTGTGGCAGTGGCTATGACATCTGAACTCGGTGGCGCCAGATATAAAGAATCGGTGGGGCCAAGTTAGACTTTGGGTTTAGGACATATGTGGATGTGGGAAAGTAGTTAAGGGCTTTTGAGCATATCACTAAGCACTTTGAGCAAGCAAGCCATTAAGCAACACCTCATCCCCTCTTTATAGTATTGTCTTTCCTATAGACTCAATGTGATCTTGGATCACTAAAATAGAAAATGTAGAGTCTTGGTCTTTAATCTTGAGCCAATCCTTTGTCCTTAGCATCTTGAAGGGGTTCCACATCCTCTAGTCCATGCCTCTCCATTGTTGAACTTGTCTGAAACATACTAGATAAAAATGTTAGTCCAACGAGAGATATGTTGACATTAATTACCAAAATCACCCAGGGAGCACTTGTGCTTTCAGTCTCACCCTCTTTGGTAATTGATGACAACATACATCGAAACTTTAGATAAAGATATAAAGAATAGCAAGTAAAGCTTTGGAAAGACATGTAACAAGCATAGGCTCCCCCTACATGTATGCAATCATGTGAACATGGAAATTAGAAGCATGTGAGAGAATAACCATGACAGAGTAGGCAATGTGTTACATGTATCTTGGCTATATGCATCAGAACAAATGATGTGATATGGGAAAAGTACATTCATGCTCATGAGTCCTTGCAAACAATATATATATAAATATAAGCAAGAATTTCTCATACACATGATTGTGATGCATATACTTACCTTGTGGTCTTGAGTTGAATTAGGATGGAATGAACCTGCATAAACAAGGTTAGATAACACAGATACACCTGTTGGCCAGAGCAAACAAAAAGAAACCACAAGAGTACCAAGACTGGGATGACATGTAGAGTGAGTACTAAGTACCACATTTAACATAGACATGTCCCCAAAGGTAAAGATGTGCAATGAATTTAAAGAATGTTTTTCCCTTAGATGTCTTGCTCCCCCTGAATCTAGCATGGGACACTCGGAGAAGATAGGGAACAGAAAATCAGAGCAAAATGCAAAATCAGAGCTCAAGGAAACAAATGAACAGAGCTAATGCAAATAAGCACATATGAACATGTCTTTCCCCTCAAGAAGACATGTGGCATCTCTCCTCTTTGAACACCAAGCATCTGGGATCCTTGGAGATTACTCTCTCCTTGAGTATTCTCTCCCCCTAGAGATATCTCTCTCCCCCTGTTGAAGTTATACCTGTTGAAGTGATAAGCTTTGATGTGATCTCTCTCTCCCCCTTTGACATCAATTTCCAAGAAGGGCCTTCTGGATTTTTTCATGGATGGGTTTGGCCTTGAGTCACAACACAAAGCATTGATAAAAATGTGATGCTTGTAGAGGACAAGATTTATTAAGTGGAGCTAGATCAAGAGTAGTGCAGGAATAAATGGCAACATGTTTTTCCTGTAGTGAAATCGGTGGCACCGAGTTGGATGCTTCGGTTGCACCGAACGGATTCGGTTGGACCGAAAGCAAGAAATCGGTGTGACCGAGTTCATCACAGAGAAAGCACTTGTCACCTCAGCTCACTAGGCACGTAAGATCTCTCAAGGATTTGCAAGGAATTAATAGAAAGATTTGCAATGAATTGGATGCAGGGAATGCAGAACAAATAGAAAAGAAAAGAAATCTAGATGAAGTTTTTTTTGAAGAGGGAAACAAATATGCATGAGAAAAATGCAAAAGGAAACACAAGAGAACTTCATCTAGAATTGGGCGGTGACAAAGTCACCTATGTTAGAGTATATTGACTTACGCGTCAAGTGAGATCACTTGATCATAGGTCATACTCATCGTTTAAGCGCAAAATGGGGTTGCCATTTTTCTTTTAAGCATCTTGATGTATTCACATCTTGTCAAGTTGCTTTGACTCATGACTTGGAGTAAAGCTTCTCTAATATGGAATAACATACCTTGGGTGGTGGTGTTGATCGTGATCATGTAGTTGAACTTGTGTGGGTTGCTCAAGGTTGATGTAGCTCATCAAGAGTTGGGAGCACCACTTGGAATTTGAATTCATCTACGTACATGGGTTAGTTCTTGCAAGGAAGAGCACTTGTGTATCCAAAATGACAATCATGAAACTCAACATAGATTTTGCCAAAGGATATGTTTGAACGGTTTCGTGCTTCCTTGTCTTCAACCACCATTGTGTAGAGACTTGGTGATGTAGAGATTGCTCAAGATGAGAGTGAGTTTCGATCTCATAGATTTAGATTCATCCAAGTACCTACAAGGGTTAGATAACATGCAAGATGCAAATATATCCAAGACATAAGATTATCATCATAAGAGAAATATCAAGGATTAGTCATAAGCTCAAGTCTTGCATGTATCCAATGGAGTTCCTACTCCAAGTTTGAAGCATCAATGATGTTCCATTCTCCTCTTAACCTGCAAAACACTTTATCATCAAGTGGTTTAGTGAATATATCCGCTAATTGCTTGTCGGTGCGAACATGCTTGAGATTAATGTCACCCTTAGCAACATGATCTCGAATGAAATGATGACGAACTTCAATATGCTTAGTTCGAGAGTGTTGCACGGGATTGTGAGCAATCTTGATAGCACTTTCATTGTCACAAAGTAATGAAACATGTTTCACATATATCCCATAATCTTTAAGAGTTTGGGTCATCCAAAGTTATTGAGCACAACATGAACCAGCGGCAATGTATTCCGCTTCGGCGGTGGATAAGGATACCGAGTTTTGTTTCTTGGAAGACCAAGACACAGGAGATCTACCAAGAAATTGACAAGTACCCGAAGTGGACTTTCTATCAACCTTGTCACTGGCATAGTCCGAGTCGAAGTAGCCAACAAGATCAAAATAGGACCTCTTAGGATACCAAATGCCAAAATTTGGTGTATGGATTAAGTACCTCACTATCCTTTTCACGGCCTTAAGATGACATTCCTGAGGAGCAGCTTGATATCGTGCACACATGCACACACTTAGCATTATATCGGGACGTGAAGCACATAGATATAACAATGAACCAATCATAGAGTGATAAACTTTTTGATCAACCGGTTCACCATCTTTGGTCAAATCAAGATGTCCACTAGTAGGCATGGGTGTAGTAATACCTTTGCATTCTTGCATATAGAACTTCTTGAATAAGTCCTTGGTGTACTTCGTTTGAGAGACAAAGGTACCTTCCTTAGTTTGCTTGATTTGCAAACCAAGAAAGAATTTGAGTTCACTCATCATAGACATCTCAAACTTCTCCGACATTAGCTTCCCAAACTTTTCACTAAAATGAGGGTTAGTAGAACCAAATATAATATCATCGACATAAATTTGGCATACAAATAGTTCCCCACTAACCCTTTTTGTAAAAAGAGTAGAATCAATTTTACCAATTTCAAAGCCTTTTTCAATAAGGAACATGGTCAAGCATTTATACCATGCTCTAGGAGCTTGTTTAAGACCATAAAGAGCTTTGTGAAGTTTGTAAACATGATCAGGTTTCTTAGGATTAACAAAGCCGGGAGGTTGCTTAACATAAACTTCCTCCTCAATTTCACCATTTAGAAAAGCACTTTTAATGTCCATTTGGTACAAGGTGATATCATGTTGATTAGCATAAGCAAGTAAGATGCGGATGGACTCAAGTCTAGCAACGGGAGCATATGTCTCAACATAGTCCATACCTTAGACTTGTGTGTAGCCTTGGCGATGAGACGTGCTTTGTTGCGAACCACTTGTCCATCTTCATCTTGCTTGTTGCGAAACACCCATTTGGTACCGATGATGTTGTGGTTGTTGTCGTGCTTCTCAACCAATGTCCACACTTGATTTCTCTCAAAGTTGTGTAGCTCTTCCTGCATGGCGTTTATCCAATCCGGTTCTTCCAATGCTTCTTCAACCTTCATAGGTTCAATGCTAGAGATGAATGAATAGTGTTCACAAAAGTTAGCTACATTCTTGATAAGCATTGTCGTCACAGATGAATAGTGCATGACTCCTAAGTATATCTAGATTTTCAGATGTCACAGATGAGCGGCACGCATCCAGGTGGTCCGCATAACCACCTGCTTTTTATAAAGAGAAAACCAGGACTGGGCTCGGCCATCCATGCGACATGCAGGAGTGCAAAGGGCCTAGGTAGGACTACGACATGTCGATCTTCCGAGGTCAGCATTACCAAGGAAAGTGTGCCCGACTAGAGGTGATTGAGCGTATCGGGTAATGTGGTGCATCCTTGCAGGAAAGTAAACTATTCGAATAGCTGGTTCCACAATAAAACGATTACTTGGAGTTGTATTCTGACCTCTTACAACTAAAACCAGATACTTGTTAAAATACACCCAAATAAGTGACAGATACAACCCGGTGATTGCTCTCTCATAGGGAGACATGGAGAGGATCTCTGGGTAAGATTGCTGCAATACATTGACACATGTTCTATACCAGCTACTCTCTTCTACTGCTTCAAGAAGGTAGCTAGCAGAACACATAGTCTTTGATAGGATTAGCTTCTCCCCACCTCTTTCTGGCATTCTGCAGTTTACTCCACCGATACTACCCCTTTTTATTTTTACCGATGCATATGTAGTGTAGATCTGATGTAAGTCTTGCGAGGACTTTGGATGAGTACTTGAAAGTGCAAATATCCCCGGGTGGTTTTGCTAATTCCTAACAACATATAGCTCATTGAACTAATACTCTTTCAAGATGATCATTTCAGAATGTTCAATGATTACATGGCATGGATAAGGAATGTGGACCCCTCAAAATGATAAGGACATATATTGGCTCAAGCTCAAGACTCTACATTTTCATTTTAGTGATCCAAGATCACATTGAGTCCATAGGAAAAGCCAATACTATTAAAAGGGGATGAGGTGTTGCTTAATGGCTTGCTTGCTCAAAATGCTTAGTGATATGCTCCAAAGCACTCAACCACTTTCTCATATCCACATATGTCCCAAACCAAAAGTCAAACTCAGCCCCACCGATTTGATCTACCCGGCGCCACCAAGTTCATTTGACATAGCCACTACCAGAAACCCTAGTCAGTTCGGTCTCACCAATAGGGATCTCGGTCACAATGAGATGGGATTGCAAACTCTCTATTTCCCTTCGTAACGCTTCGTTCTAACCGAAGTGAGCAATCGGTCCCACCGGGTTCGCAATGGAAACTCTCTGTTTCCTTTTCGTAACATTTCGGTCTCATCGAAATGAACGAATCGGTCCCACCGAGTTTGCCTGACCAACTCTCTGTTTGCCTATTACAGAAATTGGTCTCACTGAGTTTATGTGATCGGTCTCACCGAGATTACGTTATGCCCTAACCCTAATGAAATCGGTCCCACCGAGTTGATCATGTCGGTCCCACCGAAAAGCCTAACGTTCACATTTTGAACTAAATTGGTCCGACCGAGTTTCATGATTCGGTCCCACAGAGTTTGGCAAATTGTGTGTAATTGTTAGATTTTGTGTGGAGGCTATATATACCCCTCCACCCACTCTTCATTAATGGAGAGAGCCATCAGAACGTTCCTACAGTTCCAACATACATTTTCTGAGAGAGAACCACCTACTCATGTGTTGAGACCAAGATATTCCAATCCAACCACAAGAATCTTGATCTCTAGCCTTCCCCAAGTTGCTTTCCACTCAAATCATCTTTCCACCAAATCCAAATATGTGAGAGAGAATTGAGTGTTGGGGAGACTATCATTTGAAGCACAAGAGCAAGGAGTTCATCATCAACACACCTTCTATTACCTTTTGGTGAGTGGTGTCTCCTAGATTGGTTAGGCGTCACTTGGGAGCCTCCGACAAGATTGTGGAGTTGAACCAAGGAGTTTGTACAGGCAAGGAGATTGCCTACTTCGTGAAGATCTACCCTAGTGAGGCAAGTCCTTCGTGGGCAATGGCCATGGTGGGATAGACAAGGTTGCTTCTTCATGGACCCTTCGTGGCTGGAGCCCTCCGTGGACTCACGCAGCCATTACCCTTCGTGGGTTGAAGTCTCCATCAACGTGGATGTATGATAGCACCACCTATCAGAACCACGCAAAAAAATCTCTGTGTCTACATTGCGTTTGCTCCTTCTAACTCTCCCCTTTACTTTCATATGCAATGTTTTTACATTCCGCTGCTATACTCTTAGACTTGCATGTGTAGGTTGATTGCTTGACTTGTGCTAAGTTGCTAAAATCTGCCAAGACTTAAAATTGGGAAAAATCTAGATTTTTATTTGGTCAAGTAGTCTAATCACCCCCCACTAGACATACTTTCAATCCTACAAGTGGTATCACAGCTTTGGTCTCCATTTGCCTTGATTTCCATAGATTTTGGTGATCATAGCATTGGTTTCACAACCTAGGAGAGTATGGCGTCTAGGGAGGGAAATTACCACCGTAGAGGTACTTACTTTAATGGTAGTAATTTTGCTAATTGGAAGCATAAGATGAAAATGCATATTCTTGGACATAACCCTGCCGTTTGGGCTATTGTGTGTATTGGCTTGCAAGGTGAATTCTTTGATGGGAGAGAACCGAATTGTGAAGCATCCGCGGAAGAGTTGAAGATGCTGCAATACAATGCTCAAGCTTGCGTTATCCTCTTCAACGGATTGTGCCCGGAAGAATTCAACAAAATCAGCCGTCTTGAGAATGCAAAGGATATTTGAGATACTTTGATTGATATGCACGAAGGTGCCGACTCCGTCAAGGAATCCAAATTGGATGTGTTTCAAAGTCAGCTTGACAAGTTCAAAATGAAGGATGGTGAAGGTGTCGCTGAAATGTACTCAAGGCTTGCTCTCATCAAAAATTATATTGCCGGCTTAGGAAGTGAAGAGATGACCGACAGATTCATCATCAAGAAGATCCTAAGAGCCTTGGATGGAAAATATGATACCTTGTGCACATTGATCCAAATGATGCCCAATTACAAAGATCTCAAGCCAACAGAAGTGATTGGAAGAATTGTGGCTCATGAGATGTCACTCAAGGATAAAGAAGAGCTTCACAACAAGTCAAGTGGTGGTTATAAAGCCTCATGTGATGCTCTACATCATCACAATGAGGAATTGAGCCTAATGGTGAAGAACTTCAACAAGTTCTACAAGAGTATAAGCAAGGAAAGAAGTTCCAAGTCAAGGTCCTACAATGACAAAAGATCTTCTAGTCGTCAGCGAAATTGCTACAATTGTGGAAGACCCGGACACTACTCCAATGAGTGTACGGCTCCCTACAAAAGAAGACAAGACTCACCTAAAAGGAGAAGTAGAAGAGAATAATCACCACAAAGAGAGAGGAGGAGTAGAGATGATCGTTATGAACGAAGAACCTCTCGCAGAAGCAAGGATTCGGAAAGAAAGGACAAGTCATCAAGGAGCTACACAAAACAAAGACATCAAGCTCATGTTGGTGAATGGGTATCCGGCTCCGACTCCGACCATCACTCCGAGAGAAGTTATCACTCCGACTCCGAATATACTCAAGATGAAGGTGTTGCTGGTCTAGCAGTTGTGTCAACCAACTCCTATGATATATTTGACTCACCAAATGAAGGAATTGGAAGATGCTTCATGGCTAAAGGCCCAAAGGTATCACACCCAGAGTATGTTGATTTCAATAGTGATGAAGATGATTTGCTAGGAAATGACGATTTACTTGTTGACAACTCTAGTGATGAAAACTATGATGAAGTTGCTATTAATCATGCTAATCAAGATAAAATGAATGACGATGATAAGGAGGAGATTGAGCGTCTAACTATAGAACTAAACACTCTTAAGTTAGCTCATGAAACTACCTTAGAAGATCATCAAGAGCTTTTACAGACTCATGAGAAGCTACGCTTTGAAAAGCTCAATCTAGAGCAAGAGCATGGGTTCTTAAAAGCAATCAATGATGATCTTCGTAAGAAAAGTTCTTCTTACATCGCCAAGCGTTTACTCTTGTCTACTTACATGCCACAAGTAAAATCAACAACAAGAATAAGAAAGAATCTTCCTCTAGTAATAACAATAGTCATGTTAAATCCAATATTGTTGCTTCTAGTAGTTCTCTTGATTCCACTAATCATTCTCGGTGGCATCTTTGCCTCGCGCCTTGCTGCACACTTTAATATACCTATTAGGAATTATGAGAAAGAAGAAAAGTTGCTGCCCATGTCTTTCTAGATTATAAGAGTTTGGTAGCACATGACTTTATTGTTAAAGATAAGAAGAAGATGCTTAAGTATAAACTGATGTTTGATAAAAATTATTGTGAGATTATTACCTTGCCTGCGCCCTATTTGTTTAACATATTTTCAAGCACGTGTGTCATCCTGTCGGAGGCCATTTATGCGTACTGGAGCCTGACACCCGCTCCAGAGGCTGAGCCGGAGCCAGCACTTGACCCTTATCGGCAGACTGTTTATCAGTGGGATCCGGAGGAGCTCGCTAACCAGTGGCACCCCACTCATTCTAGTTGTTGGTGCTCATACTCTTTAATTGTACTATCTATGCTAGTTTATTTTCCTTTTTATGCTTTCTTCTTGTGTGTTTGATAGACCTTAAGTAAAAGCAAAAAAAATGGCTGTAGCTTCTAGCTAGTTTTCTTTTCATGCCTGTAGTAGTAGTAATTAAAAGAAAACCCAAAAGATTTCTCGTTCTTTTTTTGCTTGTTGGAAGCTTTCCCGTGTAAATAGTTTTATTTCTTTTCTTTTCTTTGGGGGTCGAGAGGAGAAGACCATTATGAAAATGTTGAAGTGGCTCTCATATGCATTATTGTTTATTTAACAAAGAGCGCATATTACCTTGTCTTCTCCCTTATATCAAATGCTCACAGATTCTAGCTTAGTCCAATGCACGTGCACTATTATTATTATCCACACCATTCGGTCGTGCAAGTGAAAGGCAATAATGACGATATATTATGGACTGATTGAGATGAGAGAAGCTGGTATGAACTCGACCTCTCTTGTTTTTCTAAATATGATTAGTTCATCGTTCTTGATTCAGCCTATTATGAATGAAACATGTTTGCAATGACAATTAGAGATTATAGTTGCTTATGCCATGCTTAATTAGCTAGGAGTTTATAATGGTTTATCTTGCGTGCCAACATGCTATTAAAATGTTTGTGATGTGGTATGATAGGGTGGTATCCTCGTTTGAAGGATACAAGTGACTTGACTTGGCACATGTTCACGCATGTAGTTGAAACAAAATCAACATAGCATCCACGATATTTATGTTCATGGTGGATTATATCCTACTCATGCTTGCACTCAGTGTTTATTAATTTTAATGCATGTTCATGATTGTTGTCACTCTCTAGTTGGTCGCTTCTCAGTCTTTTTCTAGCCTTCACTTGTACTAAGTGGGAATACTACTTGTGCATCCATTTCCATAAACCCCAAAATTATTACATAGGAGTCCACCATACCTTCCTATATGCGGTATCTACCTGCCATTCCAAGTAAATTTGTATGTGCCAAACTCTAAACCTTCAAATGAAATTCTGTTTTGTATGCTTGAATAGCTCATGTATCAACTAGGGCTGTCTGTATCTTCCATGCTAGGCGGGTTATTCTCAAGAGGAGTGGACTCCGCTCCTCATTCACAAGAAAATGGCTGGTCACTGGGATGCCCAGCCCCATGCTCTAATCAAATCAAAATAATTGCAAACAAAACTGCCCCAGGATTGTTGTTAGTTGGAGGCACCCGTTGTTTCGGGCAAGCCATGGATTGATGCTTGTTGGTGGTGGGGGAGTATAAACTTTACCTTCTGCTTGGAAACCGCCTATAATGTGTGTAGCATGGAAGATATCGAGATCTCTCGGTTGTTATGTTGACAATGAAAGTATGCCACTCAAAATATTATTTATCTCTATTTCAAAAACCGAGCTCTGGCACCTCTACAAATCCCTGCTTCCCTCTGCGAAGGGCCTATCTATTTACTTTTATGTTGAGTCATCATCCTCTTATTAAAAGCACCAGTTGGAGAGCACCGCTGTCATTTGCATCCATTATTATTAGTTTATATTGAGTAAGACTATGACTGGATCTCTTTTACCATGAAATACATTGTTTAGTCAGTCCTTGATCTTCAGAGGTGCTCTGCATTTATGTTTTGCGGTCTCAGAAAGGGCTAGTTGATTATGTCATTGATATGAGTAAACATGAGACCTAAATTTTATTGTGAATATGGTTAGTTCATAATCTTTGCTGAAAACTTGAATGCTGGCTTTACATATTTGCAACAACAAGAGCAAACCGAGTTTGTAAAAGTTCTTCTTTATCACTTTCAGTTTGTCAACTGAATTGCTTGAGGACAAGCAAAGGTTTAAGCTTGGGGGAGTTGATACGTCTCCATCGTATCGACTTTTTCAAACACTTTTGCCCTTGTTTTGGACTCTAACTTGCATGATTTGAATGGAACTAACCTGGACTGACGCTGTTTTCAGAAGAATTGCTATGGTGTTATTTTTGTGCAGAAATAAAAGTTCTCGGAATGACCTCAAACTTCACGGAGAATATTTTTGGAATTATAAAAAATACTGGCGAAAGAATCAAGACGAGGGGCCCACACCCTGTCCATTAGGGTGGGGGCGTGCCAGCACCACTGGGCGCGCCCCTTGCCTCGTGGGCCCCCTGGTGCTCCACCGACCTCAAATCCAACTCTATATATTCAAGGATTCATTGCGTTTTACGATACGGAGCCGCCACCAAGCCCTAATCTCTCTTGGGAGGGCTGATCTGGAGTCCGTTTGGGGCTCCGGAGAGGGGAATCAGTCGCCGTCGTCATCATCAACCTTCCTCCATCACCAATTTCATGATGCTCACCACCGTGCGTGAGTAATTCCATCGTAGGCTTGCTGGATGGTGATGGGTTGGCTGAGATTTACCATGTAATCGAGTTAGTTTTGTTAGTGTTTGATCCCTAGTATCCATTATGTTCTAAGATTGATGTTCCTATGACTTTGCTATGCTTAATGCTTGTCACTAGGGCCCGAGTGCCATGATTTCAGATCTGAACCTATTATGTTTTCATGAATATATGTGAATTCTTGATCCTAACTTGCAAGTCATTAGTCACCTACTATGTGTTATGATCCGTAAAACCGAAGTGACAATAATCGGAACCACTCTCGGTGATGACCGTAGTTTGAGGAGTTCGTGTATTCACTAAGTGTTAATGCTTTGGTCCAGTACTCTATTAAAAGGAGGCCTGAATATCCCTTAATTACCAATAGGACCCCGCTGCCACGGGAGGGTAGGACAAAAGATGTCATGCAAGTTCTTTTCCATAAGCACGTATGACTATATTCAGGATACATGCATACATTACATTGATGAACTGGAGCTAGTTCTATGTCACCCTATGTTATAACTATTGCATGAGGAATCACATCCGACATAATTATCCATCACTGATCCAATGCCGACGAGCTTTTCACATATTGATCTTCGCTTAGTTACTTTTCTGTTGCCACTGTTACAATTACTACAAAACTACTACTGTTACTTTTGCCACCATTACCGTTACTTCCGTGCTACTTTGCTACTAAATACTTTGCTACAGATATTAAGTTAACCAGGTGTGGTTGAATTGACAACTCAGCTGCTAATACTTGAGAATATTCTTTGGCTCCCCTTGTGTCGAATCAATAAATTTGGGTTGAATACTCTACCCTCGAAAACTGTTGTGATCCCCTATACTTGTGGGTTATCAAGACTATTTTCTTGCGCCGTTGCCGGGGAGCCTAGCTCTATTCTTTGAGTCACTTGGGATATATCTATTGATTACTACGAGGAACTTGAAAGACGATAAAACCAAGATTTATCCCTCAACTACGAGGGGAGGTAAGGATTAGCCATCTAGCTCTGCACTTGATTCTCCTTCTATTTTGAGTAAACTTGCGACACCTAAACCTGCTTCTGCTATTAAGTCTGCTATGTCGCATGTTATTGATGATGCCACTTCTGCTATGCATGATACTTATGATGAAACTACTTCTATGCTCGATACTACTGTGCCACTAGGTGATTTTCTTGAGGAACAACTTACTAGGGCTAGAGAGAATGAAATTATTGAAACTGATAATATTGATGAAAGTGATGATGAAGATTCTCCCCCTAGATATGAATTGCCTGTTGTGCCTGACGGTTATATTATGGATGAAGAAACTGCTAGAGATTTTCTTGCTTGCAATGATATATATGATCTTAAGAAATTATTAGCTAAGCTCAAAGAAAAGTCTTTGAATGCTAGAATGAAATATGACTCTGCTTTTGCTACGTCACCTATCTGCATTACTGATAAGGATTATGATTTCTCTGTCGACCCTGAGATAATTACTTTGGTTGAATCTGATCCTTTTTATGGCTATGAATCTGAAACTTTTATGGCACATCTTACTAAATTAAATGATATAGCCATCCTATTCACTAATGATGAGAAAACTCGTTACTACTATATCCTTAAATTATTCCCGTTCTCATTAAAGGGTGATGCTAAAACTTGGTTTAATTGTCTTGATCCTGGTTGTGTGCGTAGTCCCCAGGACATGATTTATTACTTATCTGCTAAATATTTCCCCACTCATAAGAAACAAGCTGCCTTAAGGGAAATATATAATTTTGTGCAAATTGAAGAAGAGAGTCTTCCACAAGCTTGGGGGAGGCTTCTCCAATTACTTAATGCTTTGCCTGATCATCCTCTCAAGAAAAATGAAATACTTGATATCTTTTTTAATGGACTAACAGATGCTTCCAGAGACCACATGGATAGTTGTGCTGGTTGTGTTTTCAGGGAAAGAACAGTTGATCAAGCTGAATTGCTATTGAATAATATGTTGACTAATGAAAATAATTGGACACTTCCTGAACCAACTCCTAAGCCAACCCCAAATAAAAGGGGTATTCTATTTCTCAGTCCTGAAGATATGCAAGAGGAAAAGAAATCTATGAAAGAAAAAGTTATTAAAGCTGAACATGTTAAGAATTTACCACCTATTGAAGAAATATGTGGCCTGGATAACCCGACACAGGTAGTAAAGGTAGATTCTCTCTATAGATTTGATGAAGGTGATATTCCTCGTTATAAATCTGCTAGCCAATGCTTAGATGAGTTTGATAATTTTATTTTCAAACAAGAAAACTTCAATGCTTATGTTGGTAGAAAATTGAAACGTAATGCTTATATGATTGAACACTTGAGTGATTATATGTCTAGAGTTAAAGGTGAACTTAAACTCATTAGTAAACATGACTCTATGGTTACCACTCAAGTAGAACAAGTGCTTAAAGCTCAAAATGATTTGATCAATGAATTAAATAATAAGAAAATTGATAAAGCTGTTAGAGTTATGACTAGAGGGGCTAAAATAACTCAGGAACATTTGTATCCTGAGGGCCAACCTAAGAGAATTGAGCAAGATTCTCAAAGAACTAATGTTGATGCACCTAGTCCTTCTAAAAAGAAGAAAAAGAAAAATGATAGGACTTTGCATGCTTGTAGTGAACCTATTGTTGACACACCTGAGAATCCCAATGATATTTCTATTTCTGACGCTGAAACACAATCTGGTAATGAACATGAACCTAGTGATAATATTAATGATGATGTTCATGTTGATGCTCAACCTAGCAATGACAATGATGTAGAGATTGAACCCGCTGTTGATCTTGATAACCCACAATCAAAGAATCAATGTTATGATAAGAGAGACTTCATTGCTAGGAAGCATGGTAAAGAAAGAGAACCATGGGTCCAGAAACCCATGCCATTTCCTCCTAAACCATCCAAGAAAAAGGATGATGAGGATTTTGAGCACTTTAGAGAAATGATTAGACCTATCTTTTTGCGTTTGCGTTTGACTGATATGCTTAAAATGAACCCTTATGCTAAGTACATGAAAGATATTCTTACAAATAAAAGGAAGATACCTGAAGCTGAAATTTCCACCATGCTTGCTAATTATACTTTTAAGGGTGGAATACCAAAGAAACTAGGAGATCCAGGAGTACCCACTATACCATGCTCCATTAAAAGAAACTATGTTAAAACTGCTTTAGGTGATCTTGGAGCCGGTGTTAGTGTTATGACTCTCCCTTTATATCGTCGAGTTGATTTGAATAAGTTGACACCTACTGAAATGTATTTGCAAATGGTTGATAAATCAACCGCTATACATGTCGGTATTTGTGAGGATGTGCCTATTTTGATTGCAAACGTTACTATCTTAACAGACTTTGTTATTCTTGATATTCCCGAGGATGATAGTATGTCGATTATCCTTGGTAGACCCTTTTTGAATACTGCAGGGGCTGTTATTGATTGCAACAAAGGCAATGTCACTTTTCATGTTAACGGTAATGAGCATACGGTACACTTTCTGAGGAAACAACCTCAAGTCCACAGTATCAACTCTATTGGAAAATTCCAACGATTTCTATTGGAGGTTTTTAATTTACTCTTCCTACTGTCAAGAATAAATATGATATTATTATTGTCGGGGACGTGCATATCTCCGTTGAGGTAACCTAGTGCTATTAAAAAATTCCCTGGTTTCATGCGATTCGGAATGAGTATGTTAACAAGACTTGATCAACCTTGTTAGTAGATTCCTTTTGATGAGCATGAGACGAATGAAGTTAGAAAGCACAACTCTCTGTATTCTTCTTTTACTTTCTGTTATTTAGATTAAATAAAGTAACAATAGTATTTTCTGCCTATTTTCTGAATTATCCATTCAATAAAAAATGCCCCGAAAATAAAAGTTCTCCAAATGCCCTAAAATCGAAATATGATTTTTTTTTCTAGAATATTTTAGAATATCTGGCACCGAGAGCACACCAGGGGGAGCTACCACCTGGCCACGTTGGTCCAGGGCGCGCCCTACCCCCAGGGCGCGCCCCCTGCCTCGTGGGCCCCACGTGGCCCCCCTCCACTTATTCCAGCACCCACACACTTTGTCTTCCTCCAGAAAAAATCCACAACCAGCTCAAACTCGTGTTCTAGCTCGTTTTGCTGCGATTTTCGATCTCCTTGCTCAAAGCTCCACTCACAAAACTGCTTTGGGGGATTATTCTTTGGTATGTGACTTCTCCAATGGTCCAATTAGTTTTTGTTCTAGTGCTTTATTTATTGCAAAAAAATTCTGCTTAGGTGACCCTGTTCTTGAGCTTGCATGTCAAATTTATTTGGTCCCAAGTAGTTCTAATGCATGATATAATATCTAGGCACTTGTGAGAGTAGTTGCTATCAATTTTGTTGAGTTTGGTTCACTTTTATTTTGAGCTACTAAATTTTTTAGAAATTTTTATAAAATGATGAAGAGATTATTGAGGAGCTCTTCGAGCCGAAGCTCGAAGGATAAGCAAAGTGAAGAGAATAAGAAGCCAAATATAATCTTCCTCTCACCACGGAGGTTCGGCCTTGTGATGAGTTCTTGAGAGCAGCTGGGATTCATGATGATTTTTATTATTTGGCTGAGAATGATGGCCTCACCGACTTCCTCTACAACCAGCGCGAACAGTATCTCCTACTCACTAATATTTTCGTGCAAAAATTTTACTTTCATGCTAGGAAATCACCACCTTCGATGGAGTTTCATTTATATGATGAGGTTAAGGAGATGCCACTTAGTGAATTTTGTCGGGTCTGCAAGATACCCTTTGAGGGCAGCATAAAGGAACCAGATGTGGAGGGATTTATTAATGAAATTGCTGTAGGGGAAACAAGGAAAGTTTTAGGTGCAAGAATTACTACCATACATTTTCCTGTTCTACGTTACTTTGCAATATTTGCTAGTAGATGCTTGATTGGTCGCGGGAACAGTGGAAATCTTAGTGCTCCTGATATTGTTATTTTGCGCCATGCTTTGTTTCGTGATACAACTTTCAGTCTAGGCGCTATTATTGCTAAACGATTAAGTCTGAACCGTACAAAGGGCCCCATTCTCGGTGGCATCTTTTCCTTGCGCCTTGCTGCACACTTTAATATACCTATTAGGCATTATGAGAAAGAAAAAATTCTTGCCCCCTGTCTTTCTAGATTATAAGAGTATGGCACATGACTTTATTGTTAAAGATAAGAACAATATGCTTAACTATAAACCGATGTTTGATAAAAATTATTTTGAGATTATTACCTTGCCTGCGCCCTCTTTGTTGAACATATTATCAGGCACGTACGTCATCCTGCCGGAGGCCATTTATGCGTACTGGAGCCTGACACCCGCTCCAGAAGTTGAGCCGGAGCCAGCATTTGACTCTTATCGGCAGTCTATTTACCAGTGGGATCCGGAGGAGCTCGCTAACCAGTGGCACCCCGAGGATCCTCCTCAGTACACTGGAGAGAACCCCTTTGATCCATGGGCAAAGACCAAATTAGGACAAAAGCCTAAGCTTGGGGGAGTATGTATTTCTCACCGACATTACATTCATGTTCACACACTCATTCTAGTTGTTGGTGCTCATACACTTTCATTGTACTATCCATGCTAGTTTATTTTCCTTTTTATGCTTTCTTCTTGTGTGTTTGATAAACCTTAAGTAAAACCAAAAAAAATAGTTGTAGCTTTTAGCTAGTTTACTTTTCAAGCCTGTAATAGTAGTAATTAAAAGAAAAACCAAAAAGATTTCTCGTTCTTCTTTTGCTTGTTGGGAGCTTTCCCGTGTAAATAGTTTTATTTCTTTTCTTTTCTTTGGGGGTCGAGAGGAGACGACCATGATGAAAATGTTGAAGCGGCTCTCATATGCATTATTGTTTATTTACACCATTCGGTCGTGCAAGTGAAAGGCAATAATGACGATTCCAGCTTAGTCCAATGCACGTGCACTATTATTATTATCCACACCATTCGGTCGTGCAAGTGAAAGGCAATAATGACGATATATGATGGACTGATTGAGACGAGAGAAGCTGGTATGAACTTGACCTGTCTTGTTTTTCTAAATATGATTAGTTCATCGTTCTTGATACATCCTATTATGAATGAAGCATATTTGCAATGACAATTAGAGATTATAGTCGCTTATGCCATGCTTAATTAGCTAGGAGTTTATAATGGTTTACCTTGCGTGCCAACATGCTATTAAAATGTTTGTGATGTGGTATGATAGGGTGGTATCCTCCTTTGAATGATTCAAGTGACTTGACTTGGCACATGTTCACACATGTAGTTCAAACAAAATCAACATAGCATCCACGATATTTATGTTCATGGTGAATTATATCCTACTCATGCTTGCACTCAATGTTTATTAATTTTAATGCATGTTCATGACTATTGTCGCTCTCTAGTTGGTTGCTTCCCAATCTTTTTATAGCCTTCACTTGTACTAAGCGGGAATACTACTTGTGCATCCATTTCCATAAACCCCAAAGTTGTTCCATATGAGTCCACCATACCTTCCTATATGCGGTATCTACCTGCCATTCCAAGTAAATTTGTATGTGCCAAACTCTAAACCTTCAAATGAAATTATGTTTTGTATGCTTGAATAGCTCATGTATCAACTAGGGCTGTCTGTATCTTCCATGCTAGGCGGGTTATTCTCAAGAGGAGTGCACTCCGCTCCTCATTCACGAGAAAATGGCTGGTCACCGGGATGCCCAGTCCCATGCTTTAATCAAATCAAAATAATTGCAAACAAAACTCCCCCAGGATTGTTGTTGTTTGGAGGCACCCGTTGTTTCGGGAAAGCCATGGATTGATGCTTGTTCGTGGAGGGGGATTATAAACTTTACCATTCTGCTTGGGAACCGCCTATAATGTGTGTAGCATGGAAGATATCGAGATCTCTTGGTTGTTATGTTAACAATGAAAGTACGCCACTCAAAATATTATTTATCACTATTTCAAAAATCGAGCTTTGGCACCTCTACAAATCCCTGCTTCCCTCTGTGAAGGGCCTATCTATTTACTTTTATGTTGAGTCATCATCCTCTTATTAAAAGCACCAGTTGAAGAGCACCGCTGTCATTTGTATCCATTATTATTAGTTTATATTGAGTAAGACTATGACTGGATCTCTTTTACCATGAATTACAATGTTTAGTCAGTCCTTGATCTTCAGAGGTGCTCTGCATTTATGTTTTGCTGTCTTAGAAAGGGCTAGACCATCTTGTTATATCGTATTATGACTGTTTTGAGAAAGTGTTGTCATCCGAGATTTATTATTATTGCTCGCTAGTTGATTATGTCATTGATATGAGTAAACATGAGACCTAAATGTTATTGTGAATATGGTTAGTTCATATCCTTTGCTGAAAACTTGAATGCTGGCTTTACATATTTGCAACAACAAGAGCAAACAGAGTTTGTAAAATTTTTTCTTTATCACTTTCAGTTTGTCAACTGAATTGCTTGAGGACAAGCAAAGGTTTAAGCTTGGGGGAGTTGATACGTCTCCATCGTATCTACTTTTCCAAACACTTTTGCCCTTGTTTTGGACTCTAACTTGCATGATTTGAATGGAACTAACCCGGACTAAGGCTGTTTTCAGCAGAATTGCCATGGTGTTATTTTTGTGCAGAAACAAAAGTTCTCGGAATGACTTGAAACTTCACGGAGAATATTTTTGGAATTTATAAAAAATGCTGGTGAAAGAATCAAGACCAGGGGGCCCACACCCTGTCCATGAGGGTGGGGGCGTGCCCCCCTGCCTCGTGGGCCCCCTGGTGCTCCACCGACCTCAACTCCAACTCTATATATTCACGTTCGGGGAGAAAAAAATCAGAGAGAAGGATTCATCGAGTTTTACTATAAGGAGCCCCACCATGCACTAATCTCTCTTGGGAGGGCTGATTTGGAGTCCGTTCGGGGCAACGGAGAGGGGAACCCGTCGCCGTCGTCAACATCAACCTTCCTCCATCACCAATTTCATGATGCTCACCGCGTGCGTGAGTAATTCCATCATAGGCTTGCTGGATGGTGATGGGTTGGATGAGATTTACCATGTAATCGAGTTAGTTTTGTTAGGGTTTGATCCTTAGTATCCATTATGTTCTAAGATTGATGTTTCTATGACTTTGCTATGCTTAATGCTCGTCACTAGGGCCCGAGTGCCATGATTTTAGATCTGAACCTATTATGTTTTCATGAATATATGTGAGTTCTTGATCCTATCTTGCAAGTCATTAGTCACCTACTATGTGTTATGATCTGGTAATCCCGAAGGGACAATAATCGGAACCACTCCCGGTGATGACCGTAGTTTGAGGTGTTTGTGTATTCACTAAGTTTAATGCTTTGGTCCGGTACTCTATTAAAAGGAGGCCTTAATATCCCTTAGTTTCCAATAGGACCCCGCTGCCACGGGAGGGTAGGACAAAAGATTTCATGCAAGTTCTTTTCCATAAGCACGTATGACTATATTCAGGATACATGCCTACATTACATTGATGAACCGGAGCTAGTTCTATGTCACTGTATGTTATAACTGTTGCATGAGGAATCGCATCCGACATAATTATCCATCACTGATCCAATGCCTACGAGCTTTTCACATATTGATCTTCGCTTAGTTACTTTTCCGTTGCCACTGTTACAATTACTATAAAACTACTACTGTTACTTTTGCCACTGTTACCGTTACTTCCGTGCTACTTTGCTACTAAATACTTTGCTGCAGATATTAAGTTATCCAGGTGTCTTTGAATTGAGAACTCAGCTGCTAATAGTTGAGAATATTCTTTGGCTCCCCTTGTGTCGAATCAATAAATTTGGGTTGAATACTCTACCCTCGAAAACTGTTGCGATCCCCTATACTTGTGGGTTATCATCATCATCGATAAAACCCAAGGTTAGTTCATCCCTCTTAGGGGGGATATCACATCTAGGGGGAGCTTTACTCTAAGAATTGAGCTAAAGCACCTCTAATGGTGTGAACACAACAATGCTTTCTGTAAAAGTGGAAACCCCACTTGTGCTTAAACGATGAGTATGACCTATGATCAAATGTTCTCATTTGACTCCTAAGTCAATATACTCATATATAGATGACCTAGTCATCGCCAATTTCTTGATAGATGCTAGAGTGTTTGTGCATTCTTTGCCACATATTTCATTTGCCATTTTATTGTGTGAGCATGTTGATTGCATATTTTCCTCATTCGAGGACATCCATTGTAGCTTTGATTGTTTGGCTCCTTTTATTTTGCCAAATGGATGGACACGAATGCCTAAGAACTTCCTCTAGCTATCTATGCTTTTCTCGTCTCAAACTCTATTCATGCTACATCACAAAGTTTGATCAAGTCAGATTCGAACCACTCTATGTGAGGAGCACTCGGAGTCCCCGATTCATCATAGACTTAAACTTCCAAAACCTCTCTCTGCATTTCGGTCTGACCGATTCATCCACTTCGGTCAAACCGAGTTCGCTGAGTTGATCTAAGTTTTCAATCTCGGTGTAATCGATTAGAACTTTTCGGTCACACCGAGTTGCTGTAACCGCTTGCGATTCTGCAGCTCGGTGCCACCGAGTTGTTCCACTCGGTCACACCGACAGGGCCAGGATATATATACCCACGGGTGAGATTTTGGAAATTTCTTCAAAACCCTTCATCCCGCGCGTGTCCTGCTCTGCCGCCTCGGGTCTCCGGATCGTCCCCTCTTCGCCAGCGACCTCCCGCCGCCGGTTTCTGTCACCGCCAATGGATTTCAGTGCCGCTGTAGCGAACTCACCGCCGAACTAGGGTATGAGTTTGACTTTTTGTGCTAATTCCTTATTCTGATTCTTAGCACAATGAAATGCCATGTTCTTTACCACGTATGAGATCAATCTATCCAGAGAAAACTTCCATTAGATTAGGTTTGATTTGAAAATTTAGGGTTTGGTTTCCGCCGAACTCATCTCGGACCGACCAAGTTGTACAAATCGGTCTCACCGATTTGGCTTAGGCCATTGCACTTGCACGTTTCGGTCTGACCGAAAGTTGCAACCCTAGCAATCTCGGAGTCACCAAACGGTGACTCGGTCTGACCAAGTTCACTAGGTTAGACTCCACAAGTTGCTTCGATGTCACCGATAACAAATCGGTAGCTCCAAAATGCTTTCTATGGAGAACTAAAACTAAGTTTTTGACTCATCTGTTTGCAAAAACCTCTGTATTTTGTGATGCTCATCCACTCTATCTCATCTACAACTATTCACAGGGTTTGCTGTCAGTTGGCTTTGCCAGTATGTCTGATCAAAGTGATAGCCAAAACAAGTCAGAAGAGCAAGTGAAGATGAGTGAGGGCACAAGTCCCTCTAGCAGTTATGATGAGGGTAGCAGGAGAACACCAAGAAATTTACCCAAAGCAGCTACAAGGACAAGGAAAAAGAGAACCTTAGACTCATAGGATGAGGACTATGTGGCTATTGAGGATGAGGCCACCTCAGAGAAGAAAGTGCTAAAGAAAGAGTATGGCACTGCTGCTTCAACAAAACCTGGTATGAACAAGAACGCACCTGCCAAGAGAGTGCCAACATCCAAGCCAAGGAAAGCTGCACTAGAAGAAATAATTGAGTTCACACTTGAACCAAAGGAAGCTGGAGAAGGCAAAAAGAGGAAAGAGAGGGTCAGGAAGACCATTTCCAGAGTTATTGGCAAGCCATCCATGATGAGAGATCCAGCTGAGGATGATGAAGAAGAGGAAGAGGATGCTGCACCAGCACCCAAGTCCCAAAAGCTGATGGGGGATGCCATCAAGTCTGGGGCTACTCCCTCAAAGCCCAAGACTGCCCCCAAAGCTGCTGCTCAAGCCACCAAGTCTGCACCAAAAAGAAGCACAAGGAACATTTCAGCTGCATAAAGAACAAGGCCCTAGTGCTTGGGATGGATGAAGAAGAAGATGCTGAAGCCCAAGTTCTTAGGAAGCATAAACCAAAAATTCCATATCATGATGATAGCCATCCAGTGGCAGAAGACATGAACATCAGGAAGGATGAAGGTCTCAGACTTTGGAGACAAAGTGATCCATATGCTGTGAGGAGGAGGACTGCTGTGGACTACAGGTTCCATACCAAATAGCAGCAAGACTTTTATGAAACCATTCTGCTTGACAAGAAGCCCATAGTTTGTGATATGAAGTGGGCGGATTGGGAATACATTGATGAAAATAAAGATCATTTTCTAGGTGTGCATGAAAGTTTCAAATCATGTGGTTTTGACAAGTTTGTGGTTCAGAAGCTGACAAAATGGAATGATGAACTCATCATGCAATTCTACTCTACAGCACATTTTTATCTAGATGGTAGAATTGTGTGGATGCCTGGGGGTACAAGGTACCAATCAACTGTTGATGAGTGGGCAAAACTGATCAATGCCCCTGAAGAGCATAAAGATGACTTGGATGTCTATGCCAAGAAGAATAAAAACCACAACTCTATGGCCAACATGTACAAAGAGATCCCAGACAAAGCTTTGGAAACACATAAGCTTGGATCTGTACATTACTTGTTGTCTGGTCTAGCTACAATCCACACTATATTGAGGCATACATTGTTGCCCAAATCTGGAGATCACAAGATGATCAGAGGCCATTCAATCAACTTGCTGCAGATATTTGATGCGCCTCAGAAATTCAAAGTTATGAGCCTGATTGTTGAAACAATCAAAAGGACAGCTGCTGATCAGAAGAGATCTTGTGGGTATGCTCCACATATTCAGGTGCTCATCAACTCCAAGATGGGCACACGCACTTATCATTTGGACAAGGAGCATCTACCCTTGAGACCAGAATTTGAGGACAACACTGTTGTGATCAATGAAGATGATCCCACATCTGTGCAAGCACAAGAGAAGAGAGAGAAGGAAAAAGCTGGGAAAGCTGCAAAAATGCCAAGTGTTGAAGAGGCAACTCAAGTGTTCCTAAGGTCAAAGCAAGATCAAATTGCATATCTGATCCAATCAACATTGAGGATTGAGAAGGGCTTGGCCACCCTGACTCAGAATCAGGAGAGCTTGGAGAGGATCATTGAGACTAAGTTCTATGATCTTGATCTTAAAGTGACAAAGATGCAAACAGCTGTTGAGCAGCTCCAGGAAGAAGCTGAGGAAAGGAAAGGGAAGGCTACCACAGATGCCTTTCAGAGAGTGCCCAGAGGTCAGAGGTCTGCTGCAGTGCCCATGGCTGACACTAGAGCTACTACATCAGCACCAGCAGCTAAAGCTTCAGTGCCACCTCCAGTTGCAACTCCACCAGCTCAAACAACTTCTAATGATGCTTTCGTCCTTGGAGTACTCTCAACACCACCTCCCGAAGATCAAGCCTAGAGAGACGCATATCACTATGCATTTTCAAACTTTTTGGTAACTTTGTTGCCAAAGAGGGAGAATGTATAGATCAGAGGCTTCGAGAGAGAGTGTTTTTGCTTCTTTGTATCTCTTGCTATTTAGTTGATACTTTTGTGTGCTTGTTTGATAAATTAAGCTTATGTGTGTGAGATACTTGTTTGATCATGTGTATGATCATATCCTACATTAATGCTTGTGCTTGAGTGATGATATCTCTTATCTATCTTATATGATCATTCACTTTGCCTTGGTGATGAGTGCATGTTTTTACTTTCTATCATTTTGAGCGCTCCACCAAGATGTATGTGACATTGAAGAGTGACCCATGATCCTCATCGATTGTGCATTTGCATTCAAAGCAAATTTTAAATAATGCACAAATTTAGGGGGAGCTCTTGATTATCACATACTTCTCAAGGCGACGATGTAGTACATTCTTATTACCATTTGTCGAAGCTTTGATCTAGATGTTGTCAGCAATTATCCCTGGGTGGTTTTGGTAATTCCTAACAATATATAGCTCATTGAACTAATACTGTTTCAAGATGATCATTTTGGAAAATTCAATGGTTGGCATGGTATGGATAAGGAATGTGGACCCGTCAATATGCTAAGGACACATATTGGCTCAAGCTCAAGACTCTACATTTTCATTTTAGTGATCCAAGATCACATTGAGTCCATAGGAAAAGCCAATACTATTAAAAGGGGATGAGGTGTTGCTTAATGGCTTGCTTGCTCAAAATGCTTAGTGATATGCTCCAAATCCCTCAACCACTTTCTCATATCCACATATGTCCCAAACCAAAAGTAAAACTCGGCCCCACCGATTTGATCTATCCGGCACCACCGAGTTCATTTGACATAGCCACTGCCAGAAACCCTAGTCATTTCGGTCTCACCGATAGGGATCTCGGTCTCACCGAGATGAGATTGCAAACTCTCTGTTTCCCTTCATGACGCTTCAGTCTAACCGAAGTGAGCAAGCGGTCCCACCGAGTTCACAATGCAAACTCTCTGTTTCCTTTTCGTAACATTTCGGTCTCACCAAAATGAGTGAATCGGTCCCACCGAGTTTGCCTGGCCAACTCTCTGTTTGCCTATTACAGAAATCGGTCTCACCAAGTTTATGTGATCGGTCTCACCGAGATTACTTTATGCCCTAACCCTAATGAAATTGGTCCCACCGAGTTGATCATGTCGGTCCCACTGAAAAGTCTAACGTTCACATTTTGATCCAAATCGGTCCGACCGAGTTTCACGATTCGGTCCCATCGACTTTTGTAAATTGTGTGTAATGGTTAGATTTTGTGTGGAGGCTATATATACCCCTCCACCCACTCTTCATTCGTGGAGAGAGCCATCAGAATGTGCCTACACTTCCAACATACGTTTTCTGAGAGAGAACCACCTACTCATGTGTTGAGACCAAGATATTCCAAGAACCACAAGAATCTTGATCTCTAGCCTTCCCCAAGTTGCTTTCCATTCAAATCGTCTTTCCACCAAATCCAAATCTGTGTGAGAGAGTTGAGTGTTGGGGAGACTATCATTTGAAGCACAAGAGCAAGGAATTCATCATCAACACACCATCTATTACCTTTTGGAGAGTGGTGTCTCCTAGATCTGTTAGGTGTCACTTGGGAGCCTTCGACAAGATTGTGGAGTTGAACCAAGGAGTTTGTATGAGCAAGGAGATCGCCTACTTCGTGAAGATCTACCCTAGTGAGGCAAGTCGTTCGTGGGCGATGGCCATGGTGGGATAGACAAGGTTGCTTCTTCGTGGACCCTTCGTGGGTGGAGCCCTTCATGGACTCGCGCAGCCGTTACCCTTCGTGGGTTGAAGTCTCCATCAACGTGGATGTACGATAGCACCACCTATCGGAACCACGCCAAAAATCTCCGTGTCTACATTGCGTTTGCTCCTTCTAACTCCTCCCTTTACCTTCATATGCAATGTTTTTTACATTTCGCTGATATACTCTTAGACTTGCATGTGTAGGTTGAGTGCTTGACTTGTGCTAAGTTACTAAAATCTGCCAAGAATTAAAATTGGGAAAAGGCTAGATTTTTATTTGGTCAAGTAGTCTAATCACCCCCCTCTAGACATACTTTCGATCCTACAGTACTCATGGTTGTTTTGCCTCCCCTTTTCTTTCGATCCGGTTGTTGTAACAGATGATGGTGCCGCAGGTGTAGGTTACCCCAGCGGAGCCTACTACATGGAGACCAACGACTTGGAGTAGTCCGGAGATCTCAGGCAGGAGGCCTCACCTTTCGATCTAGTCGCGGTGTTTTGCTCAGCCTTCTTAAGGCAAAGTTGTCTAACTATGTCTGTAATCAGATGATATTTGGTTGATGACTTATGTATTCGGGTCCTCATGGCCCTTGGCTTGTAATATAAAGATCTATGTTTATCCTTTGTGTCGTAGAGTTGTGTTGTGATATCTTCCCGTGAGTCTCTGATCTTGACCGTGCATGTTTCACCACAAAAAAAAGACACATCCGTGACATTTTGGACCGAACGAAAAAAAATTCTGTCATACTTATGACACTTCTATGACGATAATTGTGACAAAACCCGGTATCATCATAGATGTGGTGGGATCCTACTTCTATGACAAAAAATCTTGACAGAAAATGGGCTTTTCATCCTGGGCGGGCCGGAGACGCAGCTCCATGACATTCTTTGGGCCGTCCATGACGGAAAAAACCGTGGTAGAAGCTAGGGCGAGGAAAATATCGGGGTGTTCCCGGTTACGGTGGGTGGTCGGGGCCGAGCGATGTGTGTTTCTCTCGTACAAGCATGCGCGTGGGTGCGAGGTGTTGGACTCTAACTGAACCCGAGCGATTGCACTGCAGGCTACGCGTTACTGAACCCGAGTGATCGATCGATGGCAGTTAACTGAACCCGATCGAGCGATTCCATCGCTACTCCTGCTAACTTAAGCCGATCGGTGCTGCCTCTGGATGAACAGTGAGCGTTGCTGGGGGGGTTGGGGTGGATGAACAGGACCTCGTGGTGTTGCCTCTGCATGAACAGGACCCCGATCGATCGAGCCGGTTGGGGTTGGATAAACAGGAACCCGTGGAGGGCAGGATGAGCAGGACCACCCGTGGAGGGCCGGATGAGCGAGAGCGGTAGAGGGCTGGATGAGCAGAGCCCGTGGAGGGGTGGTTGAATAGGAGCCCATGGAGAGGGCTGGTTGAACTGTAGCCGATGGAGTAGCGCGCGGTGGAGGCTGGATGAACAGGGCCCGTGGATGAACAGTCGCAAGTGGAGGCTGGAGGAGGTCGATGGTGGATGAAAAGTAGCCCGTGGAGGCTGGAGGGGGTCGACGGTGGAGATGAACAGTATCCCGTGGAGTCCCGTTTTGCGGTACGCCACACCCCACCCGATGAAAAGGACCCCCGTTTCGACCGTAGCGCTCCAACACAAGTCCGTTTCCTCCGTTTTGCGGTACGCCACACCCCTCTCGATCAACAAGACCCCCATTTCGACCGTAGGAGGTCCGTTTCCTCCATTTTGCGGTACACCAGACCCCTCCCAATGAACAGGATCCCATTTCGAACGTGCCCGATCGAACACAAGGCCGTTTCCTCCGTTCTGCGGTACGCCAGGCCTCGTTTCCATCGGCTGTTCCGTCCAAGCCCTCTCGATGAACACGACGACGCATACTGTTCCGACCCAGCCGGTTGGCTCCCCATGAACACGATGACGACGTTGTTTCTCCGTTCCGACCCAGCCATGTACACGAGCCCTGGCCGTACGTATGCGCGAGTAGGCGTTCGAGACCCCGCCCATATGTACGTACGTGGTCGTATTTACTTTCTTGCACCCTGGCCGCTGTACGTACGTGTACATGCTACGTGTGTGCCTCTACTATGACACGTGCGCGCCTCTACATCGACTAGTTTGTACGTACACTTTCACGACCAGAATGACAACGCTACGTACGCTTCGACCAGGTGGGTCCCAACTGTCAGACACTTCCTTGCGTGCGAGGATGTAGCTGGTGGGTCCCAGCAGTCAGGGGGGCGAATCGTTCTTTTTTGTTTTTTCCCGGACGCACTTCCTTGCGTGCGAAGATGTAGCTGGTGGGTCCCAGCAGTCAGGGGGAAACGTTTTTTTCACGTAATACGTTGCCCCGTCCGGTGTGCCCCCGCTGTCAAGTGGAGGAATAATTATTTTGCGCGTAATAAGGAGGCACTTCCTATCTGCGGCCGTGGTCCCAGCTGTCAGCCTCTCCACGTACAGTCCAAGTCCGATGGAAGCCGTTCCTTGACCACGTTGACCACGCTGCGCCGAGAGCACCAGGGCGGTGGAGAACGGTGAGGCCTTGGAAGGGGACGATGCGGAGCCGGGGAAGACGCGGCAGTGGAAGCCCACGCGGAGAGGAGTACGAGGGTTCACTGGTTCGACTATGGTGTGAGGCTGCCATGGCCGCAGGGCCTGGCCAGCGGTGGGAATAGTAGGGGGCGGTGAGGCCTCATGACAAAGACAGCCGCCACGGAGGCGGACCATGCGGCACGACTGGCGCTGCTTTGGGCAGCTGGAGCAACAAGACCAGAGGTTGAAGAAGCACTACGGCCGTTGGATGGACAGCGTACGGTCACTGGAGCTAGAATCGTTTATATTGACTAAGTTGACAAAGCACTCCGTCCCCGTCAACTTAGTAGGCCCACAAGTCAGCCTCCCACCAAGGTGGGTCCCAACCAGCAGGGGGAGTATTCATTTTTTTGTGCATAATAAGGAGGCACTTCCAGTGGGTCCGAGCTGACAGCGGGGGGAACGTTTTTTTCACGCAATATGGTGGCTCGTCCGATGGGTCCCAGCAGTCCGGGGGCAAGCATTTTTTTTGCGAAATACGGTGGCCCGTCCGGTGAGTCCTTGCTGTCAGGTGGAGGAATCATTATTTTCCGCGTAATTAGGAGGCGCCTTCCTTGCTGCCGTCATGGACCCAGCTGTCATCCTCTCCACGTACAGTCCACGTCCGATGGAAGCCATTCCTTGACCACGTTGACCACACCGCGCCGAGAGCACCAGGGCGGTGGACGACGGCGAGGCCTAGGAAGGGGACGATGCGGAGCCGGGGAAGACACGGCAGTGTAAGCCCACGCGGAGAGGACTACAAGGGTTCACTGGTTCGGCTGCGATGTGAGGCTGCCGTCGCCACGGAATAATAGGGGGTGTGGGTGAGTAGAGGGATGGCCTGGCCAGCGGTGGGAGTAGTAGGGGGCGGTGAGGCCTCCGCGGCATCATAGCCGGCCACGGGAGGCAGTAGCACGCGGCACGACCGGCGCTGCTTTGGGCGGCTGGAGCAAGAAGACCAGAGGTTGAAGAAGCACTACGGCCGTTGGATGGACATCGTACGGTCACTGCTGCTAAAATCGTTCATATTGACTAAGTTGACAAAGCCCTTGGTACGCGTCAACTTAGTAGGCCCACAGTCGACTTCGAAGCAGTGCGCCCGGATGTCGGGGAGGAATCGTTTTTGGGCGGGTGAAGCTAGAATATCCGAGATTGAAGAAGAAGCACGGCATCCGTTGGATGGACATCCAACGGCCACTGCTGCTAGAACCATGTGTTGACTATAATAAGTTGACAAAGCCTTGTATACGCGTCAACTTCTTTTTTTAGGGGACGCGTCAAACTAATAGCCCAACAAGTGTGTGGGAGAGAACTTACAGCCCATTTGTGATTTGTAAGAATGTACAAGCCATTTTTGAATTCTAATGGAATTTACTACAGCCAATTTACAGTTTGTTAAAAGTACATCCCATTTTCTAGCTAGGACAACAATTAATAATTTCAACCAACCGTTCAAGACAGAGTTCAATAAATTTTTCCACATTTTGATGGGATCCGAAATATTTTTATCCCAAAATTTCTAGTCAGATTAAATATAAATTTGTATTATGTAAAAATCTAACGAAACATTGCGCGCGCAACAATTAAAAATTAAGATTTTCAAAATCCATAAATAATATTTTATAAACTAATTCCGTGCTTGGTGCATTTTTTATAGTTACTTCCCAGTTTTTATAATTACATCCCATTTATTATTTTTTAAAGTCCATTTTCCTGTTAAGCCTAATGCATCCCTCCTAGGAAAGATTTAAAGCCCAGCGGGGCGGAGAATAACAAGTTGACCTTGCCTGGGTATTCCTCAAAAAAACGTATAGCTGGGCTAGCCATTTTCATCTTGAAAAAAATTAATATCTGGGATGGATATCTGTCCTGGGCTAGACTGGCCATAGCCCGCCCTGTTAATACCTTGCTCTCCTCTGAACAACAACAAAAACATCGCCAAGAAAAACTCTGCAGTGCTCATGCCTAGAAAACACAAATACTGCTCGAGTTGTTTGGTCCCAGCTGTCGGCCGCACCTTGTGCAATTCTCTCGTTTATTGACTACATAGGTTGACAATGGTATGGGACCGTGATGTCAGGAAACCAGGAGGAAGCAAAAAAAATAGTACATAATAAGGAGGCACTTGCGTACGTACGGCTATGGCCCTAGTGGGTCCCAACTGTCAACCAGTCAAAATAAAGTCATCTCCTGAATCCTCATGTTCATTGACCATGTTAATAATGCTCGGTGCCACGGCGAGCGCAACAACTCGAAGGACGACGGAGAGGGCCTCGCGGGCCCTATAGATGGTCTTATACAGCGCCCGCTGCTCATTCAGGAAGCAAGGATCATCGGACACCTATGAGCACCTTCGAGAGACTCAGACGGCATGAAACGGTAAGGCCGCTTGGGAGCTTTGGTTTATTTATTAACAGTATTAAGATACAAGTGTAATTTAATCGTCATCGGAAACAACACATAAAATACAAGCGTAATGAAACCGAGGGCCCGAGGTCTGTAAGTAAAATCGGCGGGTTACGCGTGTAATTTGAGAGACCGGTGTATATTGTACTAGTCAAAATCGACCAACCAAGCGCTTCGCCCGAGACCATATGCTTTTATTTACAAGTGACAGTTTTACAAGCAGTTTTGGTTGGAAAACGACGATCCAATCACGGCCTAAGATGATGAGTTGGTCGGAAGATCATATGGTTTCATGTCTAACCTACCCGACTTGTCGTATAGGCTATGAATGAAACATAAGACGATGAACTTCTTAAGCACGGAAACAATAGAAGAGGATGATCTTCCTAACAAGCAAATCACTGGCATTAGATCGACATACAAAACAATACAAAGCATTATTCTTAGGAGGCATGGTGAATAGCTCGTGATGCTGCATGCCACAACATTCCAAGCTCAACTTTGCAATCAAACACAAGGCCTGGCATTACATAGACAATATTCAGAACAAACTCTTAAAATATCTTACATAAGTCAACATTCATGTGACTATGCATCTCAGTAGAGTAAATATTTACTTCTGAACTGAATAGAGGAATAGGAAGAAACGATCGACGTTGCTCACAGCAAAGGGCGTCCCACTTAAAAATATCAAATGCATGTCTTCTGGCTAACACCAATCAGCAAAAATTGACAAGGTTTTCCAATTCCAATATAGTAAACTAATGTAAACTTTGACAAGCTTTTCCCATTCAAAATATGTAATGCCTATGATTGTGGAACGGGCAGGGTTTGTCATCAGTTTGTCATCTGATAGTCCGGTGGCTCAAGGTGACGACGACTGATTAGAGAACCATCCGATGTATTGTGCATGATGAAGTATTATTATGGAGGACACGAACCATCTGAACATTTTGTGCAGTTCCACTAAAATCAAGCTGAGCATCCCTGTGGATTTCGTATTTATATGCTGCCAGAAAACAAAGACACATCAGCACACACATGAATATTGGCCCCAGTGTCAACCCACCAATCGGTGGACCAATAAACTGAAAGTACGGTAAACAGATTACCATACCCAGATGCCCCATCATTGTTGCTTAGAGTGACATTGACAGACTTGGAGTCCTGTCCTGGCTTCTTGGTAATTGATTGGGCACTTGTTTGTCCAGTGTTCCTCCGAACCACAAGTAAAGCAGCCATCTCTGCAGACTAGTCATGTCACCAGCGTCTACTAATACTCTGTAAAGCTTCTCGATCATTCCTTGTGTAATGTAGCGCAAACAGTGACTGCTTCTTTCTGCAAAGTGGTAAGACCAACTGGACCCACTAATGCAGCAGTTTGCCTTAGACACATTGGTTCCTTTTGTGCAGTTCAACTAAAATCAAAGTCTGAATAAAACCAAGCTTTAATTTTTATATCCCTGTAAGGAACAAAAGGTATAAGGGAAACAATTACTGAGAAATAACGGTTGACGACTTGTACTCCTAGAAGAAAAACATCTACTGATCTACCTTATCTTAATGGGAAACAAAGCAGGAGAGTAGCAATTCTCAGTCAGTGTGATTCATTCATATTAACTGAGACATTATCTTACCAATGCCTTGTTTCAACATGTATAAAGAACGACAAAGCAGAAAAGTATCATTCCTAAAACAATGCGACTGATTCATTTTAATAGAGACATTATCTTAACAATACCTTGGTTAAACATGTAGAAAGAACTAGAAAGCAGGATAGTAACATTTGTAAAACACTGTAACTGATATATAATAACAGAGACATTATATGAACATACATTTCTTAAACATGTACTCGGCCGATCCCTAACGAAATGGTACTCCCTTGATCCCTAACAAGTGTTGCAGTTTTGAACTTAGATTCAGTAGTTAATTCTGAGGAAAGTAGGTATTGACCTTTCAAGACCAAGATTTGAACATCGCCTGAGGTGGATCTAAAAGAGATCTCAACACATATATGGAAATCCGGTCTCATTTTGTGCAGTTCCACCAAAATTAAGAGAAGCAAAATGTTGCAATAGCAACAAGTTGAATAGATATCCCTATTTTAACAGAGGCAAAAAAGGAATCAATTACTAGCCAATAAAGGAGGATCAAACATGCAGCCACAAAAATGGTAATCCCGCCAATCCCTAACAAGTGTTGCAGTTTTGAAATAATATTCAATAGTTAATTCTGAGAGTGGCATTGCTTAATTTTACCAGCGGTATTAGATTAACAAAAAGCATAAACAGTTCCAGGGGAGAGTGGGCGCAACAACTTATAAAGGGGGTGATGTAGAGTTTGTTGTAACGAAGCAACAAGCATAATGTCTGGGTTGGTCCCATTTTTGTTCACTACTTAATGGGAAAAGACAGCAATACAATAGCTTCAATCCAACATTTATTTAAAACAGTACCAATACAAGTAGCACAGCATCTCAAAAGACGTTGCACGATCATGTGGATGAAGGCAAGTACCAACCTGTCATGACGCACACAAGATCACGTACGAATCTGCCAACACGAATAGGAAATCCAATCTCGTTTTGTGCAGTTACTCTGAAATCAAGTAAAGTCGCCGGTGAGACATTTAAGTTTGCTATAGCAACAAGCTGAATAGATATCCCTGATCTAATAGAGTCAAAAAAGGAAACAATTACTGCTAATAAAGGAGGATGAAACATGCAGCCACAAAAAGAAGCATCTACCTTATCTTGATGGAAAACAAAGTATAGGACAGTAGCATTTCCAAAACGGTTGCATTGATTCATAATAGAGAAATTCTCTTAAAATAGTTCAGTAATTAATTCGGAGAGTGGCATTGCTTAAAATACAATAGCTTCAATTCAACATTTATTTAAAACAGTACCAATACAAGTAGCACAACATCTCAAAACACACTACACGATCATGTGGATGGGACATGGGACATGCCAGCACCATGTGCGTCCCCACATATAAATGGGTGATGCGAGTATGTAGCCAAGCAACATATCTGCGTTGGTCCCATATTTGTTCTCTTTGAAACTTTTTCCGATGTGAGGGAAGCAAATCTAGTCCTGCACAAACTACCCGACCCCCAGTTTCTTTCCCTTTTCAACAAGGAGTTGGGTTCCTTGCAGATGTGTGTACTGGGTTACCCCCTTTTTCCCTTTTCGACCAACAAAGCGGCTGGATAGCTAGTCTATACTACTTTCCCTCCCTCCTTTCCTCATTGAACCACGTCCTAGATTCATGCTCCACCCCACCGCACCCTTCTTTCCTCTTTGAACCAAGACCTAGATTCGACTACAGAATCAAAAAAGAACAGCATGCAGCTAGACCAATGACGGTTTCAAAGAAACTTATACCTTAGGATCATCGGGATGTGGCAAGGCGTGCGGCGGGAGGTCGGATCTGCCCACACTATGTACGGCAGCGAGGAAGAAGGGGTCGGTGGCCCTCCCGCATAGGCGCTGGGTGAAAGAGAAAAGTGCAACCGGCAGTGGATTACCTCCCTCGCCAAAGGCGATAGAGTGAACGTTGCACCTCCTCCCCTTCCCGGTGCGACGGGATCCGGACGCCTCCTTCTCCAGCTGTCTGTGAGGGGGGTGAGAGAGACAGAGGCCACAACGCATTCTTGTTTAGATCTGGTGAAGAGGGTGAGAGACAGTGAATATAGAAAACCATAGCAAAGGAACGCTGAGCCTCCAGCGTGTATATATATATATGTAGTGCGGCGAGAGTGTGGAGAGTGCAAACCCTAGCGAACAAGCGCTGAGGCTCCAGATTTATATATATATCTTGTAGCACGGACTGAGCTCCGGTGCCTTTACTCGCACTGCTTTTGGCTGTATGTGGTGGGCCAGCCACATTTGGGCCCCCTGTCATAAACCCAAAGCAGGTGCACTAAAATCAATGAAGCTGCGTCCATATAGTACTCGTGTATACGACTAATGTATAGTGGAGTGGTTTTCTTATTCTCTCCATAACAATCGTTTTAAATTGTGTAAGTATGAAACGAAACTCTTTATTTAATGTACCAGTGAAGAAAACTACTACTCCCTCTGTTCCTAAATATTTGTCTTTCTCGAGATTTCAACAAATGACTACATACGGAGCAAAATGAGTGAATCTACACTGTGGAAAATGTCTATATACATCCGTTTATGGTAGTCCATTGCAAACCACTTGAAAGACAAATATTTAGGAACGGAGGGAGTACTTCCGATGAACTAATGATCCACGTGTCCTGGTCGCACTTCCTGTCCTTCACGTGCGGTACACTACCCTCCCTTAAGAGAACAACCACACGTGCGCCAAATTATCGGAAACATGTGAGAGTGTGTACAAATAAAGAATTTTAATTTCAATTATCATAAAGGTTTGAGAGTATGTACAGTTTGCCCTCTCTAATAATTATGGTTTGTTGTGTTCGGCCTAAACTTGGTCAAACTTTACAAAGTTTGACTTCAGTAAAATCTAATATGCGGAGTAAATAAAAATGGAGGGCTACTACGTCCATCCGGGTTTTTAGTCCACACCATTTTTTAATCAAAGTTAATAGTTGGACAAATAAAATTACAGGGGAGCTAGAGACAAAGTTGTGAGAAGGCTTGGAAATCAATGCAAAACTTATGGTCTCAGTACCAACGTCGATCCTTCTTCGAGGAAACATTTGGTTCATAGCCAATTATGTGATAAAATTGCACCAACGTGAAAGACGACTGCGTCTCCAACGCAACCAAGGTGAACTGACAAAGGATATCATCTTTGTGGGTAACAAGCAAAGAGCACAGATGGAAGACAACTTGTTTTTCATTGAAAACCGATCAGCTTCACCAGCCGACGCAACCATGAGGCGCAACCATGAGCATAGATAGGTTATCATGGTGATGCATCATCCATTTGGCATCAAGTTTGGGTGAGGCACCTATGAAGTTCAACAAATCCTCATTGTGTTATGTTTCTTCTCAGCAGTCAAGCTTGAGGAAGGAAGAACCACAATGCAGAGAACAGTGAGGTGGAACAACAATGGCCATCCAATTTTGTGCAGTTCCACTAAAATTGAGGAAGACATGCTCGGGTATGGAGATATGCATTGCTGTTTCCAAAAATATAAAAAGGGATATAGTGTTGTTACTTTGTTTTACAAGATTAACAACAACATCTCAATTGTCAATAAGAATTATGAAAAGTACACCAACAAACAGAAGCATCATGATTATCTTGATGGGAACTAAACCAGGATACCCGAGAAAAAAAAGCATTTCTTGATTTAAGCAGTGATAGTATTAGATTAGCAGTAGCAATAGGAGCATATGGACAATGACCGCACAACCACCATGTACTTTTTGTTGAAACAAAATGTATACCTCCACCGAGGCATAAATTAGGACAACTTTTCGAGTGGCATTTCCTCAATAATAGTAGGTGATGTTGGACCAGCCGACGAACGCTAGCTACTATACATGGGGAGCTGGGGAGTAGTCGCATAGAAGAAAACCCGCATGCAGCAACCTGGGGAGCTGGACCAGTACAAGAAGTTATACCTCAGGTGGGCGAGATGTCGCTTAGGCGGGCAGGCAGGATCTGCCCACACGACGGCAGCGAACAAGGGCGTGGAGGACCTTCGTCTGCGCCAGCTCCGGCTCCGAGAGGACGGTGCGCATCAGCTTCCTCCATCGCCGACGGCGACAACGTCAACGCTACACCTCCTCACCTACCGCAGCGGACAGGATTCGGCCGGATCTGTGACCACCGGTGAGGAGAGAGATAGTGTGGACACTGTAATCTTGTTTTGATATGGAGAGGGTGAGAGAGCGAGATGCCAGAAACTCTATCAAACAAGTGGCTATAATGGAGTAATACAATCTCTCCATAGCAGTGGTTTTAAATAGAATACGCGCGTTCTCGGAAAAAAGAAATGAAAACCGGCGGACAATTTTTTAACGTACCAAGAAAGAAAACTCGATCAAAAACACGCCCCCGCTTCCAGGTCGCGAGAGTCGTCGCGCACACACACATAGACATAGACATGCATATCCGTGTTTACGTAAAATACCATCTCCATCTCCATCTCCAAACATATTTGTCCAGCTAGCACATTATTTACATATGCGGCAATATTAACGTACAACATCTCTTGTTTGCGGGCGTCTAGACCGCTGCCACGGCCGCTCCTGACCAACCCGAATCCTCTTCATCAACCGCGCGTGCTTCTAGCCCGAAACGGTCAGTGCCGCATTCATGCCCGGCCAGAGCAGACGCGACCTCTCACTGGTGTCGGCATTGAAGCGGCGCGCCGGTCGAGAGCGTCGCCGTGCCGCTTCTGGTGCACGCGGCGCTCCAGCGTTCAAAGGTCATAATAGCGGCCACAACATGCATGTAAAAAGTTCTTGGGAGTCCGTGCTATAGCTAGCTGTCCTCCCCAACTCGTCAATCTCTTCCAGTAGTACTAGTACTCCATGGCGCGATCCATCGACAAGCAGGCGGAAAGTTATCGTATACTCGGTTTGTGGTGAGACACGAACGCAACAGACGTGATTTAAATGTTGGTTTTGCTCGATGGCGCGATCCAACGAAACGAAACATTGGTTTCTCTCCGTTTCCATTTTTTCTCCGGAAAAACAGAAACTTTCCACTCCATTTTCATTCCTACTCCAAGGTTGCCCCGTTACAACATTCCATCAAATACAAAGGAGAACTAACACACATGCTAATGCATCTTAATGATTCACAGATCATAGCCAATATTTACTTCACAACTAAAGACAAAAGTTGTGAGAGCGTGTACAAAAGAAAAACTACTGATGGGGTCACTACGACTTAAACCCTAAACCCTAAACAGGATTTAATTTCCAGGCCAAGTAGAACCTGTCGAAAGAAAGACGGCTGGCACCCTCGGATCATATGATGCTTTTGTGCAGTTCCACTAAAGTCGAGCTGAGCATCCCTGATGGCAAAGATGTTGAAGAAGTGTGATTAGAATAATAGTACCGACACTAGTTCATGAGACATAAACTCATCACAAGTAGAATCTGGTAGAAGTAGAAAAAGATCGACATGGAGATGGAGCTACGTGGGGAGCTGCGGCAGTGGAGCAAGCCGGCTCCAAAAGGAAGATGGACTACCTGGGACGTCGGGCTGTAGCTAGAAGGGCGGTTGGGACGCAGCATCAGCCCATACCGCGGTGACCCCCAGCGACTATGGATGTTCTCCCTCTCCGATGTCGATCGCGTCTACGCAGAACATTGTTCCCTTCCCCCAGCTATGGGATCAGGCCGGATATGTGACCAGCGGTGTAGCCACCGTCGTTCTATGCTTGTGAAGAGAGCAACCCAAGCAAGCAGGCTTGTAGCTTAGGCTCCTGCTAGTGTATATATAGTGGTTTTCTTTTTCTCTCCATATCGACCATTTTATATTGCGTATGTGTCATTGAAGAGTGAAATGATTTTTGCTTCTTCCGACTAACTTACTGTGTGATTTGACTGCTCCTTTAGTGGCCCCTACACGTACTCCCCCTACGTGTATGCAAAAGTCACACGTACACATGGGCGCTAAAAGCAGCGAGGCCCTAATGCATGCATGTCCGAGCACACGACGGGACACACACGGCCACGCTCAAAAGTGCTCAACCTACACGTGCATGCACACACATACTCAGCCAGGGTGAGGTAGTGGCCGTATAAACACCGGAAAATGTATATATTGAGTGCAATGAGCGTATTATGAAGTCCACTGACCATATTTTTACAAATATACAGTGACTGACAGTGTATTTATCTCGTTTGAAATTAAGCCATATTAACCAGAGAGGAGGCAGTATGGACTTGTATTACTTTGCTGTGTCCCGTTAACTTGCTGAACGAGGAGAAGCTTGCGCGCGGTGGCTCGCAGGACAAGGAGAAACTTTTGACTAATGCAAGCTGTCCTTCACTCAGGCGGTGGACATGCAATAGTTAATTTGGTGTCAGATTGCCAGAAGCATACACTATACTAGTACTATTATTGTTGCACTTCCCGAAGAGGCGAACAGCCAAGCGCAAAGTTTACTAGTAGTACTACTATAGTCTATAGAGGTACTATACTAGTACTACGAACCGGATGGAGGAGCATCTGCACTCTTATTATATTTTTAAAATGTGATAAAGCAATCCTCAACACATTTGGTTCTCTTCGAGGGTTCTCGCATGTGATAATGGAAGTTGATTTCATGGAACACTCGCCACAATTCTCGCTTAATTCTGGCTCATATCTTGTTACAAATAGGAGCGCTCGGTAATATTTCCTCTCTTTTTTGTTATTCAGCATGTAAACAGGTCAGCAAATCTTGCGGCGCATCTTTGTGCGAACCATGCTTGCTGCACTTTGAATGTGGCCGAGAGCTAGCTTGATGAAACACCTCGCTTCCTACTTCTTTTTTGCGGGGTACCTCGCTTCCTAGTGACCAGTGTCTTGGCTGATCGAACTAAGAATGCTTATATATGAATAAAGCTCTCTCATTTACCCACAAAAAAGATTAAGCCATATTAACCGGAAAGGGAGGAGTATGGACTAGCACTACTTGTTGGTGTGTCCTGTCATCTCGCAGAACAAGGAGAAGCTTGCAGGACAAGGTGAAGCTTGCTTACGCCTTTTGACTAATGCAACGTACGCTCGCCCAGGCGGTGGACATGCATCAGTTCATTCGGTGTCAGTTTGCCAGAGGCATACACTGTAGTACTGAACATGCGGAGTACCATCATTGTTTGACTTCATGAAGCGGCGAAGAGCCAAGCGCAAGGTTTAGTAGTACGAGTAGTACTACTACTAGAACCGCATGGTGGAGCCTCTATACTCTTATTTTTCTTAATCTTTGATAAAGTACACATTTATTCCGGAGAAGGGCGGAAAACGGCAGCCCAACATGTAATGATGATATCGATCAACCATGCTCGAATATATCTTGGCCTCCGTGCGACCCATCTGTGTGTTCTCGCTCCTCGTCTCTCTCAAGGAGCGGCGGGTTGGCCATTTTGCGATCAATTGAGATCGGTTTGCTCACCTCCGGTCCCACATGTCGATGATATGCCAAGAGGAGGTGCGTTGACCGGTAGCCATCTGGCGTACTTGGTTTTGCACCTTCATACTACTCCTCCCTCTGTCACAGTTTCTGAGTGCGCTTCATTATGATGCATTTCTCTCAATGCATTTCCACCACCGAGAGACTTTAGGCGCGTTTGGTTTAATGCTCAATTAATTAGGGCGTGGTAACCGCAATTTTCTCTCGATGTAGTACTACGGAGTGGAGTAAGTGCATGCATGTGTGTACGCATTATTTCCTCTAGTAATAGACGCTGTGCTATAACTACCAATGCTATTTTCAGGCCGATCGCTAGTCGCCTTGGTGCCAGAGATTTTCTCTTTTCTTGAAGCGCTCTATAAGCGAGTGACGGATGGAGTAGTATGGCGGATTCAAAGAAGAGCGTATTGATGGTTGTTTCTTCCGAGCAACTTATAGTGGGAAAGGTGGGGCTTATGATTTGTTGCTCATTACTCACTATTAATGCGGGTATAGCGACGGTCTGAGTCTCCCATGCGGCTGTGCACTACCCCTCGGTTCTTAAATATACTCGGAGTATTTGTCTTTCTAGAGATTTCAACAGTGACTACTCAAATATTTGTATTTTAGAGATTCAAATGGACTACTACATACGGATGTATATAGACATATTTTAGAGTGTCGATTCACTCATTTTGCTCGTATGTAGTCACTTGTTGAAATCTCTAGAAAGACAAATATTTAGAAACGGAGGAGTACACATCTGAAGCAAAATGAGTGAATCTACACTCTAAAATATGCCCATTTGAAATTTGTAAAAGACAAATATTTAGGAGCGAAGGAGTATAATTTTGTGCATGGCACATGGACCGGATGCGAAGAGGCTTACGGCAATGCTATCAAGCTTCGACATTTGTTTACATAATTTACGTACTATACAAATAATTTTCCAGCGACATGAAATTGTACAATGGTGTGAGCTTTCAGCTTTTGTTTGGTGTGTCTTGCCATCGATGCTCTTTTGGAAACAATAAAAAACTAACTTCCTTGCTAATCAGAGCTAATATTTACATCACAACTGAAGACAAAGTTGTGAGAAGGTGCTAAATTAAAATTGATCCATGCTTTCATTGGCAGCAACGTCCCCCCGGCTCTATCTAAATCAACAAGGCATGTTGGGAAAAAGTAGCTGTCTGGAGCATGCAACATTCCGATCATTTTGTGTTGTTCCACTAAAATAGAGCTGAGCGTCCCTGTTCCAAAGATATTAAGTGTGATTACGATAATAGAGGACTGCTGATGAAACAATAATCACACAAATAGAAGCCAGTCACCTTTGCAGTCTCTCTTAAGACTAACTAGTAGGAGAAGATTAGGCTCGGAGTTGGATGAGGAGGATAGAGCAAAACCAATCTCCCTTTGTGCAGTCGCAATGAAATGTAGAGACGTTGCCCGTGTGACATTTTGGAAGAACTGCACAAAACACTCTTAAGAAAAAAGTGATTTGTGCAGTTCACCAAAAAGAGGTAGAAAGGAAACAATTACTAGCTAATAACAGTTGATGACACATGCGACGATAAAAAAAGAAGCATATTCCTTGTCCTAAGGGAAGATAACAACACGGTTGTGTTTGTCTAAAACGGTGAGGGAGTCCTGGCTTAGGGGGTATCCGGACAGCTGGACTGTATGCATCATCCGGACTATTGAAGCGTGAAGATACAAGACTCAAGACTTCGTCCCGTGTCCGGATGTAACTTTCCTTGGTGTGGAAGGCAAGCTTGGCGATCCGGATATTATATTTCCTTCCTTGTAACCAACTCCATGTAAACGCTAGCCCTCTCCGGTGTCTATATAAGCCGGAGAGGTTGGTCCTTAGAAGGCCGATCACAATTACAATCATACCATCATAGGCTAGCTTCTAGGGTTTAGCCTCTATGATATCGTGGTAGATCTACTCTTGTACTACCCATATCTTCAATATTAATCAAGTAGGAAGTAGGGTTTTACCTCCATCGAGAGGGCCCGAACCTGGGTAAACATCTGTGTCCCTTGCTTCCTGTTACCATCAGCCTAGCCGCACAGATCGGGACCCCCTTCCCGAGATCCGCCGGTTTTGACACCGACATTGGTGCTTTCATTGAGAGTTCCTCTGTGTCGTCGCTACGGGGCACGATGGCTCCTTCAACCATCTTCAACAACACGGTCCCGGGTTAGACCTTCCTCCCCGGACACATCTTCGTGTTCGACGGCTTCGTCCCGCGGACCAATTCGCTTGGTCATCTGGAGCAGATCGATAGCTACGCCCCTGGACACCAGATCAGGATTGGAAACCTGAATTACACGGCGGATATCCGCGGAGAACGGATCGCCGACAAATTCGTGCCTATGCCAGGAGCACCAGACAGACATGACGAGCACGGTTTAGACCTGCTGTCGGACAAAGATTGGGGTATCACCCCCGCAGTAGCCTCGGACCTAAATCCGAAGCAGGCCGTGTTGCCTAAGGACGGAGGGCTGGACCCCGCCCCGCAGGTCGCACACTTATCGGCGGTGGAGCCAAACACGGGCCTTAGCTCTGTGGTGGCCTGTGACTCCAGACCCCCGGATTCGTATCCGGGTGTTGGTTCCGGTCCGCACACCCCCGAGCCAGTCGAGCCAGGTTGGGCTCCGGTAATGGAGTTCACCGCTGCGGACATCTTTCAGCACTCCCTTTGGCGACATGTTGAACTCGTTGAAAACTCTCTCTTTGACAGAAAATTCTGGGCCAAACTATGTCCGGCTCGAGTGGGAAGTAGGCGACGAAGAAATTCGTTTCCCACCCACCACCCACTTCATAGCCACGGTCTATGATTTAACCGACGTGCCTGATTTCGACTCCAAAGGCATCGACAGTATAGACGACGCAGGAGAAGATTCAGAATCTATGGGGCGCTGTACTTCTCCCTCGTCACATGACATATACATGGTGGATACGCCCAAAGAGGACAAAGGCGACAATCCGGACGATAAAAGCCCCGGACAAAAGCCAAAAGCAGCGGCGCGAGCGCCGTTCTAAGTCAACAACGGTAAAAATAGCGACAAGAGCGCCGGAGGATCGATACTACAATCAACTCCGAAGGAACAACGACCATCTGGACCCAACGATGGAGCAGGCGAACCAGGTCACCACGAACACAGTTCGAAGCGAGCGCCGAGGACAATGATCCAGACGGACGAGGTCATCAAACCGAACCGGCCACAGGAAAACAGTCCGAATAATGACGCAATCCCGGGAAAACACGTGGAATGAGATAACCTCCACAGAAAGCTTATGGCCACCGCAAGAAGTCTAAAGAAGCGAAGCAACGGCTCAAAGCGCGCATAGGAAGCGCTCAACCATAGATGGAACAAAGTGCTGAACCTTTGAAGAAAGATCTGGCGATGATCGCCATACAAAAACTATCCAAAGCGCAAGCTCTTGCTGAATTCGATGACGAAGCCGTGCCACTTGATAACCGCAACAAAGCGGCTACCGACGCTGCGCTCGATCTACGTGAGCACTTGGATAAGAAAGCTGGCACGGCCAGGTCCATTTACGGATCTAAAGGACACACCCCGGCGAGGGACTATGGTCACCAAAACGATTATGCCAATCGAATACCAGTTCAGAATCAACATCGGACACAACAACAGCCGACGGCATGCCACAACACGTCCAGATACAGAGGGGCCGCTCACCCCCTGTGCTTTACCGAAGAGGTACTGGACCATGAATTCCCATAGGGCTTTAAACCTGCGAATATAGAGGCATACGATGGAGCAGCGGACCAAAGCGTGCGGATTGAGGATTTTATCCTGCATATACATATGGCTCGTGGGGATGACCTCCACGCCATCAAATACCTTCCCCTCAAACTGAAGGGACCAGCCCGACACTGGTTGAAAAGCCTCCCCGAAAATTCAATTGGGAGTTGGGAGGAACTCGAGGATGCTTTTAGGGCCAATTTTCAAGGGACCTATGTCCGGCCTCCGGATGCTGACGATCTAAGTCACATAATCCAACAACCCGGAGAGTCCGCCCGCAAGCTTTGGAACAGATTCCTCACTAAGAAGAACCAAATTGTCGACTGTCCGGACGCTGAAGCTTTAGCGGCATTCAAACACAACATCCATGACGAGTGGCTCGCCAGACACCTCGGCCAAGAAAAGCCGAGGACAATGGCAGCATTAACAAGCCTCACGACCCGCTTTTGCGCGGGTGAAGATAGCTGGCTAGCCCGTAAAGGCACCAGCGACCCCAGCACATCCGAAATAAGGGATGGCAACGGGAAGCCACGGCGTAATAAAAACAAACGCCCAAACAAGGAAGAGAACCCGGATAACACAACGGTTAATGCCGGATTCAGGGGATCTCGACCTGATCAGCAAAAGAAGCCATTTAAAGGCAGTAAAGAGGGACCGTCTGGTCTAAATAGAGTCCTAGACAGACTATGCCTAATTCATGGCACCCCTAACCAACCTGCGAACCACACGCACAGAGAGTGCTGGGTCTTCAAGCAGGCCGGCAAATTAAATGCCGAACACAAGGGAAGGGAAACACCAAGTGAAGACGAGGATGAACCTCGCCAGCCGAACTCTGAGGGACAGAAAAAATTCCCGCCGGAGATTAAAACAGTGAACATGATCCACGCCACTCACACATCCATGAGGAGGCACGAACGCGCGCATAGAGACCCGCTCGATATAGAGCCCATCGTATTCACACCTAACCACTGGATGCCTTATCCGATCACCTTCGATCACTTGGACGACCGAACTAGTATTCGGCGCGGAGAATCAAAGGCCTTGGTGCTTGACCCTATAATCGACAGATACCGTCTCACCCGTGTCCTCATGGACGGCGGCAGTAGTCTCAATTTAATATATGAGGACACTGCCCGCAGGATGGGGATAAACCCATCCAGAATTAACAAAAGCAACACCACCTTTGAACGGGTGATACCAGGCGTTGAAGCCCACAGCAGGGGCTCCGTCGTACTGGAGGTAACATCTCCAGGCAACTCCAGAAGCAAAGAGCTACCTCTTCATCATCGCACCCTTCCAAAGCGACTATCATGCATTGCTTGGAAGAACGGCCTTCGCCCGCTTCAACGCATTGCCGCACTATGGCTACCTTACACTCAACATGCCCGGTCCATGTGGCATCATCGCCGTTAGAGGAATCACAGAGCGCTCTTCATGCGCAGAGGAACTCGCGACGGCCTTAGCGGCCGGACTATAAGTGGCCTCCAAAATCAGAAAACATGATCGGTCATTAAGACCACAGACACGGTTAGACGAGTCCGGTCGCCCGGATAAAATTGAATCAGGGCACCGTATATGTAATCCCATAGTGGACACCAGGGGCTATACATATTTAATACAACCCCACACTTGGCTCAACCTTATTGGCAGGCCAACTTCTTACACTTTTACTATCCATCGCATCCTTACGTTGTACTCTCCTACGAGTTTTCCTCTTTTTACAAACAACGTTCGCGCGATACCCTTCGAGATACGGCTGCACTGCGGAGACAAAGGCGCAGCGCAGCGAGGCCCGTTCAACAGGTTTCTTTTAGATTAAGCCCTGTGTAAACCTTTTCTATTGCCTCTTGTTGTTTAACCATCCCATGGGTTCTATACCCATAGAGGATCTTGCCGTTTTGGCATTTCGCCACGACAGTTAACGCATGCGTGCACGGAAACATAGGGTTTATAATGAATGGGCATTCTTGAGCCCGTAAATGCATTATAAAGTCCGAATACCTTCGGGAGTGTTGGCGTCATGAGTTTGGCCTTATATGCATCAGCTCCGAATCATGTCTTTGGTCAAATGTTGGGTTCGCCCGGCTCCTGGGTTTGCCGCCTTACATTCCGTTAGTATCGGCTAAGGTGGCTAAAGGAGAACTCTGCGATTGTGCCTGGTTATTCGAATGAGCACCTCGAGAGAAAGCGAAACTGCGCCATGATACAGCGAGAGACTATTCAACCACTCGAAGACTTATCGGAATCTTTAGGATCCCTCGCATTAACGAAGGACCGTTTCGGTCATGTACACACGCGCCGTATTTGGATGCAAGCGAAGGTGCGAGGGCTACATAGTAGCCCCACCATTGAACTCCCATGGCTAGCGAAAGCGTTCTGACTATATAGTCCGGTTGCCTAGTTTGGCGTGCGATCACCTCCTTAATGGACCAAGGCGTTGGATCAAGTGTGATTATGCATATTTTCTCGAACACCCCCACATTATATGCGTGGGGCTGAAATAACGACTACTAACTTTGGATTAAATGTATATATATATATATATATATATATATATATATATATATATATATATATATATATATATATATATATATATATATATATATATATATGACATACAGGGGACACAATAATACTTTCGGGCAAAAAGTATAAATATAGCCTTATAACCAAAATAACATTGTTCTTACAATGATTCGATTCATCACTCGAATAAGACATTCTTCAAGCACTGTGCCTCTATTAGGCAGGCACCTTCTGTGACCTGCGCCAAGTAGTGCTTGGCCGGATATTGGCCCCCCGCCGGCTCTTGGGTCGCTATAATGGTGGCCTCCATATCCGTCCAATAGGCTTTAACGCGGGCAAGAGCCATTCGTGCACCCTCTATGCACGCCGACCTCCTCATGGCGTCGATCCGAGGCACGGCCCCAAGGAATTGCTGCACCAAGCCAAAGTAACTGTCCGACTTAGGCCCCTTCGGCCAAAGATGGTCTATCACAGCCCGCATTGCAAGCCGGACAGCTGTGAAGCTCCGCCTCTGCAGCCATCTTGTCCTTAGCGGCGTGAGCGAGTGGGAGCATTGAATTGTGACCGAAAAGCTTCTCCACTTCCTTATCACCTGATCCCGAAGAACTTGGCGGCGTCGGTGTACTCTTCGCCATATCCGCATCTGGCGTCGCGAGACTCCGGCGTCCATCGAGGAGCATACTTGGATCAAAAACCGTCTCTGACAAGTAGGAGCCCCCACCGCAATTTCTTGGCTGTTGAAGCTCCTCCCGCGCACCCCTGAGCGCGGTCCGTATTTCCTTGGTGGCATTAAGTGCCTTGTCCATCTCGGCCGAACTATCCTTATGCTCCTTTTAAGTAGCTAATACCGGTCAGCGGCATTTTTTAACGACACAGCCATTTCGGCTATCTTTTCCTCGCTTCGGTGATGAGCAGCCTGTTCGGCTCTCAATTCTTCGGCTGCCTTTAGGGCAGCTGCATTGCTAACCCGAGCTTGTTCCTTGGTCTGGGCAAGTTCTGCCCTCAGGGCCTCCACGGCAGCAGCACCATCTGCAGTCCGAACATATTACATTAATATCATGCCGCCTCCTATTTCCCTATGCAAAGGAAGGCAGAGCGCATACCTTGTGATTCGTCCAACCGCTCGTTCACCAGCGTAATATCGGCTTCAATTGATCCAATCTGCCTGGTTAGCTCGGCGACTTCAACGGACTAATAAGCGGCCGGACCCGCAGGTACCTACAGGTATTTACAGTGTAATCATTGATTTATGATCCCCCGTTTGCCGCCTAGGGCGGGCAACCAGATTCTCAGGGGCTACTATCTATAGGGAGCACACCTAATGTGTGCCTCACAGCCAAAAACAGTGTATTCTTTACTACATACCTCAAAGCCTCTGAGCAGACTTGTAAATGCTTCATTCAAACCGCTTGTAGCGGATGAAATCTTCTCGAGCACCGCACCCATTAATGAGCGGTGCTCCTCCGAGAGCGCAGCTCGCTCCAGTAGGCCCGTCAGTACGTCCAGCCGGACATCGAACTATGTCGGACCCTTCCCATCGCCCCTCGTGGGAGCCAAACGCTCCGGGCTCAGGGAGGCTGACACACTAGCTTCCAGCTTCGGTACACCTCGGTGTCGCCCGCTTCATGAGCCGGAGAGGTGGGTGGGGTCTCACTCTCCATCATCTCCGGAGGAAGATCCCCTGAAGACGAACTCTATTGAGAAGGGCTGTGTAGCGACCGGACCTCAAGCAGTCGATCTCGTGCTCGGTGTCATCCCTGGATCGATGTCTGACACCACCACAGTGACTTGAAGGATTTATAACGAGTAGCAATCACACACTTATTTCATTGAATGTCTCAAGAGAACTTAACAAAATAAATATGGCTTAACGCCATCTAAAAGCGATAACAGCGGAAGGCTTGGAAGATAAGCGAGTCCATCAACTCCAACGGCATCCGAGTATAGAACCACGACCTAAGCACCTTACAAATAAATCGAAAAGTCGCAACATGAAGCGTTGCAGCCGAAAACTGGTCGACACATGGAATATGCGGCAATGTAACACATAGAGAAATAATAATGGAAATAACTATACTACATGCATATCTGGTGGTGGAAAGCTCTATGGTTCTGAGTTTTGCGTAAAGCCAAATTTTCCCTACTGCAAAGGAATAAATTTATTTAACTATCATGGTGGTTTTTAAACATTGAGAATGGTTGAAAGCATCCTCAATCCCAATTAAAGTAATCATCATTAAAACCCAACAAAATTAATTAAAGTAACATGATGAGATTCACATGATATCCAAGTACTAGATACTCAAGATGTCCATAACCGGGGACATGGCTAACCATGATTAGTTTATACACTCTGCAGAGGTTTGTGCACTTTTCCCCACAAGACTCGATCTCCTCCATTTGATTTCTCGCACTACATGGTGTTTGAGAAACGGATGACCGAGACATAGTCTTTCAGAAGCGCTAGCACCTTGCGATGTGATAGACCGTACCAACCTATAACCCCTACATCAGCTAGTCTACCCTTGTAAGAGCTTCATACGACTTAGTCAACTATGCTAGAGCCCATAGTAGCATGTGGCTGCACACGGAAGTTTCTAGCATGAATAATCTCATGATCCTTTGAGCACAGGTGGCGGTCCAGAAGAAAAATAGGAAAATCACGGAAACCGGTACCTCAATCCACCCAGATATGTGTTTAAGTTGCCACCTTAAATAAACCATTAATTTAACAATCTCACATCATCATGGATACACTCACCCAATCCACGTCTACTAGTATAGCATGGCATAATAAGCAAGCGTGAAGTAACTCCCAAAGGTTTGATAATAAGCAGAAATAGGTACTACCTCATCTACTTCCCATCCCACAATTTAATTAGATCCTAATCATGCAATGTTTGAGGAATGATCTAATGCAATAAAACTGGGTAGTAGAGAAGGTATGATCAAAGTGTTACTTGCCTTGCTGATGATCCGCGAAACCTAGAGACTCGAAGTAACAGGCGACGCACTCCGGGTATTCTATGGCAGACAAACAAACAAGCATACAATAAGTACTCATCTAATGCATAGGTAAAACTCAAACAAAAGATCTAACCAGAAAATTCAACTTAAGAACTACAGTTTGCAAAAAGAATCAAATCAAACGAAGCAATGTGAGTCAAACAGCGAAAGAAAACAGCTCCGTTTTACTAATCTGGATCTAAGTCAAATTTTACGGAAGCAAAAACTTGTTTAACTTGGTTATTCGGAAAGAGGGTTTGAGGCGAAACTCCGGTGCTTGAATCGCTGATTCCGATAAGCAGCGAAAAGTTATACTAAAGCGAAAATCGGATCGAAATCGCGATCGGAAAAATCGCGAATTAAATCCGAGAAAAAGAAAAAGCGACGAGCAGGTTAGCGAGCGAGCGTTCGTTAACTAAACTAATCGATGAACACGTTCGTTAAAAGGCGAGCAGTGAGCGCTTCGCTATTTAACCGAACCAAAAAACAAAAACCGATCTAATAAAAAGCGGAAACTAAAAAACCGCGAAAACTAAAAACAGATCGGTTTTATAAAAAAAAAACGGCGGATTACAGTGGCGAACCTCGGGCGGTCGATCGACGGCTGACTCGGGCTGAGGGCGCGGCTAGGGTTAGGGGTTAGGGTTTAGCAGGCGGCGTCAGGTTGGCGGTGGCCAGTGAGTGAAATGGGAGGTGGGGTAATTTGGTGGTGAGGCGCTCGGCGGCTGACTATTTAAAGGCTGCCCAGGCGGAGTTCGCTTCAGAATGCAACCTGTAGGTCGGTTCGCTTTTTTTAAAAAATAAATAATTTCGCGCAGAAAATCAAACGAAAGAAATACTAAACTGACTCCAAAAATCCCAAAATAAATTTTTCCCGGCTTCTAAAATCAAGCCGGTCTAGATGAACATTTATTTGGGGCCTAAATGCAATTTTGATAAACGAACATTTTTCCTAAATTCAAATAAAATGGTGAAAAACTCCAAAATAAAATCTTATTTGATTTTATTATTAAATCCTCATTATTTCTCTATTTTGGGAAAGTCATTTTATTCCCTCTCTCATATTTTTGTAATAGAAATAATTGAAGATAAAATAATTAAAATCAAATGATCCTATTTTCAAAATTTGAGAAAACTCAAATATGAAAATAACGAAATCCCCAACTCTCTCCGTGGGTCCTTGAATTGTGTAGAATTTCTAGGATCTAGCCAACAATGCAACCAAAAATATGATATGCAATGATGATCTATGTATAACATTCCAAATTGAAAATTTGGGATGTTATAGGCTGCTAGCCGGACTATGAAAGACGAATCCTGATTATTGATCTAGGAGGAACGCAGTACCTTCGAATCAAAAATTAACTTACACCTCGGTGGAGGGCTGGCCCGTTGGTGGGCACGACGCGGTGAGGGTGCCCGTCAGGCGAGCCCCTGGTGTTATCTTTTTCCTGGTTTGGGCATCTTAGTCTCCGAGTCTTGGAGGCAGCCCTCTTCTTCCAGCGGGAGGAGGCCTTAGCCTCCCTTCGACTATCCTCCTTAGGGAGGCAACAATTCCCAGTCTGGATCGTGCAGTGTGAAGTTCAGTTTCTTCGTTCTTCCCCTTGTCTTTCCCTGAGGGCATTCTGCTGAGTACCCGGTCAAGCATCTTGGCCATGGTGGGACTAGGCGAGCCTTCAGGAAGTGGCCCCGGACACCTGATTCTCTCCGCCTTGCTGAGCCATTCCTGGCCACGGATGATTTTCAGAATAAACAATTAAAGCAAATACAAAATAAGGTGTCCCGTATCAAGTTTACTTACTTGGGTATCTAGGCGATTGCAGCTTAGGCCCGCATCCTCGGTGGTGTCCGGACATTTTACTTTCGGTCCGAAGAATAACTTGAACATCCCTTCGAGCTTCAGACCGAAGAAGTGCTTGACAGTGCGCGGACCCTCTGGATTGAATTCCCATATCCGGAGAGGCCGACGTTGGTACGGCAACATCCGTCGGATTAACATCACTTGCATTATGCTGACAAGGTTAATGTCCCTCTCAAGAAGCTCTCGGATGCGGTTACTGCGATCTTGGAACATCACCGGTGGGCCCCAATCCGTCCTACGTCGGTCCAAGATGCTAGTTGTGACAGAGGTACCGAGCGGAACTCGGGGGCGGCCACCCACTTTGTGCCTCTGGGAGCCGTGACATAAAACCACCTCCGTTGCCATACATCGTATACTTCTGGGAAAGAACCCTCTGGCCATGGGGCATCAGCGTTCCTGCTTTTCACTGCACCTCCGCACTCCGCGTGTCGCCCCTCGATCATCTTCGGCTTCACATTGAAGGTCTTGAGCCATAAGCCGAAGTGTGGGGTGACATGGAGGAGGGCCTCGCACCCTATAATGAACGACGAGATATGGAGGATAGCGTCCGGAGCTAGATCATGAAAATCCAACCCGTAATAGAACATGAGCCCCCTCACAAAAGGATCGAGGGCGAGGACCAAGCCACGGAGGAAGTGAGGAACGAACACGACGCACTCATTGGGCTCCGGCGTAGGGATGACCTGCCTGGAGGCGGGAAGGCTGTCTTTGGATGTCGGCGGTCGGATATCAGACATCCCTAAGCCGCAATGTCCTCCTTTTGAATCGAGGAGGCCACCCACCAGCCTTGAGGGTTGGATCCAGACATATTGGAGGATCCGAGGTGTTGGAGCTTAGATCTCGGGTGTTAGAACTCGAGGTGCGAGAAGGCGCGAGCGAGGTGGAAAAGAGGCATAGGCCTCGGCCCCTTTTATAAAGGGGGTGAATATCAAGAGTCCTTAGGGGGGCCGCTTGAGGTTTACCTGACGGCACACGTAGCCACACCAACGGCCGTCGTAGGGCTACACACGCCCTCATTAATGGAAGATCCCGTAATAAGAGGAACATGATCTCTGCCTCGACGGGATGTGCCAATAAAACCGCCTCGCAGCGCGAGTCGAGGTGGGGTGAGAAGCACCGGTTCGCGTTGAACAGGGCCACGATGCGAAGGCACGGCGTATGAAGATCGCCAGTGGATCAGATTTATGCTATGTTCCCTACAACGGTACGTAAGAATCCCCTCGTGGATCCGGACACGATCTAAATGTTCAATAATTACTTTGGATTATTCGGAGGAGGAACCCGCCCTGTAATGCCGAAGACAAGACTGCACGCCGGACTCATCGTCATTGAAGCCTGGTTCGAGGAGACTCTTGAGGAGTCTGGATTAGGGGTATCCGGACAGCTGGACTGTATGCATCGTCCGGAATATTGAAGCGTGAAGTTACAAGACTCAAGACTTCGTCCCGTGTCCGGATGGAACTTTCCTTGGCGTGGAAGGCAAGCTTGGCGATCCGGATATTATATTTCCTTCCTTGTAACCGACTCCATGTAAACCCTAGCCCTCTTCGGTGTCTATATAAGCCGGAGAGGTTGGTCCTTAGAAGGCCGATCACAATTGATCATACCATCGTAGGCTAGCTTCGAGGTTTAGCCTCTACGATCTCGTGGTAGATCTACTCTTAGAGGGGGAGAAACATCATAAGATCCAACTACAATAGCAAAGCTCGGGATACATCAAGATCATGCTATAGAGGGAGCACGAGAGAGAACACGAGAGAGAGATCAAACACATAGCTACTGGTACATACCCTCAGCCCCGAGGGTGAACTACTCCCTCCTTGTCATGGAGGCGGGGATGATGAAGATGGCCACGGTGAGGGTTCCCCCCTCTAGCGGTGGTCTTGGGAGCAGGGTCCCGATTGGTTTTGGTGGCTCTGGAGGTTTTGCGGTGGCGGAACTCGATCTATCTTCTGTGCGGAAGTTTTACGATACATAGGTATATATGGAGTGCGAAGTGCGTCGGTGGAGCTACGGGGGCCCCACGAGGCAGGCGCGCCCCCACCCTCGTGAGCACCTCCGTATCTCTGACGTGCACTCAAGTCCATCGGTGGCTTTCCTTCCAAAATAACTTCTCGAGTTGATTTAGATTCTGTTTTGATTCCATTTGATATTCCTTTTCTTGAAACTTGAAATATGCATAAACAACAAATCATCTTTGGGCCTCCGGTTAATAGGTTAGTCCCAAAAATAATAATAAAATTGGATAATAAAGCCCAATATTGCCCAAAACAGTAGGTAATATAGCATGGAGCAATAAAAAATTATAGATACGTTGGAGACGTATCACTAAGGTATTTTCCAAGATTGATTTGCAATCAGGATACCATCAGTTGAAGATTCGAGAGCAGGATATACCTAAGACGGCTTTTACCAACGGGTACGGGCTGTATGAGTATACCGTTATGTCATTTGGTCTGACTAACGCACCTGCCTATTTCATGAACATGATGAACAAGGTGTTTATGGAGTTTTTGGATAAGTTCGTCGTGGTGTTCATTGATGATATTTTGGTTTATTCAAAGAATGAAGAAGAGCATAAGGAGCATTTGCGTTTAGTACTTGAGAAGCTAAGAGAACATCAGTTATATGGCAAGTTCAGCAAATGTGAGTTTTGGTGGAAGGAAGTTGGATTCCTCAGACACGTTATATCCAGAGAAGGTATAGCAGTGGATCCCACCAAAGTTGTCAATGTGACCAACTGGGAGGCACCAACGAAAGTTGGTGAGATTCGGAGTTTCCTTGGACTGGCAGGATACTACCGGATATTCATTGAGAATTTCTCGAAGATTGCGAAGCCCATGACGGAGTTGTTAAAGAAGGATACCAAGTTCAAATGGACTGAGGAATGTCAGGCTAGTTTCCAAGAGTTGAAGAAACGTTTGGTTACATCACCGATCTTGATTCGCCGGATCGGTAGCGAGGATTATGAGGCATATTACAGCGCTTCACGTCGAGGACTTGGGGCGGTGCTTATGCAGGAGGAAGAGTTGTTTCGTATGCTTCACGACAAGCTGAAACCTCATGAGTTGAATTATGCCACCCATGATTTGGAGTTAGCAGTAGTAGTGCACGAGTTGAAGACTTGGAGACATTTTCTCATTGGAAACCATTGTGAGGTGTACTGCGATCACAAGAGTTTGAAATACATCTTCACCTGAAGGAGTTGAATCTCAGGCAAAGGAGATGGTTGGAGCTCATCAAGGATTATGATATGAGACTGCATTATCACCCCGGAAAGGCTAACGTAGTAGCAGATGCGTTGAGCTGCAAGAGCCATGTCAACACACTAATGACCGGAGGATTTCCAAAGGAGTTAGCCGAGGAATTTCGGGAGCTATGTTTGGAGATGGTTCCGAGAGGCTATGTAGCAGCATTAGAGTTACAGTCTACTTTGATGGATAAGATCAGGGAAGCTCAGAAGACTGATAAGGAGATAGCCTCTATTAAAGAGAAAATGAGCAGGGGAAAAGCTAAAGGATTTCATGAGAATGAGCACAATACCCTATGGTTTGAGGACCGCGTTTATGTGCCTAGTGATCCGGAGATCGGGAAGTTGATTTTGCAAGAGGCCCATGATTCGCCGTACTCGATTCACCCAGGAAATACCAAGATGTATCTGGATTTGAAGGACACTTTCTGGTGGACCGGAATGAAGAAGGATATTGCGGAGTATGTAGCAGTTTGTGATGTATGTCAGAGAGTGAAGGCAGAACATCAGCAGCCAGCAGGTTTGTTACAGCCATTGCCGATACCCGAATGGAAGTGGGAAAAATTAGGCATGGACTATATCACTGGATTGCCCAGGACCCGTTCAGGCTATGACTCGATTTGGGTTATAGTCGATCGTTTGACGAAGTTAGCTCATTTCATCCAAGTAAAGACCACTTACAACAGTGCTTAGTTGGCTAAGATATATATGACTAGGATCGTATGTCTGCATGGAGTTCCGAGGAGTATCGTATCAGATAGAGGAACCCAGTTTACTTAAAAGTTCTGGAACCCATGTTTTTCGCTATTTTATTTGAATTTAGGAAAAAATGCGCGTTTTTCAAAATTGCATTTAGGCCCCAAATAAATGTTCATCTTGTCCGGCTTGATTTTAGAAGCCGGGGAAATTTTATTTCTGCATTTTTGGAGTCCGTTTAGTATTTCTTTCGTTAGTTTTTCTGCGCAAAAGTATATTAAAAAAAACGAAACCGACCTACGGGCCGTCTTAGGCCCGGACTCCTCCGGGGGGGGCTTTATATAGCGCCCCGAGCCGACCCCCGCCCCCAGCCTAAGCCGCCGCGCCGCCAGCCAACCGCGCCCGTGCGCCGCCCCAAATCCTAACCCTAGCCGCCCCAAGCCGCCGCGCGCTTCCGCCCGCCGGAGCCGCCTGATATGTCTAGAACGTATCTATAATTTTTGATTTCTCCATGCTATATTATCTACTGTTTTAGGCAATATTGGGCTTTATTATCCACTTTTATATTATTTTTGGGACTAACCTATTAACCGGAGGCCCAGCCAAGATTTGCTGTTTTATGCCTATTTCGGTGTTTGAAGAAAAGGAATATCAGACGGAGTCAAAACGGAACGAAATCAACTGGAGAAGTTATTTTTGGAAGGAAAGCCACCGGATAGACTTGGACTCTATGCCAGAAGATACGAGAGCTGGCCACGAGGGCGGGGGCGCGCCCACCCCCCTAGGGCGCACCCCCTGCCTCATGGGGCCCCCGCAGCTCCACCGATGTACCCCCTGCACCCATATATACCTACGTACCATAAAACTTCCAGAACAGAGAATAGATCGGGAGTTTCGCTGCCGCAAGCCTCTGTAGCCACCAAAAGTCAATCAGGACCTGTTAGGCACCTGTGGGAGGGATCCTCACCGGTGGCCGACTTCATCATCCGGCGCTCTCCATGACGAGGAGGGAGTAGTTCACCCTCGGGCTGAGGGTATGTACCAGTAGCTATGTGTTTGATCTCTCTCTCTCTCTCTCTCTCTCTCTCTCTCTCTCTCTCTCTCTCTAGTGTTCTTGATATGGCACGATCTTGATGTATCGCGAGCTTTGCTATTATAGTTGGATCTTATGTTTCTTCTCCCCCTCTACTCTCTTGTAATGAATTGAGTTTTCCCCTTGAAGTAATCTTATCGGATTGAGTCTTTAAAGATTTGAGAACACTTGATGTATGTCTTGTCATGCGTATCTGTGGTGACAATGGGATATCACGTGCCACTTGATGTATGTTTTGGTGACCAACTTGCGGGGTCCGCCCATGAGCCTATGCATAGGGGTTGGCACACGTTCTTGACTCTCCGGTAGAAACTCTGGGGCACTCTTTGAAGTACTTCTATTTTGGTTGGATGAGTCTGAGATTGTGTGATGCATATCGTATAATCATGCCCACGGATACTTGAGGTGACAATGGAGTATCTAGGTGACATTAGCGTTTTGGTTGATTTGTATCTTAAGATGTTATTCTAGTACGAACTCTAGGGCTGTTTGTGACACTTATAGGAATAGCCCAATGGATTGATTGGAAAGAATAACTTTGAGGTGGTTTCGTACCCTACCATAATCTGTACGTTTGTTCTCCGCTATTAGTGGTTTTGGAGTAACTCTTTGTTGCATGTTGAGGGATTATTATATGATCTATCTATGTTATTATTGTTGAGAGAACTTGCACTAGTGAAAGTATGAACCCTAGGTCTTGTTTCCTATCATTGCAATACCGTTTACGCTCACGTTTATCACTTGTTACCTTGCTGTTTTTTTATTTCAGATTACAAAAACCTATATCTACCATCCATATTGCACTCGTATCACCATCTCTTCACCGAACTAGTGCACCTATACAATTTACCATTGTATTGGGTGTGTTGGGGACACAAGAGACTCTTTGTTATTTGGTTGCAGGGTTGCTTGAGAGAGACCATCTTCAACCTACGCCTCCCACGGATTGATAAACCTTAGGTCATCCACTTGAGGGAAATTTGCTACTGTCCTACAAACCTGTGCACTTGCAGGCCCGACAACGTCTACAAGAAGAAGGTTGCGTAGTAGACATCAAGCTCTTTTCTAGCGCCGTTGCCGGGGAGGCTAGGTAAATGAAGGTATATCTTTAGATCTTGCAATCGAATCTTTTAGTTTCTTGTTTTATCACTAGTTTAGTTTATAAAAGAAAACTACAAAAAAATGGAATTGAGTTTGTCTCATACGCTTCATCTTTTTAATATCTTTCGTGAGAATGATAAAGGAAAATTGTGCTCAAGTGCTAGAAGAAGAATTACATAGAATGCTTGGCATGAAATATGTGAATGAAGAGTATGATTGCAATGTTGTTAGTATGAATTCCTTGAATATCCATGATGCAAATGATATGCAAATCCACAAGCTTGGGGAACCTATGTTTGATGAAGATGATATTTTTTGTCCCCCAAGCTTTGTTGAGCAAATTTATTATGATGAAAGCATGCCTCCTATCTATGATGATTATGATGACACGTATGCTTTAAATAATAATGATAACCATGAAACTTGTCATCTTGATCTTAATTTTCAATCACATGATAGTTATTTTGTTGAGTTTGCTCCCACTATTATTCATGAGAAGAAATTTGCTTATGTGGAGAGTAATAAAATTTGTATGCTTGTAGATCATGAAAAGAATGCTTTAGGTGCTGATTATATTGTTGAATTCATTCATGATTCTACTGAAAATTATTATGAGGGGGGAACATATGCTTGTAGGAATTGCAATAATATCAAGTTTCCTCTCTATGTGCTTAAAGTTTTGAAGTTATGCTTGTTTTGCCTTCCTATGCTAGTTGATTATTGTTCCCATAAGTTGTTAGACTTAAATGTGCTAGTCATATTCTTCATGATGCTCTCTTTACGTTTCAGTTCTTATCTTTTATGTGAGCATCATTGAAATCATCATGCCTAGCTAGGGGCGTTAAAACGATAGCACTTGTTGGGAGGCAACCCAATTTTATTTTAATTTCTTGCTTTTTGGTTATGTTTAGGAATAAATAATCCATCTAGCTTGTGGTTAGATGTGTTTTCATATTTTAATTAGTGTTTGTGCCAAGTAGAACCTTTGGGAAGACTTGGGTGAAGTCTTTATGATCATGATGTAAAAAAACAGAAACTTTAGCGCTCACGAGATTAGCTAAAACTTTTTACTGGAGAGTGCTATTTAATTGATTCTTTTTGCAGATGATTACTAGACAAATTCCTCAGGTCGAACAATTTATTTTAGAATTTTTGGAGTTCCAGATGTTTGCGTTAGTTACAGATTTCAACAAGAGTTCATTACAGTACCTTAAAGTGGTGTTTTGTTTTCTTTCGCTAACGGAGCTCACGAGTTTTCTGTTAAGTTTTGTGTTGTGAAGTTTTCAAGTTTTGGGTAAAGATTCGATGGACTATGGAATAAGGAGTGGAAAGAGCCTAAGTTTGGGGCTTCCCAAGGCACCCCAAGGTAATATTCAAGGACAACCAAGAGCCTAAGCTTGGGGATGCCCCGGATGGCATCCCCTCTTTCGTCTTCGTTCATCGGTAACTTTACTTGGAGCTATATTTTTATTCACCATATGATATGTGTTTTGCTTGGAGCATCATTTTATTTCTTTAGATTTGCTTTCTGTTAGTTAGAATAATGTTTTGCATCTTTTGTTTTAATAAAAAAGTCAAGGATAGCCTTTGCCATGCTTATTTTGCTACTATACATGTTGCAGTTTGAAAACAGAAAGTTTACCGCTGTTGCAAAAATTCCCTAGAAAAGTCAGAGAGTGGTATAATGTTGAATCTTTTTGCATATTGAGCTCTGATAAATTTATTACAGTGGGAATGTTAGTTCATAATTTTTTTAGTTAGGGAAGTATTGATACTCTTGCATTCTTCACAGACTATACTGTTTTGACAAATTGCTGTTATGCTTGCATTGTTTGCATATGTTTGCTTGTTTAATGATTTTATTTGAGGATAGGAGTATTAAATATGCAGAGGCATTTAGTATGCAATGTTGAATATTAATTTTAGTGATTTGTTATAGTAGGAAATGAAAAGGTTTTGCATTGGTTTATACTAACCTATCTCACGAGTTCTTGTTGAGTTTGTTGTGAATGAAGCTTTTGATAAAAAGAGAAACCATGATATGAGAGGAATTAAGGTGACACAAAAGCTCAAGCTTGGGGATTCCCAAGGCACCCCAACATATTATTTCAAGAAGTCTCAAGCATCTAAGCTTGGGGATGCTCCCGTTGGCATCCCACCTTTCTTCTTCAACAACTATCGGTTAGTATCGGTTGAACCTAAGTTTTTGCTTCTTAACTTGAGTTGTGCTATCCTTGCAATGTAGTTTTATTTAGCTTTGCTTGCTGTTTGAATAAAGTATCAAGATCTGAAATTCTTAAATGTTAGAGAGTCTTCACATAGTTGCACAATTATTAGACTACTCATTGATCTTCACTTATATCTTTCGGAGTAGTTTGTCATTTGCTCTAGTGCATCACTTATATCTTTTAGAGCATGGTGGTAGTTTTATTTTTAAGAAATAGATGAACTCTAATGCTTCACTTATATTATTTTGAGAGTCTTAAATAGCATGGTAATTTGCTTAAATAATCATAATATGCTAAGCATACAAGATTTGTAAGAATTCTTATGAGTGTGTTGAATACTAAGAAGAGTTTGAAGCTTGATAATTGTTTTCAGATATGGAGGTAGTGATATTAAAGTCATGCTAGTTGGGTGATTATGAATTTAAAGACTGCTTGTGTTGAATTTAGCAAGTCCCGTAGCATGCACGTATGGTTAAAGTTGTGTAACAAATCTGAAACATGAAGTGTACCTCGCTTGTACATCCTTATGAGTGGCGGTCGGGGACGAGCGATGGTCTTTTCCTACCAATCTATCCCCCTAGGAGCATGCGTGTAGTACTTGATTTTTGATGACTTATAAATTTTTGCAATAAGTATATGAGTTCTTTTTAATAATGTTAAGTCCATGGATTATACGCACTTTTACCTTTCCGCCTTTGCTAGCCTCTTCGGTACCGTGCATTGCCCTTTCTCACCTTGAGTGTTGGTGCAAACTTCGCCGGTGCATCCAAACCCCGTGATATGATACGCTCTATCACACATAAACCTCCCTATATCTTCCTCAAAACAGCCACCATACCTACCTATTATGGCATTTCCATAGCCATTCCGAGATATATTGCCATGCAACTTTCCACCGTTCCGTTCATCATCATCATGACATACTTTACTTTTATCATATTTCCATTGCATGATCATGAAGTTGACATTGTATTTGTGGCAAAGCCACCATGCATTATTTTTCATACATGTCACTCTTGATTCATTGCACCATCCCGGTACACCGCCGGAGGCATTCATATAGAGTCATATCTTGTTCTAGTTTCGAGTTGTAATCCTTATGTTGTAATCAATCACTACTAGGGAAAAGCCTATACACAGAATTTTAGCAGCAGTAGCTGCTCAAAAAAGAGAGCTGCTGCTAATTAGTAGTAGCGCAAAGGGAAACTTCGCTACAAATTAGTTTTTAGCAGATGGCGGTCGTGAAAACGCAGCTGCTACAAATATCGGCGGCGGTGTCCACCTAACTCCATTTAGCAGATGGGCTGGTGGCGCGAACAGCGCAACTGCTACGGATGTAGTAGTAGCGCGCTTTTTCTAAGGTCGCTGCTGCTAAATTTCAAATTGGCACACTTTTTGTCCTGTTAGCGATGGCGCCGTCGACCAAAGCGCTGCTGCTAACTCCTTAGCAGCAGCGGTTTAGCTCCAGCCATCGCTAACCCGCACCAACCCACCACCTTTTCCCCACCCGTCCCTCCCCTCCCCCTCCTCTCTTCCCTTTCCCCTACCTCCCCCACATGCTCCCACTCTCACTCTTCTTCTTCCTCAATACTTCTCCCCCATTACTCTCTCTCTTCTATCCACCTTTCTCTCTCTTCATTACTCCTACCTAACTACACCACCTCCATTAATGCATCTCCTTTCTCTTTTTCCTTTCCCCTCCACTAGTTGAAGTTTCCCCTCCCAAATTAGGTAGCTAGGTAGATGTTGGATTTAGTTAAGTGACCTATTTGCCCCCTAACTAGATCTATCTTTGTCAAGAAGAGCTTTGTGCACTTTTGATCTCCCTACAACATCATCTCCACCGTGTGCTCGATCTCGAGATAGAGGTGTTGAAAATTTCATGCTTTTGCAAAATGGAAATATGTTTATGTGTGTGTGATATGTTTGTGAAAATTGTGTGTGTAGCATGAGTTGACGCTAAATTGTGCTTTTGAGTTGCCTATGTTTTGCCGAAATGTCGATTTATTTCCGTTTCGGCGAATTCTGGGCAAACTCTAGATCCATATATGTCATATTTTTAGGGAAGGTCATGCCAAATTTTTGTATGACTTTGATGCATGCATGCATTTTTATAATCAATTTGTTTATTATTACCGTGCAGAGTTGACGATGGTTAGTGGAACGATGGTGGACAGGTGGTTGCGGTCGGCGGTGCAGGACATGAAAGAAAATAACCGGATAGAGGTTTTATGTCCGTGTCGAAAATGCAAAGGAATAGTTTGGCTCAACCCCCATGACGATGGTCGTGTCGAAGCGCACCTGCTCATGACTGGTTTCATGGATGGCTATACTCGGTGGATAATTGAAGATGAGGATGACGATGTTGAGGATGCCGACGGGGCAGGCAATGATGACACGGGGCAAGACGAAGAGATGATCGATAATGGCGGCGGGGAAGAGGCCGGACATGGCGGCGGAGAAGGGGCGGACATGGAGGAGGAGAAGGGCCGGACATGGCGGCGGAGAGAGCGACATGGACTCCACGCAGCAGAGTTCGTCGGTACTAAGTTCAATCGCGGGACCCTCATGTTCAAGCATTGCTTCGCAAGGAGGCGAGTCTTGAGAGAGCTGCTTCTAGAGAGGAAGCTAAGCTGGAGCAAGCGGTGGTAGACTCGAACACTCCATTGTATGATGGTTGCAATCCACGAGGTGACCCGCTTGAGTTTCACGCTCCAACTCCACGAAGACGAAGGCTAAAAATAAATGGACCGACACTAGCCTCGATGAGCATCTCAAGTACCTAAAGGATGTTCTTCCCGGGTAATCTATGTCCTACTAGTGTTGATGAGGCCAAGAAGATCGTGTGCCCTCTTGATCGCCACACGTTAGATACCATGCATGCATCAACGATTGCATAATTTATCGAGAAGAACGCGGAAAAAACAAGTTGTCCGGTGTGCAATGCTTCTCGATACAACAAGGCCGGAAGAAATGTCCCCGAGAAAGTTGTATGGTACTTACCGATCACTCCCCGTCTCGAGAGGTATTTTGTAGATCCCAAGGAAGCAAAGCTAATGCGCTGGCACGCGGAGAGGAAGAAGCCCGACGATGGAGATGATCCGAAGCTGAGACACGTCAAGGATGGAAGCGGTGGAGAGCGTTGAACAACTTCTATCGGTATTTTGAATGTGATGCAAGGAACATCGTGCTCGTGGCGTGTACCGATGGCATGAATCCGTTTGGCAACCGAACACCAACCATAGCACATGGCCCGTGTTTGTATGGATCTACAACCTCCCCTGGTTGTGCATGAAATCAAGTACATTCACATGAGCATGCTTATTCAAGGGCGAAACAACCAGGAAATAATATTAATTTGTATGGGGCTACTTCAAGAGGAGTTAGACACGTTATGGAAAACACCGGCCAAGACATGGGACGCCAGCAAAGGCGAGTATTTCAACATGAGAGCCACGCTGATCACGATAGTGCAGGACTATCTCGGTTACGAATATTTGGCAGGCCAGGTGTGCCATGGATATTGCGGATGCACGCGGTGCATGGATGATACGACGTCTCAGCAGCTAACGTCAAGGAAAGATGGCGGGTCTGGGAAAATCGTGTACATGGGGCATCGAAGATGGCTTGAACAGACGACCCGTGGAGAAACCGTGGAGATCTATTCAATGGTCACGCTGAGCATCGAGGACCTCCGCGTAAGCGAGCGGTGCCGAAATTGATGAGCTGTTGAAAAATGGAAGGAGTGCCCGCGCGGGAAAGACGATGAGAAAGGGCCGAGCCACTCGCTGAAGGTATGGAAGACGAGGTGCGTGTTCGGGACTTGGAGTACTTGCACAAACTCGATACACCTCATTGCCTTGATGAAATGCATATCTGTAAGAATGTCCTTGAGAGCTTGCTCACAACACTGATGAACATGCCGGATAAGACCAAGGATGGGCGAAGGCAAGAAAAGACTTGCAAGATTTGAAAATCAGGGAAGATTTGCACATGCCGCCCGTAAAATGTCGACGAGACAGAGACGGAGCAGAGGCACGGAGAAGAAGGGCAAGAAAATAAAGAAAGAGGATTATTGCCCCTTCTTGCTTCACCGTAAGTCGGCTGAGATCAATCAATTCTTTAAGTGCCTTACCGAGTCAAAGTTAGTTCAGATTCATCGTGGCAAGATAAGCGAGATATCTAGACACGGACAAGAAAAGGTTCAGCGGGATGAAGTCTCATGACTGTCATGTGATGATGACGCAGATACTACCTGTTGCCCTTAGAGGGATAATGGAAAAGCACGTCCGTGACACGCTTATTGGTCTCGCAACTTTTTCGACGCCATCTCTTGAAAGTCGATCGGTGTGAAGCAGCTTCAAGGCTACAAGAAGAGATCGTTGTGATCTTGAATGAGCTTGAGATGTACTTCCGCCGCGTTCTTTGACGTGATGGTGCATCTGTGTGTCCATATTGTGGATGACATAATAGACACAGGGCCGTCATTCCTGCACAACATGATGCCGTTTGAGAGGATGAATGGGATCATCAAAGGATTCATTCAGAATATGTCCCGTCCGGATGGAAGCATCGTCCTGGGCTATTTGGCACAAGAGTGCATCTCTTTCGTGAGAATTTTCTATATGGCGCAGACCAGCCGCTTTGGTGTTAGTGTTGGTTTGCCCGTTAACAAGCACGATGGGAGGCTCGAAGGAGATGGTCACTGCAACGGTCGCAGGGAACTGCACGTGGCATACTCAGATCGACGCAGCGACTTTGACAGAGCAAACTTGGTAGTGCTACAACACCTAGACGAGGTAGATCCTTTCGTGGCCTTTGCACAAAGAAATTATTGCAAAGAAGTATCGTGACCGGGGTATGCGGGACGGACGCCGATGTTACTAGAGAGCACAACTCCACTTTCTGCATTGGTTCAAAGAGCATATTATTGATAATCCCCGAGGAGGGCTCTAAGGACGGATTGCTCATATCGCCTTAGCACATGGCCCTCGCCCAACCTCGTAACCTATCGGGCATATGATATCAACGGATACACGTTCTACACGGAGGCCAAAGATATGGACAAGTGATGATCGAACTCGGGGTGATGATGGAATGCATGACCGGCGGTGACAACGGCAAGAATCGAACGATTTTATGGAAGGGTCGAGGAGATCTGGGAGCTTGACTACTCTGGACTGCACAACACGATGATGTTCCGTGTCAGATGGGCAAAGAATGTCAAAAGAGAAAGCCGGATTTTCACTACCATGACTATACCCGACGCCAAGAGCGCTACCGTGAACGCTATCGCAAAAAACGAGCCATGGGTACACGCTAATCACATGACGCAATGCTTCTTCATAACTGACCCGCGCAATCCCAGCCGTGTTGTCGTGAGGAGAGGCAAAAGGAACATCATTGGAATGGATGGAGTCGCCAACGAGGAAGACTATGATCAGTACGGCAACCCAATGACGGAAGATGACGATGATGATGAAGTATACGTCAAAAGAAGAATCAATACTACATTACCTAAGAAAAATCGTACTCCATGGAAAAGGCAAAGTCACAATGAGGGGCTCAATTATTCTTCGAGGAATAAGAAGGGAAAGAAGCTGACTCAAAACGAAAACGTCAAGACTCGAGGAAACGTATGTTATCGGTCAAATGATGTAATATATATATATATATATATATATATATATATATATATATATATATATATATATATAACCATCAAATGATGCAATATATATCGCCTCCCTTCGCTCACGCCTCGGAAATAAAAGTGGGATAAAATAAAGGAAAATAAAAGGAAAACTGGCGAGCGAAGTTAGTAGTAGCGCATTTCGTAAAGCGCCACAGCTATCTGAAGGTAGTAGCAGCGCGTTTGCCCAAATGCGCCATCGCACGTCCACTTAACCCAAAATTCTTACTCGCCTGCTTCATCCCGCCTTTTCCCCAAATCCCCACTCGCTCTTCCCCTGTCAGACCGCCTGCTACCGACCAGCCCCGGCGCCCCGACTCCTCGGCCGTGGCGCTTAGCCCGACCAACCCCTCGCCTCGACCCGACCCGGCGCTCGCCTCGACCTGACCCTCGACCCGACCCAGCGCAAGGCCGCTCGATTCCAGCCTCGCCTCGACCGTCGGCCTCGCCTCCTCCTCTCCCCTCCCGGTCGTCGTCGGCCTGCCTCCTGCCCCTGCACCCTCTGAACCCCCCCCTCTCTGCTAGGGTTCTTCGGTTAATTTACTTAGGTTTTAGTTAGGGCAGTATGTTAATTAGGTTATCTATTTAGTTATGAATTTAGCTAGGTTTCAAAATTAGCTGAATTTATATGCAAATTTGAACTGGACATGTGATATGTGCATATGTCATGTTTTGGACATGTCATGTTTGGAAAATGATCCGAGTTGCCTATGTTACGCCGGAATGTTGATTCATTTCCGTTCCGGTGAATTTCAGGCGCTCGATATGTCCATTTTTTAGCAAAGGTCATGCCGAAATTTCCCGTGAATAAAGGCATGATTTGTGCTACATAGTTGGCATATCGAGTGCTGGCACATAGATTTCTTTTTATGTCATTTCTCATTTATTCATACTTTTAGAAATAAATGAGGACACTTAATCATAGGAAACATGTCGAACAACGAAGAAAGCGGGCCTTTGACCAAGATGCGCATTTAGATGGATTATGAGGGTGAACAAGAGTACCTCGACTATTTGATGCTAAGCAAGGTTTGCAGGTCGGCCTCGATGATGGTATCGACGCCGACATCGACACCGACGGCGCCGGCACCGATGGCGGCACCAAGACCGTGGGAAGGTATCATGGGGAAGGTACCGCCCCGATGCCGCTACCGAAAAGAGGAAGCATAAGAAGCAGAGGATACGAAAACCTAACAAACTAGGGATTGGACGACTTGTGATCACAAAGATGGCACATGGGAAGTTTGAGCCGTTAGAGCCGGAAGAACCTCGCAAGTGCTATGGGAACCAAGTAGGATGCATCGTACGGGGATGCGCGAGCATCAACGACGATGACTTAAGGAGTAAAGAACATTTGACGCAGTTGCTCCTAACGAAGTTGCACAAGAGATTCAAGTTCCCCGCCCGGGATGATAACATAGAACAATAGTGGGATGATCCAAAGATGAAAAAGATTAACAATCACGCCATGGGCATGTTCAGCAATGATTTGGCCTCCTGGAAATGGAGGGTGAAACGAGCTATTGAGGCTGATGAACCCCTGTCCAAGATTCTGGAGGAAAATCCGACACTTACGGAAGAGGAGTTCGAAAAGTTCAAGGACACTTGCGCTACCGAGGCAGCCAAGGCTAAGGCTGCGAAATTCAAGAGCCTTCAGCAAAGGAACACGAGGAAGCATCGCCTTGGAAGTCGTGGCTACCTCGGTAAAAGGCCCATATGGGATAAGGAGGACGCGGAACGTGAAGCCGCGGGTCTCCTGCACTCTTCGCTGAAAGTTCACCAACCCCTTGGAGCGTGACTTCATCAGGCCCGCTACAAGTGGGACAAGGAGAAAAGGTTTTTACACGGACAAGATCACGAGGAAATTGATTAGACTATCGAGAAGCAACACCAGCTTGCAGCCAAAGCCCCATCTCGATGAGACCCAAGTGGGACACAACTCTCAACCGGCCTTGAACGAACTTAAGGGACTCCATTTGGACCAGCGGCCGCAATATGGTCGTGTGCACGGCGCTGGAGACGGCGCCACGTGGAAGGTGTTTTACAACGAGGGCCCGGAGGCCAAGAAGCAGAGAATGAAGTTTAGTCAGGCGGACATCGACGCGAAGGTGAAGCTTGCGGTCGAGAAAAAAGCAGCTGAGGAAGCAAAAAAGGCAGCCGAGGACAAATATGAGTTGCTACAGATGAGCGGTCAATGCAGCAGAATCGCCGCAGAAATGATTTTGCTACTAACTTGGTTCCATTATCATCAACTAGGCGAAGGAAAATCTGCACAAGACGGTACATGATTTCCGTTGCCCGGTTTCGTCGGGAGCAACTCCATGAACAACAACACCATCGCACCATCACTTTCTCACGCAACCGGCCTCCTCTCGCAGCGGCTCCGCCATAGCAGCTCGTCCTCGGCCTCAAAGCGCACTAGGTGGGCCTTCGCCTTTGGTTGAGCTCGACGCCGTCACGATAATTACATATCGCACCAACATATATATAATATTCCATTTTTGTTGCCTTTCGGTTGTTCTACGCCACAGACATATGTGTTTCCAGGCGAAAGAAATCCCGTGCACCAAACTCTACTTGATCAAAGTCTAGAAGGTGGACGTGGGAAAGGGTATGATAATGGACCCCTCTCAACGCACGTTCCACAACCAGCCGATCCTCGCTGGGCACTTCAGGGTTAGCTTGACCAGTGTGAAATCGGGCACGAGGATTTGCCTCCTCCAAGACAGCATGTGGGAGCGGACGACGAGACCCCCGCCATGGATTGAAGCTGCAAGAATTGGGTGCTGCTATGGCCGAAGAATCTTATTCGTATGGAGCCGGCCGAGAGCACACGAATAACTAGCACACATCAACAAGCATGTGCGGATACCACCACCCCGCCTACGCAATTACCAGCTCCTGTAGTGCCGGGTGAGAGCGGCGGACGACATGATGAAGGGGGCGCAATAGTACTGGCTGATGTAATTTCTCCTGTAGAACAGAGAATGGATGATGAGACGGAGGTCGACCCTATGGATTTCCTCAATACAAACACGTATGACTGTGACATAGATATGATGAGTAAACCATATGACGAATCGGGCTATCAACTTGCTAATGAGGATATGGATGATATGCCCGGCAGGGTCGTAGCAGGGATTGCAAAGTCTCTCTTCATGAAATCCTCACAGACACGCTCAAGATGCCGCCAACACAGGCTCAACTAGCCGGGCGCGAGGGTCTGATGATTTAGCCCAGAACACTGGGGCAGGGGTTAAGGAAGGGTCTGGAAGGTGTGCCCAAGAAAAGGAGAGGAAGAGATCGGGAAGGTAATCGCCTCCAAACAAGCCAGAGCACATAGCAGCCAGACGATGCATTCTGAAGAGCGTGTACCCATGAAAGGTGCGGTCATGTTCCATCTCACGGGTGAGCCGATGCTACCACCGAAACCGCTGGAGGCACTATCAGGGGATCTCAGGAGACTGCACGACCATGTGCTGTCGACTGAGAAAAGCCTACTAGCCTCAAAGTATCCAGGATATCCGACATACGCGGCTCGTGTGCCTGAGGGGAAGTGCTACGTCGACACACGGCCCGCGGAGGTGTTCTTCCTGCGGTTTGACCATATCTTTGAGATGTTTCTAACAAGGCGGCACGATTTTACTATCGTCCGCCTTTTTGCGCTACATATGAGCTCCGTCATGATGAGTGAAGAAATCTCGCAAATCTGTGTGGCGGTGTAACACCCCGGATGTAACTTTCCATATTTGTAACTCCAACTCTTGCCATTTTCGGCATTATGATATGATATTTCCCTCCGTGGTTGGGTTCTTGTCTTTCGTTTTTGCATTTTGTCCATGTCATGCATTTCATATCATGTCATCATGTGCATCGCATTTGCATACGTGTTCGTCTCATGATTCCGAGCATTTTTCCCGTTGTCCGTTTTGCAATCCGGCACTCCTATGTTCCTCGGCGTCCCCTTTTACGTTTTTCCAGGAGCAGGTACTAAACTTTCTCGGAATGGACCGAGGTTTGTCAAGTGGCCTTGGTATACCACCGGTAGACCACCTGTCAAGTTTCGGGTCATTTGGAGCTCGTTTGGTACTCCAATGGTTAACCGCACTCTCGCAAAGGCCTCTTTTAAGTTGCAGCCCAACACCCTTTCAAAACAGCCCAATAACCCATCTAAGTCACTTTCATGCTCTCCGTCGTCGGATCACGATCGTGTGGGCAAAAACCGCACCTCATTTGGAGCTTCCTAGCTCCTTCTACCTATAAATATGCATCTCCCCCTCCAAACCCCGGATCAATTCCCCCCGAAACCCTAGACGAAATCCCCTCCGCGCCGCCGGACACGTCCGGATCGGACGGACGTGTCGCCGCCGCGCCCGGCGAATTAAAGGGCTGCCACGTGGGCACCGCGCCCACCGCCGCCCTCCACGCGCCGGCCGCTGGGCAAAGGGCCCTTCCGGCCGGTCGCGCCGCCTCCGGGCTGCGTCCCCGCCGCGCACCCAGCGCTCAGCGCATTGCCGCCTCGTCTGCCAGCGCCCGTCGCCTGGCCGCCCATCATCCCCCCCCCCTGCCAAGCCATCCCGGCGCCGACCTCCCGCCTTCCGGTCCGGCCGCCTCCGCGCCAAGGCCGGCCTGCCCGACCTCTCCCTCTCCTCCCGGCCCGAGCTCCGGCGAGTCAGCGCGCTACCTCGGCTTCCGCTCCGCCAGATCTGGATCCAAACCACGGGTTGACTTTCTCCCCCCCAAATCCTCTTAAGTATTTATTTCGTGATAATTTGTTGCATTTTCGTCATGCCATAACTCTCGCATTTTGCTCCGTTTAAATGCGTGTAGTATGTCAAAATGTTCGCCTCGATGAGTAGATCATTTCATCTCATTGCATCATTTTCATTTGAGCTCATCTTGATGCCCGAAATGCTGTTAGAAGAGGGCTATGTGATGTTAGTTTCGCTTTCTTAACGAACATGCACTTTGTCATTTTGCCATGATTGATGTGTGCACCCTATGATCTTGAGTCCTACATGTGTTTTGTAATATGCCATGCCATATTTCCAGGGTGTATGCCATGTATTTTTGTGATCTTTGTGGTGACTAGCACAAGCATGCAAACTAGGCTTCTGATGTTGCTGATTTCAGCCCTGCTTTTGTTGATATTTTTATGCCATGTTAACTTGATGCTACCGAGAGATCCATGCATATTTTGAGATACTTCAGTAAGGATGTTTTGAACATATGGTTATGCTCTATCCATCCATGCCCTTGTTTGCAATTATGGAGTGCCATATCTTGAGTCAATCGAGCTCTACTTTTGCTATACAATGTTTCCTGGCAGATTGTTTACATGTTATTCAATTTTTCCAAGGTTGTTGTAGTTGATCCGTGTATGCTATGATGTTGTTCTTGCCATGTATGTCTTCTATGCCATGTCTTCTTGATGTATGTATGCTTAGTTTATCATGAAATTCTCTGTAGTGAGTGCATCGAGCTATTAAACATGCCTACTTGTTATCTGTTTTTGCCATGCCCTGTTGCTGAATCTGTTAACGAAACTTGCTATTTTGACATGGGTGATATTCTATTTTCTAATCCTTTTTGGCTTATGGTCAGCAAGGGACTTTTGTTCTATGCTTTGAGTAGATTCATGCCATGCCTTGTTTTGCTATTATAAGTTCCTGTAGCATGTAGTTTACTTGCTCTGAACATTGCTTCCTGATGCTGATTTTGCCATGTTGATAATTTCACCAAGTCTGTGAAGTGATATGTTTTGCACTTTTGCCATGCTTGTTTGGACCTGTTATGTTGTGATTTAGCCGTAGCTCAGTGTTCATCTTTTGTCAAGCATCTTGAGTAGATCACTGCCATATGCTTTTCTGGTATGTTTGGATGCAGTAGCTTAATTTCTTGTTGCTTGCTAAGTGGCATCATCTTTGTTAATGGCAGATTTGTGCCATTCTTGTTTTGCTTGTCATTTGCAAACCGTGCATCCGATTCCGGTGATCTTTATATCGATTTCAACCGAAATCATCTCATCTTTCCAGCAGCATACTTGGTTTGCCAAGTTGATGCCTGGTTCATCATTTTCCTTCCGGAGCGCGCATACGCATTGCATATCACATCTCGCATATCATGCCATGTTTTGCATCATGTTGCTTGTGCATTGCACCGTGATTTATTGTGGTTCCTTTGTTTGTGTTCTTGCTTTGGGTAGAGCCGGGAGACGAGTACGTGAACGAGGAACCTGTTGAGAACGCTTACGAGGATCAAGCTTTTGACAACTCTGAGAACTTTGCAGGCAAGATGACCATACCCTCGAAATCACTTCTATCTTTGCTATGCTAGTTGCTCGCTCTTTTGCTATGCCTATGCTACGATGCCTATCACTTGTTTATCATGCCACCCATATTGCCATGTCAGCCCCTAACCATCCTTTCCTAGCAAACCGTTGTTTGGCTATGTTACCGCTTTGCTCAGCCCCTCTTATAGCGTTGCTAGTTGCGGTGAAGATGAAGTTTGTTCCTTGTTGAACATGGAGATGTTGTTCCTTGTTGGAACATATTTACTTGTTGGGGATATCACAATATATATCTGCTATAATTAATGCATCTATATACTTGGTAAAGGGTGGAAGGCTCGGCCTTATGCCCGGTGTTTTGTTCCACTCTTGCCACCCTAGTTTCCGTCATACCGTGTTATGTTCCTTGATTTTGCGTTCCTTAAACGGTTGGGTGATTTATGGGACCCCTTGATAGTTCGCTTTGAATAAGACTCCTCCAAAGAAGGCCCAACTTTGGTTTTACCATTTGCCACCTAAGCCTTTTTCCCCGGGTTTCATGAGCCCGAGGGTCATCTTTATTTTAACCCCCCCCCGGACCGGTGCTCCTTCGAGTGCTGGCCCAACCGAACCGCCTGCTTGGGCCACCACGGGAAACTCGAGGCTTGGTTTTACTCGTAGCCTGTCTCATCCGGATGTGCCACGAGAACGAGATATGTGCAGCTCCTATCGGGATTTGTCGGCACAATCGGGTGGTTTTGCTGGTCTTGTTTTATTGCTGTCGAAATGTCTTGTAGTCCGGGATTCCGAGATTGATCGGGTCTTCGGTAGAAGGAATATCCTTCGTTGACCGTGAGAGCTTATAATGGGCTGTTGGGACACCCTGCAGGTATTATCTTTCAAAGCCGTGCCCGCATGTTATGAGGCAGATGGGAATTTGTTAATGTCGGTTGTAGAAAACCGAAGTTGACCTAAATTAAAATACACATCAACGCGTGTGTAACCGTGATGGTCTCTTCTCACGGAGTCCGGAAGTGAACACGGTGTTGGAGTTATGTTTGACGAAGTAGTTCAGATCACTTCTTGATCGCTACTAGCTTCACGTCCGTGCCTTGCTTCTCTTCTCGCTCTCTTTGCGAATGTAGCCACCATATATGCTAGTCGCTGCTGCAGCTCCACCTCACAACTCTGTCCTTCCTATAAGCTTAAATAGTCTTGATCTCGCGGGTGTGAGATTGCTGAGTCCCCGTGACTCACAGATTCTACCAAAACAGTTGCGAGTGCCGACGATGCGGGCAGGTGACGCAACCGAGCTCAAGTGGGAGTTTGACGAGGAACGTGGTCGTTACTATGTGTCTTTTCCCGATGATCGTAGTGGAGCCCAGTTGGGATGATTGGGGATCTGTGTAGCATTTGGGGTATCTTCTTTTATTTTGGTTCCGTAGTCGGACCTTGAGTGTAATCTGAATGATGGATGTTTATTTATGTATTGTGTGAAGTGGCGATCGTAAGCCAACTATGTATCTCTTTCCTTATGTATTACATGGGTTGTGTGAAGATTACCTCACTTGCGACATTGCTTTCAATGCGGTTATGCCTCTAAGTCGTGCTCGACACGTGGGAGATATAGCCGCATCGAGGCGTTACAAGTTGGTAATCGAGCCTTCCCGACTTAGGAGCCCCCGCTTGATTGTTTGTTTGGCGTTGTTGAGTCTAGAACAAAATGTTTTGAGTCTTAGGATTATATATATCGGAGAGTAGGATTATTTTACTCCCGGTCCCATCGTCGCTCTGGTGAGGTCTCCGACGAGAAGTTTTGACTCTTCTCTCCTCAAATTTCACAAAAAAAATTAGGATCACGCTGGTATCTTGGAATCGTTCCGATGGTTTTGTGACGAGAACATTGTTCTTGGTGCCTCGACATTTAGGGGTTGTGGCGGTGTCCCGGGAGTTGAGCTCCGAGGTGTTTTCGTCACAATTTTATCGTTGCAGATTCGAATACCTGAGTTTTGCCGACATCGAAATCTCTTTTGTACAGTTGTTGGTGAGATAACCCGATAACCCGAAGATCGGGCGAGCTCGAGTATTGCCATGACTCAGATAACGGATGTTTTCAAGGTCGAGGTACACGATTTCAAGGTTTCTTGGTTATGTGTTGACGGATGGATACAATTGGATCTAGGTATTGTTAGTTTGGGTGATATATTTTGTGTCCCCTGTATCCCCAACACCAGATTCCATAACCGTAAAGTTTCGGAGTTTATAGGTGGGATTCAAGTAGCTCTAGCATTTCTTCCCGCAGATATTTGGTTCGTGATTGGGTAATCCTTACCACTTATTTGTTCGATCGTACCTTGTATTTTTTTTCATCAACCTTTAATCAAGTGGCTTCTCACCTTAATGGACGTGTGATGTTAACTTTGGAATTCATTCGCTCATCCTTGTTGAATGTTTATTGTGAAGACTATATGTTGCAATTTCTATCCGTTGATTCTACTTGTCTTTCTGTCTATCAAGTGCTAACGGATGTCACCTCTTCAGATGGCTCCGCCAACGCGGCGTCGAATCCGGATCGCGATGATGGGAATCATCGAACCTCCACCTCCACCTCCGCCTCCGGAGGCTGGCAAGCTATCATGGCAGCCACCAATGCCAATGCTCGATGATTTTGCAACTCTTGCAAGAGCGCACCCAAGGGCAAGGCAATCAAGGAAATCAAGGTCAAGGCAACAACCAGCCGCACTTTGCTACCCTCGATCGGTTCCTCGCTAATCAGCCAAGTCTTTCGGTTTACGCGTCGAGGCCACAGACGCCAACGATTGGCTTGTGGACATCTGCAAACATTTTGAATGTAGCAATGTCGGACACGAGGACTTTGTCAAGTTTGCTTTGTTTCAACTCAAGGACCAAGCTGCCTTTGAGTGGTACCAAAGAATACAAAGATTCCAGAGGAGGTCGTGTCATTACAGGATGAGTTCCGCCGAGACTTGAGCTCACCACATTCAAAAGTGTTGTTGAGAGCAAGCGTGAGGAGTTCCGCAATCTCAAGCAAGGCAACATGTCGTGTATCAATACAATATCCAGTTCGAAACTCGCTTGCTTTGCTAAGCAAGACGTCCCCGATGAAAAGAGTATGATCTATCAATTCAGAGGTGGTCTCAGAGAAGATCTGCAATTAGCTCTTGTGCTTTTGAGCCGTAAAAGTATGATGAATTCTACAACATGGCATCAAGCAAGAAGCTGCCCAGCTCAAATGTGAGGCTTCTAAGAAGAGAATCAGGATGCATTCAGTCTTCTTCTTCCTCTCAAGTGGCAGCTAAGCAGCAGAAGTTCTACCTTCCTCCTCCTCCGTTCCGTCGGCCTTATCGCGAGAAGAACTCAGGTGGTCGTGGATCTTCCCACCCACCCAACCCAAGCTATCGTAACAAGTCTAATTCTCAAGCTCCAAGGTCAAGTGCTCCTTACCACCGTCCGCTCTCGGAGGTGACTTGCAACAAGTGTCGCAGAAGGTCACTATGCTAACAAGTGCTTCAACCAAAGGCGCCTTCCGCCTCCTCCTCCTGTGAAATCTTCCGGCAATGCGGTGGTCAAGCATAATCCCAAGTGCGCAAAGGTGAACATGATGAATGCAGCTCAAGCGAGGAATCTCTTGATGTGATAATGGGTAATCTTCCGATTAATGATATTCCTGCAAAAGTCTTATTTGATCTTGGTGCATCGCATTCTTTCATGTCATATCCTTTTGCATCAAGCACAATTTTGATACTGAGGCATTACCTAAAGCTATGCAAGTTATTTCTCCGGCTAAGCGTTTGAGATCTACCATGTTGGTTCCAATGTCGGTATCAAGATGGGCGATTATAGATTTCTGGCTAAACCAATTGTTCTTGGTGACTCGGATATTGATCTTATTCTCGGAATGGATGGCTTTCAAAGACAAAGCTCAGCTTGATTGTGCTGCTGTGGAAATTCAATTGACTCACTCTTCTAATGATGTGATCATCTATGCCGCTCGTGATGAAACCATTGGTTGTTTTCTCTCAATGAGAAGGGTGAATTGGATGCTATCTCTCGATTCCAATCGTTTGTGAGTACCAAGATGTCTTTCCGTAAGAGCTTCGGGTATGCCTCCTCATCGCCGCTTGAGTTTGTTATCGATCTTGAGCCCGCATCGAACCCGTTTGCAAGCGCCCATACAAGCTTGGACCTAATGAGCTGAAGGAATTGAAGAAGCAGCTCGATGAACAAGAGCGTCTGGTTTGATCGGACCGAGTTCATCTCCTTGGGGTTGTGGTGTTCTTTTGTCGAGAAGAAGGATGGCACGGACCGACTTTGCGCCGATTACCGTCCATTGAATAAGAAGACTATCAAGAACAAGTATCCACTTCCCAACATCAATGAGCTTTTCGAGCAACTCAAAGGTGCTAAAGTGTTCTCCAAGCTTGACCTTCGTATGGGTTATCATCAGATCCGATTCGTGAACAAGATATTCCCAAGACAACATTCGAACAAGCTTTGGTTCTTATGAATATCTTGTCATGTCTTTCGCCTTGTCAATGCTCCTCCAACATTCTCTCGGATGATGAACTTCATCTTCAACCCCTACACCAATGAATTCGCCTTGGTCTATCTTGATGATATTTTGGTCTTCTCCAAGAATAAGAAGGATCATGCCAAACATTTGCGATTGGTGCTAGACAAGCTCGAGAGTATCAATTCTATGCAAAGTTTTCCAAATGTGAATTTTGGCTTGATGAAGTGCTTTATCTTGGTCATATCATCTCCGCCAAGGGCATCGCTGTTAATCCCGAGAAGGTGTCTGCAGTTGTGAATTGGGAACCTCCTCGAATGTCAAGCGACTCAGCGATTTTCTTGGTCTTGCAAGCTATTGTCAAGATTCGTTGAGAATTTCTCTAAGATTGCAAAGCCTCTTTCCAACCTCCTCGAAGCATGTGAAGTATGTCCGGTCTCCCGAGTGTGACGTTGCTTTCAATACTCTCAAAGAGAAACTCGTCACAGCTCTGCCTTAACTCCTCCCGATGAATCCAAGCCATTCAAGTTTTTCGTGATGCTTCTCTTCAAGGTCTCGGTGTTGTGTTAATGCAAGAGAAGAGAGTTGTGGCCTATACCTCTCGTCATTTGAAGCCAACGAAAGAACTACCCCACTCACAATCTTGAGTTGGCGGCAGTTGTCCATGCATTGATAACATGGAGACATCTCTTGTTGGGAAGGAAAGTGGACATTTTCACCGATCACAAGAGCCTCAAGTATATCTTCACTCAACCCAACCTCAACCTCAGCGGACTCGATGGGTCGAAATGATTCAAGAGTACAACCCAAGTATTGAATATACTCCGGCAAGGCCAATGTCATTGCAGATGCTTTGAGCAGGAAGGCTTATTGCAACAGATTTAATCCTCAAGCCCTTCCAACGGATCTCTGTGAAGCTTTCGCAAGCTGAATCTTCAAGTTGTTCCTCAAGGCTTTCTTGCCAACCTCATAGTCTCTCCTACTTTGGAAGATCAAATTCGTGAGGCTCAACTCCTGGATACCATGGTGAAAAAGGTGAAACGTGGTATCGACAAGGGCATTTCCAAGTACAAGTGCTTCCACATTGATGACAAAGATACTCTTTTCTTTGAGGACCGGATTGTGGTTCCAAAGGGTGATCTACGTAAAGTCATTATGAACGAGGCACACAATTCCCTCCTATCCATTCATCCTGGAAGTACGAAGATGTACCATGACCTCAAGCAGTCATATTGGTGGACTCGAATGAAGCGAGAAATTGCTCAATTCGTGAATGAATGTGATGTCTGCAGAAGAGTGAAAGCAGAACACCAACGACCAGCTGGTCTCCTCCAACCTCTTGCTATTCCGGAATGTAAGTTTGAGCATATCGAAATGGACTTCGTCACTGGATTTCCTAAGTCCAAGCGTGGAAATGATGCTATCTTCATTGTCATTGACAAGCTCACTAAAGTGGCTCATTTTCTTCCTATCAAAGAATCCATCACAGCAGCTCAGTTGGCAGAGCTATACACCTCCAAGATTGTCTCCTTGCACGGCATTCCACAAGTGATCTCTTCAGACCGTGGCAGCATCTTTACCTCCAAGTTTTGGGATTCTTTTCAGAAGGCCATGGGCACCAACATTCGTTTCAGCACAGCTTTCCATCCTCAAACAAGTGGCCAAGTCGAGCGAGTCAATCAAATCCTTGAAGATATGCTCAGGGCTTGTGTCATTTCCTTCGGTATGAAATGGGAAGATTGTCTTCCATATGCCGAAGTTCTCCTACAACAACAGCTTCCAAGCGAGTTCGGCAAGGCCCCATTCGAAATTCTCTATGGCGAGAAAGTGCCGCACTCCTCTCAATTGGTCCGAGACAGGTGAACGCCAACTTCTTGGCAACGACTTGATCACGAAGTCAAGAAATGTGCAAAGTCATTCGTGAGAATCTCAAAGCCGCATAATCGCGCGAAGAGCTATTATGATGACAAACACCGTGATGTGGCTTTTGAAATCGGAGACCATGTCTACCTCCGCGTCTCTCAATGAAAGGCACTCGCCGCCCGGTATCAAAGGAAGCTTGCCCCTAGATACGTGGGTCCTTTCAAGATCATTGGAAAAGAGGCGATCTCGCCTATCAACTTGAGCTTCCGTCCAACTTCGCGAACGTGCACGATGTGTTTCATGTGTCACACCGCAAGTGCTTCAAGACTCTGAACGCACTATCAACTTCAAGAAATTGACCTCCAAGAAGATCTCTTATCATGAGCACCCGCTGCTATTCTTGAAGAAACCGAGCGCAAGACTCGCAACAAGTCAATCAAATTCCTGAAAGTGAAGTGGTCACACCATTCCGACCGAGAAGCCACCGGGAGCGCGAGGATCACCTCCGTTCGAATATCGGAGTTCTTTCAGTCCTAGATCTGGGGACGAGATCCTCTTGTAGTGGTGGAGTGTTGTAACACCCGGATGTAACTTTCCATATTTGTAACTCCAACTCTTGCCATTTTCGCATTGTGATATGATATTCCCTCCGTGGTTGGGTTTTTCTCTCGTTTTGCATTTTGTCCATGTCATGCATTTCATATCATGTCATCATGTGCATCGCATTTGCATACGTGTTCGTCTCATGATTCCGAGCATTTTCCCGTTGTCCGCTTTTGCAATCCGGCACTCCTATGTTCCCCGCGCCCCTTTTATGTTTTTCGTGAGCGGGTACTAAACTTTCTCGGAATGGACCGAGGTTTGTCAAGTGGCCTTGGTATACCACCGGTAGACCACCTGTCAAGTTTCGGGTCATTTGGAGCTCGTTTGGTACTCCAACGGTTAACCGCACTCTCGCAAAGGCTTCTTTTAAGTTGCAGCCGAACACCCTTTCAAAACAGCCCAATAACCCATCTAAGTCACTTCCATGCTCTCCGTCGTCGGATCACGATCGTGCGGGCGAAAACCGCACCTCATTTGGAGCTTCCTAGCTCCTTCTACCTATAAATATGCATCTCCCCCTCCAAATCCCGGATCAATTCCCCCCGAAACCCTAGACGAAATCCCCTCCGCGCCGCCGGACACGTCCGGATCGGACCGGACGCGTCCGCCGCCGCGCCCCGGCGAATCAGGGGCTGCCACGTGGGCACCGCGCCCGCCCGCCGCCCTCCGCGCCCGCCCGGGCTGAGGCCAGGCGGGGTCCTCCGGCCGATCGCCGCCGCCCCCGGCTGCGTCCCAGCGCCCGCGCCCAGCGTCGCGCCATCCTCGTCGGCAAGCCGCCGCCCGCCGCCCGGTCCTGGCCCCGACGCCATCCATCGCCGGCCACCTCTGCGCGACCCGGCCGCCTCCGCCGCCCGCGCCCGGCCGGCCCTGCCTCTCCCTCTCCTCCCGGCCCGAGCTCCGTGAAGCCGCCGCCGCCGCTCTGCTTCCGCTCCGCCAGATCTGGATCCAAACCACGGGTTGACTTTCTCCCCCCCAAAAATCCTCTGTCTTTATTTACGTGATAATTTGTTGCATTTTCGTCATGCCATAACTCTCTGCATTTTGCTCCGTTTCGTGCGTGTAATATGTCAAAATGTTCACCTCGATGAGTAGATCATTTCATCTCATTGCATCATTTTCATTTGAGCTCATCTTGATGCCCTAAAAGCTGTTAGAAGAGGGCTATGTGATGTCAGTTTCTGTTTCTTAACAGAACATGCACTTTTGTCATTTTTGCCATGATTGATGTGTGCACCCAATGATCTTGAGTCCTACATGTGTTTTGTAATATGCCATGCCATCTTTCCAGGGGTGTATGCCATGTATTTTTGTGATCTCTGTGGTGACTAGCACAAGCATGCAAACTAGGCTTCCTGATGTTGCTGATTTCAGCCCTGCTTTTTCTTGATATTTTTATGCCATGTTAACTTGATGCTACCGAGAGATCCATGCATATTTTGAGATACTTCATAAGGATGTTTTGAACATATGGTTATGCTCTATCCATCCATGCCCTTGTTTGCAATTATGGAGTGCCATAGCTTGAGTCAATCGAGCTCTACTTTTGCTATAAAATGTTTCTGGCAGATTGTTTACATGTTATTCAATTTTGCCAAGGTTGTTGTAGTTGATCGTGTATGCTATGATGTTGTTCTTGCCATGTATGTCTTCTATGCCATGTCTTCTTGATGTATGTATGCTTAGTTTATCATGAAATGCTCTGTAGTGAGTGCATCGAGCTATTAAACATGCCTACTTGTTATCTGTTTTTGCCATGCCCATTCTTTGAATCATAACTAAACTTGCTATTTTGACATGGGTGATATTGTATTTTTCGATCCTTTTGGCTTATGGTCAGTAAGGGACTTTTGTTCTATGCTTTGAGTAGATTCATGCCATGCCTTGTTTTGCTATTATAAGTTCCTGTAGCATGTAGTTTACTTGCTCTGAACATTGCTTCCTGATGCTGATTTTGCCATGTTCAGTAATTTCACCAAGTCTGTGAAGCTGATATGTTTTGCACTTTTGACATGCTTGTTTGGACCTGTTATGTTGTGATTTAGCCGTAGCTCAGTGTTCATCTTTTGTCAAGCATCTTGAGTAGATCACTGCCATATGCTTTTCTGGTACGTTTGGGTGCAGTAGCTTAATTTCTTGTTGCTTGCTAAGTGGCATCATCTTTGTTAATGGCAGATTTGTGCCATTCTTGTTTTGCTTGTCATTTGCAAACCGTGCATCCGATTCCGTGATCTTTATATCGATTTCAACCGAAATCATCTCATATTTCCAGTGGCATACTTGGTTTGCCAAGTTGATGCCTGGTTCATCATTTTCCTTCCGGAGCGCGCATACGCATTGCATATCACATCTCGCATATCATGCCATGTTTTGCATCATGTTGCTTGTGCATTGCACCGTGATTTATTGTGGTTCCTTTGTTTGTGTTCTTGCTTTGGGTAGAGCCGGGAGACGAGTACGTGAACGAGGAACCTGTTGAGAACGCTTACGAGGATCAAGCTTTCGACAACTCTGAGAACTTTGCAAGCAAGATGACCATACCCTCGAAATCACTTCTATCTTTGCTATGCTAGTTGCTCGCTCTTTTGCTACGCCTATGCTACGATGCCTCTCACTTGCTTATCATGCCACCCATATTGCCATGTCAGCCCCTAACCATCCTTTCCTAGCAAACCGTTGTTTGGCTATGTTACCGCTTTGCTCAGCCCTCTTATAGCGTTGCTAGTTGCGGTGAAGATGAAGTTTGTTCCTTGTTGGAACATGGAGATGTTGTTCCTTGTTGGAACATGTTTACTTGTTGGGATATCACAATATATATCTGCTATAATTAATGCATCTATATACTTGGTAAAGGGTGGAAGGCTCGGCCTTATGCGGTGTTTTGTTCCACTCTTGCCACCCTAGTTTCCGTCATACGGTGTTATGTTCCTTGATTTCGCGTTCCTTACACGGTTGGGTGATTTATGGGACCCCTTGACAGTTCGCTTTGAATAAGACTCCTCCAAAGAAGGCCCAACTTTGGTTTTACCATTTGCCACCTAAGCCTTTTTTCCCGGGTTTTCGCGAGCCCGAGGGTCATCTTTATTTTAACCCCCGGACGGTGCTCCTTCGAGTCTTGGCCCAACCGAAGCCGCTTCTTGGGCCACCACGGGAAACTCGAGGCTTGGTTTTACTCAGAGCCTGTCTCATCCGGATGTGCCTCGAGAACGAGATATGTGCAGCTCCTATCGGGATTTGTCGGCACAATCGGGTGGTTTTGCTGGTCTTGTTTTATTGCTGTCGAAATGTCTTGTAGTCCGGGATTCCGAGACTAATCGGGTCTTCCCGGTAGAAGGAATATCTTTCGTTGACCGTGAGAGCTTATAATGGGCTTGTTGGGACACCCTGCAGGTATTATCTTTCAAAGCCGTGCCCTGCGGTTATGAGGCAGATGGGAATTTGTTAATGTCGGTTGTAGAAAACCCAAAGTTGACCTAAATTAAAATACACATCAACGCGTGTGTAACCGTGATGGTCTCTTCTCGCGGAGTCCGGAAGTGAACACGGTGTTGGAGTTATGTTTGACGAAGTAGTTCAGATCACTTCTTGATCGCTACTAGCTTCACGTCCGTGCCTTGCTTCTCTTCTCGCTCTCTTTGCGAATGTAGCCACCATATATGCTAGTCGCTGCTGCAGCTCCACCTCACAACTCTGTCCTTCCTATAAGCTTAAATAGTCTTGATCTCGCGGGTGTGAGATTGCTGAGTCCCGTGACTCACAGATTCTACCAAAACAGTTGCAGTGCCGACGATGCGGTCAGGTGATGCAACCGAGCTCAAGTGGGAGTTCGACGAGGAACGTGGTCGTTACTATGTGTCTTTTCCCGATGATCATAGTGGTGCCAGTTGGGATGATCGGGATCTGTGTAGCATTTGGGGTATCTTCTTTTATTTTGGTTCCGTAGTCGGACCTTGAGTGTAATCTGAATGATGGATGTTTATTTATGTATTGTGTGAAGTGGCGACTGTAAGCCAACTATGTATCTCTTTCCCTTATGTATTACATGGGTTGTGTGAAGATTACCTCACTTGCGACATTGCTTTCAATGCGGTTATGCCTCTAAGTCGTGCTTCGACACGTGGGAGATATAGCCGCATCGAGGGCGTTACAGGCGGATCTGTACTACATGCACGAGTCTTTCTTGAGTCTCGGCGACTTTGAGCGTGAAACTGCTAGGGAGTACCTCCAAAACTTCATGGTAAAGAATAAGGACCGGGAAATTGTCCTCGTGCCTTATCATCCAAAGTAAGTCAGTTCCGGACAACCCTTTCGTACATTTCAATCATTCCTTCTCTCTCATATGGGGAATAATTTGAGGTGTCTTTTCCCGCAGCAACGGCGCGCCGTCCTTATCGTTCTTTACCCGCAAGTCTCCCACGCCGTATTTTGACCCTTCCAGAGACTACGAGAAAAAAGACTACACCCACACAATGAATATTCTAGATGATGCTCTCAAGGCTTCACTTTAGAGGTGGCCACATGCAGATCAAGAAACAAAGGAACAAGAAGATGGGTTTCGGCAAGATAAAACTAACTTCTCCGCATCCATGTCCCAAAACCATGCAAGAAGGATGGATTCTACATCGCCCATCTCATGATTCAGTTCAACAGGATCACCAAAAGCTTCGCATGAACAGCAGAAATGATGATCATATCCACAAGTGGCAAGAATCTCATGGAGAAGCGGATTATAAACTTAGAGATGACTTCTTTCGCATCCAAAGCGACATTGCGACGATCATCATGAAAGAAGTCGTCGATGAGAAGGGGATGTTCCACCACGGCCCTATATCGCGAGCTGACGTCCGAACTCGCATAGGCATGCAACGTCAAGACCTCACGCCGTTCAAGAAGCTAGGGTTCATCCTCGATGATATGGAAGGATGGAACTTCTACTGATTTATGATGCCGATGATGATGATATGTGTCGGTTGAACTTGTATACTTTTTGTAGCGATGAAACTTTGTGATGTCCACGGTCCCTGCCGAACTTGCGTAACTGTCGTGGTTTTGTCACGGCAGATGTCCTCATGAAAGGACTTAATCATGGAGCCATCTCTACGGGTTAACTTGAAGGGGTTAAAGCGGACGCAAAGACACAAGAGTTATACTAGTTCGGCCCCTTCGATGAAAGTAAAAGCCTACGTCTAGTTGTGATGGGATTGATGTGGTCTCGATGACTAGGGAGCAAATAAGCTTCGCCTAGGCCTCGAGTTGTCGTTCTCTATCCTTGAACCGTCCCGGGTCATCCCCTTATATACACGGGTGAAGCCCGTCGGTTCAGAGAGTCCCAATCTCCGGTTCATACTAGTATCCGGGTCCTTACTTTCCTGCCTCTTGGGCTTTTACACCGTTGAACTACTGATGAAGTTAACCCGGCCCAGATAGGCCGGTTTACGCCCAGTAGTAATATCCCCAACATTAGGGCCCAGATTGATTTGAACAGGTTCATGTCAATCCTTGATAAAAACCTTCATCTTCAATACCTTCTTGAAATTGTTGAACCGCCGTGATGTCACCTTCTCCGGTTGTTGTAAACCGGCATGACGTCCCCATAAAGATAGCATTCATGATATCTTCTTTGTTTAACAGATCCGTAATAATCGAGGCGACAGCTCTTCTTCCTAGATTTGTGGCTCCTTGATTCACGCGCCTGACACAGGTATCTTGCCTTATAAATAGGACGGAAGGGTCATTCCTTTTCTCCCCTCCGTCCCCTTTCTCTTCGTCTTCCTCGCGTTGCTAGCCTCGGAGCTCCGCCGCCGCCATCGACCTCTGCACCATCTTGAGCCGCTGCATCAACCCGAACGCACCAGAGAAACGCAACACTCTTCCGCATCTTCTCAACTCAGGTAGGTCCTCGGTTCCCCTCGACCTAGATCCGTTCTAGGGTTTCTTGTTCTTGCAGTGCTCTATTAACTGTTCATGTTCATACCAGACTCCTGGATAGATCTGTGACACCTTGCTCTGATTAGTAGTAGCTTTTAGCATCCGCCTGTAGTCCCGTGCTTACGTCCATAGATCTCGCACATCATATCCTACTCATTGCATCAATACTGCTCTGCTTTATTCTTTTTGGATATTTTTCTTCTTTCTGATCTGGCTTCAGATCCTTCGTTGTAGGGAAATTTTGCGAAACCTGTTTCTGCACACTTAGCCGTTCGCAACCTCAATTGTTTTCAATATTTAGACTAGGCGGTTTAACTTAACATAGAAAAAATTAAGTAAACCGGTATACACCATTAGTCCCCTTGTTGAACCGCCAGAACTCCTTAACCAGACATTGTCGCTTCATAGAACTCCGGTTTAGAGGTATTTGTCTCCGATTTAGCATTGTGCACCAGTTCTCTCTTTGTTCCAACACATTTCTTGAACCGGATTTATATTTTTTGTAGATGGCCAAACAAGTATATGATGCAACTGGGCTCCTTCCCGTGTCACCGAAACTCAATTAAACAATCTGGTCCTGACTGGCGCTTTAAGCAGCAAAAATACCATCCATTGGAGGGTTCCTAGCAAAGAATGTCCACCCACACCTCAAGAAGGAGAGGTTGTAGTTTTCACAGATCACTTAGCCCGGGGTTTCAACCCGCCCGGTTCAAAATTTTACCGGGATGTGTTAGCCAATTTTCAGCTCCGTCCGCAAGATACGGGCCCCAATTCTGTTACCAATATTTGTCACTTCCAAGTGCTCTGTGAGGCATACTTTCAAGAGGAACCCATAGTTGAACTGTTTAGAGACTACTTCCATCTAAACCGCCACACAGAATTCACTGACGGGCCCAACACCGAATTAGGTGGTGTGGCGATTCAAAAAAGAAAGGAGGTCACTTATCCTCATGTCAAACTGCACAGCCACCCCAAGGAATGGAATCAAACATGGTTCTATTGCAGCGACACTTCTCCTGCCAATGAGAATCCTTTGCCCGGTTTTCGTCCGGAGCGACTCTGTAATACACATCCCTTTCCGCAAAGATTGACCGCCAATGAAAGAAGTAAATACGCTCCTCAACTCTCCAAGCTCAGAGCCTTCATGGCCAATGGTTTAACCGAATTGATCTCGACGCTGTTGGATATCATGGAGCATACCGCCTCTCCCAGTAGCTCCGGTTTAATGTGTGAGTATACTGGTAGTGTCGATGACCCCCTCCGACACGTTAATATCTAGCTCACCGATGATGAGGTCACCGAGGCTGTGAAGAAAATGTTGAATGAACCGGAACACCTCTGTGCCCGAACTGGTCTGCTCCCCTTCTGTGCTACCAACAAACCACCATCTGTAAGACTTCTGACTATTTTTTACTGAATATATTACTGCCATCTCCGGCATCACTTTTAACATCAACTGCTGCTTAATCAGGGTGATGATCCATTCTGGAGCAAGAAACGTCCACAAGAGAAACCAGAGAAGCCAGACAAACCGGAAAAACCAATCCGGCAAAAGACCAAAGCTGTCAAGAAGACTGCCCACAAGAGGAAAACCACTGCATCTTCTGATCCGGCTGTGGATGATGATGTGGGTAATCCGGACCTTGAGGTAGAACTTGATTCGCTTGGCTTAATTTTCACACGCCTAATTAATGATGATATTTGTCAGGATGATGCTGAAACTAGTAATGCTGATGTTGTAGAGGTAACTATTCTCTCCTCTGATTCAAATCCTTTGCCTTCACTAAAAATCCATCGGGCAAACCGGAAAATTAAATTTTCTCATCCCCTTGCTTACTTGGATCCCAAATTTCTTATGAAGACTCAACAACATGAAGCTCGCCGCACAACTCGGCACAGCGGCCTGGTAGTTACCTCCACCGGTTTACCGAACAGTCCGGTTCGAAACGCTGCTCAGAGGTCTCTAATTTGCTTGTCGATTGCTTATCCTAAAGCAGGCTGTCTTCGTCAACCCCTTAATCCGTCTCGACCGATTATCAGGTCACTTTCATTCCTCATCCGACGAAGTCATCACCACTCACCGCCACCACTTAAACGGTGCTTGGGTAAGTTATACCTTTCATATTGTTTCTATCTGCATCATTGCGTAGCATCGCCGATTTGACTGTTATTGTGCCTTTTCGGGGCTAAGCCTAGGCCGAGCAAAAGGCTCAAATCGATAAAGCGGCCGATGAAGAGATCGCCTCGAACCGACAAGGCCCCAAGTCTTGAAGCGACTATCTGTGAAGATACGCCAAATGATCCGCCACTGCAAGATGACGATTTTGTTGCTGAAGAAAGGCTTGTTGACACCTCCCTTCCTGCTAACCAGCCCAGAAGCCCAACACAGATTGAAAAATCCACCAGTCCAATCCGGCCTGCTGACAAACCGTCTGTCCCTGGTCAAACCAGTGATACCAAGGACGATGACGTTGTGATTACTGGTTTTGGCCACAGCGAACCGGGTAATCCGGTCGCTTTATCCAAACATTCTGCCAAAGAGGAATTTGCCACTATGAGTAAGGGCAAGTGGGATGTTGACCTAGCAACTTACGCCGCTCTGAACCCCCAAGACCTTCATTCTGGCTACTTGAACCGGTTGTATACCAGCTGTGATTATGAAGCTGGCCTGGTGAAGATGATGAAAGAAAAATTCAAGGTAACCTCCATGTTCTTTTCCCGCTTGGATATTTCAATTCTTGTTAACTCTCCTAGCCCCCAAGGGCCGGTTCAACTTAGTATAGTTAAACTGGGACTTACATAAACTTAATTCTTCGGAATCCACTGATGTAGTTTCAAGGGCGGTTCAACTTAATATAGTTAAACCGGATTGTAATTTAGATTGCCGCATCGTAACATGTTCGAGCAAATAGCCATTAGCCCCCAAGTGCCAAGTTGAATACCTGTATTGAGCTTGGGACTTTGTGATTTTATTAACAGACGAAGATCAAATATGCATTAGCCCCCAAGTGCCATGTGTATGACTGGTTATGCATTTGGGACTTGCAATGAAGATACTAACATGCTTCCTTTTTGTTGCAGAATGAGATACGCCAACAAGCCTCACAAATCAATGATCTTCAAGAAAATCTGAAGTCTCAACAAGCAGAAACCTCCAAGGCCAAGGATGAGCTGAAAACCGCCTTGACTACCATGGAACAGCTCAAGGAGTGGTTCAAATCTGAGCGGGCCGGCTGGGATACTGAAAAGGCCGCTTTAACAAAAAAGGTTGAAAATGCTGAAGCTGCCCTAAAACTGGCGGTAGATGAGCTGACCAGCGTGAAGCGGCAAGTGCATGCCATGACTGCTGCCATCTTCGGTAAACATCCTTTGGCTTCTGTGATAATCTTGGCCTTCTTATGATAAGTCCGGTTTGTGATTTCTCTTGCAATGCTGTAGGCACACGCATTGGTCACTTGGGGTCAGATGTTCGGAAGAAATTGAAGGCTGCCTATACTTTAATAGAGCAGTTGTACACTGGAGCGCAGCGGATCATCTCCACTGCATCACATAACAATCCAGCACCCTCCTTAATTCAAGATACTCTTAGGAGGTTGTCAATGCTTCCCGCCCGGATTGAAGAGCTGAAGAAATCTGCTGCTCGAACCGGCGCCATTAACGCCTTAATCGGGCCAAAGCATGGGTGCCGATTGATCCTGCTGAAGCAGCTCAGTGGCTATCCCATCAAGGAAGACGGTTCAGAGTTCAATGAAGATGACTGAGAGCGATAATCAGGCGGTCGCCCTCGGCTTGCCAATTGGTCAAGAGGCGACTTGTCGATTATCAAGCTCAATATGACGATCGAACAAGCGAGTAGTTGCACCTATTCTCAAGCGGAGAACCTGATCCTCCGATCCGTAAGCATACTTACGCCCCGATATTGAACCATCTTCCCGATCCATGAGGAGGTTGTCTTTCAAGCTTTAATGGGAATCGATTCGACCACTGTTGACTTCAAATTACCGGGTAGAGATGAAGAAGTGAAGCGGCGAGGGCGACCCACAACCCTCGGATCGGGCGGCGATCAAGCATGAACCGGAAGCCGGTTTGAATAGCTGCTTCATTATAATCCGCTAAGAAACAATGATCTTATTTGGGCACCATGTTGCCTTGTAATAGGATAGCCAACACTCTTGCTTTTAAAATGCCTTCGTGCATAGGTGCTGATACTTTTGGTTGAATGATCGAATCTTTCAATCTATATTGCTCGCATCACAAAATCTTAAACCGCCACGGTGGTTTGTGCCGCCACCGCTTGTGACGCTCATATGAAATGAAATATTGAGGTATATAATCAAAATTTATGATACAAAATACCTGCCATCGCTGGGCATAAAGTTGGCTTAGCCAATCTTGAAGCTGAGGTTGTATAAACCCTTACCGTCAAAGGAGAAAACAGCTCCTGTATTTTTAATGCCGGTTTACCATGTAAACCGTGCCGGGTCATGACAAGCCCCCTGTTACTCCATAATGGGATGTTTAACATAAAAAAGTCAAACCGGTGAAATTATCTCCGGATTAAAAAATGGATCAAATTCCGCCAATTGACAGTTTGAACCGGTTTAAAAATGTTGTCGGTTTAAGAAACGCAACCAAAATCAAATAATAGTTATGAAAAAACATGGAAGCAAAGGCAATGATAAACCGTTTGCACAAAAAGAAGGCTTTACTGAGCCGATCAGATGGTGTTACCATGGTCGGACACGACCAAGCTCCCTACAAGGTGTAGCCATGGTTCAAGTCAGCCAGGTCCCCAACTGAAACCGTGGCATTATGCCGATCAAGTGGCGTGGCAATGGTTGGGTTCGACCAAGCCCCAAGTGACTCTATGGACTTAGGCCGATCAAGAGGCGGATCGGTTCAGACTTGACCATGTCCCCAAGTGATCTGGTGGCTTTCGCCTATCAAAGGTGTTGCGTTGGTTCGGACACCACCAAGCCCCCAAGTGATATCACAAAGCTTTTGAAAAGCAAACTCAAGGGGAAAACCGAGGCCGCTTTAAGACGTAACAACTCCATGTAACCACACATGATGTAATGTAACGATACCCCGCTTTAGCCGAGGCTCGTTTATTACTTTATTCATAATATATACACTTGTCATAATATGTACATAAGTAGAGCCGATGGCTCGGTATAATAAGGTCAAGATGAGCTATGTTCCACGGCCTGTTGGTCTCCTCCTCGACGCGTCGTGAGTCTTTATGCTCTCGAATATCGATCGATAGTACGACCTCTTTGCAGATTCTTGCGACCACGAAAGGTCCCTCCCAAGGTGGGGATAACTTGTGCATATCACCGGTCTTGATGAGCGGAAGCACCAAATCTCCTTCTTGAGAAGTTCTGGTTCTGACCCGGCGACTATGGTAACGACGAAGATCCTGTTGGTAAATCGCCGAGCGGGCTGAGTCTATGTCACGCTCTTCATCCAACCGATCCAAAGCGTCCTGTCGTGCTGTCTCGTTGTCCGCTTCAACATAAGCTGCCACACGAGGTGAGTCATGATGGATGTCACTGGGGAGAACCGCCTCCGCTCCATAGACCATAAAGAACGGCGTGTATCCCGTGGATCTGTTAGGCGTAGTGTTGATACTCCATAACACAGACGGTAGCTCTTCTACCCAACAACCCGGTGTCCTCTGCAAAGGGACCATAAGCCGGGGCTTGATGCCTCTCAAGATCTCTTGATTAGCCCTTTCCGCTTGACCATTGGATTGTGGGTGGGCTACTGAAGAAACGTCAAGCCGGATGTGCTCACGTTCGCAGAACTCTTTCATGGCACCTTTGGACAAATTGGTACCATAATCTGTGATGATACTGTGTGGAAAGCCAAACCGGAAAATCACCTTTTTGATGAACTGAACCGCCGTAGCCGCGTCACACTTGCTAACAGGTTCTGCCTCCACCCACTTTGTAAATTTGTCAACCGCCACGTGAGGTGGGTCTTTTGTCCTTGGACCTTTTAAAAGGTCCAACCATATCCAACCCCAAGTCGCAAACGGCCAAGTAATTGGAATCATCATCAATTCTTGGGCAGACGTGAGCACGCCTGAAAACTTTTGGCAACCATCACATCGTCGACCAGATCTTCCGCATCAGCATGGGCAGTCAACCAATAGAAACCGTGGCGGAACGCTTTGGCCACCAAGGATTTTGAACAGGCATGGTGACCACAATCTCCTTCGTGGATCTCAAGCAATATTTCACAGCCTTCCTCAGGGGACACACAGCGTTGAAACGCCCCTGACACGCTGCGATGATGCAATTCTCCATTAACAATGGTCATAGACTTAGATCGCCGGACTATCTGCCGGGCCAACGTCTCTTCTTCTGGTAACTCGCCCCGGTTCATGTATGCAAGATAAGGAAGCGTCCAATCCGGAGTGACGTGAAGAGCTGCCACCAATTGAGCCTCCGGATCAGGAATAGCTAAATCCGCTTCACCAGGGAGCTTGACCGACGGGTTGTGCAAAGACGCCCGAGAAAAACATTAGGCGGGACCGTTTGCCTTGAGAGCCCAACCGACTTAAAGCGCCCGCCGCTTCATTCTTCCGACGGTCCACCTGGTCCACGATAGCCCTTGAAATGACTGCGACAATATCCACCTCACGACGATATGCAGCCATGAGTGGGTCCTTTGAATCCCAAGTGCCAGACACCTGTTGAGCCACTAGGTCCGAGTCACCGAAGCACTTAACCCGGCTTAGATTCATCTCCTTAGCCATCCGAAGACCATGGAGTAAGGCTTCATACTCAGCTACATTGTTAGTACAAGGGAACATTAAGCGTAGAACGTAACAAAACTTGTCACCTCGTGGGGAAGTTAATACGACTCCAGCCCCAGAGCCCTCCAATTGCCTGGATCCGTCAAAATGGATGGTCCAATATGTATGATCTTCATGAAAGGACTTAGTCATGGAGCCATCGTGCGATAGCCCCACGGTGGGCGCCAACTGTCGTGGTTTTGTCACGGCAGATGTCCTCATGAAAGGACTTAGTCATGGAGCCATCGCTATGGGTTAACTTGAAGGGGTTAAAGCGGACGCAAAGACACAAGAGTTATACTAGTTCGGCCCCTTCGATGAAGGTAAAAGCCTACGTCTAGTTGTGATGGGATTGATGTGGTCTCGATGACTAGGGAGCAAATAAGCTTCGCCTAGGCCTCGAGTTGTCATTCTCTGTCCTTGAACCGTCCCGGGTCGTCCCCTTATATACACGGGTGACGCCCGTCGGTTCAGAGAGTCCTAATCTCTGGTTCATACTCGTATTCGGGTTGGTCTCTCTCTATTCCTAACTTACAATACAAGTTTACATACCATGCCGGTTTACGGCTACACGTTCTAAACCGACTACAGGCCTTGGGCCCTTACTTTCCTGCCTCTTGGGCTTTTATACCGTTGAACTACTGATGAAGTTAACCCGCCCGAATATAGGCCGGTTACGTGAGAGTAATATCCCCAACAAGAACGCTTACTTTGTTAGTTTGCGACGATGACGCATGTACCTCTAGTTAATTAATTTGCGCATCTTGTATGTTGCATCTAGTTGCTAACCCTTTCTTTTTGGTGTTGCTCTAGTATATTTTGTTGCATATATATGATTGTACATCCTCTTCGTGAACATGCATCTCTAACGTAACAGGTACCTAGTTTCTTGATGGCGAGATGGAATTGCTATGTCGTGTACAAAGGGAAGGTTCCGGGGGTGTACAACGAGTGGCATGAGTGTCAGGCGCAAGTGAATGGGTTCACGGGCGCCAGCCATAAAGGCTTCAAAAGAAGACAAGAAGGAGAAGCTAGTTACTTGAGGTTCACGCTAGCGCGAGAGAGGACTCGTAACCGCCACCTCATGTCCTGCATAGTTCCGCTCTCACTCATAGTGATAGCTCTTCTTGCGTATACCTTTGTTTAGATGGGTGACGTTGTTTTAGTTGCAAGTATTAGATACTTGCATGTATCGCTATTTTCGAGATGATGACAAGATACCACTGTGTTGGATGATGATTATGATGAGACTATTTGTATGTAAATGCTATGATTACATTTGTGGTCTCGCAGGCATTTGTATGTGTATCATGATGACATTTCTATGTGCTAAAGATTCTTCTATAAAGCCTGTTCAAATACAAAAAATTATGCCAAAAAAACTACTTAAATTAGCAAGAGCGAGTGTATAAAAGTTAGCGGCGGCAGCGCAAGCAAGAGCGAGTCCGCATGGTGTGCGCTAGAGCTACTAGCAGAGCGAAGCTTCGCTAACAGCGCTGTTGCTACACTTGTGTAGCAAGAAGGCTGGTGAGCACGCTGCATCTTGCTATATGTTAGCTATGGCGCCTTATTACTAGCGCTGTGTCCCGTACATCGATACATCTAAAACCCGCGCTGCTGCTAGCCTTTTCCCTAGTAGTGAATAGAACTGTGATGATCATCATTATTAGAGCATTGCCCAATCAAAAAAAAGAGAAAGGCCAAAAAGAAAAAAAGAAAGGCCCAAAAAAAGAGAAAATAAATAAAAAGGGCAATGCTACTATCTCTTTTTCCACACTTGTGCTTCAAAGTAGCACCTTGTTCTTCATGTAGTGAGTCTCATATATTGTGCTTCAAAGTAGCACCATGTTTTTCATATAGTGAGTCTCATAAGTTGTCTTTTTCATACAAGTGGGAATTTTTCATTATAGAACTTGGCTTGTATATTCCTACGATGGGCTTCCTCAAATGCCCTAGGTCTTCATGAGCAAGCAAGTTGGATGCACACCCACTAGTTTTCTTTTGTTGAGCATTCATAGCTCTAGTGCATCCGTTGCATGGCAATCCCTACTCCTCATGTTGACATCAATTGATGGGCATCTCCATAGCCCGTTGATTATCCTCGTCAATGTGAGACTTTCTCCTTTTTTGTCTTCTCCACACAATCCCCATCATCATATTCTATTCCACCCATAGTGCTATATCCATGGCTCACGCTCATGTATTGCGTGAAGGTTGAAAAAGTTTGAGATCATTTAAGTATGAAACAATTGCTTGGCTTGTCAACGGGGGTATAGAAGTTGGGAACATCTTTGTGTGACGAAAATGAAGCATAGCCTAACTATATGATTTTGTAGGGATGAACTTTCTTTTGCCATGCTATTTTGAGAAGACATAATTGCTTAGTTAGTATGCTTGAAGTATTGTTACTTTTATGTCAATATAAACTTTTGTCTTGAATCTTTCGGATCTGAATATTCATATCACAAGTAAGAAGAGTTACATTGAAATTATGCCAACTAGCATTCCACATCAAAAATTATCTTTTTTATCATTTACCTACTCAAGGACGAGCAGGAATTAAGCTTGGGGATGCTTGATACGTCTCCAACGTATCTATAATTTTTGATTGCTCCATGCTATATTATCTACTGTTTTAGGCAATATTGGGCTTTATTATCCACTTTTATATTATTTTTGGGACAAACCTATTAACCAAGGCCCAGCCCGATTTTTTGTTTTATGCCTATTTCAAATGTTTGAAGAAAAGGAATATCGACGAGTCGAAACGGAACGAAATCAACTGGAGAAGTTATTTTTGGAAGGAAAGCCACCAGATAGACTTGGACTCTACGTCAGAAGATACGGGAGCTGGCCACGACGGTGGGGGGCGCGCCCCCCTGCCTCGTGGGGCCCCCGTAGCTCCACCGACGTACCTCCTGCACCCATATATACCTACGTATCGTAAAACTTCCGAACAGAGAATAGATCGGGAGTTCGCTGTCAAGAAGCCTCTGTAGCCACCAAAGTCAATCGGGACCCTGTTCGCAAGACTCACGGGGGGGGATCCTCACCGTGGCCATCTTCATCATCCGGGCTCTCCATGACGAGGAGGAGTAGTTCACCCCGGGCTGAGGGTATGTACCCAGTAGCTATGTGTTTGATCTCTCTCTCTCTCTCGTGTTCTTGATTTGGCATGATCTTTATGTATCGGAGCTTTGCTATTATAGTTGGATCTTATGTTTCTTCTCCCTCTCTACTCTCTTGTAATGAATTGAGTTTTCCCCTTGAAGTAATCTTATCGGATTGAGTCTTTAAAGATTTGAGAACACTTGATGTATGTCTTGTTGTGCGTATCTGTGGTGACAATGGGATATCACGTGTCACTTGATGTATGTTTTGGTGACCAACTTGCGGGTTCCGCCCATGAACCTATGCATAGGGGTTGGCACACGTTCTTGACTCTCCGGTAGAAACTTTGGGGCACTCTTTGAAGTACTTTTATGTTGGTTGGATGAATCTGAGATTGTGTGATGCATATCGTATAATCATGCCCACAGATACTTGAGGTGACAATGGAGTATCTAGGTGACATTAGGGTTTTGGTTGATTTGTATCTTAAGGTGTTATTCTAGTACGAACTCTAGGGCTGTTTGTGACACTTATAGGAATAGCCCAATAGATTGATTGGAAAGAATAACTTTGAGGTGGTTTCGTACCCTACCATAATCTCTACGTTTGTTCTCCGCTATTAGTGGTTTTGGAGAAACTCTTTGTTGCATGTTGAGGGATTGTTATATGATCTATCTATGTTATTATTGTTGAGAGAACTTGCACTAGTGAAAGTATGAACCCTAGGCCTTGTTTCCTATCATTGCAATACCGTTTACGCTCATGTTTATCACTTGTTACCTTGTTGTTTTTATTATTTCAGAATAAAAAGGCATATATCTACCATCCATATTGCACTCGTATCACCATCTCTTCGCTGAACTAGTGCACCTATACAATTTACCATTGTATTGGGTGTGTTGGGGACACAAGAGACTCTTTATTATTTGGTTGCAGGGTTGCTTGGGATAGACCATCTTCAACCTACGCCTCCCACGGATTGATAAACCTTGGGTCATCCACTTGAGGGAAATTTGCTACTGTCCTACAATCCTGTGCACTTGCAGGCCCAACAACGTCTACAAAAAGAAGGTTGCGTAGTAGACATCACCGCCCATCCCGCCGCCCGAGCCGCCGAGGTTGACCCCGCCCCGCCGCCGGTTTTTCCTAGAAAACCGTTCGGTTTTCGCCGGTTTTCGTTCAGTTTTTTTTAGTTTACGTTTTTTATTAGATCGGTTTTTTTCGGTTTAGGTTAAATAGCGAGCGTTCGCTCTTTCGTTCATTTTAACAAACGCGTTCATCGTTTAGATCCAGTTAACGAACGTTCGTTTCTTAATCTGTTCGTCGTTTTTCTTTTTCTCGGATTTATTTCGCGATTATTTTGATCACGATTTCTGATCCGATTTTCGATCTAGTATAACTGTTCGCTCGTTTATTAGAATCAGGTGATTCAAGCGCCTAGAGTTTTGTCTCGAAACCCTCTTTCCGAATAATCAACTCAAACAAGTTTTTGCCTCTGTAAAATTTTACTTAGGTTCAGATTAGTAAAATGGATCCTGTTTCTTTCGCCGTTTGACTTTCGTTGCTTCGTTCGAGTTGTTTCTTTTTGGAAACCGGAGTTCTTAATTTGAACTTTCTGGTTAGATCTTTTATTTGAGTTTTACCTGTGCATTATATGAGTACTTATTGTATGCTTGTTTTTTTTGCGACAGAGTACCCGGAGTGTGCCGTTTGCTACTTTGAATCTCTAGGTTTCGCGGATCATCAGCAAGGCAAGTAACACTTTGATCATACCTCTTTTCATACCCAGTTTTTATGCATTAGATCAATCCTCAAACATTGCATGATTAGGATCTAATTAAATTGTGGGTTTTGGGAAGTAGATTAGGTAGTACCTATTACCTGTTGTTATTATCAAACCCTTGAGAGTTACTTCTACGTTTGCTTATTATGCCATGCTATGCTAGTAGACGTGGATTGGGTGAGTGTATCCATGACAGATGTGAGATGTTAATTAATGGTTTATTTAAGGTGGCAACTTAAACACACATCTGGGTGGATTGAGGTACTGGGTATTCAGGATTGCTGTTTCTTTTGGACTGCCACCCGTGCTCAAAGGGATCATGAGATTATTCATGCTAGAAACTTCCGTGTGCAGCCACAAGCTACTATGGGCTCTAGCATAGTTGACTAAGTCGTGTGAACTCTTACAGTGGTAGACTAGCCGATGTAGGGGATGTAGGTTGGTACAGTCTACCCGTTCGTAAGGCGCTAGCGCTTCTGAAAGACTATGTCTCGGTCATCTGTTTCTCAAACACCATGTAGTGCGAGAATCCCAACGGAGGAGATCGAGTCTTATGGGGAAAAGTGCGCAAACCTCTGTAGAGTGTAACAAACTAATCATGGTTAGCCGTGTCCCCGGTTATGGACATCTTGAGTATCTAGTACTTGGATTATCATGTGAATCTCATCATGTTACTTTAATTAATATTGTTGGGTTTTAATTGATGATGCTTATTTGGGATTGAGAATGCTGTCAACCATTATCAATATTTAACAACCACCATGATAGTTAAACAAAATTTATTCCTTTGCAGTAGGGAAAAATTGGCTTTACGCAAAACTGTAACCATAAAGCTTTCCACCAGCCAAATATGCATGTAGTATAGCTTATTTCCATTATTATTCTGTATGTGTTACATTGCCAACATATTCCATGTGCTGACCCGTTTTCGGGCTGCAACGTTCATGTTGCAGACTTTTCAGACGACGAGTAAGGTGCCTTAGGTCGTGGTTCTATACTCAGTGATGCCGTTGGAGTTGATGGACTCGCTTATCTTCCAAGCCTTCCGCTGTTATCGTTATTAGATGGCCTTAAGCCATATTTATTTGTAATAAGTTCTCTTTTGAGACATTCGATGTAATAAGTGTGTGATTGCTACTCTGTTATAAATCCTTCGAGTAATCGTGCGTGTCAAGATTATCGATCCGTGGATGACAACGATGCACGAGAGATCGATCGTTTGAGGTCCAGTCGCTACACATATATGTCATCTGCTTAGTTTAGACATGTTCTCTAATGCCACCTGTTTAGTTTCTATATCATATATGGGAATTGTGCAGTCTCATGTCTTTTAGCCAGCCATAATATACGTGAAATGTGCAATGCCATCCTGTTTAACCAGGCATACTATATTTGAATGATATCTTGCCCATCCTTTTCTTCATTACATTTCCATTTGTCGACAATGTTTGTACATTAAACTACTCTTCCTGTGAATCAGCCATTTGGGTGGGAGATTGAAAAATCTGGACTGAAAACAAGGCCTTCAGCGCAGACAGTGCTACTTGTTGAAGCAGATCTCTTGTTGGGTCCCGATAGGTCCTCGGAGATGGATTCAGAGACAGATGACCAGTCCTATTCCCGCACCGAGGTGTATGCTCTAACTTGGCACGGTTATACTGCTCATATCATGCATATAGTGTCTTGCATTGCATAGATTAGACATCATATACACAATATTCAACACCATGTTCTTAGTGCAGACATCATATCTAATGCCCTCTGTTTAGCATATATCACATATGTGAATTAAATGATGCAATCCTGATTACTTAGATAACATGTAAGTGAATTATGTCATGCGATCCTGTTTAGTTATTCGTCGTATCTTTGAATTATGTTATGCTATGCTATCCAGTTTAGATAGACATCATATATGTGAAATTATGTCATGCTAATTCGTTTTAGTTAAACAATATACATGTCAACTATTTCATGCTCTCTTTTTTCCACACTATCTATTGCATCTGTCTTTCATACAATGTCTGTACATTCAACTATGTTTCCTATTTATCAGCCATTTGAATTGGAGCGGGTGATGCCAGCATCTAGCGGACTAAAAGCACGGTCTTAGAATAAAACAGTGCTACCTCTTGGTGGAGATAGCATCCTGGTTGTACATGCACGAGAACCAGCCCTACCACACATAACCCAAACTCTCGCAGATTGTACCCCTACTGCGATGGACAGAGAACCAGCTTCACCCAATCTAACCCCAACCCCAGCAGATAGTAACCCAGTTCCTGTTGACACAGCACCATCTCCACCATAGAGCTCCCAAACAAGAGCAGTTAGTAAGGCAGCTCCGGTGCCCAAAGGGCCAAGATTACCACGGTGAACCGCAACTCCACCGTTAGTACGCCTATTCACGTGGAGGAAGCACAACCAGCTAGTCGTAGTTTAGCATCTATCACATTTGATGTTGTTAAATCATATGTGCATATCTTCCCATCTTGGAAATATTATATCTGAAGATGAAGGAAAATGCGATTCTGTGTGTTTGTCAAGGAGTTATGTGTAAGTAATGTTATTCATGGCAATTACTTTGCTTTGTCCCATACATCCTACCTCCATGATGGTTATAATACAACAAATTTTCCCATTTTCTCTATAGATAAGGACCGATCTGGAAACTCGGGATGAGGTAACTGTGCTAATACCTCTGCTATCTTCAAGAATGCTTGGTGGCGATGTCGAAATACTTGAAGAAAACGTACTTCACCGCAAAGAAACTCATCAAATTCCCTTACGTTCTTCCGAGACACATTTATCGGACGATGACTTCAACGCCTTTGTTCATCTTGGTCCCGAACCAAGAATGTGGTAAGGTCTATGAGCTCATTTTCTATTTTTAAGTACTATATTCTTGCGTCTTATTGTACTCTGATCATGTAGAACAAGTGCCTAAACCTGAAGAACAACTGTTCTAATTTAAGATTCCATTGCTACCATAGTTCAAAAAGCGCTAGGCGTTAATTGTGCGTTTTGCCACCGCTTTGCGCTTCTATCGACCAAAGCGCATGCTTATGCGCAGTTATGCACAGATTAAGCGTAGTTATGCGCAATGCGTTTCGCCAACGCCTAGAGCCTGGGCGCGCTTAAGCGCTCGCTTAAGCGCACCTTTTTAACTATGATTGCTATCGTGCATACTGCTTTGCTCTTGTATCACTGCATTTACTCATACAAACTTATTTTTAAATTGAAGGATCCAATCGAAACTTCAATGGCACAGCAGGTATGTTCACGCATGTTTCTTTACCAGGCTTGCTCTTATCAATAGCTCTGTTGATTTCAATTTCAATTGTGTATACAGTTGACTTCTCATATCATGCACATTACTAGCATCACAACAGAGCCAATAGTGTTGTTGTACATGTAGACCCGAGGTACCCATCTGAAATCTAGTTGTGCCGTGTAGTTTCCCACGTTTGTATTCTTTCCCTGCTGCTTTGTCTTGAACTGATATGATTTGAACCGTGTCTCTATTATGATTTGGCAAGACAATGCAGTGACCATAGGACATAGATGTATGTTTGTTTGATGCTTTTATTATGTACTAGTACTTGGCAATAGAATACTTGGTAGTTTAATCCTGTCCACCTTACTAATGAACTGGTTCACCGAAATGAGTTTCACATACTAGTACATGCTAAACTGTTATGTGTCTGCTTGTTTCTTATTTTAGAATGTTGACAGAATATTGGGGAAGAGTGCCTTATTAAGTAATGGTAAAGGAAGTAATGCAGATAAGGTTCAGGATAGTGACACATCCTTGTTGGTCTCCAACAAAGTAGATAAAACAGCTAAGGAAGACTATCTTGAAGACAGTGAGACAACCCCAAAGTCCTGTCTTGGTTTAGTGTTGATTCATCGCCACTACCGCTTGCACAAGCTATTCAAACTCACCGTGCGAATCAATTTGGTTTCTTGTGTCTCAACTACAAGTGAAAGACATCGATCACCGTGGTTTGCGACAAGAAGCGGAAGGACTGCGGAAGTCCCTCGAGCATTCAGATGCATACTTTCTGGTGCAACAGCAAGCGTTGGAGGATTTTAGCGCCAAACAAGACAAAGCTAATAAGCTTGCTAAGCTTATTGCAAGCATGGTGGATACCACGTTTCTTGAGCTATTATGAAGTTGTTTCAGTTATGCTCTTGTTTTGCTGCCACGATTATTTGCACTGGTGGCCAATTTTGACGGCCAGTGTATGTAATATTCTGCTTTGTTCCCTATATTTGCACTGGTGGCGAACTTTGATGCCCAGTCGATGTAATATGTGTAATAAGCTAGTGTTAATTGCTTGCTTATTTATTTCCTTATTGTCTTGTTTAGTTGTTTGCTTGTAGTCACTACAGTTCTTTTTCTGTGTTCTTCTAGTGGCCAGAATAACCTATTTTTGGAAACTAGGCCAAAATAATCATGGCAACACACAAACTGTTGTAACCATGGGCCTCCTGCGGGCCGTATGATCCATGGGCCTTCTACGGGCCATAGGATCCATTGGCCTTCTATATGGGTCGTAGGATCCATGGGCCTTCTACGGGCCGTACGATCCATGGGCCTTTTACGGGCATTAGGATCCATAGGCCTTCTACGGGGCGTATCATCATTTCGCCAATCATGGGCCGTACTATTCATGGACAATAACGGGCCGTTTATTGGCCGTATTTCATAGATCTATGAAAACCCAACGGGTTTTTTTTACATGAAAACGGCCCAACATATTAACGGGCCACAAACGGGCCGACTGTAACCACGGGCTGAATTTGGCCCACAAGCAGAAAATGACAGTAACGAGCCGTAAGTAACCGAATGCTGGAAATGAGCCCAATAATAAATGGGCCTTGAGAAGGCCGAAAGATATCATGGGCTGGAAACGGCCCAACGGAATAATGGGTCATTAATGGGTATAAAGTGATACACTGTTCATTACAGGCCAGTTTTACCACGGGTCGTTTAGGGGCCGAGGGTTACTAAGGGCCTCATATGGGCCGAAAGACATCATGGGCCATACATGGGCCGGAAGTTAAAACGGGCTGGAATTATATTGGACGGCCCAGATGACGCTACTGGGCCTAATTCGGATAGGCCGTAAACGGGCCTTGGGATAGCGGGTTGTAAATGGGCTATATGCGAACAGGTCGTTAACAGGCTTGCCGTGGGCCGGCCTGCCACCTTTTGACCAAGTCAAATGGGCCGGCCTTTTCACAGGAATGGGCCTCTGTTGGGCCGTGACACGTGTCGGCGTATCATAGGCGCTTTGGGTCCAATGAGTGGATGACATCTGTCCCGACGGTGAGCCGACACGTGTTTCCTCCAGCCAATGATGATTTTACACGTGGAAAATCCCCATTGGTCGGGGCTGTTAACGGGTTATCGGATCCAAAACCAGACCCGATAGCTTAACGACGTTCCGTTACGGTGGATGCCACGGGTCGGTTACCCTTGACGAAAGCACTTCTGTGACGCGCGATTTATCGTCATGGAAGTGGACACTTCCATGATGATAATTTTGGTAATGTCATGGAACACTTCTCTGACGACCGCACGGTATGACTATCTTGATTTCGTTATAAATTTGTCATGCATGTACATGCATGACAGAAAACGTGACCTACTGTGACAAACACGTATCATCACGAAAGTGTTTTTTTTGTAGTGTTTGCGTGTATGATTAGTGCACGATTGAATCGGGGGTGTTACACTTCTTCTGCGGTAACTCAGAGTTGGTAACAATCTGATCCAAATCGTTAATGCATCTTCATAGTGTTCCTGGTTTGATCGTAGGATGATTTTTTCGAATATGTTTCCCAACATTCCTTGCATGGTTCATGGGTCCTGCCAAGTTGTGATTAGGGCGCCAACCCCAACGCTCCAAATGACCCCGTCTTGACTATTTACAATCTATGTTGTATGCCCTTCCAAACTGCTATCGAATTTCCAAGGAATATTGTGTCCAAAAAGATTGCCATTTGGGTAGTATTTTGCATGAAGCTAATGGGCACACAAAACATCTTGGGCATCAAGAAAACTCTGAGCTTGCTTTGCTAGCAATGCTTGGTTAAAGGCACGCATATCTTGAAAGGCGTAGCCCCTTTAGACTTGGGGAGTCTCATCTTATATCATCTCAATTAAGCCATCTTATGTTTACCCATCTCCACCATACCAGTATTGCCATATTGAACGCTCCAGGTCATCGCACACTAAAGGAGTTGGTAGGTGTCGGTGTCAAAACCGACACATCTCGGGTAGGGGGTCCCAAGCTGTGTGTCTGGGGATCGATGGTAACAAGGGACAATAGGGACACGATGTTTTTCCCAGGTTTGGGCCCTCTTAAAGGAGTTAAAACCCTACATCCTGCTTGATTGTATTAGAAGAGTATAGGGGTTACAAGAGTTGATCTACCTCAAGATCGTAATGGCTAAACCCTAGCCATCTAGCCTATGATTATTCTGATAGCCTCTACAGACTAAACCCTCTGGTTTATATACGCACCGGAGGGGCCTAGGGTTGTACAGACCTGGCTTGCAGAGGAAGGAAACATTACACCCGGACACCAAACTTGCCGTTCTACACAGATAGGAGTCCTACCCGGACATGAGGGATAGTCTTCTGCTTTATCTTCACGGCCCATCAGTCCGGTCCATATTGAATAATCCGAACTTTTCCTGACCGCGGTGTCGGGCGAGCCATTCGTCGCGGACGCTCTGCTTAAATGCCGCTAAGGCCTCGGCATCCGGACAGTCCATGATTTGGTTCTTTTTAATTAAGAACCGATTCCAAAGTTTGCGAGCTGACTCTCCTGGTTGCTGGATTGTGTGACTTAGGTCATCAGCATACGGTGGCCGGACATAAGTGCCCTGAAAGTCGTCCTGAAAAGCATCCTCTAAGTCCTCCCAACTTCCAATGGAGTTCTCTGGGAGGCTGTTCAACCAGTGTCATGCTGGTCCTTTCAGCTTTAGAGGGAGGTATTTAATGGCGTGGAGATCATCTCCGCGAGCCATGTGAATGTGGAGAAGAAAATCTTCAATCCATACGGCAGGATCTGTCGTTCCATCGTATTGCTCGATGTTCACGGGTTTGAACCCCTCTAGAAATTGGTGTTGCATTACCTCATCGGTAAAGCACATGGGGTGTGCGGCACCTCTGTACCGGGCGATATCGCGACGGAGTTCGGATGACATCTGTGTTCGGTGCTAACCCCGGGCTTGGTTAGGTTTGTCGTACCAGGCTTGATGGCCGTCATCTCGTGTGGGGGCATCAATCTCTCAATAAGGAGGTAAGCAACAAGCTTGGAAGAGTTCTGCTCCCTAATCCAAACAACACAATGGCATCAGTCCCCCCCCCCCCCCTTGCTCGGCATCGCATGTAAGTTTTGAAATCTTCCTTTATGCATCCTCCCATCCTACACCGGGCGACCCAAATACTCAGGTTAGAAAAATTATCACATCAGCTCTAAAATATTTTTGATCTCCATGGAATAGCCGACGAATACTTTTCGTAAAACAAAGATAAACACTTCGAAGGGTTTATGAGTTGTCCCATTGATGCATTATAAGTGTTCAACAAACCTCTTACCAACCTGCCTGCTGTTCAGAAGCTCGGAATAATAATGAGTCACCCGCATATAGAAGATGTGAAATAGATGGTGCTCTTCGACAAACTTTTACCCCTACAGGGCCCACCTCCAACATAGACTTGTTGATCAACGCAGAGAAGGTGTCACCTACAAAGGGAAATAAAAACAGGAACAAAGGGTCACCTTGCCGCATGTCTCGCAAGAGGGTGAAGGAATCCAACGATTTTTGATTGATATTTACTTAGTATTTACCGAAGAAACACAAGCCATAATACGTGAAAGCCACGCCTTAGAGAAACCCCATTTAAGTAGGGACTTCTTAAGAAAATCCCAATTGACATGATCATAGGATTTCGACAGATCAAGTTTGTAAGCACATAACGCGAGAGCCTCAACTCTCAGCATTGGTGTAAGATCTATGCACTCAAAAGCTATGATAGAATTATCGGAGATCAGCCATCCAGGGATGAAAGCACTTTGATTCTTAGTGACAAGGTCCATAAGGAATGGCCGAAGCCCATTCACCAGACATTTAGAAACAATTTTATATGACATTGTTGAGGCTATTCATTCTGAAATCCTCTAGGTGCTTTGGGTGGGGTACCTTTGGGATTAGGCCGATCACTACACCAGTAACCCCCTCTCGCATAATACCCTTCTCAAATAACTCCAGAACGGCGACACTAATTTCTTTTTTGAGCACCGCGCCGTTTGTTTGATAAAAATATATCGGGAAATCAATTTTGTTGGGCCTTGAGAGGACCAATTAGAAAAGGGCACCAAGGACCTCTTTCTCCGATAGGGTGCACATAAAGCTTCAGTCAGCGGGAGATGCACCACCACCGTTGTTCCAGTTATTTGACTCGAATTCAGCGTGTGACCTGTTCCAAGGATTCGCTTACAACCAGTCCCTAAACTTCATGTTTTTTCCCTCATGAACACTGGTACCACACTCCTTGTAATAATCTCGAAGAAGTCTATACACTTTAGAGAATGTGGGAAGTATTTCATATCTAACAAAAAAAATTGGGCGTTCTTTGCCTCGGACCACAATGAGCAACTTGGTCATCGACTCTCTCACGTCATGGTGTACACGGATTCTTAACGTAGTCATGTCTTGTGTTGCGTTCAGATTCATCTCGATGATCTTCCCAACAATCTTTAACACCATTTCAACTAGCTCGTTGTTGCAGTAACTCTCACGAAGCTTATGAATTTGTACCCAGGTCGACATGTGCACAATACACACGTCCTCAACCATGCCTAATCCGTCAGGCCTAATATCACAACCCAATTCCTAAATAACCAAGGTCCTTGCTCCATCCCAGTCGCCGAGGCAAGAAGCCTAGTTGATGAACAGGTTGGCAACGACTGGTCAAAAGTGGACCTCTTGCGCAGGGTTCCACGTTGCACACACATCCTGGTAGAAAACACCTTGGCTGAAGGGTTTGTCTGTATGAACCCTAGAAAGGACTAGCCACTTCATGGTCTCTTTCAGGCCGGATCTTCGTCGCCAATATCAGCATCATCAAAAACTTCATCGTTCAATTCCTCTTGACCGAAGAATTATCCCAAATCAACTTTTGCAGCACTCCTTGCGTTTTCGCTTATCGTGGATTGAGCATCCGACGGCGGCGTCATCAGTCTATTGCAGGGCGGAGCTAACACAATGGGAATGGGGTCAAATGCCCCAAATGGATTTTTGTTAAAGCTTTACTGAAATCGATGGTAATCAAAGTGTATTTGGGGTTGAACACATGCAATATATGAAGATGACCCCACTGAAAAATTTACCTGGCTCCGCCCCTGGTCCGGGGCTAGGGAAGCAGTAACGATCACTCGACGGGGAACCCTAGACCCAGAGTCGGAGACGTGAGGACAAGGACTCCATGTCGCTCGACGAAGCAAGAGAAAATCTGGGCACAGGCAGCCGAGGATGGGGAGAACTGGATGATGATGTAGTCGTGTGAAAGTAGAGAAACCCTAGCTGCTGTGTAGGGACGCTAGGTGAGACTAGCAGTTAATTAATCATGATAGATTATCGATTTTCATATAGCTCTATCATAGCATAGACTGGAGTACCAAACGAATCCGGCGGTCCATGACGAGGGGTAACTTAGTCATTTTTCAAAGGTTACGTTGGGCCTTTTTTGTGTCATCTCATCCCGATAGAGGCCAATAATTTCGGATCTCACGGCCCTGGCCGTTTAGTTTCCAAACAAATATCTCGATCCTGCATCCCAACCGAGAGTCTCGGAGGCGCCACCGATCCCAGCCAGATCCAAATTTCTCTTCACTCCATGGGAATTTGTACCTACTCTGAAGATGATGGATCAGATCGTGGGTGCTAGGGGTGTCGTTCGTGGAGGTAGAGGCATAAAGAAATGGAGAAAGACGGAGCAGATCGTGGGGGCGAGCGAGGTTGACGGACCTGATTGTGGAGGGACGAGCATGGCGGCGGCGGCGGTGTTCGTGGACGTAAACGAGGGCTGCATGTCATTCGTACGAACCAGAGAAAATACTAAAATACCCAGAAATAACAAATGATTGTTGCGATTACTATTTTGCCCTTTTGACCAAGGTACTCCGTTACTTTTCACCTTGGTACTCCGTGGAACAATAGATGGAGTACAACATCATACTGACCATCGGATTGACAAAAATAGACGGTCTGTGTTAGTTTAAGGGTACCGTAAAAGAGCTCTCATTATAAAACAGGATGGAAGCCCTGTATTGAGGTTAGCCGAGAGAGATGCACTCATCCAGAAAATGGAGGGCTCAACAACTATGGTCCAAATTGTCTGTTTGGTATAGTACCCAACATGCATGGTCGTTTGATTTGTCGATGCTTGTACCCGAAGCAAATCCGTAGTAGTAGAATATAGGAGTATTTCTTGACTTGAATAAACACCATGCGTTGATGCAGGGAACAGCACCACACCAGTGACCAGATGACACCTACATTTCATCGTCTCCCAAGCGACACATCATAGAAGTGGTTCTCCAGTTCATGCAATCAGTGACGAAGCAGATATACTCCTACTTCAGCACATAACATAATTTCGATTCGAATTATCCCATATCCGGTGGCGAATCACATCCGGCAGCAGCGAAGGGGAGCAACAAATAAAATCGCGCTGAACCGCACCGCAATTTGGACCCCGACCTTCCTAGCTCCTACCTCACCGCCGACCTGCCACGTGTCATGCGCGCTGGACCGGGCGGGAGGGCATTACGGGCAAAGCACCCGCGCGCATTGAATCCGAATAAATACGCCCCAGGGGATCAATGGCGGTGTTTGGAAGGAAATCCCTACTACTAGTCCAGTTTTTCTCTTATTACCGTCGCCTTCCAATCCCAACACAATAGCGCGTCGTCGTCTCCCTGCCGGTGCCGCCCGTGTCCCTCCGTCCCGTGACCTCTGCCCCGGACGAGACGAGACGGCGACAGGTCGGCGTCGTTGGGGACGGGCACGAGCTAGCCTGCGCCGACCACGAGTCTCCTGCCTCTGCCAGCCCCTTGTTTGATTCCGAGGCAACAGACCGAGAGGGAACCGGGGAGGAAGAAGGGGGGCGGCGTGCGTGGAGGGGCGAGTGGTTTGCAAGATTGGTCTGCGCCTCCTTCGCCCGCTTGCTTCACCGTCCATCTGGTGAGTTTCTCTTGCCTTCAACCAATCAGTCGCGTACTTCCTTCGCTGCCGTTTCTTCTTTCCACTCCATTTTTCGTACCAATTCAGCCACGGTTTTGATACTGCGATGGTAGGTCTTAGTACACCTAGTTCGTCCCTTCTTGTACAGTGTTCTCCGTTGATTCTGGTAGTGGCAAAGATCATCTTGGTCTCGAAAAACTTAGCATAGGTTTCTCAGTCTCGAATTCCTCAGGCGCTTAATGATTCTTTGTTGTCCCGGCGTGATATGTGAGGTCATCACGTTTGTTTGAAAATTTTGCGCACACGAGGAGAAGGGAGAGATTTGGCCTTTGGGCCAAGGAAAAACCAAAAACATTGCAGTTTCGCTCCACTAGTTTATTACGCTACAAGTTTGTTTGCTGACGCGCCCCAATGTTAATTTTTCCTGCCAAAAACACGTGGTTGATTTTTGAAGTACGAAGAGGACAGCGACGTTCCTACTAAGCTCGTAGTGCCGCAAAAGTCCCCGTGATAAATCAACCACACGCACGCCATTGCCTACCGGAGCAAAACTCTCAGCGGAGGAGACAGACCGCGCCAAAATCACCAGCCGTCCATCAGGAACGAACGCAGCATTCAGCCCCGTCGCGTCGTAATTTAGCGCGTCTTGAATGCGCTCGTAAATGGATGCTACGGCGTGAGATAGACCTTTTCTGTTGTGGGTGCACGATTGGTCCTCGCATTCTGCGTAGTGTCCACCACGTACTAGTACTAACCACGCACGCACACGGGCCGGGGCCGGTGGACCACGGCGCACACCGACCTTTGTCTCCTGCCGTAGAGCGTGAGCTAAGTACTTGTCCAGTACGTGTATTAGCTACGCTGTTGTTGACTTGAGCGGCTGTACTGTACACAGCCGCTGTTCGTGCGTGGCCCACATGCCAGCCGCGGCGCCACCGGCCACGGCGTGCCAGGTGATGTGATGTTACCATTCACTTACCATCATCATCATCAGAGATTACTGTCGGTAGAGTTACTGTACATGGACTAGCACGTACTACCATACATATAGGGCTGTGGAGTACAAGTACTTTTGCTTGTCGAGGCAGGAGTAGGAGTACTTGAACAGTGAAAGTGTGAAGCCATGGCTAACGGGCGGCAGCGGTGTACGTACGCCCGGCTGTTTGTTTGTAAGCGAAAGCCGTTGCAGCCTTGCTTGCAGGGTGCAGTACACCGGCGCCACTACGCAGTAAATTTCTCAAAGTGCTGCTAGAAGTACCAAATGCTTGGCACACTTTTGATGAAATGCTTGGCACTTGGTTCTCACAATTCCATTTTTGCGTGTCCTTTCCTTTCCGTCGTTGCCCTGGATAGATATCGCATATCGCACTGCACCCTGCAAACAACGCAACCCTGACTAGTCCCTGTTCGATTAGTCAAAACCAACAGCCACAGATAATTTCCGTCATTAGTCGCATTCGGCGTGTGTGTGTGCGTGTGCATGTGGCACCTACGCACTCACCTTGAGCTACACGTCGACTACAAGTGGGAAATTAGTACTCGTACATCCTGCATCTCACCGACCATGATTATCACCGACCCACCGTTGAGCCCTCGCCCAGAAGTTTATGTTATCACCACCGTAAGATTAAGGTTTCTTGCCGATGCATGCCGTAAGATTCTACCACCAACAGCAATCGACGCGTCAAGAAGAAAGAAAACCATGCATCGAATCTGACAATTACAGAATATACAGACGGTGGTAGTAGTAGTATACCTTTAGTGGCAGTACGACCAGCATTGCTGGTGGACGGACGTATTTGGTTCGTCAGAATCTATTCCCTGCGGCCCAATTGCAGATAACCAAATACCTTAATCCGACGCGATTTGACGTTGGCGCGGACCGTATCATTTCAATCCCCCCCTGCATGTGCGGCGGCATCATACCGTCAACAGGGGAGAGGGAGGGAGAGAGGTGGCTGAGGCGTCATTAGGCTAAGTGGCGCATACTACAGTAGTATATAATTAGCTGCAAACCAGCAGGCATTACGTCTCTGCCACTACGGCCAAATTGTATTAGACTTTATCCGTTTTCTCACCTTGGATGCGAAGGTGAAGCAGAAATTTAGCCTGCGTTGCTTTTGCGTCTGCAGCACGTGAGTTCTGGTGCTCTTCTGGGGAATAACAGTGCCCATTAGTCCTTAGCCTGAACGCCTAGCGCATCATTTTTGTACCATTTGGGAGTTTTTTTATGCCCAAGTTTCAGCCAAGCCCCTGCACGCTTGCCTATTTCAGTAGGCAACCTTTTTGAGCACAAACTCTGAATATCAAATTGGTGCCAGGGTTTGGCACAAGTTCATTCAAAGAAAGGGGAATTAGGCATGTCTGTGCTGATTGCTCTTGACTTCCTTTGTGTTGTCATATGTTTTCTGGCCCAGCAACTAGTACGAGCAGCATGTCTCAGAAAGGCATAAAATTCCCGGTGAGAAAAAGATGGCCACCACGTGATATCACCTACTCCTACTACAGAAACCAGCGGTGGACACAAAGATGTTTGGGGCTGTACTAACTGCTAAGTGGTAGGAATCATTGCAACTAAAGCTAAGAGCTTAGTGCGACAGCACAGTAGAGCCCTGCAATGTGCTGTTAAATGTGTGTGTGTGTGTGATCCACGGCGCATCCCTTTTCCGGACTTGCAACTAGTAGTAGCACCCATCAGGAACCAGGAACGAATGTTACCCGAGATACACATGGCACGTTTTCTTCCCGCCCGTCTGTCTGGTTTGATGATGGGATTCGCAGTGGAAACAGTAACGACGGGTTGGCTGATGCGCGGTTAATTAACCCTCGGATCCTTGGATTAACATTGGATTCTGGCCCTAATTTGTAAGTAGTATACAGGAAACATCGAGGCGAGTAAACAATGCTAGCATAGGAGATTGTCGGGCTGTTTTATATTTTACAAAAATCGTAGAACATCGAATCGTATAAACTATTGGACTTTAAAGGACTCCGAGAGGTGTCGCAGGCCCTCGGGGTCTGCTAGAGTTGCTTTAGATTTCCATCGCGATCTCGTCCATTTTGTTTTGAGCCAGTTTTCAGTTAGAAAACACATTTCCAAATGTGCGGGCAACAATCAAAACATTGCTTTATACTAACATGTTATGTAGCCTCAATTTCTACACAAGCCGATTTGTTTCTTAAGTTCAGCTGAAATATTATTAGTACTAATATGCAATCATCTCCCTGTGTGTAGTATTCAAGTACCGCACATTTTGTTTACGACCCTTGTTTTCTGGGAGGCCAACACCCCTTGATGAATGCATATTGTGCACCAACAGCACCTGCTCATGAATGTGGCACTAGTAGCAAGGCCATTGCTATCGGCCAAAAGCCGGTTCCTTTATTAGGTTTCCCGGCCATGTGTGAGCCCGGGCCGGAAGCCCTCATTATGTTCATGTCGTTGCCCTTGTTTCGCGTATGTAGGAGGGCCGTTGTTGTTAAGGAATTTATTAAGATTATACTTACGTGGGGCGATTAGATTATGGCGCCGGAGCTGGCGACGATCGCATTGCATGTCGACGCCACTGATGGAGCGCACGCACCTAGAATAGTAAATACTGCATAGTTTTAAATGGAGCCCGTCCCGATCCAACGGAAGCTGAGGGCGATCTGATTCGCACCCGTGTGTGTGTGGTTTGCGTGTGTTGGCCGGCTCGGGCTGGTGGTGACGGAGATCACTTGGATTTGAGAAGGGCGAGCGAGGGACATGTCGTCGCGGCTTGTCCACGGATGCTATGCCAGGAAGGTGCCGGTGCCGCTCCCTCGACGCGACATCCACGACGAATCATCATTTCCGACTGTTCTGGGCGCAACCGTGTACGTACATGTAATGAAATGCGACGGGTTTGTTAGGCATGGGATGCGAGGATAGCCGGGACGGCGTCGGGGCTGCCTCGCCCTTGTGTGTCCGGTCATGTCGCCACGACTACTGGCTAAACTCTCGGCTGGTTTTTGGTCCTATTGCAAACGTACATGGCTCGGCACGCACTTTTTTCCCGGTTGTGTTGTTTTTGGCGCCATTTGTTTGGGTTTTGGCACAAGCGCGGCCGGCACGGCTGCGCGAGGCTCACGCGCCTGCTTCGCTTTGGCCAGGCGTGTCGGCACGTGTGCGCGCGTGTGGGGCTCCCCCCTCCCTCCCCTGAGTTCAACGGTTCAATGCGCGCTGACGAGAGGCGTACCCGTACCCGGTAGATGACGAAGACAGGAGAGCTCGCCGTATCCTGCCCAGTTTTTTCTCTATCGCTAGCATCCAGCACCCTTGCTATTTATCAGTTCCTAGGTTTGGTTTGTCAGGATTAACTAGTCTCTTCTTTTACCCGAATCAATTTGTACCCACAGTAATTTGCTTCTGGCTGGAAAATGAATTCTTACCGTCAAAGTAAAAAAAAACTGCTGCCTAGAAGTAGTACATGTGGCTCGTGTCGTGTCATCGGTAGGAGCACGGCCGCACAGTAATACGCGTCGGCCTGCACGCTACGCTTTTACTTTACAGTATCCCCCAAATATTCCTGCTGAAATTTATCCCACTCCTCCCTCCCACCTTCGTCCCTCCCTCCCTCTGCAGAGACAGACAGCACAGCCGAGCCAAGCCAGGAGCAGCCAGCCACAAAGAGGGGAGGGGAAGCTGGAGGGGAGGCGCTGAGCGAGCAATGGAGGCGCACATGGCGGCTGCCCGCCCGCCGACGCACCACCACAGCCACAGCCACACCCAGCAGCAGCAGCAGCAGAAGGCGGCCAACCTGGCGCGCACCTTCACCAAGCTGCTCCGCCGGAAGCGCTCCGACTCCGCCGCGGCGAAGGCGGGGGCCGGGGCCGGGGCCAAGGAGGCGGATGCGCCGGCCTCCGTCGCTGGGGACGACTACGACAGCTCCATGGACGCCACGACGCCCACCACCGCGACGGCTCCAACCATGCCGTCGCTCAGCAAGCTCAAGCTCTCCGGGAACCTCGCCGCGGCGTATTCCCTCGACGCCTTTTTCAGGAACGCCGCGGAGAAGAAGGCCGCTGGGGCGCCGCAGCAGCAGCCCTCGCCGCCGGCCGCCGCGACGGTTGCCGCCGCGGACTCCCTCCTCGCCAATCTGTTCGCGGGCGTCTCGGCCGTCAAGGCGGCCTACGCGCAGCTGCAGCTCGCGCAGTTCCCCTACGACGCGGAGGCCATTCAGTCCGCGGACGCCGCCGTCGTCGCGGAGCTCACCAGGCTGTCCGACACCAAGCGGAGGTTCCTCAAGGATCCCGCCGGCGCGGCCAGGGACGCCGCGGCGGCCGGCAACACCGCCCTCTCCGCGCATGCCGAGGAGCAGCGGCATCTGCTCAAGACGTACCAGATCACGGCGCGCAAGCTGGAGGCGGAGCTCCGGGCCAAGGATGCGGAGCTCGACCGCGCCAAGGGCTCCCTCGATGCGGAGCTCCGGGCGGAGCGCGCCATGGAGGTGCGCCTGCATCCCGGCCGCACCCTCGCGTCGCTGGACGAGCTCCACGTCTCCGGCCTCAACCCCACCCACTTCCTCACCGCCCTGCGGCACGCCGTGAAGTCGATCCGCTCCTTCTCCAAGTCAATGCTCAGCTCGATGCAGGCGGCTGGGTGGGATCTGACCGCGGCGGCCGCCGCCGTCCACCCAGGCGTCCCGTTGCGACGGGCCGGGGACGCCAAGTTCGTCTTCGAATCCTACGTCGCCATGAAGATGTTCGCCAATTTCCACCGGAGGGACTTCAATTTCAGCTTCTTGGACGAGCGGGAGTTCTACGAGCGGCGCCGCTTCTTCGAGGAGTTCACGGAGCTCAAGGCGGCGCCGGCCAGCGTCTTCCTCGACGTGCGGAACACCCGGTGGAGCGGGTTCGGCAAGTTCCTGCGCGCCAAGTACCTGTCGCTGGTGCACGCGAGGATGGAGACGGCCTTCTTCGGGAGGCAGGAGCAGCGCGGCATCGTGAGCGCCGGGCCCGGGTTCCCGGAGAGCTCGTGGTTCGCCGAGTTCGCGGAGATGGCGCGCCGGGTGTGGCTGCTGCATTGCCTCTTCTACGCGTTTGACGGCGGCGAGGAGGAGGACGGCGCGTCCATCTTCCAGGTCCGGACGGGCGCGCGGTTCGCGGAGGTGTACATGGAGAGCGTCAACGAGGGGCGCACGGAGGACGCGTTCTGCACCGCCGCCGAGGACCGCACCGTCGGGTTCACCGTAGTACCTGGGTTTAGAGTCGGCCGGACGGTGATCCAATGCCGCGTGTACCTGGCGCGGCCGGGCCGGCGGCCGTGATCAGCAAATTAGAACCGCCCTGTTCGGGGCGTCCGGCGGACGACGATTGGGGAGGAAAAATTCCCATTTTGGGGCGGCCGTCGAGGTCTCTCGCCGGTCGCCGGCTGGGGTGGTGATCATGGTGGTGGTGGGGGTTATGTATCTATTAAGGGATGTAGCGATGTGATCATAATATAAGTGACAATTTCAGTTCGGATCCATGATGCAGTGCTCTTGCTGTCTTCTTGTCTTGCAGTTTGTTCATTTGCACTGCATGCTTGCTCAAGGATTTGTCTGATGGTAGCACCGAATTCCAGATGATTTGTCCGGCGTTCCAGTTTATGATCATTTTCTGTCTGATAATAGCACCAAATTTCTGATCTAAACAAGTTCATACGCAGATTCCAGCTGCACGTTCATCCGGTGAACATGGTCTGAATTCTTGAATGGTGTTTTTGTTCCCGGGAATCCCACGGCCAGTAACAATAATAAACTTGTTTTGGTTGTTTGTTGATGTGGCCTTGGTGGCACGTACACGTTGGAACTTGTGACTTGCTGTTTTGCAGTTGGTTGGATCCCCTTGGTGGTTTCTGATCGAGCGCTAAAAATATGCGATTATATAAGCATATGCCGCGGACTAGTTAATCCTGTTGCTGGCCCGTTTGTTACGAGAGCGAGACATAGGCTCTCCCTTTGCTTACGCACATGGCAATACGGTTGGTTCTATACTTGTATACTCCATTCTACGATTCTGTTTTTCTTGGTGCAAGATCTCGAGAAAGGCGGCTACTTATTGTTTTGATTTCGTGTGAAGGAAAGGGAAGATACTTGTATATTTCTTCCTTTCCAGCTGCCGTTTTGCTTCTCGCTTTTGTGGTATATATGTATATATATCGGGACAATAATGGCCTGTGTGAAGTGCATTTTGTTATCGGACCGAAATACAGCTGAGTGGCACTAACCAGCTGCAAAGAAAAGGTTTGAGATGCGGAAAGAATTGCATTCCAAATCTAGGAGTAGGGCTTTTTTGTTCCATCACCATTGCCCACCTTTGAGCTGCTGAGCTGATTGCCTTTTTTTCCTCTCCTTCCCTCTCCTTTCTGGGGATATCCCAACTGTCGTTGTGATCTCGCCATCTTTCTGTCGTTCGGAACAAGGCCCAGGCCAAGCTGGACCTGTTGTTCACTCGGCCCAGTAGCCCATGGATATAACTAACTATGGGTCTGACAAGCCCGTCTGGACTTGGGCCGTAAAGCTTCTACTTGTTTTTCCATTTGCAAATGCAATTGGGGCCTGCTACGCGTCGTGCGGATGATGTTTAGAAAACATCCGCCGCATCGGTAGCCTAGGATCCCGAACTCGACAACCGTCTGATCTTCTTTCCGTGCGTGTGCATCAATCTTTGCAACAAGGCTTGTGTTGCACTCGGCGCTTTGTAACACGAGCCATGTTGCTTTCTTGCTGAACCCTTTTTTTTTGAAACAAAGCCTATGTTTCAGAAGCAAGACCTCTATTGCAGAAAAAATAAATACTTCATTGTTGGCCTCTTTGCAACAAACATAGTGTTGCGCTCGCTCCCTCTGCAACAAGAAGCTTGTTGCAGAAAAAAAACCCCATGCAATCAGTGATCGTTATAGAAAAGTTTTGCAACAGAAATCTTGTTGTAATTTTTTTTTACAATAGAGATCTTGTTGCAGATTTTTTATTATTCAACAGAGGTCTTGTTGCAGAACTTTATTTTATGCAACATAGCATTTGTTGCAGAAAAGCACCCGAGGAGAGAACGCCATGAAAGCTTGTTTGTGGAGAGAAAGAAAGGGGTAAGGAGAGAGAGGAGGGAAGGAAAAAGGGGCTGGCGGTGGAGCGCCATGGGAGCTCGGCCAGGAGAGAGAGTGAGAGGAGAAGGAGGAGGAAGGAGAAAGGGGCTGGAGGCTGCGTCCTCCGGTGGCGCTAGATGGGAGTTGCGAGGGAGGAAGTGAAGGAAGAGAGGTCGGTGGTGCTTGCTCCTGAGAGAGATTTCCTGGAGATGAAGGCCTAGGGGATAAGGTTGAGCAACGAAGATATGTGGACACGCGTAAGCAGCCCAAGCGGTTGACGTACAGCCGGGTGAAGGAAAGCTTTTCCCAATGCAATTTTGCTTGTAACGACAGATTCTCCCGTCCTCCTTCCAACGAATGCAAAAGCTCTTAACAAACACTAGAGAGAAATAATCAAAGCACATGTTGCAACTTGCAAGCCCCTGCTAGTCTAGTCATGTCGTACGCAAGTCGACAGAGCATGTCAACATGTCATGTGGCAATGCGAATCCAAATCTCAAAACATTCCGATTCCTTATCCTCACATGTCTGTCATCTTTGGCCATGGGTTATGGGCCCCTCAAAGAGTGACATTTGACAGCACAAGAATTTGCCTTATGGCCCACTTGGGCAAGCACTAGGCTTTGCTCATGAGCCCCTACATGTGTGCCTTTTGCTTTCCGACCGATTCAACCAGGTCATGATATGAGGAGGAATTCCCGGGAATGTTTTAAATCTAACATTTGAACTGTAACGAAAAAAAAAACATGTCGCGTTTTGTAGCCTGGTTTAGAGGGCTTGAATCTCACCATAAAACTGCTCGATTGCGAGTTCTCGCACCGCGATGTTTCAGTTCCGCAGACTGTGATATGTGCAGACAATCAGGCATTGCACTATCGCGTTGAACAACCATCGACCGAATCTCGTGAGGTCCTCGGAGACACACCTTCATACGTCCTCAACGATGTTAGACACATCACTTGAACAGGGGCTAGAAAGAAAGAATCTTATTTCATCTTTAAGAAGCCGCCGTCGTCTCATCTTCCTGAGCAGAACATAAACTCTAATAAAATTTGAAAAAAACATCTAAAAACGAGCCCACCTGTCGGCAAAGGCCGGGATCCACCGTGCACCCATGGCCCTAAGGCCACAAGAGACGTGGCAGATCGATGACGCCGTCGCCGGGAGGCAAAAACCCTAGCCATCTTTATCTGGAGGAGAGGACGCAGGGACGAGAGACAAACACAAGTTTTGTACGTTTCTTTTCTATTCATAGCATGCAAGACACCATTCGGTTTTTGAGTTATACACTGGCTTCATTCTTCTTCTATTTTTGCGGGAGAAACATTTGTTATTCATAATCAATCATAACCGTACAAAGTACATCAAAGATAGACTGGTAAACGATCATCGTTATCTGTCGTTGGTAAATATACAACAACAACAAATCCTTAAATTAGTTTGCTTAAGAGCATCTACAACTGCGATGGGCAAACCCGGCCCCTTAAAGGCCCGCGGACGCGCCCGGGCGCATTCGTTGACAGTGACCGGTCATGTCGCAAATAATACAATTCACATCCGGACACCTCAATTATCATATTTTAAATCCGTACAAACTCATACAACTACGTCGATGTATTACACACATTGTCCGACTACTTCACCAAAATATGGCATGTTTGGCTATGGTGGAGATCATCCATGGTTGCCCTTACCCTTCCCAACACCCTTGCCATCCTTCTCGCGGAAGTACTGGTTGAATACGCAGTAGGATCGAGCCAGATCTGCTCGTTGTCGGAGCTGTCCTCGTCGTCGTTGTGCTCCTTCTCCTCCTTCGGCGGCAGTCCGACCATGGCACGGACCGCCCGATTCTACTCTCGAGCGAGGGCGCGCGTGTTCCTCTGCTGCCGTTTCTTCACAATGCGGACGTTGATGGCTTCCTCCTCTGCGGTCGTCCGCACCGCCGCATCAGCTGCCTCCGCCGCCACCATTTCCACCGCGATACGGGCCTCGGCGGCCCTTATCCTCTCCTTCCCATGACGGGCTGCCCGTTCCCGGGGGGACTCATAGTCTGCCCGTCCGGTGATGGGGAAGGAGAGATTTTTTGGCTACCGGACCGCGATGATCTAGCCCAGAGGACCCGGCCGCCCGTTGAGCCAATGCTATGAAGTCGCGCTGGATAGATCCATCCGTCGCCCGGGCGCTGTCCTCCCGAGATCGGCGGAGTGCAATGCGGTCTGCCATTGCCTCCTCCAACCTACACGGGATGACACCCCAGTCGACGGATTCAGACTGGTCCGAGTCAGATCCGCTTCCCGTCATACCAGAGGTGGGCGAAAATTGCCGGAGGTGAGCTAGGGTGGCGGAGGGAGTGGAGGGGAGAGGACTGTGAAGTTGCTAGGGTTTGGCCTAGCGAGCGGATGGGGACGAATATATGTAGGGTCGGGTGGGCCAGCGTGGGCCGGGTCCGACGTGGGAACGCACCCGGGCACGCCCATACATGCCCCATAATTGGACTGGATATGAGGGTTGCCGGTCAGCCCGGGCGTTTGAGGCCCTTTTGAGGCGTCTGTCTGGGTCAAAATTTCGTAATCGGACGGACCGCCCGGGCGTTTGAGAAGGGCTTGAGGCGCCGGCTGTAGATGCCCTAACTTCCGGCATGGAGTTGGTCTCTACGCCAATTGGCGCAAATCAGCAAACAAGCCCAAGTACTATACATTACATATATAGCAATGGTCTTGAACACAAATGAATACGTGGCCCTCCTTTGTCTACTTGGCTAAGGCTCGCGACTCAAGCTAACCAATGGAAGAACTTAGACAGTTGAGGAAAAAAAATCCTTCAAATAGTTCGCTTAACTTTTGAGAAAAAGTTGAACATGAACAAAGTTTCATGTCATCAAACACAAATCACCAAAAAAACTATGTACAATGATCATTGTCAAGGAAAATGGAAATGCAGCAGATAGTTGAGAAAAAAACTATTTAAATAGTTCACTTAACTTTCAGGTTTAGTGGGACTCTAAGTCAAATTTCGTAATGCGCCATCTAGTATCCAGAAATGATGGAATGCGGTGTACCTTAAACAATGTGTTCAAAATTGGCAAACAATGCTTTCGATGCTTGGCAAACAATGCGTTCGAAATTGGCTGACAATGATGAAATAGTTTACTTAACTTCCGGGTTCAGTTGATCTCTACGCCAAAATTTCCTTTTGACGCTTGTATTCATAGTTTCTGAATGTTTATATCTGGAGGCGAGGTGCAGGTGGTAGTGACTCCTCCCTTCTCCTTGGTCCGGATCGGTGGCGCAGATTGTTCATGCGACGGAGATGGCTAGGACCTGTGGTTCGTGCTCAAGAAGATCTGGTTGGAGCCCGGGGCGGTTCGGAGCTCCTAATCCGGTTAGGCGATGGTGTGCTTGGTCCAGGTGGTGTCCATGGGTGATGAGGTCCCTTTCCTTGCGGGTAAGGTGGTCAATGGCGGTGGTTGGGTCTCTGCTACTTTGTAGTGCAGATCGGCGTCAACGACCACGGACAATGCGTCGTGCGAGCACGCTCGACAACGACCGTCGGTCGTCATGGGGTTGTGTCTCCCCCAGTTCACCTGGATTGGCAGAGACGCATGCGTGGGTTCCTCCTACAGTGGAGACATCAAACTAGGGCTTTGTAGCTGATGTTGGGCTAGGAGTAAAAGGACCCAATTTTTACTCCTCCTGTTGTGGTGGGTACACCGTGATGTGGGTGGGTGGGTGGGTGGTGTCTCGGACATGGATACCGGGGTTGTGGTCCTCATGGTTGGCTCTCCGACAGGCGCCATGGCACTTGTGGTGGCTTCCCTGTTGGTCATGTGGGCGGCAAGAGGTGGAGCGGCGGGTGGCTCGAGCTGGTGACGAAGATGCCGAAGTCGCAGTTGACCTGCCGGCGAGCCATCGACCTTTTGCCGAACGCACAGAGGAACTCTCAATGAAAGCACCAATGTCGGTGTCAAAATCGGCGGATCTCGGGTAGGGGGTCCCGAACTGTGCGTCTAGGCGGATGGTAACAGGAGACAAGGGACACGATATTTATACCCAGGTTCGGGCCCTCTCGATGGAGGTAAAACCCTACTCCTACTTGATTAATATTGATGATATGGGTAGTACAAGAGTAGATCTACCACGAGATCAGAGAGGCTAAACCCTAGAAGCTAGCCTATGGTATGATTGTTGTTCGTCCCACGGACTAAAACCCTCCGGTTTATATAGACACGAAGAGGTTAGTGTCGGTGTCAAACCGGCGGATCTCGGGTAGGGGTCCCGAACTGTGCGTCTAGGCGGATGGTAACAGGAGACAAGGGACACGATGTTTTACCCAGGTTCGGGCCCTCTTGATGGAGGTAAAACCCTACTCCTGCTTGATTAATATTGATGATATGGGTAGTACAAGAGTAGATCTACCACGAGATCAGAGAGGCTAAACCCTAGGAGCTAGCCTATGGTATGATCGTTGTTCGTCCTACGGACTAAAACCCTTCGGTTTATATAGACACCGAATAGGGTTAAGGTTACACAAAGTCGGTTACAATGGTAGGAGATCTACATATCCGTATCGCCAAGCTTGCCTTCCACGCCAAGGAAAGTCCTATCCGGACACGGGACGAAGTCTTCAATCTTGTATCTTCATAGTCCAGGAGTCCGGCCAAAGATGATAGTTCAGCTATCCGGACACCCCCTAGTCCGGGACTCCCTCAGTAGCCCCTGAACCAGGCTTCAATGACAATGAGTCCGGCGCGCATATTGTCTTCGACATTGCAAGGCGGGTTCCTCCTCCGAATTCTTCATAGAAGGTTTTGAACACAAGGATAGTGTCCGGCTCTGCAAAACAAGTTCCACATACCACCGTAGAGATAATAATTTTCACACAGATCTGCTGACGCATTCCGCGGCGTGCATCACACCACGGCCAGGCCTTTATTCGAACCGTTTTTCACTGTCCCACCTCAGCGCGTTTAGCGAGGCGGTTTCCTTGGCACGTCTTATCAAAGCGGAGATCGTGCCCCCTTATTGCAGGATTCTCATCAATACGGGCGTGGGTAACCCAATCGCACCCGTTGGCATGCCCCCTCTATCGAGGGCGAGTCCCGAACGGTCACGGGGAGGGCTCTTGGTATTCAACCTCTTTATAATGAGACCAAGGCCCGCGCCTTTCTTTCAATCTCAATCGAATCCGCCCCTCGCCTTGAGTTCCAATACCCAAAGCTCCAGATTCAGGTGCTTCGGACTTTCGACGATGTTCGGCCCCGACCTACGCGGCCGGTGGGTGCCTTCTTCTGTCATGGAAGAAGATGTGCTAAAGCTGCGAGACGCCTCTCGCATAGGCTTCCTGCCCCGGGGCAGGTCATCCCTACACCCGAGCCCAGTGAGAGCGTGGTGTTCGTGTCTCACTTCCTTCGGGGTTTAGGCTTCCCGACGGACCCCTTTGTGCGGGGGCTCATGTTTTATTATGGGTTGGAATTTCATGACTTGAATCCGGAGTCCATCCTCCACATCTCATCATTCATTGTTGTATGCGAAGCCTTCCTTCGCATTACCCCTCACTTCGGATTGTGGCTCAAGACCTTCAAGGTGGAGCCGAAGATGATCAAGGGGCGGCAGGCCGAGTGCGGAGGGGCTGTTATAAGCAGAAGTGCCGACGCTCCGTGGCTTGAGGGCTCTTTTCAAGAAGAGCTCGGTTTATGGCAGTAGGAGTGGTTTTACATCACCGCTCCCCGGGGCACCAAGTGGGTGGCGCCTCCGGCCTTCCGTTCGGGTCCTCCACAGCGGCTGGCGTCATGGGTCAACAAAGGGCTTGACTGGGGGCCGTCCAAGGACGTACCTCTGCTGCAGGGCCATATTCGAGACCTCCAAGAGAGGGAGATCAATCTGGTCGTGGTGGCGCAGGTCATGCTGATTCGGCGCCTTCTGCCCTGCAAACGTCGCCCCCTCCGCCTGTGGGAATTTAATCCGGAGGGACCGCGAGCTCTCCAACACTTCGTGGGCGCAACGCCCGTGGAGATGTATGAACTATTCTTCGGATCACAAGGGATGTGTCCGGACTTGACCGAGGATGCAGGTCTAAGCTGGAAACGCCCGGATACCCAAGTAAGTAGTCCTGTGCCCGGACATGCTATCCGTATATTTATCACAAACTTGCCCTTAAAGGAGCTGTCCCTTGAATCAGGAGTGGATAGCGAAAGCAAAACTGATAAGGTGTCCGGCCCCCCTCCCCGAGATCACGCCGGACTCGGTGGTGACCAAGATGTTGAAGGCCGCGCCTTTGGAAGAAGGCGAAGGGCGGTACAGGGAAGCTACTGCCTCCGCAGAGGAGGCTATCAATAAAGGGGAGACCAAGAGTCCCTCCCTCCAGGGGGAGAAAAGGACCGCTTCTGAAGATCCGGAGGCCAAAGCCTCAAAGCGGGGGAAGAAATCTTCGCCAGAGGGTCCTGCGCCGGGAGAAGCCTCGACCGCACTGTCTCCCCAAGGGAATCAGCCCTCCAGCGAGCCGTAAGTAGAAAGGGGGGTTTTGTAGTAAGGGATATCCCTATTTTTATTTCTGGAGATAACCGAAATTTTACCTTGCAGTTCGGATCTCCGCCCATCTCAGCAGAGCTCGTCTTCGGGGGATCTTCTTCCGGAGATGATGGAGAGTGAAACGCCTCCTCCTGCCACCCCGTCCTGCGAGGCGGACGACCCAGAGGTGTCGTCACGGAGGGTTTCCCCGAGTCCGGCGGGGCCGGAAAGTCCGGCGCCAACTGGTGTGCGGTCGGAGGAGCTGAAGGATCTTCTCGGGCGAGCGTCTATCTCAGAAGGTCACCGTGCATTAATGGGTACGGTGATTGAAAGGATCTCGTCCGCTGAGAGCGGATTGCATGAAGCCGTCAGGAGTTTACTGACGGGTTTTGAGGTACGCGAGAATGATGTACCTTCTAACGGTCTTGCATATAAAATGCGCCCCGTATAGATAGTAGCCCCTGAGACTCGGTGCGTTGTCGAAAGTGACAGCGTGCCGGGATCGTAATCTTAGTTGTAATATGTCGCCTTTCCTATGTAGGTGGCGGGGCGTCCGGTGGCCGGCCGGACTGATAACTTTGCCGAACTAAAGCGGCAACTTAACGTGGCGGATGCGGACATCGCCCTTGTCAATAAACGGCTTGACGAGTCACAAGGTATGCAACTTCTCCACGGACACTTTGTAAGGGAGCTTGACGCCCGTGCCTTACAACATGTATGCTTGATGCAGATGGTGCCGCTGCTATGGAGAACCTTCGGGCGGAGCTGGCCCGAGTGAAGGAGCAAGCCAGAAGAAGTGATGCGGCTGCTTTGAAGGCGGCCGAAGAGCTAAAAGCCGAACAGGCTGCTCACTGCCGAAGCAGGGAGGAAATGGCCGAAATGGCCGTAAAATTGAAGGATGCTACCGACCGCTGCGAGGTTCTTGAAAAAGATCGTCAAGCGGATCAAGAGGACCTGAAAAAGGCCACCGCCGAAGCCAAGGATGCCCGCTCCGCGATGAGAGCTGTAAAGGAGGAGCTACGTCAAGCCGAGGATATCGTGGCTGGAAAGCCCTTTCTGCTGCGGAGGAAGTTCACGGATCCAAAGTATGCTCAGTTGGACCGGCTGTGGGGTGCAGAAGATGCTTATTTGGACTTAGCGGCGAGTGCCGCGGATGCGGTCGAGCACTTCCGAGGCCAAAAGGGGCACAGAAGGGAAGAGCTATTTTGGTCGTAGTTCCATAGTCCGGACCGTCCACTTCCGCTAACCGACCGGTTGGCCGAATGGGCCGAGCTGAATAGGTTGTCCGGACTTGCCATGAAGCATGTCATGACTCATTTGTGGCCGGGTGGCCCTAAGCCGAAGAGTTATTTTGGCTTGGCGCAGCAGTTCCTTGGTGCGGTGCCGCGTATCGACGCAATGAAGCGGTCGACATGTATAGAGGGTGCGCGGATGGCTCTTGCCCGTGTCAAGACATACTGGGCAGAGATGAAGGCCACCGATGTTGCATCCCCGGATTCGGATGGAAGCCGAGTGCCAGTTGAGCGCTATTTTGAGGAAGTTCTCCAGGGCGCTCGTGTAATAGAGACGCAGTGCTCGAAGGACGTTATGTTCGAATGACATGTATGATTTGTGAAACAACGTTTCGATAGAATATAAGAGCTTTTTATACTTGTGCGTTCAAGTAGTAAACTACCTCCTGTGCGGCCGTTAATGTATATATGTATATAACCTGAAAGATGGCAGTCTTTGGCTTCAGCCCCCACGCACATAGTGCGGGGGTGTTTGCAAAAAGGTGCATTTTCACACTTAATCCAACGTCTTGGTCCTGTAAAGGAGGTGATAGCGTAGCAAACTAGGCAACCATACTATAATGCTTTATCACTTTCACTTAGCCATAGGGGTTCGATGGTGGGGCTACGATATAGCCCCTGGGGGCACCACGCTCCTCCGAATTCGGGGTGCGTATGTGCCGACCGGAAAACGGTCCTTCATTAATGCGGAGGAATTCTAAACATTCCGGTGGGTCATCGAGTGGTTGACCAGTCTCTCGCTATATCATGATGATCCGCCGCTTTCTCTACTAAGGTGCTCGCCGACGAACCGGGCACAATCGCAGAGTTCTCCTGGTGCGCGTTAGCCGATAGAACGGAACGTAAGGCAGCAAAACACAGGAGCCGGGCAAACCCAACATTGGACCAAAGACATGATTCGGAGCTGATGCATATAAGGCCTAACTCGAGACGCCGAACACTCCCTAAGGTATTCGGTCTTTTATAAAGCGGGTCGAATAACGCCCTTGGTAACAAGCCCCTGGTGTCCAGGTACGTGCAAAATTCTGACGCGGCCGATGCCAAAACGCCAGCCTCCTCCTCGGCTGTAACAAGGTACCGGGGGATGTGTAACAACAAGAGACAGTGAAAAAGGTTTACGCAGGGTCTTAATCTGAAAAGAATCCTTGCAACGGGTCCCTGCTGCACGTCTGCGCCTGTGTCTCCGTTGTGCCGTATTCTGACGGGTATAGCACGGCGTTCATCTGTAAAAGAGAGGAACTTAGTTGAAAAAAGATCGTGCAAAAAATGTATTTTAAGATAAACAGAGTACTATTCAAAAAATTAATGAAATTGAGCTTTATTGTCTCTTGTTTGTACTTGCGTGGAGCCCCTAGTAAGGGGGTACGCGGCTAGTAAGCCCCTTGTTTATTTATGCCGGACTCGCCTAACCGTGTCCGGGGTCTAAACAACCTGCTTAGATGCTTTGACCAGCAAAGCCGGATTGGTGTGTGGCTGTCAAGGCAGTCTCACATTTTTCTGTATTCGAGGAACACTCGGATTTTCCCTTTAATGAGATGATGCCTCGTGGACCGGGCATTTTAAGTGTAAGAGATGCATAATGCGGAATTGCGTTAAAGCGGGGGAAACCTTCGCGTCCCAATAGTGCTTGATGGCTACTTTTAAATGGGGCGATGTGGAAGACTAACTTTTCGCAACGGAAGTTGTCGGGTGAGCCGAACATAACTTCTAATGTTAGGGAGCCCGTACAATGGGCATATGTGCCTGGCATTATTCCTTGAAAGGAAGTGTTGCTGTGGCTAATTTTGGTTGGGTCTATCCCCATCCTGCGGATTGTGTCCTGATATAGCAGGTTTATTTCACTGCCGCCGTCCATTAGGACTTGTGTAAATTGGAATCCGTCGATTATAGGATACAATATCAAGGCAGTCCAGCCTGCGTTCCAGATACTTTCCGAGTAGTCCTGGTGGTCGAAGGTGATTGGTTTTGCCAACCAGTGTTGGGACTCCGCTGGGGTAGACTGTGCGGCGCGTGTTGTAGTGGGCGCCGCTCTGTTTTTCCCTTTTATCACTTGAAGTGAGTTTACTGTTTTGACCTCGTGTGGGAAATTTTTTTGTTTTCCGGTGCTCTGCTTGTGGGGTTCGTCATCATCCTCACTTGGTGTGTCGAGCCCCTTGTGTTCGGCGTTGAGTCTGCCGGACTGCTTGAAGACCCAACAGTCTCTGTGGGTATGGTTTGCAGGCTTCCCGGGAGTACTGTGGATTTGACATATCTTGCCCAAGATTTTGTTTAAGCTGGATAGCTCGTCGCTATTGTCTTTAAGAGGCAGCTTTTTATTATTCTGTCGAGAGCTTTTGAATCCGGCGTTGACTGCCGTGCTCTTCAGACTGTTTCCCCTGGTCCGGGGCTGGTCCTTGTTGCGTCGTGGTTTCCCATTTCCATCCCTGACCTCGGATGTACTTGGGTCGCTGGTGCTGCATCTTGCTAGCCAGCTATCCTCTCCCGCGCAAAAGCGGGTCATTAGGCTTGTTAGTGCGGCCATTGTTCTTGGCTTTTCTTGGCCTAGGTGCCTGGCAAGCCATTCGTCTCGGACGTTGTGTTTGAAAGCCGCTAAGGCTTCGGTGTCCGGACAGTCGACTATTTGATTCTTTTTGGTGAGGAACCTGTTCCAGAATCTGCGGGCTGACTCTCCGGGCTGTTGAGTTATGTGACTTAGATCGTCTGCATCCGGAGGGCGGACATAAGTCCCCTGAAAATTTGCCCGAAACGCGTCCTCGAGCTCCTCCCAACTTCCAATGGTGTTTTCGGGGAGGCTTTTAAGCCAATGCCGAGCTGGCCCTTTGAGCTTGAGGGTAGGTATTTTATGGCGTGGAGGTCATCTCCTCTGGCCATGTGTATGTGCAGGATGTAATCCTCGATCCAGACTCCAGGGTCTGTTGTTCCGTCGTATGCCTCTATGTTTACGGGCTTGAACCCCGCTAGAAATTCATGATCTAGCACCTCATCGGTGAAACATAGAGGGTGCGCGGCGCCCCTGTATTTGGGTGTGCCGTGATTTTCGAATACTCAACGTGTTGCGTTGCTTTCTAGATCTTGCTTTCTTGGCCCATAGATAGATCTGACTGGGCCATCCTTTTGGTGCGATTCCTTATGCGTATCGCGTGCCGGCTTGTATGCGGCGCCGCTTGCCGTTCTATGTTTGCCATGTGGTCATCTATCCGACCGGGCGGTCTCCTTGTTCTTTGATCGTGGGGGCTCTACGGCCTCCTCATCGAATTCGGGCAGTAGCTTGCGCTTTGGGTAGCTCTTTGGTAGGAGGCTATCGCCATATTTGTCTGTGGTGTTGAGTACTCTGCTCCATCTCATTTGGAGTGCGTCTTCCGCTGTTTTGAGCTTCCGCTTCTGCTTTTTTAGGCTACGTGCAGTGGCGACGAGCTCTTTGTGGAGGTTCTTCTTCTACAATTATGTGTCCGACATGAGATCGTCCAGACTGTTGTCTTTACCGGGGACGGGTTGTTTATCCAAGTTATTCTGTTCGGATAGTTGCTCAATGGCATGTTCGTCGTCAGCCGGTTCGCCCTGCTCTATGGCTGGGTCTGTGTGGGAGCTGTCTTTGTCGAGGTGGGGTTTTGAGTGGCGCTTACGTCGCCGTTCTTTTCAGGAGGATTACTCTTCGCAGTGTCTCGTTGCTCCTTGTAATCGCTTCCTTTGGGTGTATCCACCATGTACACATCGTGAGTTGCGGTGGCCCTCCAGTGCCCTGTAGGCGCTGGTTCTTGGTCATCTCCGACATCGTCGTCCATACCGTCGATGTCTTCGGAGTCAAAGTCGAGCATGTTGGTTAAGTCATCGACAGTAGCTACAAAGTGGGTGGTGGGTGGGCGTTGAATTTCTTCGTCGTCCGAATCCCGACCTTCCTGACCATAGTTCGGCCAGGGCTCTCCTGATAAAGAGAGAGACTTTAGTGAGTTTAGGATATCGCCGAAGGGCGAGTGCTGAAAGATGTCTGGGGCGGTGAACTCCATAACCGGCACCCAATCAGGTTCGACTAGCAGGGGTGCGGAAGGTTCGGAGTCCGGAAAGGAGTCCGGCACCTTGGAGTCACGTGCTTCGCAAAGGACAGGGATGGTATTCGGCTAGACCGCCGTAGGGATCTTAGCCTCCGAGGTGGTGTCTAGCCACCCATCCTCGATCGACGAGGTCGGCTCCGAACTAAGGGTTGGAGCGGACGCCGGCGCGGCCTCCAGAGCACTGTTCGGCGGTAGAGCTAGATCGTGCCCGTCGAAACAGTGCGGCGCGCTCGGCCGTGGCTCGAATTCGTCGAAGATCAAGTCTCCGCGGACGTCAGCCATGTAGTTCAAACTCCCAAATCTGACCTGATGGCCAGGGGCGTAGCTTTCAACCTGCTCCAGATGGCCAAGCGAATTGGCCCACAGTGCAAAGCTGCCAAATACGAAGATCTGTCCGGGGAGAAAAGTCTCACCCTGGAGCGCATCGTTGTTGATGATCGAAGGAGCCCTCGGGCCTATAGGTGACGACACAGAGGAACTCTCAATGAAAGCACCAATGTCGGTGTCAAAACCGGCGGATCTCGGGTAGGGGGTCCCGAACTGTGCGTCTAGGCGGATGGTAACAGGAGACAAGGGACACGATGTTTTACCTGTGTTGGGCCCTCTCAATGGAGGTACAACCCTACTCCTGCTTGATTAATATTGATGATATGGGTAGTACAAGAGTAGATCTACCACGAGATCAGAGAGGCTAAACCCTAGGAGCTAGCCTATGGTATGATCGTTGTTCGTCCTACGGACTAAAACTCTTCGGTTTATATAGACACCGAATAGGGTTAGGGTTACATGAGTCGGTTACAATGGTAGGATATCTACATATTCAGATCGCCAAGCTTGCCTTCCATGCCAAGGAAAGTCCTATCCGGACACGGGACGAAGTCTTCAATCTTGTATCTTCATAGTCCAGAGTCCGCCAAAGATGATAGTTCGCTATCCGGACACCCCTAGTTCGACTCCTCGCTTAGGGTTACACAGAGTCGGTTACAATGGTAGGAGATCTACATATCCAGACGCCAAGCTTGCCTTCCACGCCAAGGAAAGTCCCATCCGGACACAGGACTAAGTCTTCAATCTTGTATCTTCATAGTCCGGAGTTCGCCAAAGGTGATAGTTCGCTATCCGGACACCCCTAATCCGGACTCCTCAAGAGCTCCCTGAACCAGGCTTCAATGACGATTTAGTCCGGCGCGCATATTGTCTTCGGCATTGCAAGGCGGGTTCCTCCTCCGAAGATTTTGAACACAAGGATAGTGTCCGGCTCGGCAAAACAAGTTCCACATACCACCGTAGAGAGAATAATATTTACACAAATCTGCTGACGTATTCCGCAGCGTGACATCACACCACGGCCAGGCCTTTATTCGAATCGTTTTACTGTCCCACCTCAGCGTGTTTAGCGAGGCGGTTTCCTTGGCACGTCTTGTCAAAGCGGAGATCGTGCCCTCTTATTCCGGGATTCTCATCAATACGGGTGTGGGTAACCCAACCGCGCCATTGATTACGGCGCTTGGGAGATAAGCGAGTTTTACTAGGCTGGTGGGGACGCATAGCTTCGTCCGTCCATATAAGGGGATAAGGACCCACCTTTTCACCTACGCCTTCTTCCTCCTTTGCTCATCCATTTCCGCACACTCGAGCTCCAGCGCCCAAGTCCGCACATCCCTCCTCAACCTTCTCCAGCCATGTCCGAAGCGGGAGGCAAGTGGATGGTCTCCTCCGTCACGGAGGGACAAGTCAAAAAGCTGCGGAAGGCCGGATACTTGTCCAGCGACATCGCGCATCCGCTCCCCGATAAGGGGCAGCTCATCCCCACCCCCAGGCCCCATGAGAGGGTGGTGTTCCTCACCCACTTCCTCCGCGGACTAGGTTTTCCACTTCACCCATTTGTCCGGGGGGCTCATGTTCTACTACGACCTAGATTTCCACGATCTGGCCCCGAATTTCATCCTCAACATTTCGGCGTTCATCGTCGTGTGTGAGGCCTTTCTCTGCATCCAGCCCCACTTCGGCTTATGGCTGAAGACCTTTAATGTCAAGCCGAAGGTAGTGGGCGGCCGCCAAGCGGAGTGCGGAGGTGCCATGGTGGGCAAGATGGCCAACGTCCTATGGCTCGAGGGCTCCTTTGTGGAGACCGTAAAGGGGTGGCAATCGGGGTGGTTCTACATCACCGAGCCGCGCGACCCTAAATGGGCAGCGGATCCCGAATTCCGATCTGGCTTCCCTACACGGCTCACCTCTTGGAAAGAGACGGGCCTGACGTGGGGCAATTCAGAAGAGCTGACCGGACTCCAAACCTGCGTCCAAAATCTGGTGAACAAGAATCTCAGGCTTGTCAACGTAGTCCAGGTCATGCTCATCCGCCGGATCCTCCCATGCCAACAACGGGCCTTCAACTTGTGGGAGTTCGATCCGGGACAGCACCAAACCTTGAGCAGGCTCTTTGACACTACGTACGAAGATGCCTGGAAGGCGCTGTTCAAGGGCGCCGAGGCTCTCGCATCCGCTACCGAAGATCGCGGATTTAGCTCGCAGCGTCAAGCTAGCGAGGTAAGCTATTTTACCCTTTATGGGACTCTTGTTTTTCATAGTTTGACTCTATGCGGGATCTAAACTCCCTTACCTTTGACAGGATTGGCAGAATACGTCCGGGCAGGTTAACTGTCCGGCTCCCCTGCCAGAGGACCCAGCGGATGCCCGCTTGACGGGGCTGCTGGTTGCGGCACCTCACGTGGTGCCAGAGAAGAAGGCCAAGAAGAAGGCCACGGGAACTCGAAGGAGTGCCCGGCGCCAGGTGTTGTCGGACTCGTCGTCCGACGACTCCGAGGCGGAATCCTCCCGTGAAAACGAGGAGGAAAAAGAAGCTTCTCCCCCAGTGGGGGGAGAAAAGAAAAGGAAGGCCACCCCGACTGGGGAGGCCGGAGGGTCCAAGAAGGGAAGGACCCTTCCTCCGGACTACTCCACCAACGCCGACGACGGCGAAGAGGAGTGGCCATCAAGGGCCAAGCCCCTGGCGAAGTCGTAAGTGTCCGGATACCAGAGTAACTCATGGCCTTTCATTTGTCGCATAGTGTCTTCTAACGCCGAATACAACTATGCAGCCCGCCCAAGGACAAGCTCGCCGCTTCGACCAGCGGATCCCTGGATCCGTCGGATGTGGATAGCGCTTCACTTCCGGCCGCCTCCTCTCCTCGCGCCGCCGACGACGCCGAGGTGGGGTCCCAAGAGGGGCCCGGTCAGGAGGAGGTGGCCAAAGAGGTGCCGCAAGGCAACCTCCTGGACTCCAGGCGCTAAGGGGATGAAACCCCCAAGGGCTCTAAGTCCGACCCTGGTCCGGACTCGCGTCTGGAACCTTTGGTTCCAAGTCCGCAGCGGCCCTTCGAAGAAGGGCAAGATCGCGACGCCGGTGACCTCTGTCCAACCGGAGGCACTGGATAGCTTGCTGTAGGTGCTTAACGGCGCCTCCATCGACGAGGAGCACCGCACTGTTATGAGTTTGGTGATCCAGAAAGTTCAGTCCATCAAGAGCGGGCTGACTGAAGCCTGTGCCAGCCTTCTAACAGGCTTTGAGGTATGTATTTAGAATATGTAAAAATATTACCGCATAGACAGTAGCCCCTGATGCTTAGTTAGTGTTCGGAAAGAAAAGCCGAACTGAGGATCTAAAAAGATATACACAGGAGTCTAACATAAGTGTGTCAATATGGGAATGCAAGCTGCGCTGCTGACCTCTGCCGCACTGACTGCGGAGGTCAATGCATTGAAGCAGAGCCTCGAGCGGTCCGAGAACGAGCTCGGCCTTGCCAAAAAGCAGCTCGAGGACAAGGAAGGTAAGTAATACCTTATGGGATTATATATAAAAAATGTGGTTGCAAAAAATGACAGGACTAAAATGAATATTGCAGGGGCCACAAACGAGGTGGCGACCCTGAAGGAGGCGGTGTCCCGGGCTGAAAGCAGTGCGGCCGCGGAGCGCATCGAGCGAGAGAAGCAGGAGGCGCGGGTGGCGGAGGTGCGGCAGGAGCTCCAGACTCTCGTGGAAAAACACGAGAGTTTGGAGCGTGACTCGAAGACTCGAGAGTCCGAGCTCGCCTCGGCCCTTGAGAGTGCCAAAGCCGCTAAGGCCGAAGCCCAAAAGGCCCTCCAGGAGATTGAGGCGATAAAGAAGATAGCGGCGGGTAAGGCATTCTTTATGCAAAGCAATCATGTGAAAGTGAATTATCTGTTACTTACCGAACCGAGCTCTCCAGAGCTGCAGATCTGCCCCTGCAGGTGTCCGATGCCGCCACGCTCTATCCGCCGAGGAGGGGAGCTCGACGGAAAAGGTGTTCTGGTCTCAAGATATCGAGGCCGGACACTGTGTTTCGAGCGACCAGTGAAGCAGCTGGTCGAGCTCCCAAGGTGGCCGAATAGGCCATGAAGGGCCTCATAGTTCGGCTGTGGCCTAAGGAAGCTATGCACTGGAGCTACTCGGGCTAGTGCGGCGGCTGGTGGACGCATGTCCATGGATTGAAGTCATCAAGCGCCCGCTCAGATTGAAGGTGCCCGTGCTAAAGTGCACTGGGGCAAGATGGACGCTGAGAAGCTTGTGACGGACGGGCCACCGCCGGGCAAGGTATCGCAAGCCCGAGATGTACTATGAGGGCGTCCTGAAGGGTGCCCGCCTTTATAGCGGTGAATGCTCCAAAGATGTAATTTTTAGTAGACTCGCATTTGTTATCCCTGACGCTGAAAACTTGTTCATATGCGCTAAGCAACACTTGTGAATTTAAAATATTACCTTCATGCGGCCGCTTATTAAATTTGAGAGATGGCAAGTCGTCGCTTCAGCCCCCATGCCACGTGTCTTTGGGGTGTTGGGATAAACTTGAGCGCTCTTGTTCCCATTCTTGGGTCCTTCGAGGAGGCGCCAACGAACGTAACAAGGCAACCGGACTATAATGCTTGAACACTCTCACTTAGCCATAGAATTCTATAATTTTAAATTTCGCCGAAGCCCCTAGTATTCGGAAGACCGAGTTCGGGGCGCTATCCACACCTTGGCCGGACAATGCCGACTCCTTGCTCTAAGCGGCATAAGTCTTTAGGGACTCGAAAAACCTCTCAAACAGCGATCGCTCTCGCTCTATCATGACGGTCAGTTTTAGCTTTTCCATCGAGGTGCTTAACCCAGCTCAACCGGGCACAATCGCAGTGGTTCTCCCCAGCTACCTTAGCCGATATAACGGAACGTAAGGTACCAAAACATGGGAGCCGGGAAAACCCAACTATTGACCCAAGACATGATTCGGAGCCGATGCATATAATGCTATAAGTTTGGGGTGCCGCACTTGTGAAAGTGTTCGGACTTATCAAACCATATTTTGGGGTACTTAAGCCCCTGGTGTATTCGGCCGTACCAAAGTGTACGGGTGCAACATGTTATTAATGAACATATATACGTAGAAAAGGAGAATGCAATAATAGGCAAAAGCTATGCATTGTTTATTTAAAAAGGTCTGCGGTAAAAGCAGAACGATACAAATAGTGCGATAAGCAAGGGACGGGACTTTTTTGACATGTCCCCCTCCAGGGGTAAGCTGCGGGATGGTATGCAAAACAGGTATACTGCTCGTAATAGAGACCACCTGGGCACTCGACGTAGCTTTCTGCTTCCCTGGCTGTTGCATCGTGTGTTCGACGGTTCTAATGCCGGACAAGGCTTCTGGAAAACGGAGTCCTGAAAGTAAGAGAAAAGGAAAAAAAAGAATGACACAATCGGGAGCCCCTAGTGCGATTGAGCCGCATTCTGGGCGTGCCGTGGTCGTGCCCCTACCCCTATGCCCATGGTATTTCCAGAGCGTAGTTATGTACACGTACTACTGGTTTCGCAATTTCGCGAGGGCTGGGGTCGGGCCGCATTGCGCGCGTGCTCGAACGTACAGCGGTCTTGTTGTAGGTTACTCCGAAGCGCTTTGACGGTGTCCGGTCGCTTAATGGCCGGACTCGCTAGTTGCCTTGAAAGGCTGCTTTGTACTTCCGCCGAGGGCCGCCAGATGCTCCTCCGCTCGAGAGAGCGCTCAGTGTTTCCATTGACCGTGATTACTCCTCGAGGGCCTGGCATCTTGGGCTTGAGGTATGCGTAGTGCGGCACCGCATTGAACTTTGCAAATGCGGTTCGTCCGAGCAGTGCGTGATAGCCGCTGCGAAACGGGACTATGTCGAAGATTAATTCCTCGCTTCGAAAGTTATCCAGGGATCTGAAGACCACTTCGAGTGTAACCGAGCCTGTACAATTGGCCTCTACACCCGGTATGACGCCTTTAAAGGTCGTCTTTGTGGGTTTAATCCTTGAGGGGTCTATGCCCATTTTGCGCACTGTATCCTGGTAAAGCAGGTTCAGGCTGCTGCCGCCGTCCATGAGGACTCTAGTGAGGTGAAATCCGTCGATGATTGGGTCTAGAACCAATGCGGCGAATCCACCGTGGCGGATGCTAGTGGGGTGGTCCCTTCGGTCAAAAGTGATCGGGCAGGAGGACCACGGGTTGAACTTTGGGGCCACTGGCTCCATCGCATATACGTCCCTTAGTGCACGCTTCCGCTCCCTTTTGGGTATGTGGGTTGCGTATATCATGTTCACCGTCCGCACTTGTAGTGGGAAACCCTTCTGTCCTTTATTGTTCGGCGGCCGGGGCTCCTCCTCGTCATCGCTATGCAACCCCTTGCCATTGTTTTCGGCATTTAACTTGCCTGCCTGTTTGAACACCCAACAATCCCTGTTGGTGTGGTTGGCTGGTTTTTCGGGGGTGCCATGTATCTGGCATGAGCGATCAAGTATTCAGTCCAAATTGTCCGGGCCCTGGGTATTTCTTTTGAATGGCTTTTTCTGCTGACCGGGTTTAGAGCCTCTGAATCCGGCATTGACTGCCAGATCCTCGTGATATCGCCGCACGCGGCGCTTGTGCTTGTTGCGACGCGACCGCCATTGCTGTCCTTGGTATCCGAACTACCGTGGTTTTTGGTCAAGTTGTTACTACGAGCTAGCCAGCTGTCCTCTCCCGCAAAAGCGGGTCATGAGTGTGGTGAGGGCTGCCATGGATTTCGGCTTTTCCTGTCCTAGGTGCCGGGCCAGCCACTCGTCGCGGATGTTGTGTTTGAAGGCTGTTAGTGCCTCTGCATCCGGACAGTCGACGATTTGATTTTTCTTTGTTAGGAACCGTGTCCAGAATTGTCTGGCCGATTCCTCTGGCTGCTGAATTATATGGCTAAGGTCATCGGCGTCTGGTGGTCGCACATATGTGCCCTGGAAGTTGTCAAGGAATGCCACTTCCAGGTCTTCCCAACAACCAAATGACTCTGCTGGCAAGCTGTTAAGCCAATGCCGAGCTGGTCCTTTGAGCTTGAGTGGGAGGTATTTGATGGCGTGTAGATCATCACCACGGGCCATGTGGATATGGAGGAGATAGTCTTCGATCCAGACCGCGGGATCTGTTGTGCCGTCGTATGATTGAATATTTACGGGTTTGAAAACCTCAGGGATTTGATGATCCATCACTTCATCTGTGAAGCATAGTGGGTGTGCGACGCCTCTGTATTGGGCTATATCACGACGCAGCTCAAATGAGATTTGTCTACTGTGTTCGGCCCGGCCGGAATTATTGTATCCGGCGTGACGGTTATCATCACGTGTCGTGGGGCGCCCACGCGATCCGTAGATCGATCTTGTTTGCCTTGCCTTGTCCTCCAATATATCTCGCAGGTCTGGCGCATTTCCCCGTGTCTTGGTACTTTTCGAGCGGCGCCGGGGTGCGGCTTGAGTGGAGGGCCTATAGGCCTCTCTGTCGCGGCCACGAGGTGGCCGGTCGGCCGCTTCATGCGCTGGTGATGTATGTTTGGGTGCTTCCTCCTCTAATCGGGGTAGCAACCTACGTTTTGGGTAGCTCTTGGAGGGGCGTTCGAGTTCATACTCTTCGACTGCAAGGACTTCGGTCCATCTGTCAGCTAGCAAGTCTTGGTCAGCTCTAAGTTGCTGCTGCTTTTTCTTGAGGCTGCTTGCCGTGGCCATAAGCCTGCGTTTGAAACACTCTTGTTCGATGGGATCCTCAGGCACGACAAATTCGTTGTCATCGAGGCTTGCCTCGTCTTCGGAGGGAAGCATATAATTATCGTCCTCTACCTCTCTGTCTGCCGCTCTATCATGAGGGTTGGCTTCTCCATCCTCCTGTGCTGAATCCTGCTGGAGGAGGTTGTCTTCGGCACTGTCCGGGGTGTTATTATCTCCCATGCCGGAATCACCGTTTTTGCTGTGGCAGGATTTAGAGCGGCGCCGCTGACACCGGCGCTTAGGCTGTTTCTTGGAGGGGTCATCCTCCGTTGTTCCATCGCCATTCCCATCTTTTGGGATGTCCACCATATATATGTCGTATGACGAGGTGGCCTTCCAGTGCCCTGTAGGCGCTGGTTCTTGGTCGTCTCCGGCATCGTCGTCCATACCGTCGATGTCTTCGGAGTCAAAGTCGAGCATGTCGGTTAAATCATCGACAGAGGCTACAAAGTGGGTGGTGGGTGGGCTTTGAATTTCTTCGTCGTCCGCATCCCAACCTTCCTGACCATAGTCCGGCCAGGGCTCTCCTGATAAAGAGAGAGACTTTAGTGAGTTCAGGATGTCGCCAAAGGGCGAGTCTTTGAAAGAGGTCATGCGAGTGAACTCCATAACCGGCGCCCAATCGGATTCGATTGGCAGGGGCACGTAAGGTTCGGAGTCCGGATAAGAGTCCGGCACCTTGGAGTCACGAGCTTCGCAAAGGAAAGGGATGGTGTTCGGCTCAATCGCCATAGAGATCGCAGCCCTCGAGGCGGTGTCCAGCCACTCGTCCTCGATCGGCGAAGTCGGCTCCGAGCTAAGGGTCGGAGCGGATATCGTGCGGACCTGTGGCACTGCTCGCGGCAGAGCTAGATCATGCCCATCGAGACAAGTCTGGCGCGCTTGGTTGTGGCTCAATCCGTCGAAGATCAAGTCTGCGGATGTCGGCCGTGTAGTGCAAACTCCCAAATCTGACTCGATGGCGGGGTGTAGCTTTCCATCTGCTCCGGATGGCCAAGTGAATTGCCCGCAGTGCAAAGCCGCCGAATCTGAAGATCTGTCCGGGAGAAAAGTCTCACCTGGACCGCGTCGTTGTTGATGATCGAAGGAGCCATCGGGCCTAAAGATGACGACACGGAGGAACTCTCAATGAAAGCACCAATGCCGTGTCAAAACCGCGGATCTCGGTAGGGGGTCCCAAAGCGTGCGTCTAGGCAGATGGTAACATGAGACAAGGGACACGATGTTTTTACCAGGTTCAGGCCCTCTCGATGGAGGTAAAACCCTACTCCTGCTTGATTAATATTGATGATATGGGTAGTACAAGAGTAGATCTACCACGAGATCAGAGAGGCTAAACCCTAGAAGCTAGCCAATGGTATGATTGTTGTTCGTCCTACGGACTAAAACCCTCCGGTTTATATAGACACCGAAGAGGGTTAGGGTTACACAGAGTCGGTTACAATGGTAGGAGATCTACATATCCGTATCGCCAAGCTTGCCTTCCACGCTAAGGAAAGTCCCATTCGGACACGGGACGAAATCTTCAATCTTGTATCTTCATAGTCCAGGAGTCCGGCCAAAGGTGATAGTTCGGCTATCCGGACACCCCCTAATCCGGGACTCCCTCAGTTACCATGGGGCTCCTCTCCCTGTCTGGGTTCCAGGTGAAAAACCTTTGTCCTTCTCGACACGACAGCGGCGAGGCTTGGCGTCCTTCTCCCTATTAAGGCCGTTGTCGTGGAGCTCAGGTGTTCTAGGGCGTAGTGTCATGTTGTACTCAGTTCATCCCGTGTTCTCTTTCGGTAGCGTAGCCGTATTCGTCTGGCGTTATTTGATTATTCTAGGATCGGCGTTGTATGAAGGCTACCTCAACACCTTCTATCGTTTGGCCCTGTACTTTGTTTTGTGGTTGCCTTATATATAAAGTTGGGTGAATGCTTGTTTCAAAAATATTTACATGCGGTCATACATTTTGAAATGATGGAAGACCATATACCTTGAATCTACACCTTCAAATTTCGAAATGTCAAGCTCGGGAGTGTTATTATATGCTCCCTCTTCCACGAATATAAGATATTTTGGACAATTTTTTTTTAAAACGAAGGCAAAAGTTTTGCCGCATCCATTAATCAACCAGAAGAGAATTGCCCAGTTAATTACTGCAAACCGGGTGAAAACCATCATAATCCGCTAAGAGGCATACATAAGATACCCACACATGCCTCTACAAATAGAGTCTCATCAAGATAGCACATTGACATCATCGTCATCACCTCTCCTCAAATAGGCGTTGTCGCCGCCCCTTCTCCCCGAGCAGGCAACCCCGACTTCATCGTAGACGATCGTGAACTTAGCCCACATCAAAGAGGTTGTCTGAATTCACTTGAAGATCCATGCCAAAGCTCACCCACCCGCGTCGAGGACATCGCAGATCCGATTCTAAGTGAGAGCAATGATGGAGAACTATGCAAGGTTGGCGCCGTGAAAACCACCAAACAAACCACCGAGTGCCGATCATCGTTGCCACCGAGACCCTGTCGCCACAGCTTCGACTTCACAACAATAACTGTCTAAGGAAACCCCGCGGACAAGTCGAAGAAGAGCCAGCTACCTCAATCATTGTCATGCCTCCGCCATCACTCACCACCGTCGCCGTTGCCACAGAAGAGCCGACACCATCACCATCATCTTCCACCGGTCCCGTTTGCCGATGCTAGCTCCAAAGACAATGCCCCTGAGAGGGATACGACGCCAAAGCGCCGCCATCGTGTGATCCTGTTGATCTAGTGTTTCCCCCGAAGCTCAAAAGTATGGGGCTGAGAGTATCATGTCGACAATGCCAACAAGAAGGAAAACGACGCTCGAGAGCGTCGCCATCGCCGGCACCGGCCATTGTCAAAGACAAGTGATGCGGAGCATCCCATGTTCATCCCCATGTACACTCCAACTACTCTCCAAGACCCAAGAGGACATATGACGAGACCTCGACCATACGCCATTGGACACAAGGTGAACTCACTCCTCTTCGAACCGTCACTTTCCACAAGTGAGACATGGCTACTACCTCATGCATGTACCTTGCATATACTCAGGTACAACCGAGACGGCCATGGAGGATCCAAGGACCAATGCCAAGCATGGAAGAGGAGAAGGAAGAAGAAGCAGGAACAAGCTTCTGGAAAGCCCAGAACTTCCGGCCTCTGCCCAGAACTTCCGGCCCCCGGACCTTCCGGCCTGCCCGGAACCTCCGGCCCCCGGAGTCCAAGCCAGCCCTGAGCGCGCCAACTCTCTGGATAGCCCGGAACCCGGCCGGAACCTGCCCGGAACTTCTGGAGCCCGGAACTTCCAGCCCTGCCCGAACGTCCAGCCTGCCTGCGTGCAAAGACTCGGGCCGAAGCCCATGTAACCATTTCCCACTTACCCCTTCGTGGCTTAGACTATAACTAGACCACCCCCTCCTCCTAGTTAGGGTTAGCATTGTGATAGCTCATTAGAGATAGAGCTTTGCTCATCCATATCGGATCTACTCCACGAGAGAGACCGCGGCCCCTCTACGGAGAAGATCCTCTTGGATTCAAGACCCCCTTTACGGAGAAGACCCCCATCAAGACCTCCTCACGGAGAAGAACCCGGTTACCTCTTGTATCGTCCTTTGTTGACTTTGGATCATGGATCTCTCTTTGTGTTCATCGATCTAGCGCATGTGTAATCGAATCTTGTTGGTTGAGTGTTCTTCTTGTTTTCCCCCATGATTTCCCTCGTGTTCTTCCGCTCGTTCTTCGTGTTCCTCGTAGGGATCCTCTCCAAACGTGAAAGATCGGCCGTACGGAGTCCCACTCCACATCAACAAGACTTTCGTCCGGGTAAATCTCTAAAGCCCCACAAGCATGCATCAGCAAGCCCTGCAACACGCCCCCGCTAGATCCGGCCTGCCACCACCACCACCTACGTATCTCCACAACGCCCACCAAAGACCACAACCGCTGCACGCCGGAACCAGCCACAGCACCCCGCCGACCGACGAGCACCACCATGATATGTCTCCAACGTATCTATAATTTTTTTATTGTTCCACGCTATTATATTATCTGTTTTGGATGTTTTATATGGGGGAGGCGTTTTGGCTCCCGGGTGCATTTGCACCCGGATGAATAGTACCGTGAAAAAACAAATTAAATTCTTTCAAAAAATTCTGAAAAAAATTGTAGATGATCATGTTGGTGTCGCAAACATGCTTCACAAAATTCACCAGAACGGAGCAGCGGTGTTACGTCGGCGAAAAAAACAAATTTTGAGTGACATTTTGGGGTGACATTTTGGGGTGAAATTTGGTCTTTGATTTGTTTTTTTTTGTGCAAGCCAAAATGCTTAACCTTTTTTCCTCAAAATTTACAGGTCGCATTTGTATGTGACAAAGATGACAAAAGAAAATTGTCTCAATTTTTTCGCCATTTGAAAAAAATCGAAAATGGCCCTGGGTGCAAATGCACCCGGGAGCCAAATTGATTTTCCGCTTTTATATTCATTAATATGCTATTTTATATTATTTTTGGGACTAACTTATTAACCTAGAGCCTAGTGCCAGTTTATGTTATTTCCTTGTTTTTGAGTTTTACAGAAAAGGAATATCAAACGAAGTCCAAATAGAATCAAACTTTACGATGATTTTCTTGGACCAGAAGGCACACTTAGGACTTGGAGATGAAGTCAGAGGAGTCCCGAGGAGGCCACAAGCCCTAGGGGCGCGCCCCCTAGTCTTGTAGGCCCCTCGGAGGTCCTCTAACACTAATCCTTGGCCTATAAATTCTCAAATATCCCCCCAACATCAGAAGCATCCACGAAAATACTTTTCCGCCGCCGCAACCTTGTGTTCCCGTGAGATCCCATCTTGGGACCTTTTCCGGCACCCTTCCGGAGGGGGGTCGATCACGGAGGGCATCTACATCAACTCTATCGCCCTTCCGGAGAAGCGCGAGTAGTTGACCATGGACCTATGGGTCCATAGCTAGTAGCTAGATGACTTCTTCTCTCTCTTTGATTCTCAATACCATGTTCTCCTCGATATTCTTGTAGATCTATCCGATGTAATATTCTTTTGCGGTGTGTTTGTCGAGATTCGATGAATTGTGTATTTATGATCAGTTTATCTATGAATATTATTTGAATCTTCTCTGAATTCTTATATGCATGATTTGATATCTTTGTATTTCCCTTCGAATTATCGGTTTGGTTTGGCCAACTAGATTGGTTCTTCTTGCAATGGGAGAGGTGCTTAGTTTTGGGTTTAATCTTGCGGTGTCCTCACCCAGTGACAAAGTAGTGATAGCGAGGCACGTATTTGTATTGTTGCTATCAAGGTAAATATATGGGGTTTTCATCATATTGCTTGAGTTTATCCCTCTACATCATGTCATCTTAATTAAGGGGTTACAACGTTCTTATGAACTTAATACTCTAGATGGATGCTGGATAGCGGTCGATGTGTGGAGTAATAGTAGTAGATGCAGAATTGTCTCGGTCTGTTTGACACGGATGTGATGCCTATATGCATAACTATTGCCTTGGATATCGTCATAACTTTGCGCTTTTCTATCAATTGCTCGATAATAATTTGTTCACACCCACCTTATTATTTGCTTTCAAGAGAGAAGCTGAAAGTGCTAGTTATCGACTAGAGGGGGGTGAATAGGCGATTTTATGAAAGTCTTCAAAACATGAGAGTTTCGAAGACAAACAATAGAAATGAACCTATTGATATGCAGCGGAAGGTAGACTACACTAAGCAAGCCATAGTCAAGTATGCAATGAAGTGAAAGCATGAAGACTAATAGCAGCTAGGTAGTAAAGATAAGGATGGAAGATAGTATGAAGCCAAACAAAGATAGTAGTCACACAGTGAAGTCAAACAAGTAGTGCAAGCAGGCAATGACTTCACGAAGACAAACTGTAAGTAAAGAGAGGGAGAGGATAGAACACATCACTTGGTGAGGACACGATTTGTTGGACCAGTTCGATTCTTTGTGACAACTGTGACGTCCAGTTAGGAAGGCTGAGATTCAACTCGAGAAGACCGCGTCTTCACCTTATTCCCCTTGAGCTAAGGACACCCGGTCCTCGCCCAATTACTCTGGTAAGTCTTCAAGGTAGAATTCCAAACCTTCACAGACTTCGTTCACCGGCGATCCACAATGACTCTTGGATGCTCAGAACGTGACGCCTAACCGGCTGGAGGATTCACGGTCCTCAAGTGTAACAAGTATTCAGGTCACGCGGACAGAAAGTCTTCAGTGATGCCTAACACTCTTTCGCTCTGGGTGTTTGGGCTTTGTCCTCGCAAGGATTTCTCTCTCTCAAAAGCTTCGGAGGTGGGTTGCTCTCAAATGACAAAAGCCGTGCACTAACTCTGAGCAGCCACCAATTTATGGTGTAGGGGGTGGGCTATTTATAGCCACTAGGCAACCCGACCTGATTTGTCCAAAATGACCCTGGGTCACTAAGGAACTGACACGTGTTCCAATGGTCAGATTTCAAACACACGCGACAACTTTACTTGGGCTACAATTAAAGCTGACTCATCCAGCTCTGGATAAGATTTGCTCTCATTGTCTTCGCTCGAAGACATAGGATTTTGGTTGAGCATCACTTTAGTCACTCTGACTTTGTTCACTGGGACCCCACTTAACAGTACACTGGTTCCTACCACTCAACAAAGAAGGAAAGGAAACAACGAAACAACTAAGTCTTCGCGCTCCATAGTCTTCACGCAATGCCTTCTCTAGTCATAGTCTTCAATGTGAATATCTTCACATACCACCATTGTCTTCAATGTCTTCATACATTTTTAGGGGTCATCTCCGGTAGGTAAACCGAATCAATGAGGGACTACTACCTGTGTTATCCTGCAATTATCATAGACACATTAGTCCCTCAACCAGGTTTGTCGTCAATACTCCAAAACCAACTAGGGGTGGCGCTAGATGCACTTACAATCTCCCCCTTTTTGGTGATTGATGACAAACTGGTTGAAGTTTTCAACGGGGATAAAAGTATGTGAAATTGTAAAGGATAAAGGTATTGTCGTTATAAGTAGCAAAAGGCTCCCCCTGAAGATGTGCATATAAGTAATTTGCTTTTAGAATGCAAATGCACATGGCAGGTTGTACTTGTGGAGATCCACTTCAACTTATGAAGACAATTCATCATGCATGATTTGATATAACGAGGAGAATGATATGCATAATGAAAAATGGACGTCTGCAAGATGACTAAGTGCGGAATTTATCATCGCACATGCGGAATTTATCATCGCATCACAGAATATCAGAAAACTTAGCAGACGACCATCAAGTTTAAGTGTTACAACTCAAAGAACCAAATGTATCAAAAGAGAGAGTTGTAAACACTAGGGAAAATATAAAGCAACCGCCCATATGGACCCGCTTGAAGACTATCAACTCATATGCTTCTCCCCCTTTTGTCAGTAAGGACCAAAAGGGTTTGAAGACATAGAGCCTCTACTCGTTCCCAGAAGGAGTAGGAGAAGATGCAGGGTCGGCGTCAGGGTTTGGCGGTGCAGAAGAACTTGGTGCAGTGTCGATACGCGCTGAAGTTGGTTGTGGTGAAGTAGCATCATCTTGATCATGGATCACTCTGGAATTCACCGTTGCAGAGCATTCCTTGGAGGAGTGGAGTCAAACTTGAATCTCTCAGTGAAGCCATCGTCTTGAAGATCTGCTTCAGCACTGAGCAGTGTCAAACTCTTCCAAGACCTCCGACAGGTTTCATGTGTAACAAAGGCATTCTTGGTGGCAAGATTGCGAATGCGATTGACGTCCACCAAGAGGCTTTGCATCTGCCGCTTTAGCCAGTAGTGATGCATATCCTGTTTCTGATGCAGTGCAACGAGAAGTTCTCGGTCATTGAGAACACGAGATCGCTTCCGAGGCCTTTGAGCAATAGTGCTATCAGTGGCTTCAGTTTGAGCACGGTGATGTAAACGTGTATTGCCAGCCAAAGGATAAACATGAGTGACTACCGGGACTCCTTCAATGGGTTGCGTGAAGCTTTGGTGATCAGCATTGTGAAGACAAATAGGCTCCTTGGCAGGCTCTGGGTATATGGCTTCAACTGACATATCAACCTCTGGCAGAAAGATCAGATGGTTGCGAGCAGAGGGCTGATAGTTGACTGCTGAGTGTAGCTTGATGAGGCGCATGACCCGCAGAGCGTAGAACTTCAGTCCAAAGAGATCAGAGCCTGATGCAGCCAACTGCCTGATAAAGAAGTCCTGATCATTGAAGCTGATGCCATTGAAGATATAGAAGACCAAAGTCTTCATTGCTCCTTCAAGTTTTGCTGCTGAAGAATGTCCTTTGACAGGCCATAGAGTTCTCCTGATGATGTGATAAATAGTGCGAGGCAAATACTCTAGGTCTTCGACAAAGAACTCCTTTGGGTAATCAGCGTCATGAGGCAGAGGCTTCATCATGCTCAACATTTGGCTCATGTTGGGCTCTGGCTTATGGAAGATACTCTCCAAAGCATTGCGGTGAAGCTGACAACCAGGTTCATATAATTCTCCTGGAGAGGGCAGGCCGGTTAGCTCAATGATGTCAACATCTTTGGCTTCATGATGGACATTGCCCGTCATCCACTCAAGGACCCAAGTCTTCGGATCCCTGTTGTAGCCACGAATGTGGAGGGTGGCGTAGAATTGCACCAGAAGCTCTTCATTCCAATGCTCCTTATCAGTAACAAAATTTAGCAATCCAGCATCATGGAAGCAGTCAAGGGCTTCTTCAAGGCATGGCAGTCGAGCAATGGCTTCGCAGTCAAGACGCATATGAGGGAAGATGCGCCCTTGATCATAGAGAACACATGAGTAGTAGTTGCGCTGCTGATAGCTCCAGAACCGATCAGATGAAATCCTTGGCCTTGAATAGGGGTTCTTGGCGCTATCAAAGAAAGTGTTGTGCGCTTTGAAGCCATTTGCATTGAAGGACCCTGGTGAAGTGGCAGTACCTGGAAACCTAGGCAGTCTTGGCTTTGGCTTCTGGACCTGTGGCCTGTGCTCGACATGATAGTCAAATTGCGGACCAACAGCAGGGGAGGAACCAGAATAGGCCATCTGACAGTGACGAGCTGACCATAGTTGTATGCTTGCTCAATAGTATGTGGCCTTGGAAGCGATGCAGGAGAGCGATGGCGATGGCGGTGGCCGGGATGCAGATTGGCATCAAAAGATTGACTTGGTGTGTTACTTGAGCACTACATTGACTTCAGGCGCCACATTAGCTTCAGCCATGACAACGTCATTGGCTTCAGTGTTGGTGTTGGTGGTCGCCTCAATGTTGTTAACCTCCACTACAGGAGCTGGAGGGTCGGACACGTTCTTCTCGGGAACAACTTGGTTGGTAGGGGGTGTAGCAACACGTGCTTCTTCTTCTCTTGGTTCTTCTTGGTCATCGGCTAATGTAGCCGGAATATCTTCAGCCGCTTTGGCTTCAGACTCAGGGTTGTTCACAGTTGGAGAGGCTTCAGGAAAAACTTGGCATGAGACAGATTGGCGCTCTTCTCCTTCTGGAACACTTGACAGATTGACTTGAGGCCTTGGTCCTTTCCGAAGCCTGCGGAATGCTGGCGACGCTTGTGGAGATGGAGTTGGTTGGGCCACAAAGTCTTCATCTTCAATCACTGGAGTGGTGACTTCAGTTGGGGGAGTAACAGGTGTTTCTGCTTGACGGAGGGAGTATTGTGGGTGATCAGCCCATGAGTCATCCTGAGCAATTGGCGTCAAAGCACGACCAATGCTGATGAGTTCGCTGTTTGTAAGAACAGGCGATGATACCACGTTGTGCTCGATCTGAGGAAGGACTTCATCATCTTCAACATTGTCATGATGACCAATGTCTTCAGCTTCAGGAGCCTTTGTGGAAGCAGGCTCATGAACTATCAGTCGACGTTCCTGGTGTGCAGATTCAGGACGAGCGACAGTAATCGGCTCGACTACAAGGGGCTCTGTGGGAGCAGCCCGATCTTTCTTCTTGGTCTTTCTCTTCTTGGTGGGTGGAGCATCATCAGTGGTGTTCTTGGTCTTGCACTTTCTGGCCTTGGCTTCAGCTACCCTTGTTTTCTGAAGCTCTGAAGCCACTGTGGGGATCTTAGACTTGACGATTGTCATACTGGCTGGGAAGACAATGCGAGGTTCTTCCCGCCTGGATGGTTCAGTTTGGTCCACAGATGGCTTCTTCTTCTGCTTGGCAGCCATCTTAGGGTCGATGCCAGAACGCCCAAGTGTCTTGCGCTTCTCAGCTTCATTGTAAGCTTGAACACACTTGGCAGCAGAATCTTCATGCGCTCACGAGAACCTTTGGCTTCATCACGTTTCTTGTGAAACGCTTCCTTGAGCTCATGCAGCATGACCTTGAAGTTCTGGACGTCTGCCACGCTGAGCTTGTTCATGTGCTTCTTGAACTGAGCCTTTTCATAATTGATCTTGTGCTTCAGCTCAACAATTTTCTGAGCAAGAGCCAGCTCAGGAGCAATGGCGCCATGGAAGGAGACGCTTAGGCCAATGGGAAGTTGCAGATCATCAAAGCCGAGATTGGGGGTGTCAAACCACTCATCAATGAAGTTGTTCAATACTTCCACGTCAAAGAGAGGCAAATCATTGAATATTTCCGCCTCTTGCTTGCTCTTTATCAACTGCTCAAGAGCGTCATCAGCAAGATCGTCGTCACTTGACAGATCAATGGCGTGATTCTCGTTCCTCAGAACAGCAGCAGGGGTCCGAGTTGGACCAATGGAGTGCATAGGCTTCTTTTTCTTCTTCTCAGACTTGGAGATGCGTGATAGATCTTCAGACTGCACACTTGGTGCAGGAGGAGCAGTGGCCAGAGGCTTCTCTCGTGAAGCTTTTGGTGCAGGGGAAGGCTTCAAAGCTTTAGGTTTCTTCAGCTTCTTTGGCTTCGGCGGTGTAGGCGCTTCATCAGAATCAGCGTCGTCTGCAGGCTCATCCACAGTAGTCCCTTGAACCATAATGTGAGTGATGAGACCTTCTAGGTTGTAGAAGGGCCCAAAAAGATTGGGTTCAGCTTCGCGTGTGCCATCGGCACGAGGAGCGGAGGGGCCTGGATTGAAGTCTAATCCCCGCGACTTCTTGTTTTCTTTGGCCGAGTTCTTGGCAAACTGGAAGTTGCGCTTGAACAAATTGTCGTCACGACACCATAGCAATGAAGATGGGTCGGCTGATAACCCACAAGTATAGGGGATCTATCGTAGTCCTTTCGATAAGTAAGAGTGTCGAACCCAACGAGGAGCAGAAGGAAATGATAAGCGGTTTTCAGTAAGGTTTTCTCTGCAAGCACTGAAATAGTAGGTGATAGATAGTTTTGTGATAAGATAAATAGTAACGAGCAAAAAGTAAATAAAGTAAATAACATGCAGCAAGGTGGCCCAATCCTTTATGTAGCAAAGGATAAGCCTGGAAAAATTCTAATAATGAAGAAAGAGCTCCCGAGGACACACTGGGAATTATCGTCATGCTAGTTTTCATCACGTTCATATGATTCGCGTTCGGTACTTTGATAATTTGATATGTGGGTGGACCGACACTTGGGTACTGTCCTAACTTGGACAAGCATCCCACTTATGATTAACCCCTATTGCAAGCATCCGCAACTACAAAAAGGAGTATTAAGGTAAACTGACGGTGTCCTGGACTAGGGGGTACTCACCACGTCGTCTCCCAATCAGTTGGATTGGGCCGAGGACCCCCAGGGCCGCATACTCATGGGCCAGTCCGAACAGGTGTCGCATACAAGGAAGATTCCACAAGACTTGGTGATCAAGACAAGGACTCCTCCCCCATCGGCGTATTCGGCTAGGACTCTTGTTATCCTAGGCCTCTGGTGCATTATATAAACCAGGGCCAGGCTAGTCGACATATAGACAATATACAGGTTCGACCAAGGACTGCGCCCTATCTTCGATCGTCATGTTCGGATGAGGGCCTTCATCAACATCAGCTCCGATCTCTATCAAGATCATGGAGGAATCATCCAGTGAGCCCGGGGGCTCAACGTCAACATTGCCCTCGGGCGACCGTACTGTTTTTCTGGACATCAGAGTTGTGTCCGCCGCCACCGCCTCCTCAAGCGTCGATTTAAAGATTGCTTCGGTGGAATTGTGCGGAATTGAGTCTACAACAACCCTGGAAAATTTCGTCGAATTCCGATGGAGGAATCTCTGGCAATCTCCGGTATAACGGAGCCGCATTGAATCTGGACGAGAATCCGGACGAGTTTAGGGCGTGGTGTCCAGCTTCTAGCTCGGACTTCCTTTGGAATATCCATCCGTTGATCGGCTGCGGAATTCCTATATCTACCACCCCTCAAAATTTCAGCTCGATCCGACCATCCAAACTCTGGGAACCTTCCGATTAGTGCATCACTTTTCAGATCTGTTTTCTGCGCGAAAACGAATCCGACCCGAGTTCGTCTTTTTTATGAACAGGATTTCGGACATCCTTTTTGAAGGAAGTTTTGTATGGGGTATTGTGTTTTGTTTCTGAACACATCCCACTAACTTTAAGATCTTTTGAACATGATCTTCAACATCATGCTGGTGTCAAACCAGTCCGGCAATATTGCTCCACGGCTGCCGACTTGCGCTAGACACGTCGTCACTTTGTTAAGCCGAGCTCAACTTCTCCGGATCATCATCTCGGCAAGCCGAACAAGAGTCCGGCATCGTGAAGGATAAATCATCACCAACATCGCCGCCCCACGGATTACACAGAGTGGGCATACCGGCATCGCCGCACGGTCGCTTCATCAAGCCGGCATCGACCACGTCACGACCTGCATCGGCAGGGCCGCACTATTGCTTCTTCAAGCTGGTGTCCATCACGTCGACCTACTTCGACATCTCGGCTGGACCGGGGGCTTCGCCATCTCTTCATCAACCTACTCCGGACACTTCGGCGTCACTAGCCGACCAGGCGATGGGTGCGCGGATCGAGTCCCAATTTTGGGAATCACCTTCCTTCCGATTGCTACAACAAATAAACCAGGTGCTATTAATCCTAGTATTTCTTTTTGCTTGTTTGGGTTAATTTTTTTCAAGGAATTATAACTCTGGTTTGTCCATCATATGTACACAGGTCTATCAAATGGTGGCGCGATTATCGACGGTCGCATGATGGTTCGGTCGGTTTCGTACATAGTCCGTAACGCCCGATCCGAACTCGAACCGACACAGTGAATTCAGGCCTTGCCACGCCTTTTTGCATCACGCCGCCGCCGCCGCGATCGACATTGACTTGGCGCCAGGCCATATTTCTTTATTACTCACTTTGCATAAATTATTTATTATGCAACGATTTTTTTTCATTATTACTATTATCTCTGGTTTGCACTATTTTTGTGCACGGAAAATGATCCGGCCGGACTATATCCTTTGACGTCACCTCGGCTGGACGGGGGGCTTCGTCAACACTTCATTACCCCATGCCAGGGACTTCGGCATCACTCTGCCATCCTGCATTGACCGTGCTATGTCACCACTTCGGAGTGCCGAGCTCTTTGCTCCGCCACCTCGGGACCGGCTTGGGGGATGGAACCTTGTCCCGCATCAAGCTCGGACCGCGTCGTCAATACCGAACACATTAACCAGCTAAGTTGCCTTCATGCTCAAAGTTTTAAATTTCTAACTTGTGTTCGGTTCGACCAAGCATTATACTTTTTTGGAAAAAAGTTGCTTGTAAAAATTTTTCCTTGTCGAAACTTTGTTTGCACACACTTGACGCGCTACCCGCGCTCATTATACCTGGGGGCTTCTTTAACAGAAGCTTATTAATACGGGCTTTATGCCCAACACATGTGTCACACTTCCGCATGTACCTTTTATTCACCATTATATGCATCGATATGACTTAAGTTTTGGCCAAGCTGGGTTGCCTGGCTCCTGTGCTTACCCCTACGTTCCCGATTGTTCGGCTAGGTGGTAAAGGGAGCACCTCTGCGATTGTTACTGCCGGGTCACCGGATGTGTACCTCGGTGGGTGAAGCTGAAAGCTAGCGTTCTTAAGGGAATACTCGGTCGGTGAACTAAAAGATGATTTTTTACCTATTTATTTACCTGCCCCCAGATGTTTTTCTGCTCTTTTCGCAGTCCGGACATGCACTTTAGGGCATGCCTCCCAGGGAAAGGAACCCCTAACGAAACTATTCTCCCTGGAAGATGTTTCTTACTAACCATGTAATATAACATAACTAGTTGGGAACTTGTCTGATAAAGCACTAATGACCCCTACGCCTGGTCTCCACGCATGCCCCGGTCTTTATAACCTCGAGGGTATTCGGACAAACTCCGGACTATTGGGTCCAGAGGTTGAAGCGAAAAGGTCCGCTACGACAAACGATCTACAATCCGGCTAGAAGGCATTCTACATGTCACCTTACATTTTATAGTCAACTTTTACCCAAGTCACTTGGGGGCTCTTATGTTTATTTGAGCCGTTTCATACTAGGGGTTTTTTCTTAGTCGTTGCAAAGTTAAAGCACGGTAGAAGCACTTTTTTTCTCTAAAAGTCCAATTTTCGGATTGGCACCGAACACTTGATCTTGTTCGGACGTCATGTTTTTACTGACGTTTTTTGGGTTTCCAAGCTTTTGGCACTTTTAAACTATTTGTGTGTTGTCGGCACAAGTCTCATGATGCAATGCGGACACTTTTAGAGATTCGCAAAAACATTCTCGGATATTGCTATATGTGCATCAGTTTCAATTGTGTCTTGGTCATTAGTTGGGTTGCGGCTCCGCTTGCCTCCTACGTTCCGCTTTGTTCGCTAGATGTGCACAGGAGAACCACTGCGATTGTGCTTCCAGCTCGCATGGTCAAGCACCTCAGTGGAGAAAGCCGAAAACTGACTGTCACAATAGGTGTAAAATGGTCAGCGATCCGATGACTATATTAAATGACGGGCCATTCATAACATTGGCCTAAGTGTTTCCGGCTTGACCTCGACTGTCGCCGAACACTACCGGGGGCTTTTAACTGGCCTCCCAAACTAAATCCTCGATATTTTGCTCTTACATTGGAGCTGAGGTTTCATGATCATGCTTAGCATGACAACCAAACAAAGGAACCGATAGCGGGACTATTTTCTTTGGAAGACATTTCTTCTATTAAACAGTAATATATCATGTCTCTCCGCATACCTTTGTTTATAAAACTGTATGGCCAGATTGCCTTGTTTGTTGTAAATCTTTGCCCTCATAAAGGCTTTATAAAGTAGGACAAACACTCCTCGGCTATTGGCCAAGGAGGTGGAAGCTGCTGGTCGGTCAACAAAGTTTTGTACAATACGGATTCGAGCATTAATGACGTAAAGTACTTGGATACATAGAGTCATTACACATAATTTGTGATTTTACTATGGATATCGATCCTTAATTCGGCCTCCCGTGCCCGCATTAAGGCTCGGGGGCTACTGGGCTTCGGGCTTCTTATTTTCAAATATTAAAGGGGCACATCGATCCCCTGATCTGGTATTGCCACCCGACCAGTGTCTCGGGGGCTACTGCATTGCCTGTCCAATGCAGAAAATTTTAAGTGTAATACAGTCTCCGAGGAGATTTTGATCCTCGGGTTGGTCGGCCGCACCCAACCTGAGTCTTGAGGACTGAGCACGCCGCTTTTTGTGTCCCGAAGTATTCTGCCGAGCTAGGACTTGATCCTCAGACCGATTTTGCAAATCAACATGAGTCTCAGCAGCTACGGGGATCAGCGGTCTTATGTCATCCTTCATGTGCATCTCGGGTTTTAGACTGATACACACCTTGAGGGCTACTGGCCATGTATCTCAGCAAAGAATAAATTGCTTCAATCAAAAATATTGACAAAAATCGGCCCACATCCGGGGTGGTGCACCACCTTGGAAGCAGTCCGGCATAAAGCTCGGACGCTAGTGGCTGGCTCCATAGAGGGAATTTCCGGCATTAAGCTCGGCTAAACTCCTTCAAACTTCTTTGAACCAAGGTGATTTACGACACCTTGGATACAGTCCGGCGTTGGGGATCGGATACATAGTCCGGCGTTGGAGCTCGGATACCGTCCGACATTGGAGCTCGGATACATAGTCCGGCGATAGAGCTGGGAAGCAGTCCGACGTTGGTGCTCGGCTGCAAAAAATACCTCGAATGCAGTCCGGCTTTGGAGCTCGGACGCAAGAGGACACCGCCTCCCGGGAACAACTTCAACCCCGAGGTGTGGCATAAAAATAACAAGGCATTGATAAAGGCCGGAAACTTAAAGGGGCTCCTCGGATACCCGACATGTAAACTCTTCGGATGCACTACGGCGATCCTCAAGATCGAAGATGAGGAGATTTGTTGAACCAGTTTTCAAGACCGACGACCGAAGATGAAGAACAGTTCGGAAGAATCGAGGAGCGTCCCTAACTTGAAGACCGGTTCAAGGGGCTACTGACGGTGTCCTCGACTAGGGGGTACTCACCACGTCGTCTCCCGATCAGTTGGATTGGGCCGAGGACCCCCAGGGCCGCATACTCATGGGCCAGTCCGGACAGGTGCCGCATACAAGGAAGATTCCACAAGACTTGGTGATCAAGACAAGGACTCCTCCCCCACCGGCGTATTCGGCTAGGACTCTTGTTATCCTAGGCCTCTGGTGCATTATATAAACCAGGGCCAGGCTAGTCGACATATAGACAATATACAACAATCATACCATAGGCTAGCTTCTAGGGTTTAGCCTCCTTGATCTCGTGGTAGATCCACTCTTGTAACACACATCATCAATATTAATCTAGCAGGACGTAGGGTTTTACCTCCATCAAGAGGGCCCGAACCTGGGTAAAACATCGTGTCCCTTGTCTCCTGTTACCATCCGCCTAGACGCACAGTTCGGGACCCCCTACCCGAGATCCGCCGGTTTTGACACCGACATAAACCTAACCACATCATTAAACATATGGATCCATATCAACCCCTAACGAAGCAACGCATAAACTAGGGTTTAAGCTTCTGTCACTCTAGCAACCCATCATCTACTTATTACTTCCCTATGCCTTCCTCTAGGCCCAAATAATGGTGAAGTGTCATGTAGTCGACGTTCACATAACACCACTAGAGGAAAGACAACATACATCTCATCAAAATATCGAACGAATACCAAATTCACATGACTACTAATAGCAAGACTTCACCCATGTCCTCAAGAACAAACGTAACTACTCACAAAGCATATTCATGTTCATAATCAGAGGAGTAATAATATGCATAAAGGATCTGAACATATGATCTTCCACCAAGTAAGCCAACTAGCATCAACTACAAGGAGTAATCAACACTACTAGCAACCCACGGGTACCAGTTTGTGGTTTTAATACAAGATTGGATACAAGAGATGAACTAGGGTTTTGAGAGGAGATGGTGCTGGTGAAGATGTTGGTGGAGATTGACCCCCTCTCAATGAGAGGATCGTTGGTGATGACGTTGGTGATGATTTCCCCCTCCCGGAGGGAAGTGTCCCCGGCAGAACAGCTCCGCCAGAGCCCTTGATTGATTTTGCCAAGGTTCCGCCTTGTGGCGGCGGAGTTTCGTCCTGTAAGCTTGCCCACGATTTTTTCCAGCGTAAAAGTGATGATATAGCAGAAGATGGACGCGAAGGCCACGAGGGCCCCCAGGAGATAGAAGGGCTACAGTAGGGGTGCCCCTGCCTCTGGACAGGTGTGGCCCCTGGCCTATTTCTTTTGCTCATAATTTCTTATAAATTCCAAAAAGTTGTTTCATGGAGTTTCAGGACTTTTGGAGATGTGTAGAATAGGTTTCCAACGTTTGCTCCTTTTCCAGTCAGAATTCCAACTGCCGGCATCCCCCCTCTTCATGATAAACCTTGTAAAATAAGGGAGAATAGCCATAAGTATTGAGATATAATGTGTAATAACAGTCCATAATGCAATAAATATTGATATAAAAGCATGATGCAAAATGGACGTATCAACTCCCCCAAGCTTAGACCTCGCTTGTCCTCAAGAGGAAACCAAAATTGAAAAATATGTCCACATGTTTAGAGATAGAGGTGTCGATAAAAATAAAATACGGACATGAGGGCATCACGATCATTCTAATAACAACAACATATATGGATTTTGTCATATGATTTCCTATGTTCAAGTAATAAGCAATTCACAATATCAAGTATGGTTCAAAAACTTCATTGGGAACTAACAAACTATAATCTCAGTCATTGAAGCAATTGCAATTTATCGTAATATCGGAAAGAGTCAATAATAGAGCTTTTCGGCAAGCTCACATACTCAACTATCTCATAGTCCCCCATAATTATTAACACTCACGCAATACTTGTGGTTATAGAGTTTCAGCCGGACACTGAGAAAGATAGGAGCTTATTGTGTTGCCTCCCAACGTATTCACCTTTAGGTGATGTCAACAATAATAGCCTATGCCAACTTACATCCAATTGGATATATGTATCATGATCTTTCAAACACGAGGAGCTTGCCAAAGGATAAAAATAAAAAGGGAAAGGTGAGCATCACCTTAACTCAAGCATAAAGTAAAACATAAAGTAAAAGATAGGCCCTTCGCAGAGGGAAGCAGAGGTTGTCATGCGCGTTAGGTTTGATGCATAAAATCTTAGTGCAAAAGAACGTCGCTTTATATTGCCCCTTGTATGTGGACCTTTATTATGCAGTCCGTCGCTTTTATTACTTCCACAACAAGTTCGTACAAAGCTTATTTTCTCTGCACTAATAAGTCATACATATTTAGAGAGCAATTTTTATTGCTTGCACCGATGACAACTTACTTGAAGGATCTTATTCAATCCATAGGTAGGTATGGTGGACTCTCATGGCAAAACTGGGTTTAAGGATATTTGGAAGCACAAGTAGTATCTCTACTTGGTGCAAGGAATTTGGCTAGCATGAGGAGGAAAGGCAAGCTCAACATGTTTGGAAGGCCAATGACAATATACTTTAACTGAGATGTCGGAAAACATAAACCATTACGTTGTGTTCCTTGTCCAACGTCAACTCTTTTAGCATGTCATACTTAATGAGTGCTTCACAATCATAAAAGATGTCCAAGATAATATGTTTATATGTAAACCCCTCTTTCCTTATCACTTCCTATTAATTGCAACGATGACCAAGGCTACGTTCATCACCTCTCAAATTTTTTTATGCCTCATACTTTCTATATGTGAAGTTATCACTATCCATAAGATCAATATGAACTCTTTTATTCTTTCTACTTTCTCAAGATCATAGCATCATAGCAAAGCCCTTGACTCAACACTAATCTTTATTATAGACAGCACACGGACTCGCTTACATAAAGAGATCACAAAGCAAAGCTCAAAACTACTTGATATCAAAACTTCAATCTACTAGATCAAGATACTACTAAAAGGATCGAACTAAATAAAGCGGTAAATATAGGAGTGTGATGGTGATACGATACCGGGGCACCTCCCCCAAGCTTGGCAGTTGCCAAGGGGAGTGCCCAAACCCATGTGATTATTTCTTCGGAGGTGGTGAAGTAGGAGTTGTTGATGATGTAGGCTTGTCGTCCGTCTTCCAGGGCATCGGCTCTCCATCATAAAAGGATGATCGAGTCTCCGGGATCCTTAAATCTGCAGCCAAACTCATTGGCTTGAATCTATATTCATACTCACAGTTCTGGTTTTGCAGGTCATAGATCTGGGCTTGGAGGTGCTCGATTTTCTCTTGAAGTTTGAAGATGGTTTCCCCAATGACTTTGGCATCCAGCTTGTGGTTCTTGGTGAACTCCGTGATCATCATGTGGTTGGCGTTGAGTCCACGCTCCACCATCCCTTGACACTTGAAAACTTCTTGCTCAACGGCTTCGAGCTTTGTCTCCACGCTGCCGGTACGCCTTGGTCCCTCCACATCGCGGATGTGCAGCACCCCGTCACACACCTCAATGGTTTGAGGATGATGCAGCACCTCCGCAAGATAGGGGTTGATAACTCTCTCGAAAAATTTGTCCTTGGGAGCGCTTGGAGACGACATGATGCTCTAGATCTGAAACAGAAACAGCTCGAAACGAAAACAAAGGATATTTGCGTGATACAGTGGTCAAAACCTTCGGGAGTATATATAATGATTTTTTACCGACCAAAATACGTAACATACAAGAAAACGGAGTCCGGGAGGCACACGAGGTGCCCACGAGACAGGGGGGCGCGCCCTCCTCTCTCGTGGGAGCCTCGTGTCCCTTTCGGACTACTTCTTTCTTCCTAAAATTCTTAAATAATCCAAAACGGATAAAAATTGCCATTAGAGTTGTTTTGGAGTCGATTTACTTACCGTACCACGTACCTATGCCTTTTCGGAGTCTGGAACGTTCTGGAAAGTGCCTCTTATGTATTCCTCAGGGGTTATGGTCTCAATAATATTAGTTTCCACATTAATAGGATTACCTGAAATATAATGTTTAATTCTTTGACCGTTTACCACCCTCGGATTTGTGCCTTCGAAGTTGTTGATTTTTATAGCACCAGAACGATAGACTTCTTCGATAACATAGGGACCTTCCCATTTTGAGAGAAGTTTTCTTGCAAAAAATCTTAAACGAGAGTTGAATAATAACACATAATCTCCTACGTTAAACTCACGCTTTTGTATCCTCTTATCATGCCAACGTTTGACTTTTTCTTTGAAAAGCTTGGCATTCTCATATGCTTGGGTTCTCCATTCATCAAGTGAGCTAATATCAAACATCCTCTTCTCACCGGAAAGTTTGAAGTCATAATTGAGCTCTTTGATAGCCGAATATGCTTTATGTTCAAGTTCAAGAGGTAAATGACATGCTTTTCCATAAACCATGTTATATGGAGACATACCCATATGATTTTTGTATGCAGTTCTATAGGCCCATAATGCATCATCATGTTTTTTGGACCAATTCTTTCTAGATCTATTCACAGTCTTTTGCAAAATTAATTTGAGCTCTCTATTGCTCAATTCCACTTGACCACTAGACTGCGGGTGATAAAGAGATGCGATTCTATGATTGACATCATACTTAGCAAGCATCTTACGGAAAGCACCATGAATAAAGTGTGAACCACCATCAGTCATAAGATATCTAGGGACTCCAAACCTCGGAAAAATAACTTCTTTAAGCATTTTAATAGAAGTGTTATGATCAGCACTACTAGTTGGAATAGCTTCTACCCACTTAGTAACGTAATCAACAGTAACTAAAATATGTGTATAACCATTGGAGGCAGGAAAAGGTCCCATATAATCAAAGCCCCAAACATCAAACGGTTCAATAACAAGGGAATAATTCATAGGCATTTCTTGATGTCTACTAATGTTACCTATTCTTTGACATTCATCACAAGATAAAACAAACTTACGAGCATCTTTGAACAGAGTAGGCCAATAAAAACCAGATTGAAGTACCTTGTGTGCAGTTCTATCTCCAGCGTGGTGTCCTCCATAAGATTCAAAGTGACACTTGCGTAGGATTTGTTCCTGTTCATGCTCAGGCACACAACGTCTAATAATACCATCTACTCCTTCTTTATAAAGGTGTGGATCATCCCAGAAGTAATGTCTTAAATCATAAAAGAACTTTTTCTTTTGCTGGTATGTGAAACTAGGTGGTATATATTTAGCAACAATGTAATTAGCATAATCAGCATACCAAGGAGCAAAGACGAGAAGCATTGACAACCGCTAATTGTTCATCGGAAAACTATCATTAATAGGGTGGGTCATCAAGAACATTCTCTAACCTAGACAAGTTATGCGCAGCAACGGGTTCTCAGCTCCTTTTCTATCAATAATATGCAAGTAAAATTCTTGGAGCAAGAGGACCCATCTAATGAGTCTAGGCTTAGCATCTTTCTTTTCCATAAGATATTTAATAGCAGCATGATCAGTGTGAATGGTGACTTTGGAATCAACAATATAAGGTCTAAACTTATCACATGCAAACACAACTGCTAAGAACTCTTTTTCAGTAGTAGCATAATTTCTCCAGGCAGTATCAAGAGTCTTACTAGCATCTTGGATAACATTCAATTTCTTATCGACTCTTTGCCCTAAAACAGCACCTACAAGATAATCACTAGCATCGCATATAATTTCAAAAGGTAAATTCCAATCGGTGGCTGAACAATAGGTGCGATGATCAATGCTTTCTTAAGTGTTTCAAATGCTTCTACACAATCATCATCAAAGATGAAAGGAATATCTTTTTGCAATAAATTAGTCAGAGGCCTAGAGATTTTAGAGAAGTCCTTAATGAACCTCCTATAAAAGCCAGCATGACCAAGGAAACTTCTTATACCTTTTATGTCCTTGGGACATGGCATCTTTTCAATAGCATCAACTTTGGCTTTATCAACTTCAATACCTCTCTCGGAGATCTTGTGCCCCAAGACAATGCCTTCATTAACCATAAAGTGACACTTTTCCCAATTCAGGACGAGACTAGTGTCTTCGCATCTCTGCAAAACTCGATCAAGGTTGCTCAAACAATCATCAAAAGAGGATCCATAGACGGAGAAGTCATCCATGAATTCCTCACAGATCTTTTCACAAAAATAAGAGAATATAGCCATCATGCATCTTTGAAAGGTAGCAGGTGCATTACATAAACTAAAAGGCATACGTCTATAAGCAAAAGTACCAAAAGGGCAGGTAAAAGAAGTTTTAGATTGATCCTTTGCTGACACAGGTATTTGAGAGAAGCCAGAATAACCATCTAAAAGCAAAAATGTGTGTGTTTGGATAGCCTTTCTAGCATTTGATCAATAAAAGGTAAAGGGTAATGATCTTTCTTAGTAGCTTTATTTAACTTACGAAAATCAATTACCATCCTATAACCTGTAATAATTCTTTGCGGGATCAATTCATCTTTATCATTAGGAACAACGGTAATACCTCCCTTTTTTGGGACACAATGGACAGGGCTTACCCATTCACTATCAGCAATGGGATAAATAATACCTGCCTCAAGGAGTTTTAGAATCTCCTTTCTTACTACTTCCTTCATTTTGGGATTTAATCGTCTTTGTGGATCTCTAACTGGTTTGGCATCTTTCTCCACTAAAATTTTGTGTTCACATAATGTGGGACTGATGCCCTTAAGATCATCCAGAGTATATCCAATAGCAGCCCGGTGCTTCTTCAGAGTTTTCAATAATCTTTCTTCTTCTTTCTCTGAAAGGTTAGCACTAATAATAACAGGATATATTTCTTTTTCATCAAGATAAGCATACTTAAGATTATCAGGTAAAGGTTTGAGTTCCAACACGGGATCACCCTTGGGTGGAGGGGGATCCCCAAGAATTTCAACGGGAAGGTTATGTTTCAGCATAGGTTCTTGTTTAAGGACCACTTCATCTATTTCTTCCCTTTCCTTCATAAACATATCGTTTTCATGGTCTAACAAATAATGTTCTAACGGATCAGTTGGAGGAACAACAATAGAAGCAAGACCAATAATCTCATCTTTACTAGGTGGTTCCCTTTCACGAGGTTGTCTACTAAACTTAGCAAAATTGATCTCATGAGACATACCATCTATGCCAACAGTGACAATGTTCTTTTCACAATTAATCTTAGCACTAGCAGTATGCAAGAAAGGTCTACCAAAAATAATGGGACAAAAATCATCTTGTGGGGAAGCAAGTACAAGCAAATCAGCAGGGTATTTAATCTTCCCACACAAGACTTCAACATCTCTAACAATCCCAATAGGTTTAATGGTGTCCCTATTAGCAAGCTTAATAGTAACATCAATGTCTTCCAATTCAACAGGTGCAATATCGTGCATAATTTCTTTATATAGATCATAAGGTATCGCACTAGCACTAGCACCCATATCACATAAGCCATGATAGCAATGATCTCCTATTTTAACAGAAATAACAGGCATGCCTGCAACAGGTCTACGTGTCTTAGTATCGGGTCTAGCAATATTAGCGGTTTCACCTACGAAAGAGATAACATGCCCATCTAAGTCCTCATCCAAGAGATCTTTAATCATAGCAATACCAGGTTCAATATTAATTTGCTCAGGAGGTGTATAGGTCGTAGTGTTACTCTTATGAACAACAATCGAAGCTTTAACATGATCTTTTATCCTAACGGGAAAAGGAGGTTTTTCGACATAAGCAGTAGGAATAATAGGATCACTATATGTAATGGTCTTTTCTTCGACTGTAATAGGTGCTACTACTTTCACTTCAACAGGAGGATTATATTTAAACCACTTCTCTTTAGGGAGATCAACATGAGTAGCAAAAGATTCACAAAAAGTAGCTACTATCTCAGAGTCAAGTACATACTTAGCGCTAAATCCACGAAAAGCATCGGTATCCATAAAAGATTTAACACAATCGAACTTAGGTGTCATACGTGACTCCTTACCATCGTCGGAACCCCAATCTTCAGAGTTGCGTTTAATTCTTTCCAATAGGGCCCATTTGAAATCAATAGTCTTCAGCATATAAGAACCAGCACAGGAAGTATCGAGCAGGTTGCGATTATTAAGAGAAACCTGAGCATAAAAATTCTGAATAATCATTTCCCGATAGAGCTCATGATTGGGGCATGAATATAACATTGACTTAAGCCTCCCCCAAGCTTGAGCAATGCTTTATCCTTCGCGAGGCCAGAAATTATATATGTAATTACAATCACGATGAACAAGATGCATAGGATAGAACTTCTGGTGAAATTCCAACTTCAATCGCTTATAATTCCAAGATCCCGTATCATCACATAGCCTATACCATGTCAATGCATCTCCATTCAAAGATAAAGGGAAGACCTTCCTATTAACAACATCATCGGGAATACTTGCAAGCTTAAATAATCCACAAACTTCATCCACAAAGATAAGGTGTAAATCGGGATGCAATGTTCCGTCTCCTGCAAAAGGATTAGCTAGCAGTTTTTCTATCATACCCGAAAGAATCTCAAAGTGAATATTTTCATAAAGTTCAGTAGGTTGAGGAGCATCTCTTTGCTCTTCTGGTTGGGGTGAAGATACCCCAAACAAGCCCTTCAAAGGATTAGTTTCCATATTGACAAGTGACAGAAAATTTTAGCACACTATATAAATGTTTACTTACCAAGTTCCACTCACCAAAAGCGCTACACTCCCCGGCAACGGTGCCAGAAAAGAGTCTTGATGACCCACAAGTATAGGGGATCTATCGTAGTCCTTTCTATAAGTAAGAGTGTCGAACCCAACAAGGAGCAGAAGGAAATGATAAGCAGTTTTCAGTAAGGTTTTCTCTGCAAGCACTGAAATAGTAGGTGATAGATAGTTTTGTGATAAGATAAATAGTATTTAGCAAAAAGTAAATAAAGTAAATAACGTGAAGCAAGGTGGCCCAATCCTTTATGTAGCAAAGGATAAGCCTGGACAAATTCTAATAATGAAGAAAGAGCTCCCGAGGACACATTGGGAATTATCGTCAAGCTAGTTTTCATCACGTTCATATGATTCGCGTTCGGTACTTTGATTTGATATGTGGGTGGACCGACACTTGGGTACTGTCCTAACTTGGACAAGCATCCCACTTATGATTAACCCCTATTGCAAGCATCCGCAACTACAAAAAGGAGTATTAAGGTAAACCTAACCACAGCATTAAACATATGGGTCCATATCAACCCCTAACGAAGCAACGCATAAACTAGGGTTTAAGCTTTTGTCACTCTAGCAACCCATCATCTACTTATTACTTCCCTATGCCTTCCTCTAGGCCCAAATAATGGTGAAGTGTCATGTAGTCGACGTTCACATAACACCACTAGAGGAAGGACAACATACATCTCATCAAAATATCGAACGAATACCAAATTCACATGACTACTAATAGCAAGACTTCACCCATGTCCTCAGGAACAAACGTAACTACTCACAAAGCATATTCATGTTCATAATCAGAGGAGTAATAATATGCATAAAGGATCTGAACATATGATCTTCCACCAAGTAAGCCAACTAGCATCAACTACAAGGAGTAATCAACACTACTAGCAACCCACAGGTACCAATTTGTGGTTTTAATACAAGATTGGACACAAGATATGAACTAGGGTTTTGAGAGGAGATGGTGCTGGTGAAGATGTTGATGGAGATTGACCCCCTCTCGATGAGAGGATCGTTGGTGATGATGTTGGTGATGATTTCCCCCTCCCGGAGGGAAGTGTCCCCGACAGAACAGCTCCGCCAGAGCCCTAGATTGATTCCGTAAGCTTGCCCACGATTTTTTCCAGGGTAAAAGTGATGATATAGCAGAAGATGGACGCCGAAGGCCCACCAGGGGGCCCAGGAGATAGGGGGCGCGCCCTGTAGGGGGGGGGCTGTCTCCTGGACAGGGTGTGGGCCCCCTGGACTATTTCTTTTGCTCATAATTTCTTATAAATTCCAAAAAGGTGTTTCGTGGAGTTTCAGGACTTTTGGAGATGTGCAGAATAGGTTTCCAACATTTGCTCCTTTTCCAGTCAGAATTCCAGCTGCCGGCATCCCCCCTCTTCATGATAAACCTTGTAAAATAAGGGAGAATAGCCATAAGTATTGAGATATAATATGTAATAACAGCCCATAATGCAATAAATATTGATATAAGAGCATGATGCAAAATGGACGTATCATCGGCATCTGCAGGCTGTGGTCCACGGACCATGCAAGGGTAGAAGCCTTGAGCAATAGCTTCAGATTTGGTCTTGGGTTGAAGATTTTTATAGAGAATATCTCCCCAGGGATGCTGGATGGCATTCTATTCAGCATATTCCTTGGTGACAAATCTGTACTTGAACCATTGCTCGACCCAGTACCTTCGAATCCATTGGATTCGTGTCTTGCGCTGACCATAGCTCTCTTCAGGATCAGTTTTGTAAAGCTCATAGAGATCTTCGGGCAGATCCATTGATGTGCCTCCATGGCGCTGTCTGCCACCCTTCCTTGCAGACTTCTCTGTTGCCATGAAGTTGGTGAATGGCTTCAACATCGTCAAAGGCTTCCGTCTGCTGGTCGACAGAACCGCTTCGGAGAGTTGATGTGATGTTGTAAGAATTCTCGCAAATGAATGCAGACTATGAGAACCAAGGATTCTCCCACGGACATGTACCTGTGACAGCATTAGAGATCGACGAGGAAGGGAAGAGGTCATATGCATTCTCAGAAGATTTTGAAGATAAATCAGTTTAGAAGACATTGACCTCATAGCGCGAAGACATTCACTTATATGTTGAGAGTTGCTTCCAGATTTGTATGAATCCAAGAATAAGTACAAGTGAGGAATCTAACTATGTGTGAAGCATAAGTGAATATACTAGGCATTATATGAGATGCAGACAGGATAGATCCATATTTGTGGAGGCAGAAACCACTTTTGGTAGAAAGGATGAATCTATAGGATCGAAAAGATGGTAAAAAGAGGGTTTTAATTTACCACACGATGAACTGCTAGACGGAGTAGAAGATGAGGCCGAGCAGTTCGATCTTCCGTGCCCTAACTTGGCGATGGAGGACACCTACGACGGCGGCGGAGAAGACGATGTCCGCGGTCAGCGTGAAGACGGCGTCGGAGAGGTTGCGACAGCTAAGCGCTTCGTCACCGGCGTCGTCGAGAGCTAGCGGTGGTGCTAGGGTTTGTCGAGGTGGAGAGGTGGAAGAAGGATTTTGACTGCGATTGGACAGGTATTTATAGGGAAAGGGACGGCATAGCGCAATTATGCAGGTGCCCCTGGCGGTTCACATCTGAGGGACACGTGGCGAACATGCAACACAACGGGAGTTGTCCCACGTTCCCACGCCCGCCTGGACTATCGGATGGTCGTTCCGGCTTCTCCGGGTTTCAGGCAATAAGAATTAAGCATTTAAAACATATTTGATGTTTGTCTCTGTATCTTCTGCTGACAAGGACGTAGAGAAGATATTCGACAGTTTCAGTAGAATGCATATGATTTAGATAGATAGAGTTTGAGGTAGAAAGCATAGAGAGGTTAGGGTCCGATCACATTCACTTAGTTCAAAATATTCAAACGAGAACACATAGCTATAAGTGAATGTTGTAGAGGACAGAACACTAATATATGTATATATCAGAATGCAACCAAATCAACATAGTGAAGATTATCATGAAGACAAGTTGAAATTGAAGACAAACCAAATGCGAAGACATAGCAAATGTAACGCCATGAGAAAAACACTTCAAACTGAAGAATTTGGTGGTGGTGTTACCCACCGTATAGGAAGTATTTGATCCAGACACGGCGCACAATTATCGTGGCGCTCCGAAGTCAAATTCCACGTTAATGTATTCACACTTGGAATGTAAGTCTTCATTGATTGAAGATATACTTTACTTCGTGTGTTGCACATCTAAGTCATAATCATCATATACTTTGCACATCTAAGTCATCATCATGCATAAGTGTTAGGATGTGTGCCTGATCACAGGACATTTGAGGATTCCAAGATATTTAGCTCACACCGTAACTTGCAAAACCTTTTCTCATCCAAGGGCTTTGTGAAGATATTTGCCAGTTGCTCTTCAGTGTTGACGTGTATGATATCAATGTCTTCCTTCATGACATGATCTCTGAGAAAGTGATGACAAATTTCAATGTGCTTTGTCTTCGAGTGCTAAACTGGTTTGTTGGCAATCTTGATGGCGCTTTCGTTGTCGCAGTAGAGTGGTACTTGTTTCATATGGATGCCATAGTCTTTGAGTGTTTGCTTCATCCATAGAAGCTGAGCGCAGCAAGATCCAGCAGCAATGTACTCAGATTCAGCAGTGGAGAGTGATACACAGTTCTACTTCTTTGAAGACCAACAGACAAGTGATCATCCCAGAAAGTGACATGTGCCTGATGTAGACTTGCGATCACCTTGTCACCAGCATAATCAGCATCCGAGAATCCAACTAGATCAAACTCTGAGCCCTTTGGATACCATAATCCTAATGTTGGGGTGTAAGCCAAATATCGAAGAATTTGCTTCACGGCTAAGTGATGCGATTCCTTTGTTGCCTCTTGGAATCGAGCACACATGCAAACACTAAGCATAATATCTGGCCTAGATGCACATAAATAAAGTAAAGAACCAATCATGGAGCGGTATACCTTTTGATCGAACTCTTTACCATTGGCGTCAGGACCCAGATGACTCTTGGTTGGCATTGGCGTCGTGTAACCTTTGCAGTCTTGCATTCCAAACTTCTTCAGGAAATCTTTGAGGTATTTCTCTTGAGATATGAAGATGCCATTTCTTTGCTGACGAATTTCAAGACCAAGGAAGAACTTCAGCTCACCCATCATGGACATCTGATATTGCTCTTGCATCATGTGTCCAAACTCATCACTGTATTTCTGGTTGGTGCAACCAAAGATAATGTCATCCACATATATTTGGCACACAAACAGTTCACCATCATATGTCTTCGTGAAGAGTGTGGGATCCAGGGAACCAGGTTTGAAGCCTTTGCTCTTCAGGAAGTCTTTGAGCATGTCATACCAAGCGCGAGGGGCTTGTTTGAGGCCATACAATGCCTTGTTTAGTTTGTACACCATATCAGGATGTTTTGGATCTTCAAAGCCAGGAGGTTGTGCAACATACACTTCTTCTTCAATCTTGCCATTGAGAAATGCACTCTTCACATCCATTTGATACAGCAAAATGTTGTGATGGTTAGCATAGGCTAGTAGTATGCGAATAGCTTCAAGCCTAGCCATAGGAGCAAATGTTTCATCGAAGTCAATCCCTTCAACTTGAGTGTATCCTTGAGCAACGAGACGAGCCTTGTTTCTGACAACTTGACCATGATCATCTTGTTTGTTGCGATATATCCACTTTGTGCCTATTATGTTGTGCTTGCGGGGGTCAGGACGCTTGACAAGTTCCCAGACATTGTTCAGCTTGAACTGTTGAAGCTCTTCTTGCATAGCTTGAATCCATTCAGGTTCTATGAAGGCTTCAACAACTTTCTTGGGTTCAGATATTGAGACGAAAGCAAAATGCCCACAGAAATTTGCTAGTTGTGTTGCTCTTGAACGAGTGAGTGGACCAGACGCATTGATGCTATCAATCATCTTCTCAATATGTACTTCATTTGCAACACGAGGATGAACAGGACGAAGATTTTGCTCTCGCTGATCATTGTCATCGTTGGGAGGATTGTCTTCGGGCTGAGCATTGTCTTCAGGTTGATTAGGTGCGGAAATGATAAGTTCCTCTTCAAGCTGTGCATCAATCGGTATGATTTCTCCAGTTCCCATTAGCTTGATCGATTCACTAGGTGGAACTTCATCTAGCACATTTGGCAGGTGTTGTCTTTGCGAGCCGTTAGTCTCATCGAACCGCACATCCACAGTTTCAACCACTTTATAGAGAAAGAGGTTGAAGACTCTATAGGAGTGCGAGTCCTTTTCGTAACCGAGCATAAAACCTTCATGTGCTTTCGGTGCAAATTTTGAAGTGTGATGTGGATCCTTGATCCAGCACCTAGCACCAAATACTCAAGAAATGGCGACATTTGGCTTCTTACCAGTGAGGATTTCATAGGATGTTTTCTTCAGAAGCTTGTGAAGATAAACACGGTTGATGACATGGCATGCAGTATCAATAGCTTCAAGCCAGAATTTTCTTGGTGTCTTGTATTTATCGAGCATCGTCCGAGCCATCTCAATGAGTGTTTTTTTCTTGCACTCCACGATGCCATTCTGCTGAGGGGTGTACGGAGCTGAGAACTCATGAGTGATGCCTAACGTATCCAAATACAGATCGAGGCCGGTGTTCTTGAACTCTGTGCCATTGTCACTCCTGATATGCTTGATCTTGACGCCATAGTTGTTCATTGCTCGGTTGGTGAAGCGTCTGAAGACATCCTGCACTTCAGTCTTGTAGAGAATTATGTGCACCCACGTATATCTTGAGTAATCATCAATAATGACGAAACCATAGAGACAAGCAGTAGTAGTGAGAGTAGAGTAGTGAGTAGGGCCAAATAAGTTCATGTGTAGCAGCTCGAAGGGTTGAGATGTTGTCATGATTGTCTTCGAGGGATGCTTGGCCCTAGTCATGTTTCCAGATTCGCAGGCACCGCACAAGTGATCCTTTTTGAACTTGACGCCCTCAATGCCTATGACATGCTTCTTCTTTGCGAGAGTGTGTAAGTTCCTCATGCCAGCATGCCCTAGCCTCCGATGCCAGAGCCAGCACTCTGAAGCTTTTGCAAGAAGGCATACGACAAGCTGTGGCCCTGCTGAGAAATCTACCATGTATAGATCATCTTTCCGGTACCCTTCAAAGACTAGAGACTTGTCAGACTCCATTAGTACAAGGCAACGATATTTCCCAAATATCACAATCATGTTCAAGTTAGAAAGCATTGAGACATACATTAAGTTGAAACCAAGGGATTCAACAAGCATCACTTTATCCATGTGCTGATCCTTTGAGATTGCAACTCTACCTAGACCCAATACCTTGCATTTACCAGTGTCAGAAAATGTGATGTGACTCTTGTCAGATGGATGTAAGGTTGAGTCCATGAGAAGACTTCGATCACCAGTCATATGATTAGTGCATCCGCTGTCCATGATCCATTCTCAAGCATGAGGTGTCATACCCTACATTGCAGTTAGGGGGATAGGCTTCACCAAGAGTATTGTGAAGCATAAACATTTGACGGACAAGAGGATTATCGAAGCTCAGATCAAGATTAGGACTTATAGAATGAATGGTAAACGATTCAGGAACAAAATACATAGTGAGACCATTTGGGCATTTGATCTTGCGCCCTACAAGATGTTTTAGGTCCCCAACAATAACATCAGACGCCTTTGATTTCTGGCTGGAGACCTTTCCCTGCAAAAGAAAGTCAATTCTTCTTCACCACCCACATCTTCAAGGGTGGCTTAGAAGCAATGAGTCTAAGTGCAGCATATGAGAACTTCGGCTTTGGAGCCCTAGCAAATAGCCTTGCAGGAGAAGAACGATACTCATATGAATAAGCTGAAAAGTTCTTAGTTTTATGAACATAGCGGTTTGAAGACACACACTCATATTCATAAGTCTGAGTATGGTTTCCCTGCAAAACATTGGCGTTAGGGTGACTCAGTTGAGTCCTGTATCCGTATGAAGCCTTTGGTCTGGGATTTGTTTTCTTCCCAGGTGGTGTCATGATGACATTCACAGGAAGATTCTCAAGACAACTTTTGGGAACCCATATCTTCTTCATAGGTGGCCCATTCCTGCAGTTAGTACCAATATACCTGGCAAACACTTCACCATTCTGATTCTTAAACAGTTTATAGTTTGCATCAAATGATTCATCAATGATAACAGGGTTAGCACAAGTGAAGCCAGATAAGGTGGATGGATCCACCGAAGGACCCTTTGCAGCAACCCATGTGATTTTGGGGTACTACTCAGGCTTCCAGTAGGAGCCATCAACATTCATTTTCCTCTCGAACCCAACACCCTCTTTCCTAGGGTTTCGGTTCAGAATCTGCTTTTTGAGGACATCGCACAGTGTCTGATGCCCTTTGAGACTTTTGTACATCCCTGTTTCAAGCAATGTCTTCAACCTAGCATTTTCATCAGCAATAGTAGTTAGTTACCACATCAGCAGTTGAAGATATAGCAACAGTAGCAGCAGTAGAACATTCAGCAACAGAAGTAGCGTTATCACGCTCAAGGCACTTCAGACATGGTGGTTCAAATCCTTCCTGAGCGGAACTGATCTGTTGAGCGCGAAGTGACTCATTCTCCTTTTGAAGATCTTCATGAGCCGCTCTCAATTTCTCAAGCTCTTGCTTCCCTTGAAGATAATCATAGGAGAGCTTTTCATGAGTGGTTGAGGCGTTTCATGACGAGTTTCAAGTTCACAGTACTTAACATGAAGATTTTTATGTCTTCAATTAAGGACCGAGAACAGGTCATTTCAGCGTCCAACAGGTCATCGCTTCATCTAACAGTTTTGAGTATGTTCCATAGCTTTACATTGTTCGGTTGCAATTTTAGCAAGTGTTTTGTAGCTGGGTTTGGATTCACAATCAGAGTCATCTTCACTAGATGTTTGAAAGTAAGCATCGCATGATTTTACCTTGGCACCACGTGCCATGAAGCAGTAGGTGGGAGCAGAGTCGTCCTTGTCATTAGCTTCAGCATTGGTGACGGAGCCATTGTCTTCAGTGTTGAAGATGGACTTGGCAACGTAGGCTGTAGCTAGAGCTAGACTTGCAACGCCAGGGTCGGACTCCTCCTCAGACTCGACCTCTACCTCCTCAGAAGCAGACTCCTCCTCTGAATCCATCTCCTTGCCAACAAACGCACAAGCCTTGCCAGGTGAGCTCTTCTTATGAGATGAAGACTTGGATGAGGACTTGGAAGAAGACTTTGAGGATTTCTTCTTCTTCTTGTCATCAGAATCATATTCCTTGCTCTTCTTCTTCTTGTTGTTCTCATTGTCCCACTATGGACACTTAGAGATGTAGTGTCCAGGTTTTTTGCACTTGTGATATGTTCTCTTCTTGTAGTCATGAGTGGAAGCTTCATCATTTCTTGAGCTGGATCGTGAAGACTTTCTGAAGCCATTCTTCTTAGTGAACTTCTGGAACTTCTTCACAAGCATAGCAAGTTCCTTTCCAATGTCTTTAGGATCATCAGAACTGCAGTCTGATTCTTCTTCAGATGAGGAAACAGCTTTTGCCTTCAAAGCACGAGTTCGGCCGTAGTTGGGACCATAGATATCTCTTTTCTCAGATAGCTAAAACTCATGTGTGTTGAGCCTCTCAAGTATATCAGACGGATCGAGTGTCTTGAAGTCAGGGCGTTCTTGTATCATGAGGGCAAGGGTATCGAACGAGCTGTCAAGTGATCTCAGTAGTGTCTTGACGATTTCATGCTTGGTAATCTCAGTGGCGCCGAGAGCATGAAGCTCATTTGTGATGTCAGTGAGGCGATCAAACGTGAGTTGGACATTCTCATTATCGTTTCTCTTGAAGCGATTGAAGAGGTTGCGAAGAACACTGATCCTTTGATCTCTCGGGTTGAAAGCGCCGTTGACCTTGGAGAACCAGTCCCAGACTAACCGGCGTTTCGGAGCACTCCTGCGACCATCTTGTCCTTTGGTCGATGACCATAGATGATGTTCTTGGCGGTAGAATCCGGTTGAATGAACTTCTTGACATCAGCGGTGACACCTTCACTAGTCTTGGGAGCGCCATTCTTGACGACATACCGAGGTCGACATCAATGGCTTCAAGATGCATCGCATCTTATTCTTCCAGTAGGGATATTCAGTTCCATTGAAGACGGGGCAAGCAGCGTAGACTTTGATTATCCTTGCAGTCGACATAGCTAAAACTCCAGGTGGTTAAACCGAATCACACAGAACAAGGGAGTACCTTGCTCTGATACCAATTGAAACTACTAATTATCGACTAGAGGGGGGGTGAATAGGCGATTTGTATGAAAGTCTTCAAAACATGAGAGTTTCGAAGACAAACAATAGAAATGAACCTATTGATATGCAGGGGAAGGTAGACTACACTAAGCAAGCCATAGTCAAGTATGCAATGAGGTGAAAGCACGAAGACTAATAGCAGCTAGGTAGTAAAGATCAGGATGGAAGATACTATGAAGCCAAACAATGATCGTAGTCACACAGTGAAGTCAAACAAGTAGTGCAAGCAGGCAATGAGTTCACGAAGACAAACTGCAAGTAAAGAGAGGGAGATGATAGAACCAGTCACTTGTTGAGGAGACAGGATTTGTTGGACCAGTTCCAGTTGCTGTGACAACTGTACGTTTGGTTAGGGAGGCTAAGATTCAACTCAGAAGACCGCGTCTTCACCTTATTCCCCTTGAGCTAAGGACACCCAGTCCTCGCCCAATTACTCTGGTAAGTCTTCAAGGTAGACTTCCAAACCTTCACAGACTTCGTTCACCGGCGATCCACAATGACTCTTGGATGCTCAGAACGTGATGCCTAACCGGCTGGAGGATTCATAGTCCTCAAGTGTAATAAGTCTTTAGGTCACGCAGACAAAAGATTTCAGTGACGCCCAACACTCTTTGGCTCTGGGTGTTTGGGCTTTGTCCTCGCAAGGATTTCTCTCTGTCAAAAGCTTCGGAGGTGGGTTGCTCTCAAACGACAAAAGCCGTGCACTAACTCTGAGCAGCCACCAATTTATGGTGTAGGGGGTGGGCTATTTATAGCCACTAGGCAACCCGACCTGATTTTTCCGAAATGACCCTGGGTCACTAAGGAACTGACACGTGTTCCAATGGTCAGATTTCAAACACACGCGGCAAATTTACTTGGGCTACAAGTAAAGATGACTCATCCAGCTCTGGATAAGATTTGCTCTCATTGTCTTCGCTCGAAGACATAGGATTTTGGTTGAGCATCACTTCAGTCACTCTAACTTTGTTCACTGGGACCCCACTTAACAGTACGGTGGTTCCTACGACTCAACAAAGAAGAAAAGGAAACAACGAAACAACTAAGTCTTCGCGCTCCATAGTCTTCACGCAATGTGAGGGAGTCCTAGATCAGGGGGTGTCCGGATAGCCGAACTATCATCTTTGGCCGGACTCCTAGACTATGAAGATACAAGATTGAAGACTTCGTCCCGTGTCCAGATGGGACTTTCCTTGGTGTGGAAGGCAAGCTTGGCGATACGGATATGTAGATCTCCTACCATTGTAACCGACTACTGTGTAACCCTAACCCTCTTGGTGTCTATATAAACGGAGGGTTTTAGTGCATAGGACGAACAACAATCATACCATAGGCTAGCTTCTAGGGTTTAGCCTCTCCGATCTCGTGGTAGATCTACTCTTGTACTACCCATATCATCAATATTAATCAAGCAGGAGTAGGTGTCGGTGTCAAAACCGGCGGATCTCGGGTAGGGGGTCCCGAACTGTGCGTCTAGGCGGATGGTAACAGGAGACAAGGGACACGATGTTTTTACCCAGGTTCGGGCCCTCTCGATGGAGGTAATACCCTACTCCTGCTTGATTAATATTGATGATATGGGTAGTATAAGAGTAGATCTACCAAAAGATCAGAGAGGCTAAACCTAGAAGCTAGCCTATGGTATGATTGTTCTTCCTCCCACGGACTAAATCCTTCGGTTTATATAGACACCTAATAGGGTTAGGGTACACAAAGGTCGGTTACAATGGTAGGAAATCTACATATCCAGATCGCCAAGCTTGCCTTCCACGCCAAGGAAAGTCCTATCCGACACGGGTGAAGTCTTCAATCTTGTATCTTCATAGTCTAGGAGTCCGCCAAAGATGATAGTTCGCTATCCAGACACCCCTAGTCCAGACTCCTCAAGAGCTCCCGAACCAGGCTTCAACGACGACGAGTCCGGCGCGCATATTGTCTTCGGCATTTTGCAAGGCGGGTTCCTCCTCCGAATACTTAGAAGGTTTTGAACACATGGATAGTGTCCGGCTCTGCAAAACAGGTTCCACATAACACCATAGAGAGAATAATTTTTGCACAGATCTACTGACGTATTCCGCGGCGTGACATCACACCACGACCAGGCTTTTATTCGAATCGTTTTTTTACTATCCCACCTCAGCGCGTTTAGCGACGCGGTTTCCTTGGCACGTCTTATCAAAGCGTAGATCGTGCCCCCTTATTACGGGATTCTCATCAATACGGACATGGGTAACCCAACTGCGCCCGTTGGCACGCCTCCTCTATCGAAGGCAAGTCCCAATCGACCACGGGAGGACTCTTGGTATTCGACCTCTTTATAATGAGACCAAGGCCCTCTTCTTTTCTCCACCCTCCATCGGATTCGCCTCGCGCTTAGAGTTCTAACACCCAAAGCTTCAGGTGTAGGTGCTTCGGACCTTTGACGATGTCCGGCTCCGACCAGCATGGCCGATGGATGTCTTCTTCCATCACAGAAGAAGATGTGCTAAAGCTGCGAGACGCCAGGTACCTAACCAGCGAGATTTCGCATAGGCTACCTGCTCTAGGGCAGGTCATTCCCACTCCCGAGCCCGGCGAGAGCGTGGTGTTCGTGTCCCACTTTCTTCGGGGTTTAGGCTTCCCGACGGATCCCTTTGTGCGGGGGCTCATGTTTTACTATGGGCTGGATTTCCATGACTTGAATCCGGAGTCCATCCTCCACATCTCGTCATTCATTGTCGTATGTGCAGCCTTCCTCCATGCCACACCTCACTTTGGATTGTGGCTCAAGACGTTTAAGGTGGAGCCGAAGATGATCGAGGGGCAACAAGCAGAATGCGGAAGGGCGGTCATAAGCAAGTGTGCCGATGCCCCGTGGCCCGAGGGCTCTTTTCAGGGGGAGCTTGGTTTGTGGCAGCGGGAGTGGTTTTATATTACCGCTCGGGGGCACCAAATGGGTGGCGCCACCGCCTTCGCTCAGTCCACCACAGCGGCTGGCATCATGGGTTAACAGGGGGCTCAAGCGGGGGCCGTCCAAGGGCGTTCCTCATTGCGAGCCGTGATTCGAGACCTCGGAAAAGAGATCAATCTGGTCATGGCGGCGCAGTTATGCTAATTCGGCATATACGCCTGAAATGTCGCCCCCTCCGTCTGTGGGAGTTCAATCCGGAGGGACCATGATCTCTCCAACATTTTATGGACGCGACGCCCGCGGAGATGTATAAACTGTTCTTCGGATCACAAAAGAAGTGTCCGGACTTGACCGAGGACGCAGGTCTAAGCTGAAATCGCCCGGATACTCAAGTAAGTAGTCCTGTAACCGGACAGGCTATTCATTTGTTTAACTTATATATGCCCTTTAAGGGAGCCGTTTTCTTGAACAGGAGCGGATAGCCAAGGCAAAGTTGATAAGGTGTCCGGCCCCCCTCCCAGAGACCACGCCGGATCCTATGCTGACCGAGATGTTGAAGGCCGCGCCCTTTGAAGAAGGCGAGGGGGGAGCAGGGAAGCAACCGCCTCCGCGAAGGAGGCTTTCAAGGAAGGGGGAATCAGAGATCCTCCCCTCCGAGGAGAGAAGAGGACCGCTTTCGAAGACCCGGAAGCCAAGGCCTCAAAACGGGGAAAGGAGTCTTTGTCAGAAAGTCCGGCGCAGGGAAGTACCCAAGCCGCACTATTTCCCCAAGGGGATCAGCCCTCCAGCGAGCCGTAAGTAAAGGAAAAGGGTCTTTTGTGAATAAAGAACATCCCTTTATTTATTTCTGAAGATAACTGGATTTGTACCTTGTAGTTCGGATCTCAGCCCTTCTCAGCAGAGCTCGTCTTCGGGGGATCTTCGTCCGGAGATGATAGAGAGTGAAACGCCTCCGCCTATCGCGCCTTCCTGCGAGGCGGGCGACCCTGAAGTGTCGTCACGGAGAGTTTCCCCGAGTCCGGCGGGGCCGGAGGGCCCGGCGCCAACTGGCGCGCGGTCAGAGGAGCTGAAGGACCTGCTCGGGCGAGTGTCTATCTCAAAAGATCACCGTGCGCTAATGGCCATGGTGATTGAAAGAATTGCATCCGCTGAGAGCAGATTTACGAAGCCGCGAAGTTCTTGGCGACGGGTTTGAGGTACGAAAAATGAAGTACCTTCTGACAGTTAGGCATATAGAATGCGCCCTGTATAGATAGTAGCCCCTGAGACTCGGTATGTTGTCAAAACTGACAGCGTGCCGATGATCATAATCTCAGTACTGACACGTCGCCACTCCTATGTAGGTGGTGGGGCGTCCGGTGGCCAGCCGGACTGATGAGTTTGCCGAACTAAAGCGACAACTTGACGAGGCGGATGCGGACATCGCACTTGTCAATAAACGGTTTGACGAGTCGCAAGGTATGCGACTTCTCCGCAGTCACCTAGTAAGGGAGCTTGACGCCCATGCCTTACTACTTGTATGCTTTGATGCGAGCAGTGCGCTGCGGTGGAGAGGCTGCGGCGGAACTTCGCCCGAGCTAAAAACAAACCGAAAGAGTAATGCGGCTGCTTTAAAGGTGGCGAAGATCTGAAAGCCGAACGGGCTGCTCACTGCCGAAGCAAAGAGGAAATGGCCGATATGGCCCTGAAGCTGAAAAATGCTACTGACCGATGCGTGGTTCTTGAAAAGGAATGTCAAGCGGAACAAGAGGGCCTGAAAAAGGCCACCGCCGAAGCCAAGGATGCCCGTTCCGCTACGAAAGCTGCCAAGGAGGAGATACGTCAGGCCGGGGATATTGCGGCTGGAAAACCGTTTCGCTTTGAGGAAATATCTGGATCAGTATGCTCAGTTGGACAAGCTGTGGAGTTCGGAGGATGCTTATCTGGACTTAGCGGCGAGCGCTGCGGACGCGGTTGAGCACTTCCAAGGCCAGAAGGGGCACAGAAGGGAGGAGCTATTTTGGTCGCAATTCCATAGTCCGGAGCGCCCTCTTCCGTTGACCGATCGGTTGGCCGAATGGGCCGAGCTGAATCGGCTATCCGGGCTTGCCATGAAGCATGTCGTGACTCATTTGTGGCGGGGCGGACCCCAGCCGAACAGTTATTTTGGTTTAGTGCAGCAGTTCCTTGGTGCGGTACCGCGTATCGATGCAATGAAGCGGTCGGCGTGCATTGAGGGGGCGCAGATGGCTCTTGCCCGTGTCAAGGCATACGGGGCTGACATGAAGGCCACCGAAGTCGCATCCCCGGATTCGGACGGAAGCCGAATACCAGTCGAGCGCTACTTTGAGGAAGTACTTCCGGGCGCTTGTTTAATAGAGACGCAGTGCTCGAAGGATGTTATGTTTGAATAACATGTGTAATTTTATGAAACAATGTTTCCATTAAATATAAGAGCATTTTATACTTGTGCCTTCAAGTAGCAAACTACCTCCTGTGCGGCCGTTGATGTATATATGTATATAACTTTGAAAGATGGCAGTCTTGACAGCCCCCACGCACATAGTGCGGAGGTGTTTGCAAAGAAGTCGCATTTTCACACTTAATCCAATGTCTTGGTCCTATAAAGGAGGTGGTAGCGTAGCAAACTAGGCAACCGGACTATAATGCTTTATCACTTTCACTTAGCCATAGGAGTTCGATGGTGGGGCTACTATATAGCCCATGGGGGCACCGCACTCTCCCGGATTTGGGGTGCGTATGTGCCTGACCAGGAAACTGTCCTTCGTTAATGTGGAGGAATTCTAAACATTCCGGTGAGTCATCGAGTGGTTGACCAATATCTCGCTATACCATGACAGTCAGTTTTCGGCTTTCTCTACTGAGGTGCTCGCCCGGCCGAACCGGGGCACAATCGCAGTAGTTCTCCTGGTGCCGCGTCAGCCGATAGAACGAAACGTAAGGCAGCAAAACACAGGAGCCGGGCAAACCCAACATTTGACCCAAGACATGATTCGGAGCTGATGCATATAAGGCCTAACTCGAGGCGCGAACACTCCCTAAGGTATTCGGTCTTTTATAAAGCGGGCCGAACAATGCTCTTGGTAACAAGCCCCTGGTGTCTAGGTACGTGTGAGATTCTGACGCGGCCAATGCCAAAACGCCAGCCTCCTCCTCGGTTAGTATAAGATACCGAGGGGTGAGTAACAACAAGAGACAGTGAAAAAGGTTTCGTGAGGTCTTAATCTGAAAAGAATCCTTACAGCGGGTCCTGCTTGCTGCGTCTGCGCTTTGTGTCTCCGTTGTGCCGTATCACTGGGCCGGGTATATACGGCGTTCATCTGTAGAAGAGAGGAACTTAGTTTGGAAAGATCATGCTAAAAAGATGTAATTGGAAAAAAAATAGAGTATGATTCAAAAAATGATTAAAATTGAGCTTTATTGTCTCTTGTTGTAAATGCACGGAGCCCCTTGTAAGGGGTACGCGGTTAGTAAGCGTCACGTTTATTTGTGCTGGACTCGCCTAACCGTGTCCGGGGTCTGAACGACCTGCTTTAAACGCTTTTGGCCGATAAGGCCATATTGGTGTGAGGCTGTTAAGGCAGTCTCATAACGCACAGCTTCCCTTTAAAGAAATGATGCCTCGTGGACCGGGCATTTTAAGTTTAAGAGATGCATAATGCGGTATTGCGTTGAAGCGGGCGAAAGCTTCGCGACCCAGTAGTGCTTGATGGCTACTTTTAAATGGGGCGATGTGGAAAACCAACTTTTCGCGACGGAAGTTGTCGGATGAGCCGAACATAACTTCCGATAGTAGGGAGCCCGTACAATGGGCATATGTGCCTGCTATTATTCCTTGGAAGGAAGTGTTGCTATGGCTAATCCTGTTTGGGTTTATCCCCATGTTACGGATTGTGTCCTGATATAGCAGGTTTAAATCGCTGCCGCTATCCATTAGGACTTGTGTAAATTGAAGACCGTCGATTATAGGTTCTAGTATCAAGGCAGTCCACCCTGCGTTCCAGATACTTTCGGAGTAGTCCTGATGGTCGAAGGTAATTGGTTTTGACAACCAGTATTTGGACTCCGCTGGGGCAGACTGTGCGGCGCGTAATTCAACGGGTGCCGCTATATTCTCCCCTTTGGTTACTTGAAGTAAGTTTACTGTTTTGACCTCTTGTGGGAAATTCTTTTGTTTTCCGGGGCTCTGCTTGTGGTGCTTGTCATCGTCCTCACTTGGTGTGTCGAGCCCTTGTGTTGGCGTTGAGTCTGCGGACTGCTTGAAGACAACAATCTCTGTGGGTATGGTTTGCGAGCTTCCACAGAGTCTTGTGAATTTGGCATATCTTGTCCAAGATTTTGTTTAGGTTGGATAGCTCATCGCTATTATCCTTAAGGGGCAGTTTTTTATTGTTCTGCCGTGAGCTTTTGAATCCGGCGTTGATTGCCGCGCTCTTTGGATTGTTTCCCTTAATCCGCGCTGGTCCTTGCTGCGTTGTGGTTTCCCATTCCATCCACGACTTGGATGTACTTGGGTCGCTGGTCTTGCACCTTGCTAGCCAGTTGTCCTCTCCAGCATAAGCGGGTCATGAGGCTTGTTAGTGCGGCCATTGTTCTTGGCTTTTCTGGCGAGGTGTCGGCAAGCCATTCGTCTCGAGACGTTGTGTTTAAAAGCTGCTAAGGCTTGGCGTCCGGACGATCGACTATTTGATTCTTTTGGTGAGGAACCTGTTCCAGAATTTTGGGCTGACTCTCCGGGCTGTTGGGTTATGTGACTTAAATCATCTGCGTCGGGAGGTCGGACATAGGTTTCTGAAATTGGCGAAAAGCATCCTCAAGCTCTTCCCAACTACCGATGGTGTTTTCGGGAGGCTTTTAAGCCAATGCCGAGCCGGCCCTTTGAGCTTGAGGCAGGTATTTTATGGCGTGGAGATCATCTCCTCGGCCATGTGTATGTGGAGGATATAATCCTCAATCCAGACTCGAGTGCATTGTTCCGTCGTATGCCTCTATGTTTACGGGTTAGAATCCCGCAGGGAATTCATGATCCAGCACCTCATCGGTGAAACATAGGGGGTGTGCGGCGCCCCTGTATTTGGGTATGCCGTGACTTTCGGACACTTGACGTGTTGTATTGTTTGATAGAGGTTGTTTCCTTGGCCCATAGATAGATCTGACTGGGCCGTCCTTTTTGTGTGAATCCTTATGCGGATCGCGTGTCGGATTATGTGCGGTGCCGCCTGCCGCTCTATGTTTGCCATGCGGTCGTTTATCCGACCCGGCTGCCTCTTTGTTTTTTGATCGTGGGGGCCCTACGGCTTCCTCATCGAATTCGGGCAGTAGTTCGCGCTTTGGGTAGCTCTTTGCTTGGCGGTTGTCGCTATATTTGTCTGTGGTGTTGAGTACTTTACTCCATCTCCTTCGGAGTGCGTCTTCCGCTGTTACGAGCCTCTGTTTACCTGCTTTTTCAAGCTACTGCGCGATGGCGAGTAGCTCTTTGTGGAGATTCTTCTGATCCAATGACGTGTCCGGTGTGAGATCGTCCGGACTGTTATCCTTGCCGGGGACGGGTTGTTTATCCAAATTGGCCTGTTCGGGTAGTTGCTCAATGGCATGCTCGCCGTCGGCCGGCTCACCCTGCTCTATGACTGAGTCTGTGTGGGCGCTATCTTTGTCGAGGTGGGGTTTGGAGCGGCGCCTACGCCGCCGCTTTGACTGCTTCCCGAGGAATTATCTTTTGCAGGGTCCCGTCGTTCCTCGTTATCGCTTCCCTTAGGTGTGTCCACCATATATGCATCGTAAGTTGAGGTGGCCCTCCAGTGCCCTGTGGGCGCTGGCTCTTGATCGTCTCCGGCACCATCGTCCATACCGTCGATGTCTTCGGACTCAAAGTCGGGCATGTCGGTTGAATCATCGACAGTGGCTACAAAGTGGGTGGTGGGTGGGCGTTGAATATCTTCGTCGTCCGAATCCCAACCTTCCTGACCATAGCTCAGCCAGGGCTCCCCTGACAAAGAGAGAGTCTTTAATGAGTTCATGATATCGCCAAAGGGCGAGTGCTGAAAGATGTCTGCGGCGGTGAACTCCATGGTGGCGTCGATTGGATTCATTGGCGCGGGCGCGGTAGGTTGAGTCAGGAGAAGAGTCCGGCACTGGAGTCCTGAGCCATAAGGACAGGGTTGGTGTTCGGCTCCATCGCCGTAGAGATTTCAGCCCCCGAGGTGGCGTCCAACCACCCGTCCTCGATCGGCGAAACCGGCTCCGGATTAAGGACCGGAGCGGGTACTGGTTCGGCCTCCCGAACACTGTTCGGCGGCAGAGCTAGATCATGCCCATCGAGACAGTGCGGCACACTCGGCCGTGGCTCGAATCCGTCGAAGATCAAGTCTCCGCGGACATCGGCCGTATAGTTCAAGCTTCCAAATCTGACACGATGGCGGGCGTAGCTTTCAATCTGCTCGGATGGCCTAATGAATTGGCCCGCAGTGCAAAGCCGCCGAATACAAAGATCTGTCCGGGGAGAAAAGTATCACCCTGGACTGCGTCGTTGCTGACGATCGAAGGAGCCATCGGGCCTATATGTGACGACACAGAGGAACTCTCAATGAAAGCACCAATGTCGGTGTCAAAACCGGCGGATCTCGGGTAGGGGTCCCGAGCTGTGCGTCTAGGCGGATGGTAACGGAGACAAGGGACACGATGTTTTACCCGAGTTGGGCCCTCTCGATGGAGGTAATACCCTACTCCTGCTTGATTAATATTGATGATATGGGTAATACAAGAGTAGATCTACCACGAGATCACAGAGGCTAAACCCTAGAAGCTAGCCTATGGTATGATTGTTCTTCCTCCTACGGACTAAAACCCTTCGGTTTATATAGACACCGAATAGGGTTAGGGTTACACAGAGTCGGTTACAATGGTAGGAAATCTACATATCCGTATCGCCAAGCTTGCCTTCCATGCCAAGGAAAGTCCTATCCGGACACGGGGTGAAGTCTTCAATCTTCTATCTTCATAGTCTAGGAGTCCGGCCAAAGATGATAGTTCGGCTATCCGGACACCCCCTAGTCCAGGACTCCTGTAGTAGGGTTTTACCTCCATCGAGAGGGCCCGAACCTGGGTAAAAACAACGTGTCCCTTGTCTCCTGTTACCATCCGCCTAGACGCACAGTTCGGGACCCCCTATCCGAGATCCGCCAGTTTTGACTCCGACATTGGTGCTTTCATTGAGAGTTCCTCTGTGTCGTCACCTTTAGGCCTGATGGCTCCTTCGATCATCAACAACGACGCGGTCCAGGGTGAGACTTTTCTCCCCGGACAGATCTTCGATTCGGCGGCTTTGCTTTGCGCAGCCAATTCGCTAGGCCATCTGGAGCAAATGGAAAGCTCGCCCTGGCCATCAGTCAGATTTGGGAGTTTGAATTACGGCCGGCGTCGCGGAGACTTGATCTTCGACGGATTTGAGCCACAGCCAGCGCGCCGCCTTGTCTCGATGGGCGCGATCTAGCTCCGCCGCCCGAGCGGTGCCTTGGAGGCGCACGAGTCGCTCCGACCCTTAGCTCGGGCCGACTTCGCCGATCGAGGATGAGTGGCCGGACACCGCTTCGGGGGCTACGATCTCTACGGCGATCGAGCCGAATACCATCCCTGTCCCTTGCAAAGCTCGTGACTCCAAGGTGCCGGACTCCTCTCCGGACTCCGAACATTCCGCGCCCCTGCCAATCGAATCCGATTGGGCGCCGGTTATGGAGTTCACCGCCGCTGACATCTTTCAGCACTCGCCCTTCGGCAATATCCTGAACTCACTAAAGTCTCTCTCTTTATCAGGAGAGCCCTGGCCGAACTATGGTCAGGAAGGTTGGGATGCGGACGGCGAAGAAATTCAACGCCCACCCACCACCCACTTTGTAGCCACTGTCGACGATTTAACCGACATGCTCGACTTTGACTCCGAAGACATCGACGGCATGGACGACGATGCCGGAGACGATCAAGAACCGGCGCCTACACGGCACTGGAAGGCCACCTCGTCATACGACATATATATGGTGGACATCCCAAAAGATGGGAATGGCGAGGGAACAGCGGAGGATGACCCTCCAAGAAACAGCCTAGCGCCCGGCGTCGTGGCGCCGCTCTAAATCCGCCACAGCAAAAGCGGTGATTCCGCACGGGAGATTATAACACCGGGACGGTCTTGAAGACAACCTCCTCCGGCAGGATTCAGCACACGGGAGGACGGAGAAGCCAGCCCGCATGATAGGCGGCGGACAAAGAGGTAGAGGGCGATAATTATATGCCTCCCTCCGAAGGCGAGGCAAGCCTCGGCGGCGGCAATTTTTCGTGCCCGAGGATCCCGTCGAACAAGGCGTTTCAAGCGCGGGCTTATGGCCATGGCAAGCAACCTCAAGAAAAAGCAGCAACGACTTAGAGCTGACCAAGACACTGGTAGCCGACAGATGGACTGAAGTCCTTGCAGCCGAAGAGTATGATCTCGAACGCCCCTCGAAGAGCTACCCAAAACGCAGGCTGCTACCCCGATTAGAGGAGGAAGCACCCAAACCTACATCACCAGCGTACGACGCGGCCGACCGGCCACCTCGTGGCCGCGATAGAGAGCCCTCTCGGCCCTCCACTCAAGCCGCACCCCGACGCCGCTCAAAAAGTACCAAGGCACGGGGAAATGCGCCCGACCTGCGAAATATATTGGAGGACAAGGCAAGGCAAACAAGATCGATCTACGGATCACGTGGGCACCCCACAAAACGCGATGACAACCGTCACGCTGGATACAGCAATTCCGGCCGGGCCGAACACAGTAAACAAAGCTCATTTGAGTTGCGTCGTGATATAGCCCAATACAGAGGCGCCGCACACCCACTATGCTTCACAGATGAAGTGATGGATCATCAAATCCCTGAGGGTTTCAAACCCGTAAACATCGAATCATACGATGGCACAACAGATCCTGCGGTTTGGATCGAGGACTATCTCCTCCATATCCACATGGCCCGCGGTGACGATCTACACGCCATCAAATACCTCCCACTCAAGCTTAAAGGACCAGCTCGGCATTGGCTTAACAGCTTGCCAGCAGAGTCAATCGGTTGTTGGGAAGACCTGGAAGCCGCATTCCTCGATAACTTCCAGGGCACATATATGCGACCACCGGCGCCGATGACCTTAGCCATATAATTCAGCAGCGGAGGAATCGGCGGACAATTCTGGACACGGTTCCTAACAAAGAAAAAATCAAATCGTCGATTGTCCGGGATGCGGAGGCACTAGCGGCCTTCAAACACAACACCATGACGAATGGCTGGCCCGACACCTAGGACAGGAAAAGCGAAATCCATGGCAGCCCTCACCACACTCATGACCCGCTTTTGCGGGAGAGGACAGCTGGCTAGCTCGTAGTAACAACTTGACCAAAAACCACGGTAGTTCGGATACCAAGGACAGCAATCGCAGGTCGCGTCGCAACAAGCACAAGCGCCGCGTGCGGCGATAATGCTGAAGATCTGGCGATCAACGCCGGATTGAGGCTCTAAACCGGTCAGCGGAAAAAGCCATTCAAAAGAAATACCGGGGCCCGTCAATCTGGACCGAATACTCGATCGCTCGTGCGGATGCACGGCACCCCAAAAACCAGCCAACCATACCAGCAGGGATTGTTGGGTGTTCAAGCAAGCGAGCAAGTTAAACACGAAAACAATGACAAGGGGCTGCATAGCGATGGCGAGGAGGAGCCCGGCCGCCCGAACAATAGAGGACGAAGGGCTTCCCCCACAAGTGTGGACGGTGAATATGATATACGCAACCCACATACCCAAAAGGGAGCGAAAGCGTGCACTAAGGGACGTATATGCGATAGAGCCAATCGCCCCAAAGTTCAACCCGTGGTCCTCCTGCCTGATCACTTTTGATCGAAGGGACCACCCCACTAGCATCCATCATGGCGGATTCGCCGCGTTGGTTCTAGACCCAATCATTGTGATTTCACCTCACGAGTCCTAATGGGCGGCGGCAGCAACTGAACCTGCTTTATCATGATACAATGCGCAAAATGGGCATAGACCCCTTAAGATTAAACCCACAAAGACGGCCTTTAAAAGCGTCATACCGGTGTAGAGTCCAAGCTATGCAGGCTCGATTACACTTGAAGTGGTCTTGGATCCCGGATAACTTCGAAGCGAGGAGTTAATCTTGACATAGTCCCGTTCGGCGGCTATCACGCCTTTGCTCGGATGAACTGCATTCGCAAAGTTCAATGCGGTGCCGCACTACGCGTACCTCAAGCTCAAGATGCCAGGCCCTCGAGGAGTAATTACGGTCAATGGAAACACCGAACGCTCTCTCCGAACGGAGGAGCATATGGCGGCCCTCGTGGCAGAAGTGCAAAGCAGCCTCTTAAGGCAACTCTCGAGTCCGGCTATTAAACGACCGGACACCGTCAAGCGCGCCTGGAGTAACCTACAACAAGACCGTCTGGCATGTTCTGAACACGCGTAGCAATGCGGCCCCAACCCCAACCCTCGTGAAATTGCGAAACCAGTACTACGCGCACATAACTACGCTCTGGAAATACCATGGGCATAGGGGGAGGGGCACGACCACGGCACGCCCAGCATGCGGCTTGACCGCACTAGGGGCTCCCGATTGTGTCATCCCTTTTTCTTTTTTCTTCTTTTTCTCTTACTTTCAGGACTCCATTCTCAAGAAGCCCTGTCGGGCATTAGAATCGCCGAACTCACGATGCAACAGCCAGGGAAGTGGAAAGCTACGCCGAGTGTCTAGGTGGTCTCTATTACGAGCAGTATACCTGTTTTACATAAAATCCCGCAAGCTTACCCCTGGAGGGGGACATGTCAAAAGTCCCGTTCCTTGCTTATCGCACTATTTGTATTGTTCTGCTTTCATTGCAGTCTCTTTTGAATAAACAATATATAGCTTTTGCCTATTATTGCATTCCTTTTTCTTATATATGTTCAGTTATGACATTGTGCAACCGTACACTTTGGTACGACCAATACACCAAGGGCTTGTGTACCCCAAAATATGGTGTGATAAGTCCGAACACTTTCACAAGTGCGGCACCCCGAACTTATAGCATTATATGCATCGGCTCGAATCATGTCTTGGGTCAATAGTTGGGTTTTCGGCTCCGTGTTTTGGTACCTTACGTTCCGTTATATCGGCTAAGGGCCTTTGGGAGAACCACTGCGATTGTGCCCCGGTTGAGCTGGGTTAAGCACCTCGGTGAGAAAGCTAAAACTGACCGTCATGATAGGGCGAGAGCGATCGCTGTTCGAGAGGTTTTCGAGTCCCTAAAGACTTATGCCACTTAGGCGAGTCGGCATTGTCGGCCTAGGCGTGGATAAGCGCCCGAACTCGGTCTTTCGAATACTAGGGGCTTCACGAAATTTAAAATTATAGAATTCTATGGCTAAGTGAGAGTGTTCAAGCATTATAGTCCGGTTGCCTGGTTAGTTGCGTTGGCGCCTCCTCGAAGGACCCAAGAATGGGAACAAGAGCGCTCAGTTTATCCCGAACACCCCAGCACTCGTGGCCTGGGGGCTGAAGCCAACGACTCGCCATCTCTCAAATTTAATAAATGGCCGCACATAAGGTAATATTTTAAATTCAAAAGCGTTGCTTAGCGCACATGAACAAGTTTTCAGCGTACAGGATAACAAATGCGAGTCTACTCAAAAATTACATGTTTGGAGCATTCACCCGCTATAAGGCGGGCACCCTTCAGGACGCCCTCACAATACATCTCGGGCTTGCGATAATCCTTGCCCGGCGGTGGTCCGTCCGTCACAAGCTTCTCAGCGTCCAGCTTGCCCCAGTGCACCTTGGCACGGGCAAGGGCCCTACGGGCACCTTCAATGCAGACGGAGCGCTTGATGACTTCAATCCAGGGACAGGCGTCCACCAGCCGCCGACTAGCCCGAAAGTAGCTCCCAGGCATGGCTTCCTTAGGCCACAGCCGAGCTATGAGGCCCTTCATGGCCTGTTCGGCGACCTTGAGGAGCTCGACCAGCTGCTTCGGCTGGTCGCTCAAGGGCACCGGGTGTTCGGCCTCAGCATACTAAGACCAGAACACCTTTTCCGTCGAGCTCCCCTCCTCGGCCCGATAGAACGCGGCGGCATCAGAGACACTGCGGGGCAGATCTGCGAAAGCTCCTGGTGAGCTCTGGATTCGGGTAAGTAACAAATAATTCACTTTCACATGCTTGCTTTGCATAAAGAATGCCTTACCCGCCGCTATCTTATTTATCGCCTCAATCTCCTGGAGGGCTTTTTGGGCTTCGGCCTTAGCGGCTTTGGCACTCTCAAGGGCCGAGGCAAGCTCGGACTCTCGAGTCTTCGAGTCACGCTCCAAACTCTCATGTTTTTCCACGAGAGCCTGGAGCTCTTGCCGCACCTCCGCCACTCGCGCCTCCTGTTTCTCTCGCTCGGTGCGCTCCACGGCCGCTTTGTTTTCGGCCGCGGACACCGCTTCCTTCAGGGTCGCCACCTTGTTCGTGGCCCCTGCAGTACCCACGTTATTCCTGTTATTTTTTGCAACCACATTTTTATAATCCCATAAGGTATTACTTACCTTCCTTGTCCTCGAGCTGCTTCTTGGCAAGGCCAAGCTCGTTCTTGGACCGCTCGAGGCTCTCTTTCAATGCATTGACCTCCGCAGTCAGTGCGGCAGAGGTCAGCAGCGCAGCTTGCATTCCCAAATTGACATGCTTATGTTAGACTCCTGCGTTTATCTTTTTAGATCCTTAGTTCGTCTTTTCTTTCCGAACACCGAACTAAGCATCAGGGGCTACTGTCTATGCGGTAATCTTCTTATATATCTTAAAACTTACCTCAAAGCCTATTAGAAGGCTGTTGCAGGCTTGATCAGCCCACTCTTGGCGGATGAACTTTCTCAGATCACCACACTGTATGCATGCGGTGCTCCTTGTTGATGGCGCTGTTAAGCGCCTCCGATAAGCTATCCGTGCCTCGGTTGGGCGGAGGTCACCGGCGTCGCGATCTTGCCCTTCTTCGAAGGGGCCGCCTACGGACTTGGAACCCTTGAAGGTTCGATGCGAGTCAGACTGGGTCGGACTTAGAGCCCTTGGGGGTTTTATCCCCTTCGTGCCTGGAGTCCGGGGGGTTGCCTTGCGGCACCTCTTGGGCCACCTCCTCCTAACCGGGCCCCTCTTGGGGTCCCACCTCGGCATCGTCGGCGGCGCGAGGAGAAGAGGTGGCCGAAAGTGAATCACTTTCCACATCCGACGGATCTAGGGACCCGCTCGACGAAGCGGCCAGCTCGTCCTTGGGTGGGCTGCATGGTTGTATTCGGCATTAGTTGACACTATGCGACAAATGAAAAGCCATGAGTTATTCCGAAATCCGGACACTTACGATCTCGCCAGGGGCTTGGCCCTTGATGGCCACTCCTCTTCGCCGTTGCGGCGTTGGTAGAGATTCGGAGGAAGGTCCTTCCTTCTTGGACCCTCCGGCCTCCCGATCGGGAAGCCTTCCTTTTCTTCTCTCCCCACTGGGAGAGGCTTCTTCCTCCTCCTCGTTTTCACGGGAGGATTCCGCCTCGAGTCGTCGGACGATGATTCCGGCAACACGGTAGCGGGCACTCCCAATTCCGTGGCCTTCTTCTCGGCACCACGTGCGGTGCGGAACCAGCAACCCGTCAAGCGAGGCATCTCTGGGTCTTCTAGCAAGGGCGGACAGTTAACCTGCCCGGACGTGTTCTGCCAGTCATGTCAAAGGTAAGGGAGTTTAGATCCCGCATAGAATCAAACTATGAAAAACAAGAGTCCCGTAAGGGCAAAATAGCTTACCTCGGTAGCTTGACGCTGCTAGCTGAATCCGCGATCTTCGGTAGCGGATGTGGGAGCTTCGGCGCCCTTAAACAGCGCCTTCTAGGCATCTTCGTACGTAGTGTCGAAGAGCCTTTTCAGAGTCTGATGCTGCGCCGGATCGAACTCCCATAATTTGAAGGCCCGGTGAGGGAGTTCCGGACTAGGGGGTGTCCGGATAGCCGAACTATCATCATCGGCCGGACTCCAAGACTATGAAGATACAAGATTGAAGACTTCGTCCCGTGTCCGGATGGGACTTTCCTTGGCGTGGAAGGCAAGCTTGGCGATACGGATATGTAGATCTCCTACCATTGTAACCGACTCTGTGTAACCCTAACCCTATCCGATGTCTATATAAACCGGAGGGTTTTAGTCCGTAGGGCGAACAACAATCATACCATAGGCTAGCTTCTAGGGTTTAGCCTATTTGATCTCGTGGTAGATCCACTCTTGTAACACACATCATCAATATTAATCTAGCAGGGCGTAGGGTTTTACCTCCATCAAGAGGGCCGAACTGGGTAAAACATCGTGTCCCTTGTCTCCTGTTACCATTCGCCTAGACGCACAGTTCGGGACCCCTACCGAGATCCGCCGGTTTTGACACCGACATTGGTGCTTTCACTGAGAGTTCCTCTGTGTCGTCGCCGTCGGGTAGGATGCCTCATCTCGTCTTTAAAGACGATACTATCGCCAAAGGAGCCTTGGCTGCTGGCCAGACTCTTCGGCTAGGTGGTTTTCTTATGACCGCCAGTCCGGCCACCGTGCCGACGATGACCTCTCGAGTCATCGAAACCAATCTCTAGGTTAGTTCGGAACTTGCCGAACAGATAGATCCGATCGAGCTCTCCTCCATAAACGAGCTCTTGGATCGCATCGCCGCCCTGGGAGTCGCCACGGACTACGACCGGATCGGGCCTAAAACCGATCTGAGAGAGATCAACTCTCCCCAGGTTACCCATCATGTTGCTGTGATAGAGCAGCAATGCAGCGATTCTTCTTGTATCTTAAGGACTAGTTACGTCCGAATTCCCGATCCCTCCATGCCGGATTCCCGCAGAGGGACGGATGTCGATCAAGCCCTGAACTTAAAGTCAGGCGGCGGGTTGGACTCATTGGATAACACTCAAAAATCCAAACTTCCAAGTTCGGAAACTTCTCGGCCCTTGAGTCCTAAATTGGACGGGGATCCGGATCTAGTTCCACCCACCCACCCAAACATTAGCGATCTCTCTCGAATTCGGCAAGAGCCCGCTGAAATAGTACATCATTACTGGGCCAGATTCCTCCTGGTTATGAATAGGATAAAGGACTGCCAAGAGGAGGACACAATCCCAATTTTCTGCAATAATTGCACGGACAAGGGAATCCTAAACGCCATAAGTCGTCGCGAAATTACACGCTTTGCTGACTTGGTGACCATAGTACAAAAGTACTGTGCGATGGAGAGCGCTGGAAAACCGAAGTAAATTTTGGGATAATCCGGCCCGAATACATCCCTAGTCGAAACAAAAGGGTGCATCATTATCAAGCACCGGGTTGAATACCAAAAACCAAAACCCCTAAAAGTGCGGAACCGTCTTGGAGGGTTGGCTCAACGGACCCTACAAAATCCACAAGATGAGGGCGCCACTCCAACACACAGCCTTGGCGTGTTGGATACTACGACAGTGGCCAAAAGTGGCGAGGCTTTTTAGCCCCGGCAACCAACCCAACAGTACCGAAGACAAGTAATAACAGTCTTGAGACTTTCGCATCAAATAACATGCGAAGCGAACAATCCGCAGCCTCGCCAAGTCTACCAAGTAGCAACAACAAATCCATGGGCGACACGGCTATCACCTTCAACGCCAGCGACGAACCTAAATTCCGAACAGCTAGAGCACCAGCCGCATTGGTCCTCAGTCCGATAGTGGACGGTTTTCGTCTTACTAAGGTACTCATGGATGGCGGCAGCGGATTAAACCTCATCTATGAGGAAACCCTTCAAAAATGGAAATTGATGGAGCCGCATTGAGCGAAGCAGCACAACCTTCGAGAGGATAATCCCTAGTCGAGAAGTACGCTGCAGGGAAAAATCACACTAGATGTAGTGTTCGCTCACCGGACAATTACAGGTCCGAGGAGGTCACGTTTCAAGTGGCCCCATTCGCAGCGGATATCACGCTTTGTTAGGGCGAGAGGCATTCACAATCTTCAAGCTATACCCCACTACGGGTACATGAAGCTCAAAATGCCGGACCCAATGGGATAATCACTCTCTTGATGATCCAGATACAGCACTGCGCTGAAAATAAGACAGCCGACTAGCCCTAGAGGCATTGTCCAAGCCCTAGCGGCAGAGGAACTAACTACGCTGCGCTCCACGGTGGATAGGGACGATGTGATACTCGATAAGAGGTCCAAATCCACCTCTTTTAAACCAGCAGACGAGATAGTCAAATTTCAGGTCCATCCAACGGACCCCACAAAGACGGCCTCCATTGGGGCACAATTAAGTCCTGATGTCGAAGCCGCACTACGAGAATTCCTTCGGGAAAATTGGGACATTTTGCACGGCACCCTTCGAGACATGCCAGAATCCCACGCAGGTGGCAGAGCACAGCCTAAATATCCTAAAAGGATTCAAGCCGGTCAAACAAGCTCTTGGCGATTTTCCGAGCCCAAAAGACAGGCAATGGGAGAAGAGCTAGCCAAACTCTTAGAAGCGGATTCATCGAGATATAAAACATCCGGACTGGCTAGCCAATCTAGTAATGGTACCAAAAAGGACAAATCCTGGCGCCTCTGCGTCGATTTTAAAGACCTTAACAAGGCCTGTCCAAAGGACCCTTTCCCCTCCCTCGCATCGATTAAATCATCGATGCTACCGCAGGGCACGATTCATTGTGCTTCCTCGACGATACTCCGGATACCATCAAATCAAGATGGCGGAGAAAGATCAGGCATAACGGCATTCATTACTCCATATGGGCCATTTCGCTTCAACACAATGCCCTTCGGACTCAAAAACGCCGGCGCAACATATCAGCGCATGATTCAAACATGTCCGCTACCCAGATAGGCAAAACAGTAGAGGCATACGAGACGATGTGGTCGTCAAGACCAAACACGCCGGAACTCTAGTAGAAGACTTGAGGATGACATTCGACAACCTCCGAGCATATGACATTAAGCTCAATCCAGAAAAATGCGTCTTCGGCATACCAGCCGGAAAGCTCTTGGGCTTCATCGTATCCGGTCAAGGAATTGAAGCAAACCCGGCCAAAATCCGAGCTCTGTCACAATTGGATATTCCAAAAGACCTCAAGCAGATACAAAAACTAACCGGATGCGTAGCGGCCTTAAGTCGCTTCATCTCCGCTTGGGAGAAAAGGCTCGCCCTCTACCGCCTCCTCCCCAAGCACCGAACATTTCGAATGGACGGATGCTGCCACAGCCGGACTCGAAGAAATAAAGGGCATACTGGCAACAAATCCGGTTCTGGCCGCGCCCAACCTGGGCAAACCTATTTTATTATATATCGCAGCAACACATCAAGTTGTCAGCGCGGTACTCTTCGTTGAACGAGAAACAGAAGGGCACAAATTCCCTCTTCAAAAACCAGTGTACTACTTATCCACTGTTCTAACTCCATGCAAATCCCGGTACCCACATTATCAAAAGATAGCATATGCGGTGTTCATGGCATCCCGGAAGCTGCGACACTGCTTTCAAGAGTGTTCAATAACGGTGGCCTCCGAAGTACCTCTCAACGATATTATAAACAATCGCGACGCAACGGGCAGGATTGCAAAATGGGCTATCGAGCTCTTACCATTTGACATAACCTACAAACCACGGCGAGCTATAAAGTCGCGAGGTTCGGCTGACTTCATCGCCGAATGGACGGCGAACTCCCTAAAGAGTACGGCGTATCTAACCGGATCATGCATTTCGACGGATCCAAAATGTTGGCTGGCTTGGGGGCTGGCGTCGTACTGACGTCCTCAACTGGAGACACGATCCAATACGTACTTAAAATAATGTACATGGACTCCAACAATGCAGCCGAATACGAGGCCCTTCTACATGGCCTCCGGATGGCAATCTCCATGGGCATTCAACGCCTAGAGGTGCGCGGGGATTCAAACCTCGCAATATCCCAATTAAATGGAGACTTTGACGCCAAAGATCCAAAAATGGCAGCTTACCGCAACGCCGTCCTAAAAATGTCAGCTCGGTTCGAAGGACTAGAATTCCACCATGTAGCCCGGGATAATAACCAGGCAGCAGACGTGTTAGCACGCATCGGCGTGAAACGAGACGCCGTCCCTCCAAACATCTTCCTGGAACGGCTCTTTAAGCCATCCGTATTATGGGAAGAGGAGTCCGAAATAACAATCCGGAGCCACCTGCATCACCTAACTCAGACCATTACGACACAATCGGTGGCTCAGCCAATGAAATAACACCTTGACTCACGAAATAATGGCAGTAATTGCCCGTGGACAGAACCATTCCTAGCCTACTTAATGCGGCAGGAACTTCCGAAGACCAAAATGAGGCCCGCTGCATAGTTCGGCGATCTATAGCCTACAAGGTCCATGAGGAGAACTTTATAAGAAAAGCACAACCGAGTCCTTCAAAGGTGTATCTCCAAGAGGAAGGGCGAAATCTCTGGCTGAAATTCACGCCGGACTCGTGGGCACCACGCTGCAGCCTAGGCCCTTGTAGGCAAGGCCTTTCAGACAGGATTTTATTGGCCGACAGCCGGGGCAGACGCTTCAGACTTAGTCCAACGATCGCCGGTTGCCAGCTCTTTGCTAATCGAGCCACATGCCACCCACCGCCCTCAAAACTATACCCATTACCTGGCCGTCATGTCCGGGGCTTGACATGGTTGGACCCCTTAATGGGGGAACCCACAAGCACAAATACTTATTGGTCATGGTGGACAAATTCACCAAATGGATTGAGGCCAAGCCGGTTAAAACGGCAGAATCCGGACCGTGATAGACTTCATATCCGGGTAGTACACCGCTTTGGCCCCCACAGCATCATCACCGATAACGACCACGAACTTCACGGCCGACAAGGTTAAACTCTGGTGCAAAAACATGGGCATCAAGCTCGATTACGCTTCAGTCTATCACCCCCAAACTAACGGTCAAGTCGAGCGAGCAAATGGTCTAATCATGAGCGGCATCAAACCCAGACTAGTGTGGTCCCTCAAGGAATCTAACACGCACTAGGTAGAGGAGCTCGACTCCGTACTCTGGGGCTGCGGACCACGCCAAACCGAACTACTGGATTCACACCATTTTTATGGTATACGGCGCAGAGGCAGTTCTGCCCTGCGATATAATTCATGACTCACCTCGTGTGCGCATGTACGAAGAAAGAGAAGCCGAGTTGGATCGGCAGGACAGTTTGGACGCCTTAGAGGAGGAGCGGGACGTGGCAAAGGCTCGTTCCGCATTTTATCAGCAGCAGGCTCGAAGATATCAAAGCAGAGAAGTACGGGCCAAAACTTACAATGTTGGCGAACTTGTTCTACGCCTGCCGGACAAGAAAAAGGACAAACTTAAGCCCAAGTGGGAAGGTCCCTTCATCATCGACCAAGTCCTGACCGGCGGAGCATACCGTCTACGTAACGCATCTGACAACCGACTCGAGCCGAACCCATGGAACGCAGCCCGTCTCCGAAGATTCTACGCCTAACGCCGGACTCCGGGTTCGTCTCACTCCCCCGTCCACCCTTTTTTTTACTGTCTCTCGTCCCCCTCCTTCTTCCTACTTTTTTTTCAATACCTTTTATGGGATGATTTGCGCTTTGTTCGCACACACTTGACGTGCTCCTGGCACTCATTATACCTGGGGGCTTCTTTAACAGAAGCTTATTCATACGGGCTTTATGCCCAATACATGTGTCATACTTCCGCATGTACCTTTTATTCACCATTATATGCATCGATATGACTTAAGTTTTGGCCAAGCTGGGTTGCCTGGCTCCTGTGCTTACCCCTACGTTCCCGATTGTTCGGCTAGGAGGTAAAGGGAGCACCTCTGCGATTATTATTGCGGGTCACCGGATGTGTACCTCCGACCGGGTGAAGCCGAAAGCTAAGCGTTCTTAAGAGAATATTCGGTCGGTGACTTGAAAGATGATTTATTACTTACTTATTTATCTGCCCCTGATGCTTTTTTCGCTATTTTCGCAGTCCGGCATTGCACTTTAGGGCATGCCTCCGTGGAAAGGAACCCTTAGCGGAACTATTCTCCCGGAAGATGTTTCTTACTAACCATGTAATATAACATAACTAGTTGGGCACTTGTATGATAAAGCAATTATGACCCGCACACCTTGTCTCCATGCATGCCCGGTTCTTTTATAACCGTAAGGGTATTCGGACACACTCGGACTGTTGGGTCCCGAGGTTGAAGCGAAACGGTCCGCAAAGACAAACGATCTACAATCCGCTAGAAGGCATTTTACATGTCATTTCAAATTACATCATCAAACCGATCGATTGTACTCCTCCTCAATCCCATCTAACATGATGTCTAATTTGATCCTGTTGGGAATATTTCATGCCAGTTCTACTTGGCCGTACATCAAGCTCACAGGATCTCCTTCCCATCAGCCCCGCAGTCCGACCTCGGCCATGTGGTTTGGGTCAGCCTTCGTAACGTGTCTTCACCATGGCCCAGCCTCCTGGCGCCTCGACGGCAGGCCGATATCTTCCACAAACGGAGGCGCCGCGTGCTCCTCAAGCTTCTCAAAGCAAGCTCACCAAGGCCCTCGGGTAGGGAGACGGATGGCCATAAAGCATGAACGACGCCACTCATCGCCTGCCGAACACGTTCGAGCAATTGCACTAGCTCGGGAAGTTGGTCACCCGTTGACTCAGGCATTTCCTCCGCAGGGTGACCTGTGAGCACACCTAAAGACATATTTCTGTCAATCGACTTCCTCGCCGAATTCCTCTTTTCAAAGGAATTTGTTCAAGCACTTACTATAAATGCCGCGACGAAGCCGCTGATTCTCCTTCATGGAGCCAGACAGCTGGGCCCGAACACCTTTCAGCTCTTATCCTCGCTGGGTGTGGGCATCTTGGAGCTTGTTTCTCTCCTGCTGCACCTTCATAAGCACCTCTCGTCGGCCTTTAGCGACGCAGTAGCTGTTGCTTGTCCGGATCTAGTCCGCGCCTCCGCAATATTATTGTCGATCCACGCCGCACTTTGTTAAATAATTATCTTTTCAAAGCACGTCTTACCAAGAGGGGTCTCTGTGGTCCCCTGGTATGCCGTCTTGCGGCCTCAAGTTGGGCCTTGCACTCTTGGAGCTCCGGGACAGATGGGTATTCTTCTCCATAAGATCCTGCATCATAACTGATCCTTAAATCAGTTATTTCAACTATTTTAAGTCTCGGGGCTCTTGGCATATATAACTATTAAAATTACTTACCCGTATGTCTTTCACATCTTTGCTCCGTGGCTCGTTAACCCATCTTGAGCGGCACGGAGGTGCACGCTCCCTCTTCAAAGGCATTTAACGCCCGAGGAGAAACACGCGTCACGAAGAACTGTCCGCGACCTTTGTGATTCATGGCGCTCTCCACCTCGCACGGGTGGCGGACAGCTCTGTCGGCATCCTCCGTCGGAGGAGCGTCCGGCTCATGCCTTGTATTCGCCTCCCTCCGGACCATGCGTTGGAGCATGGCGGCGAGCTTGATTGAAACCTCTCCGGACCTTCGTCCGCGAGAGCTCTTCGAAAAGTTATGAGCATTGATATACCTCCTAGGGATCCTTCCTTAAAATAGCGGTGTTCGCATGCCGTTGCGGCGACGTTTGGTTCGCGTCGCGCTCCTCTTCCGCTTCTTTGGCCGGATCGACCCTTGTTGGCGGCCGCCATGGTTCGCTTCCCACCTTAAAGGCACCTCTGCGATGCACCGTCAAGATGGGATGGTCGAATTGGCGCGGATCAAGTGATGGTGTCAAGACCTTGGTCGTAGTCACCGGGAGGCCGAAACAAATCGGGTAGTCAGCCGTAATGGCGACTAGGGCATTGTCTATGCTACGTTGGTGGAACACCCCGTCAATCAGCTCCACCTTTATGTCCGGATCCTCTTCGGAGGTCGGATCAAGGGATCTTTCCGGATCCTCGGGCTGTGGAGTTAAGCTTCGTATGCCCTCCACGTCCCGGCGCAGCTCCTGCGTCGAAATCACAGAGTAAGATACTTGACTTTAAAAATATGGATCGGGTAGACGAACATCCGCTTACCTAGCTCCGAGGGTTATTCATAGAAAATCCATTCAACGGATTCTTGCGGAGGAAGTCCTCCTCCTCTCCCTTGTACAAGCCGGACAGGATCTTTGCCAGATCGGCTACCGAGCCTGGCCCTTTGCGGCCATGACGGGTGGCGTCGTCTTCCCCGTTGAAATCCCACATAGGGTGGCCCCTATATTGGAGTGGCTGCACCCCTCGCATAATGCACGTGGCCATGACTCTAATCATGGTCAATCCGGAGTGGGCATGTAGCCTAATCCGGCCCATCAGATAATGGACGCTCCTATCATCTTCCCGTTGAGGGCTCCGCGGGCGCCAACTCAGGCGTTTCTTCAAGGGAGTATTGTTGAGCTCCGGGAGGCCGATCCGAACTGGATCCGGCAGAGGGGTGTCCTCCATGTAGAACCATTCCGAAGGCCAGTCTTCGGACGCCTTCTTCGGGGTGCCGGATAGATATCCGGTCCCGGCGATGCGCCATATTTCGGCTCCGCCCACTTGATATATCGACCCCTCATGAGAACGGGGTACGAGACAAAACAATCTCTTCCACAGGGCAAAATGGGGCTCAATGCCCAAGAACAGCTCGCAAAAAGCTACGAAGCCCGCGATGTGCAAAATGGAGGCGGGCGTGAGGTGGTGAAGTTGGAGTCCATAGAACTCTAGGAGCCCCCGGAGAAACGGATGTATGGGAAATCCGAGTCCCCTTATTAGATAGGGGACAAAGCATACCCGCCCCTTTGAAGGGTTGGGGACGCTCTCCGCTTTGCTTTCCACGCTTGTAGGTGGCTAGTCCGGCTCGAACCGAACCATGAAAGCTGGGGAAGATATCCTCGGTTTGAAGTACCACTGGCTCGCTGTGTGGAACTGAGCATCTCCCCCAATCTCCTGGCTTAGGGCTGGGAGCGCGAGAGGAGGAGTCGCGTCGGCTATCCATGATAGAATGGATTTTTGTCAGAGGCGCTTCAATGAGAACTTGCGGATGGAGGATGGTGTGAGCTGGATCTAGATCCTCGCCTCTCTTAGGCGGCTCGCTCGCACGGCTAGGGGTAAAATGTAAAATATCCCAGCCTTTCGCATTCATACGACACGTGGAAGAAGGCCATTATTGGGCGAGAAGCCAAGGAGCGCAACATTTATAAAGAAGCGGACACTATTCGACGGGAACATGAAGATGAAGGAGAACCCGCCTTGCAACGCCGAAGACAATATCTGCTACGGACTCGTCGTCGGCTGAAGCCCGGTTCGGGGCTCTTGAGGAGTTCCAGACTAGGGGTGTCCGGATAGCGAACTATCATCATCGGCCGGACTCCAAGACTATGAAGATACAAGATTGAAGACTTCGTCCCGTGTCCGGATGGGACTTTCCTTGGCGTGGAAGGCAAGCTTGGCGATACGGATATGTAGATCTCCTACCATTGTAACCGACTCTGTGTAACCCTAACCCTATCCGATGTCTATATAAACCGGAGGGTTTTAGTCCGTAGGACGAACAACAATCATACCATAGGCTAGCTTCTAGGGTTTAGCCTATTTGATCTCGTGGTAGATCCACTCTTGTAACACACATCATCAATATTAATCTAGTAGGATGTAGGGTTTTACCTCCATCAAGAGGGCCCGAACCTGGGTAAAACATCGTGTCCGTTGTCTCCTGTTACCATCCGCCTAGACGCACAGTTCGGGACCCCCTACCCGAGATCCGCCGGTTTTGACACCAACACCCATTGTTGGCATGGGAGGATCCGGCGGATGAGCATAACCTGGATTACGTTGACAAGCCTAAGATTCTTGTTCACCAGGGTTTGCATACAGGTCTGGGGTCCGGTCAGCTCTTCCGGATTACCCCACGCCAGGCCCGTCTCTTTCCAAGAAGTGAGCCGCGTAGGAAAACTAGACCGAAATTCGGGGGCCGCTGCCCATTTAGGGTTGCGTGGCTCGGTGATGTAGAACCACCCCGGTTTCCACCCCTTCACGGTCTCCACAAAGGAGCCCTCAGGCCATAGGACGTTGGCCATCTTGCCAACCATGGCGCATCCGCACTCCGCTTGGCGGTCGCCCACTACCTTCGGCTTGACATTGAAGGTCTTCAGCCATAAGCCGAAGTGGGGCTGGATGCAAAGAAAGGCCTCGCACACGAGGATGAACGCCGAGATGTTGAGGATGAAATTCGGGGCCAGATCATGGAAATCTAGGCCGTAGTAGAACATGAGCCCCCGGACGAATGGGTGAAGTGGAAAACCCAGTCCGCGGAGGAAGTGTGTAACGCCCCGGATTCGATGCGCCAGGTGTCTTCCAGTTATTCGCCGTCTTTGCCATGTCATGTGCTTGTGTGTTGCACTTTTCCATGTCATCATCTGCATGTTTTTCAAAACTTGCATCCGTTGGGGTTCCGCCGGTTCTCTCCGTTGTCCGTTCTGAGCCAGACACACTAGCACGCGCCCGCGGCACCTCCGAAATATTATTTTATAAGTGGCACAAAAATGTTCTCGGAATGGGGTGTAACTTGGCATGCGGTCTTATTATAGTGTAGACAGAGCGCCTGTCAAGTTTCGTCGCATTCGAGTCCGCTTGACGCCTAACCGATAATATATAGCGGTACCGCTGCCGGTACCTTCGTCGGACGTTTCGGTCTCCGAAACTGCTGCCGGGCAGCCCTTCCCTTCTCTCTCTTCTCATCCTAACTCTTCTACACAGCCCACCTATGCCCAGCCTAGTTCCCCCCTCGATCCGAAGCCGTCCGATGTCGATCTGAGGCCCCGAAACGCTCCTAAAACCCCCTAACCCTAGCAAATCTGCTATATATGGTCACCCCCTAGTCCATTTTGGGCATCCCCTAGCATCCACCTACCTCCTCCTTGTTTTCGCGCCTCCAACCTGCAGCCGCCGCCCCCACCTCCATTTCTGCGCCCCAGCCTCCTCCCGCCACTTGGCGCCCGCCCAAGGCTCGGGCCAACCGGAGCGCGACACGTCGCCTCCGCACCTCGACTCGGCCACCAGCGCCGCCGCCCCGAAGCGCCCGCCAACCAACCCGCTGAAGGCCACGCGCCCTTGCCCGCGCCTTCGCTGTGGTTCGCCCAGTTCGGGCCAGCCCGCTGAAAGCCCATCGGGGCCGGCCCGAGCCTCATGGCCTCGAGCGAAGCGCCGCCGCCTGTTCGGATCGCCGCCGCTGCGCCTCGTCCGTCCCGCCGCGCCGCCGCGCCGGAGCTCTGCCGCTCGCCCGCCTCCGGCTCGTCGCCGTCGGGGTTCGTCGGCCGTCGACCGCGGCACTTCGCGCCGCCTCAATCCGCCGTCGCCCGTCTTCGCCGTGGCGCCCGCCACCGCCATCTGCTGCCTCGCTGGCCTCTTCTCCCGCCAGCGCCGCCATGCCCCGCCGCCGCTGCCGGCTTGGCCGCCGCCGCCGGCCGAAGCGCTTCCTCGCCTCTCAAGACTCGTCGCCGCCTCCTCCTCCACCGTTGTCGGCTGCCCGTCGCCGGATCTCGGGCGGTGGATGAGATCCACCCGTCCCTGATCCAAACGCCGTCCCTCGCGCCCGGTCCTCCCCATCCCGCTCGACCCCGTCCAGCTTTTCCCCGGGGTATAATTTCTGCTAAGTCCCCAAACTGCTAATAATTTTCATGCATTTTCATCGTGCCATAACTCCCTGCATATTGCTCCGTTTTGTGCGTGTAATATGTAAAATTGTTCGTCTCAACGAGTAGATCATTTCATGTCATTGCATCATTTTCATTTGAGCTCATATTGATGCCCGAAATGCTGTTGGAAGAGTGCTATGTGATGTTAGTTTCTGATTCTTATCAGAACATGCACTTTTGTCATTTTTGCCATGATTGATGTGTGCATCCTATGAACTTGAGTCCTACATGTGTTTTGTAATATGCCATGCCATCTTTCCAGGAGTGTATGCCATGTATTTTTTTTACCTCTGTGGTGACTAGCACAAGCATGCAAACTAGGCTTCCTGATGTTGCTGATTTCAGCCCTGTTCTGCTGATATTTTAATGCCATGTTGACTTGATGCTACAGAGAGATCCATGCATATTTTGAGATACTTTAGTAAGGATGTTTTGTTAAACATGTCTTGCTCTATCCATCCATGCCCTTTTTTGCAATTATGGAGTGCCATAGCTTGAGTCAATCGAGCTCTACTTTTGCTATAAAATGTTTCCTGGCAGATTGTTTACATGTTATTCAATTTTGCCAAGGTTGTTGTAGTTGATCCTTGTATGCTATGATATTGTTCTTGCCATGTATAGCTTCTATGCCATGTTTTCTTACTGTGAGTTGCCTTGCCATGCCATGTATTGCTCTATGGTGAGTGGTTCAAGCTCACCAACATGCCTACTTATCGTTGTTCCTGCCATGTATGAATCTGTAATAAAACTTGCCATGTTTACATGGGTGCCATCATATCTTCTGATCCTTTTTGGCTTATGGTCAGTAAGGGACTTTTGTTCTATGCAATTAGTAGATTCATGCCATGCCTTTGTTTGCCATGATAAGTTCCTGTAGCATGTTGTTTGATAGCTCTAAACATTGCAACCTGATGTTATTTCTGCCAATGCCTGAAACTGTTATTATTTGCAATCTTGCCATGTCCTTTTGAGCATGTTCTATTGATTTCTAGAGATAGCTCAGTGTTCATGTTTTGTAATGCTTTACATGTACTTCATGCCCATGCCTTTTTTTTATGTTGAGGTCCTGTAGCTTGTTGTTTTGATGCTTGAAATATGCCTAGTTGCTGTTTTGGACAGATTGTTGTTATGACTTGTATAGGGTGTATGTGTTGAACCGTTGCTCCGTTTTGAGTGTGCTCTATATGAAACTTGCTTGATTTTGCATGTAGCTTCATATTATCATGTTGGATCCTTGTTTTGAGGTGTTTGCTTGATGTTTGTATGCATTTTGCATCAATGCCATGTTTATCTTGTTTTGCTCATATCTTCTAGGCCGTAGCTCCGAATCTAATGAACTTTATATGTAACTTGACTAGAATTTCGTTTAGATCATCGTGGTGCATCTTAAATTGCTGTTTAACAACTTGAACTTAAGGTTTATTCAGATCTGGACCAATTTCGAAATTTGCATATGAGGACTTACCGGAATTGTTATATGTTGTTTCCGGCCTCATTTAAACTTGCTTTGATGTGTTGGTCTTGTATGCATCATCTTTTGCTATGAGCAGCCTCATCTAGCGTTGTCATGCATCATGCTTGGTTGTGCATCATGTCTTGTTCATGTGTGGTGTGTTTACTATGTTGTGTGCTTCTTCTTGTTAGTTCCTGTTTCGTTGCGATCATGAGGATTCGTTCGTCTACGCTTGGTTCGGCTTCATCCGTTCGTCTTCTTCATGGACTCGTTCGTCTTCCTTGCGGGATTTCAGGTAAGATGACCGCTACCCTGGATCTCACTACTATCATTGCTATGCTAGTTGCTTTGTTCTATCGCTATGCTGCGTTACCTATCACTTGCTGCTCAAGCCATCCCAATTGCCATGTCAGCCTCTAACCTTTTGCACCCTTCCTAGCAAACCGTTGTTTGGCTATGTTACCGCTTTGCTCAGCCCCTCTTATAGCGTTGCTAGTTGCAGATGAAGATGAAGTTTGTTCCTTATTGGAACATGGAGATGTTGTTCCTGGTTGGAACATGTTTACTTGTTGGGATATCACAATATATCTTATTTAATTAATGCATCTATATACTTGGTAAAGGGTGGAAGGCTCGGCCTTATGCCTGGTGTTTTGTTCCACTCTTGCCGCCCTAGTTTCCGTCATATCGGTATTATGTTCCCGGATTTTGCGTCCCTAACGCGGTCGGGTGATTTATGGGACCCCTTGACAGTTTGCTTTGAATAAGACTTTTCCAAAGAAGACCCAACATTGGTTTTACATTTGCCTCACCTAGCCTTTTTCCCTTGGGAGTCGCGCATCCCGAGGGTCATCTTTATTTACCCCCCGCCAATGCTTGTCTAAGTGTTGGTCCAAACTAGAGCCACTTGCGGTGGCGCCCCGAGGCAACTTGGGGTATCGTCGGTTGCCGTACGTAGTGTTCATCCGGTCGTGGCTCGAGACGAGATGCTGCGGCTACTATCGTGGTGTCGGCATGCCGGGAGGTCTTGCTGGACTTGTTTTATTGCTGTCGAAATGTCTTGTAGCCGGGATTCCGAGACTGATCGGGTCTTCCCGGGGAGAAGGAATATCATTCGTTGATCGCGAGAGCTTATCATGGTCTAAGTTGGGACACCCCTGCAGGGTATAAACTTTCGAGAGCCGTGCCCACGGTTATGTGGCAGATGGGAATTTGTTAATATCCGGTTGTAGTATACTTGAAGAAAACTCTTCTAAAATACACCAACCGTGTGCGTAACCGTGAGTGTCTCTTTTCGGGGTTGATTGAGAGGAGAACACGGTTTCTGGGTTATGTTTGACGTAAGTAGGAGTTCAGGATCACTTCTTGATCATTGCTAGTTGACGACCGTTCCTTTGTTTCTCTTCTCGCTCTCATTTGCGTATGTTAGCCACCATACCATGCTTAGTCGCTGCTGCAACCTCACCACTTTACCCCTTCCTTTCCCATTAAGCTTTGCTAGTCTTGATACCCATGGTAATGGGATTGCTGAGTCCTCGTGGCTCACAGATTACTACACCAACAGTTGCAGGTACAGGATTATGCGATGATCTTGACGCGGGAACGATGTTTGTTTGTGTTGGAGTTCTTCTTCTGCTTCTTCTTCGATCAGGGGATAGGTTCCAGGTCGGCAGCCTGGGATAGCAGGGTGGATGTCGTTTGAGCTTCTGTTTATGTTTCATCTATAGTCGGATGTTGATCTTGTATATGATGTTGATGTATTCTTGTGGCATTTGTGCCTTATGTATGTATCCCCATCTATTATGTAATGTTGATGTAATGATATCCACCTTGCAAAAGCGTTTCAATATGCGGGTCTATCCTTGGTGGGACCTTCGAGTTCCTTTTGGATAGGGTCGCATATTGGGCGTGACAAAGTGGGCAAGGAACACCACCCTCTCATGGGGCCTAGGGGTGGGTATGAGCTGCCCCTCATCGGGGAGCCGATGCGCGATGTCGCCGGACAAGTATCCGGCCTTCCGCAGCTTTTTTACTTGCCCCTCCGTAACGGAGGAGACCATCCATTTGCCTCCCGCTCCGGACATGGTTGGAGAAGGTTGAGGAGGGATGTGCGGACTTGGGCGCTGGACCTCGAGTGCGCGGAAATGGATGAGCAAAGGAGGAAGAAGGCGTAGGTGAAAAAGTGGATCCTTATCCCCTTATATGGACGGACGAAGCTATGCGTCCCCACCAGCCTGGTAAAACTCGCTTATCTCCCAAGCGCCGTAATCAAATGGCGCGGTTGGGTTACCCATGCCCGTATTGATGAGAATCCCGGAATAAGGGGGCACGATCTCCGCTTTGATAAGACGTGCCAAGGAAACCGCCTCGCTAAATGCGCTGAGGTGGGACAGTAAAAACGATTCGAATAAAGGCCTGGCCGTGGTGTGGCGTCACCCCGCGGAATACGTCAGCAGATCTGTGTAAAAATTATTCTCTCTATGGTGGTATGTGGAACTTCTTTTGCAGAGCCGGACACTATCCTTGTGTTCAAAATCTTCTACGAAGAATTCGGAGGAGGAACCCGCCTTGCAATGCCGAAGACAATATCTTGCGCGGACTCGTCGTCATTGAAGCCTGGTTCAGGGCTCTTGAGGAGTCTGGATTAGGGGTGTCCGGATAGCGAACTATCATCTTTGTCCGGACTCCTAGACTATGAAGATACAAGATTGAAGACTTCGTCCCGTGTCCGGATGGGACTTTCCTTGGCGTGGAAGGCAAGCTTGGCGATACGGATATGTAGATCTCCTACCATTGTAACCGACTCTGTGTAACACTAACCCTCTTCGGTGTCTATATAAACTGGAGGGTTTTAGTCTGTAGGACGAACAACAATCATACCATAGGCTAGCTTCTAGGGTTTAGCCTCTCCGATCTCGTGGTAGATCTACTCTTGTACTACCCATATCATCAATATTAATCAAGCAGGAGTAGGGTTTTACCTCCATCGAGAGGGCCCGAACCTGGGTAAAAACATCGTGTCCCTTGTCTCCTGTTACCATCCACCTAGACGCACAGTTCGGGACCCCCTACCCGAGATCCGCCGGTTTTGACACCGACACAATGCCTTTTCTAGTCATAGTCTTCAATGTGAATATCTTCACATACCACCATTGTCTTCAATGTCTTCATACATTTTTAGGGGTCATCTCCCGTAGGTAAACCGAATCAATGAGGGACTACTACCTGTGTTATCCTGCAATTCTCACAAACACATTAGTCCCTCAACTCGGTTTATCGTCAATACTCCAAAACCAACTAGGAGTGGCACTAGATGCACTTACAGAAGCCTCTAGTGAAACCTATGGCCCCCGGGTCTATTTTCCAGTTGGGGAACGTAGTAATTTCAAAAAAAATCCTACGCACATGCAAGATCATGGTGATGCATCGCAACAAGAGGGGAGAGTGTCGTCCACGTACCCTCGTGAACCGTAAGCAGAAGCATTATGAGAACACGGTTGATGTAGTCGTACGTCTTCACGATCCGACCGATCCAAGTGCCGAACGCACGGCATCTCCGAGTTCAGCACACGTTCAGCTCGATGACGTCCCACAAACTCCGATCCAGCAAATCTTCATGGGAGAGTTCCGTCAGCACGACGACATGATGACGGTGATGATGTTGCTACCGACGCAGGGCTTCGCCTAAGCACCGCTACGATATGATCGAGGTGGATTATGGTGGAGGGGGGACCGCACACGGCTTGGAACAATCAACTTATGTGTTCTAGGGTGCCCCCTGCCCCCGTATATAAAGGAGCAAGGGGGAGGCCGGCCTGGCCTTGGGGCGCGCCAAGGAGAGGGGGAGTCCTCCTCCTAGTGGGAGTAGGACTCCCCTTTCCTAGTCCAACTAGGAAGGAGGAAGGGGGAAGGAAGGAGAGGGAGAGAGGGAGGAAAGAGGGGGCGCCGACCCCCTCCTTGTCCAATTCGGACTCCCAAGGGGGGGACGCGGCCAGCCCTAGGCCCTCTCCTCTCTCTCCCACATGGCTCATGTTGGCCCATTATATCCCCCGGGGTTCCGATAACCCCCCAGCACTCCGATAAATATCCGGTGACCCTCGGAACTCATCCAATGTCCGAATATAGTCGTCCAATATATCAATCTTTATGTCTCGACCATTACGAGACTCGTCGTCATGTCCATGATCATATCCGGGACCCCGAACTACCTTCGGTACATAAAAACACATAAACTCATAATACCGATCATCACCGAACGTTAAGCGTGCGGACCCTACGGGTTCGAGAACTATGTAGACATGACCAAGACTCGTTTCCGGTCAATAACCAATAGCGGAACCTGGATGCTCATATTGGCTCCTACATATTCTACGAAGATCTTTATCGGTCAAACCGCATAACAACATACGTTGTTCCCTTGGTCATCGGTATGTTACTTGCCCGAGACTCGATCGTCGGTATCTCAATACCTAGTTCAATCTCGTTACCGACAAGTCTCTTTACTTGTTCTATAATACATCATCCCGCAACTAACTCATTAGTTGCATTGCTTGCAGGGCTTATAGTGATGTGACCGAGAGGGCCCAGAGATACCTCTCCGACAATCGGAGTGACAAATCCTAATCTTGATCTATGCCAACTCAACAAGTACCATCGGAGACACCTGTAGAGCACCTTTATAATCACCCAGTTACGTTGTGACGTTTGGTAGCACACCAAGTGTTCCTCCGGTATTCGGGAGTTGCATAATCTCATAGTCATAGGAACATGTATAAGTGATGAAGAAAGCAATAGCAATATACTAAACGATCGTATGCTAATCTAAAGGAATGGGTCAAGTCAATCTCATCATTCTCTAATGATGTGTTCCCGTTAATCAAATGACAACTCATGTCTATGGCTAGGAAACTTAACCATCTTTGATTCAACGAGCTAGTCAAGTAGAGGCATAATAGTGACACTTAGTTTGTCTATGTATTCACACATGTATTAAGTTTCCGGTTAATACAATTCTAGCATGAATAATAAACATTTATCAAGATATAAGGAAATATAAATAACAACTTTATTATTGCCTTTAGGGCATATTTCCTTCAGTCTCCCACTTGCACTAGAGTCAATAATCTAGATTACATAGTAATGATTCTAACACCCATGGAGTTTTGGTGTTGATCATGTTTTGCTCATGAGAGAGGCTTAGTCAACGGGTCTGCAACATTCAGATCTGTATGTATCTTGCAAATCTCATATCTCCCTCCTTGACTTGGTCGCGGATGGAATTGAAGCATCTCTTGATGTTCTTGGTTCTCTTGTGAAATCTGGATTCCTTTGCCAAGGCAATTGCACCAGTATTGTCACAAAAGATTTTCGTTGGACCCGATGCACTCCTTCATCCAGACTCCTTCATTTGCTGCTTCCGAAGCAGCTATGTATTCCGCTTCACACGTAGATCCCGCCATGACGCTTTGCTTAGAACTGCACCAACTGACAGCTCCACCGTTCAATATAAATACGTATCTGGTTTGTGACTTAGAGTCATCCGGATCAGTGTCAAAACTTGCATCGACGTAACCATTTGCGACGAGCTCTTTGTCACCTCCATAAACGAGAAACATATCCTTAGTCCTTTTCAGGTATTTCAGGATGTTCTTGACCGCTGTCCAGTGATCCACTCCTGGATTACTTTGGTACCTCCCTGCTAAACTAATAGCAAGGCACACATCAGGTCTGGTACACAACATTGCATACATGATAGAGCCTAAGGCTGAAGCATAGGGAACATCTTTCATTTTCTCTCTATCTTTTGTAGTGGTCGGGCATTGAGTCTGACTCAACTTCACACCTTGTAACACAGGCAAGAACCCTTTCTTTGCTTGATCCATTTTGAACTTCTTCAAAACTTTATCAAGGTATGTGCTTTGTGAAAGTCCAATTAGGCGTCTTCATCTATCTCTATAGATCTTGATGCCCAATATATAAGCAGCTTCACCGAGGTCTTTCATTGAAAAACTCTTATTCAAGTATCCTTTTATGCTATCCAGAAATTCTATATCATTTCCAATCAACAACATGTCATCCACATATAATATTAGAAATGCTACAGAGCTCCCACTCACTTTCTTGTAAATACAGGCTTCTCCACTGTATAAAACCATATGTTTTGATCACACTATCAAAACGTTTATTCCAACTCCGAGATGCTTGCACCAGTCCATAGATGGATCGCTGGAGCTTGCACACTTTGTTAGCATCCTTTGGATCGATAAAACCTTCAGGTTGCATCATATACAACTCTTCTTCCAGAAATCCATTCAGGAACGCAGTCTTTACATCCATTTGCCAAAATTCATAGTCATAAAATGCAGCAATTGCTAACATGATTCGGACGGACTTAAGCATCGCTACGGGTGAGAAAGTCTCATTGTAGTCAACTCCTTGAACTTGTCGGAAACCTTTCGCAACAAGTCGAGCTTTGTAGACAGTAATATTACTGTCGGCGTCAGTCTTCTTATTGAAGATCCATTTATTCTTGATGGCTTGCCGATCATCGAGCAAGTCAACCAAAGTCCACACTTTGTTCTCATACATGGATCCCGTCTTAGATTTCATGGCCTCAAGCCATTTTGCGGAATCTGGGCTCATCATCGCTTCCTCATAGTTCGTAGGTTCGTCATGGTCTAGTAACATGACCTCCAGAATAGGATTACCGTACCACTCTGGTGCGGATCTTACTCTGGTTGACCTACGAGGTTCAGTAGTAACTTGATCAGAAGTTACATGATCATCATCATTAGCTTCCTCACTAATTGGTGTAGGAGTCACAGGAACAGATTTTTGTGATGAACTAACTTCCAATAAGGGAGCAGGTACAATTACCTCATAAAGTTCTACTTTCCTCCCACTCACTTCTTTCGAGATAAACTCCTTCTCTAGAAAGGATCCATTCTTAGCAATGAATGTCTTGCCTTCTGATCTGTGATAGAAGGTGTACCCAACAGTCTCCTTTGGGTATCCTATGAAGACACATTTCTCCGATTTGGGTTCGAGCTTATCAGGTTGAATCTTTTTCATAGAAGCATCGCAGCCCCAAACGTTATGAAACGACAACTTTGGTTTCATGCCAAACCACAGTTCATAAGGCGTCGTCTCAACGGATTTAGATGGTGCCCTATTTAACGTGAGTGCAGCCGTCTCTAAAGAATAACCCCAAAATGATAGCGGTAAATCAGTAAGAGACATCATAGATCGCACCATATCTAGTAAAGTACGATCACGACGTTCGGACACACCATTACGCTATGGTGTTCCGGGTGGTGTGAGTTGCGAAACTATTCCGCATTGTTTCAAATGAAGACCAAACTCGTAACTCAAATATTCTCCTCCACGATCAGATCGTAGAAAATTTATTTTCTTGTTACGATGATTTTCCACTTCACTCTGAAATTCTTTGAACTTTTCAAATGTTTCAGACTTATGTTTTATCAAGTAGATATACCCATATCTGCTCAAATCATCTGTGAAGGTGAGAAAATAACGATACCCGCCGAGCCTCAACATTCAACGGACCACATACATCAGTATGTATGATTTCTAACAAATCTGTTGCTCGCTCCATAGTTCCGGAGAACGATGTTTTAGTCATCTTGCCCATGAGGCATGGTTCGCAAGTACCAAGTGATTCATAATCAAGTGATTCCAAAAGTCCATCAGAATGGAGTTTCTTCACGCGCTTTACACCAATATGACCTAAACGGCAGTGCCACAGATAAGTTGCACTATCATTATCAACTCTGCATCTTTTAGCTTCAATATTATGAATATGTGTATCACTACTATCGAGATTCATCAAAAATAGACCACTCTTCAAGGGTGCATGACCATAAAAGATATTACTCATATAAATAGAACAACCATTATTCTCAGATTTAAATGAATATCCGTCTCGCATCAAACAAGATCCAGATATAATGTTCATGCTCAACGCTGGCACCAAATAACAATTATTTAGGTCTAAAACTAATCCCGAAGGTAGATGTAGAGGTAGCGTGCCGACCGCGATCACATCGACTTTGGAACCATTTCCCACGCGCATCGTCACCCCATCCTTAGTCAATCTTCGCTTAATCCGTAGTCCCTGTTTCGAGTTGCAAATATTAGCAATGTAACTAGTATCAAATACCTGTGTGTGCTCTGCGAGCATTAGTAAGGTACACATCAATAACATGTATATCACATATACCTTTGTTCACCTTGCCATCCTTCTTATCCGCCAAATACTTGGGGTAGTTCCGCTTCAAATGGCTAGTCCCTTTTCAAGAGAAGCACTCGGCCTCGTGCTTAGGTCCAGACTTGAGCTTCTTCACTTGAGCAGCAACTTGCTTGCCATTCTTCTTGAAGTTCCCCTTCTTCCCTTTACCCCTTTTCTTGAAACTGGCGGTCTTGTTGACCATCAACACTTGATGCTCCTTCTTGATTTCTACCTCCGCAGCCTTTATCACCGTGAAGAGCTCGGGAATTGTCTTATCCATCCCTTGCATATTATAGTTCATCATGAAGCTCTTGTGCCTTGGTGGCAGTGATTGAAGAATTCTGTCAATGACACTATCATCCGGAAGATTAACTCCTAGTTGAATCAAGTGATTATTATACCCAGACATTTTGAGTATATGTTCACTGACAGAACTATTCTCCTCCATCTTGCAGCTGTAGAACTTATTGGAGACTTCATATCTTTCAATCCGGGCATTTGCTTGAAATATTAACGTCAACTCCTGGAACATCTCATATGCTCCATGACGTTCAAAAAATCGTTGAAGTCCCGGTTCTAAGCCGTAAAGCATGGCACACTGAACTATCGAGTAGTCATCACTTTGCTCGCCAGACGCTCATAACATCGGCGTTGTTCTGCAGCAGGTTTGGCACCCAGCGGTGCTTCCAGGACGTTATTCTTCTGTGCAGCAATGAGGATAATCCTCAAGTTACGGACCTAGTCCGTGTAATTGCTACCATCATCTTTCAACTTTGCTTTCTCAAGGAACGCATTAAAATTCAACGGACAACAACACGGGTCATCTATCTACAACAACATAGACATGCAAATTACTATCAGGTACTAAGTTCATGATAAATTAAAGTTCAATTAATCATATTACTTAAGAACTCCCACTTAGATAGACATCCCTCTAATCCTCTAAGTGATCACGTGATCCATATCAACTAAACCATGTCCGATCATCACGTGAGATGGAGTAGTTTTCAATGGTGAACATCACTATGTTGATCATATCTACTATATGATTTATGCTCGACCTTTCGGTCTCAGTGTTCCGAGGCCATATCTGCATATGCTAGGCTCGTCAAGTTTAACCCGAGTATTCTGCGTGTGCAAAACTGGCTTGCACCCATTGTATTTGAACGTACAACTTATCACACCCGATCATCACGTGGTGTCTCGGCACGGCGAACTTTCGCAACGGTGCATACTCAGGGAGAACACTTATACCTTGAGATTTAGTGAGAGATCATCTTATAATGCTACCGTCGATCTAAGCAAAATACGATGCATAAAAGATAAACATCACATGCAATCAATATAAGTGATATGATATGGCCATCATCATCTTGTGCCTTTGATCTCCATCTCCAAAGCACCATCATGATCACCATCGTCACCGGCGTGACACCTTGATCACCATCGTAGCATCGTTGTCGTCTCGCCAACTATTGCTTCTACGACTATCGCTGCCGCTTGGTGATAAAGTAAATCAATTACATGGCGATTGCATTTCATACAATAAAGCGACAACCATATGGCTCCTGCCAGTTGCCGATAACTCGGTTACAAAACATGATCATCTCTTACAATAAAATTTAGCATCATGTCTTGACCATATCACATCACAGCATGCCCTGCAAAAACAAGTTAGACGTCCTCTACTTTGTTGTTGCAAGTTTTACGTGGCTGCTACGGGCTGAGCAAGAACCGTTCTTACCTACGCATCCAAACCACAACGATATTTCGTCAAGTATGTGATGTTTTAACCTTCACAAGGACCGGGCGTAGCCACACTCGATTCAACTAAAGCTGGAGAAACTGAAACCCGCCAACCACTTGTGTGCGAAGCACATCAGTAGAACCAGTCTCGCATAAGCGTACGCGTAATGTAGGTCCGGGCCGCTTCATCCAACAATACTGCCGAATCAAAGTATGACATGCTGGTAAGCAGTATGACTTGTATCGCCCACAACTCACTTGTGTTCTACTCGTCCATATAACATCTACGCATAAACCTGGCTCGGATGCCACTGTTGGGGAACGTAGTAATTTCAAAAAAATTCCAACGCACACGCAAGATCATGGTGATGCATAGCAACAAGAGGGGAGAGTGTCGTCCACGTACCCTCATAGACCGTAAGCGGAAGCGTTATGAGAATGCGGTTGATGTAGTCATACGTCTTCACGATCCGACCGATCCAAGTACCGAACGCACGGCACCTCTGAGTTCAGCACATGTTCAGCTCGATGACGTCCCACGAACTCCGATCCAGCAGAGCTTCATGGGAGAGTTCCGTCAGCACGACGGCGTGATGACGGTGATGATGTTGCTACCTATGCAGGGCTTCGCCTAAGCACCGCTACAATATGATCGAGGTGGATTATGGTGGAGGGGGCACCGCACACGGCTTGGGACAATTAACTTGTGTGTTCTAGGGTGCCCCCTGCCCCCGTATATAAAGGAGCAAGGGGGTGGCCTGCCTGGCCTTGGGGCGCGCCAAGGAGAGGGGGAGTCTTCCTCCTAGTGGGAGTAGGACCCCCCTTTCCTAGTCCAACTAGGAAGTTGGAAGGGGGAAGGAAGGAGAGGGAGAGAGGGAGGAAAGAGGGGGCGCCGGCCCCCCCTCCTTGTCCAATTCGGACTCCCAAGGGGGGGGGGGGAAGCCCTAGGCCCTCTCCTCTCTCTCCCACAAGGCCCATGTTGGCCCATTATATCCCCCGGGGGTTCCGATAACCCCCCGGCATTCCGATAAATATCTGGTGACCCCCGAAACTCATCCGGTGTCCGAACATAGTCGTCCAATATATCACTCTTTATATCTCGACCATTTCGATACTCCTCGTCATGTCTGTGATCATATTCGGGACTCCGAACTACCTTCGGTACATCAAAACACATAAACTCATAATACCAATCGTCACCGAACGTTAAGCGTGAGGACCCTACGGGTTCGAGAACTATGTAGACATGACCGAGACTCGTTTTCGGTCAATAACTAATAGCGGAACCTGGATGCTCATATTGGCTCCTACATATTCTACGAAGATCTTTATCGGTCAAACCGCATAACAACATACGTTGTTCCCTTTGTCATTGGTATGTTACTTGCCCGAGACTCGATCGTCGGTATCTCAATACCTAGTTCAATCTTGTTAACAGCAAGTCTCTTTACTCGTTCCGTAATACATCATCCCGCAACTAACTCATTAGTTGCATTGCTTGCAAGGCTTATAGTGATGTGCATTACCGAGAGGGCCCAGAGATACCTCTCCGACAATCGGAGTGACAAATCCTAATCTTGATCTATGCCAACTCAAAAAGTACCATCGGAGACACCTGTAGAGCACCTTTATAATCACCCAGTTATGTTGTGATGTTTGGTAGCACACAAAGTGTTCCTCCGGTATTCGGGAGTTGCATAATCTCATAGTCATAGGAACATGTATAAGTCATGAAGAAAGCAATAGCAATATACTAAACGATCGTATGCTAAGCAAACGGAATGGGTCAAGTCAATCACATCATTCTCTAATGATGTGATCCCGTTAACCAAATGACAACTCATGTCTATGGCTAGGAAACTTAACCATCTTTGATTCAACGAGCTAGTCAAGTAGAGGCATACTAGTGACACTTTGTCTGTCTATGTATTCAACATGTACTAAGTTTCCTGTTAATACAATTCTAGTATGAATAATAAACATTTATCATGATATAAGGAAATATAAATAACAACTTTATTATTGCCTCTAGGGCATATTTTCTTCATTTCCATCATTTATTTTCAGATCTATAAACCAAAAAACCCAAAAAATACCTTGCTGCAATTTATTTGTTTTTACTTTGTTTTACGTTTCAGTAATCTTTTATATCTATATCTATCAGATCTCATCCTTGCAAGTGATTGTGAAGGGATTGACAACCCGTTTATCGCGTTGGGTACAAGTGTTTGATTGTTTGTGCATGTGCATAGATTGAAGACTTGCTTGTACCTCTGACTCGATTGATACCTTGGTTCTCAAAACTGAGGGGAAATACTAATTTCTACTTTGCTGCATCACCCTTTCCTCTTCAAGGGGAAAACCAACGCAAGCTCAAGAAGTAGCACACCAGAACAGATCTTGCCCCACGCGACGCCTCCCCTGACGAATCCCACCTCCGCACCAAGGCCCACTCGCAAGGCGCATCCACTTTCGCATCGCCCGCACCACCACCAATTCTACTCCCACGTCGGCCCGCCATGCCCAAAGCCCGCTTCCACGGCAACAAGATACCCACCGGCTCTGCGCAGGTCGCCACCGCTCGACAGCAGCGTGCATCCACGCCGCCCTAGTCGACATACGGTCGAGCGAAGGCCCCGTAGCCATGGTCATCGCCCGAATACGCGGCCACCATGCACCACGCAAGATCCGCTGCCACTATGCACCGTGCGTGCCTCTGGCATGCCCACGCGCGACCGCGTTGCGCGTCCCAGTCGCCGCGGGCCCGACGGCGCCGCACCGAGCTCCACACCCCCGCTTAGCCAAGCTGCCCCGCGCCGCCCGTGCGCCTCGCGAGAGGGAAGAAAAGACCCCTCCGCCGGCGATGGGGGTCGGGGGATAGTGAGGGTGGGTGGCGGCGGCGGTTACGGTAGCTCCCGTGTGCTCGCGGGGGAGTGACACTTGAGAAGGTGGTTTTGGATATTTGGACAATATATGGACTAAAATGAATGAAGAAACACACTACAACAGTCTATATATCCGATTTGAAAAAAAAATAGAACATCATATACTCCGTATTTGTGAACAGAGGGAGTACGACTTTACTTTGCCCAAAACTCCTTTGTTTGACACGGTTGCGGCATATGTGAATCAGCTATAAAAGGACAGCAGGAGACAACTATATGCCAGCCAATTCGCACGGGTCTAGATGACCCGGGACTCCTCTCACCAGTTTGAAAACCTGATCAGAATCACGCCCAAATTCATACACAATCAGATGTACCACATCGATCTATATATGTCCCACCCAAGGTCAAATACATACCTGCAAGAGATAAGGGCATAGAGCTATCACCATACGAGGAGTTCATTATCACCGTCAAATCGACAGAGCGTATCAGCTGGCCCTTATCTCTTGCAGCCATGCCTCGTCGTCCTCTTCCCGCAGCATCATGGCTGCAGATTCGCACGCGGATCCTCGTTACTCTTCTGGTGACAATGGTGTCTTTGGGGCTCGTCGTAGGGTTCGCGGCTGCGTCGTCGACGCCGGCGACGGCAGGGGTGGCGACTAGCGATCACCGGCACCAGGGCCACACTGTGTCCGTTACCGGGGAACTGATGGGCGTGAACGTGCCAGGACGGGCGTCGGAGATCGCGTCCGGTCACGGAGGCGAAGATCAGTGGCCACGGAGGACGGATCGCGTTGTCCCTAAGTCGCGGCGGCCGTTGCCGCCGTCTGGCCCGAGCGACGGGATACACCCTTAGCGCCGCTAGGATGTACGTCGACGACGACGGGTATCTGTACATAGCAAAGGTTATGGTTATGTTCATAGCCTACATGTTCGATCAATCGGTCGTTCTTGTCGCTTCTCATATAGCTTAGGACGTGGTGTTCGTCTCTTGTCTCGTGACTACATTAATTGTACATATCAAGGTACCAGGTTGCACGTATAGAGTGAAAATTTTGAGTATTTGTTTTTGCTGAACTGTATCAGTACGTTTTTGATACACCAGTTCTAGTGTGTCAGTATTGTTAGATCATCTACAGCTGGGCGCGCCAAACCCGCCTCATACGTTCGGGCAGGCCGCCCGGTCACTGTCCGATCGTAAAATTTTGACTCAGACGGACGCGCAACATCCAGGCTGACCGGCACCCCTTATATCTAGCCCAAATATGGGGCAGATATGGGGCGCCCGGGCGCGCCCACCACACTGGACCCGATAGCCCAATCCATTTGCTATCTCCTCTCTTCTTCCCCCTCCACATTGTCCGTCTCGCAGCTTCACCGCCGCACGCGCTCCGCAGCCGTTCCTAGCCTCTGCACCCCCAGCTCCGGCAGAGCAGTCCTGTCTCCCGTCCTCGCTGCGGGGTACGTCATCTCCCACCCGGACGCCACCACGGTACGTCCGACAACTCTCTGGCTCCGCCTTGCGCTTCATGTGTTCAACACATTTTTGGACGGGTTTTTTTGTGATTTTGTTAGGGAAAACGATGGATTCTGATGCTTCGTCGGACGAGGAGTATGGACCAGCGGAGCTTGACCAAATGATTCAAGATGAGTTCTTTGATTCCTTGGATTCGGACGAAGAAGTGGACATGATTATGCTCATGAGCATGCAAGAGGAAATGGACCGCCAAATGAAACATATTCTGAACTTCAAGGGCTCAATCAAAGGGAGAAGAGTGATCAACCGGTATAGAGTGTCCGGAGCAAAGCTACTGTACAGGGACTACTTTGCTCCCAATCCTGCTTTTCCGGATGATGCATGATTTCGTCGCCGTTTTCGCATGCAAAGAATATTGTTTTTGCACATTGTAGAGGGAGTGGAGGCACACGACGACTACTTCAAGCTCATAAGGGATTGTTGCGGACAACTCTCTTTGTCTACCAAGTAGAAGTGTGCGGCTGCTCTGCGGATGCTTGAAGTGGGTACTGCTGTAGATGCCGTTGGTGAGATGGTCAGGATGGGGAAGAGCACGTGCTTGAAGACTACTGTCAAGTTTGCCCTCGCCGAGGTGGAGGTGTTTGGACCTGAGTATCTCAGAGAACCAAATGTGCAGGACACGGAGAAGTTGTTGGCTATTGGAGAAGTAAGGGGGTTTCCAGGAATGCTCGGGTCAATTGATTGCATGCATTGGCAATGGAAGAACTTCCCCAAAGCTTTGCGGGGAATGTATCAAGGTCACATCAGAGAGGCCACCATCATCCTAGAAGTGGTGGCATCACATGACTTATGGATTTGGCATCCTTTCTTTGGAATGCCAGATTCTCACAACGACATCAACGTGCTTCAACAATCTTCGGTGTTCAGGAGGCTTTGCAATGGGGAATCACCGTCGTGCAACTACACCGTCAACGACCGAGACTACAACATGGGATACTATCTTGCCGATGATATCTATCCTCAGTGGGTGGCGTTTGTGAAGACCACATATCCGAATCGCATGGCAAAAAACAGAACCAGTTTGCAAAAATGCAGGAAGCGGCTAGGAAGGATGTGGAGAGGGCATTTGGTGTGCTTCAAGCTCGTTGAGGAATTGTGCGGAGCGCTGCAATGATATGGGAATCAGAAACTTTGTGGCATTTGATGACATGTTGTGTTATTCTGCAGAATATTATTGTCGAGGATGAGGGTGATGGTGTAGCCCAAATACATGATTTTGAAGCACCTGGAGAACAAGTTGAAATCCCAGAAGATCAAGATGTGACTCAGCTTATGAACTTTCTGCAAATGCATCAGAATCTTCGATATCATCAAGTGTACACGCAGCTACTTAATGATCTTGTGGAGTACATGTGGGTCCGCAATGGCAACCAACAAACTTAATGCTTGAGTTGTGCACTTAAAATAAATTTTATGTAAATCATTTGTTATTTACGTGCGACATTGTCTTTTATGATCGACGTGCATGGATTTGCATGGATTTGAGATATGTAGATACCATCAGGGAAATATGAAAGGCCGTCCAGATGCGCCCACGAACGTGTCCGCGGACATATAGAGGGTTGAATTTGCTAGGTCGAGCTCTAGATGCTCTTGTGCAGTTTCAGGGAATGAGATTTAGGATTTACAGAGCATGAGTGATTAACTGATTAGCGAAAGGAAACCCGAAAAAAAAGGGACCAGCGTGATGCATGCATGAAACACCGGCCCCTAAAATATCCTGTGTACAGTATATATCTATGTTTGCTTCATAGTTAGTATTTTCCAAACTGTTTTTTTACTACTATAAGTAAGATTCTTGCTGTGAAAAATAAGGCACATATGTCATACACACAAAAAATATGAAAAAATTAACATAGAAAAGCCAAAGTGGCGACTAACAATTTAAGCACCTTGCCTACGAAAGTTTGGCTAAAATAGTGTGGTAAACAATGAGAATGGCTAACATTATTAATATCATAGTTTAATTTACTATAAGAGTTGTAAACCCGATAACCGAAACAAGAAGAAGGGTCGCTCGCCTGCAATTCTATAATACTTGTGGTGATGTTACCTTATAGAATATATGGATAAAAATAAAGAAAAATGAACATTCAACGGAATGATGGATTAATGGCATTGGTATTACCCTTAAAAATATTAAAAATAAATCAAATAAAGACAAAATTTACACACAATTCACTCAGAAAATTGTGCTTGTTAATAATATGCACGGATAAACATATAATAGTTGAATATTTGCAGAAAAGGGAAATTTCCTTAGAAGAAATTAATAAGTGGCATTGGTATTACAATAAATAAAATAAAATAGAAACTAAATCAAAATCAAATACAAATTTTTCTAAGGAAAAATGTATTAGTGTCATTGTTTTTTTTTTTTTGATAAACATGAATTAGTGTCATTGGTATTACCAATTAAGAAGAAAGAAGCAAACCAACTTGTGGTTGAATGTTTAGGAGGAAAGTGGTATCCCCAACCCATCAGAGATCAAGTCCTAGACATGACATTAGGGCTCGTAATTTTCTGGGTTTATTTCAGGACTTCCGGAGATGTGCATTTAGCGGGAGGAGACGTTCCCATCAACTACGAAGGCGTCTGTAGTAACTTCGTCAATCTCAAGATTATGTGTCAGCTCGTCTCTCAGAAATGCTCATAGGGTAGGGTGTGCGTGCGTTCATAGGGGGTGAGTGTATGTGCATATTTATGAGCGTCTGCTTCTGTACTGTGTTAAAAAATCACTAGCCCTAGAGCCCCCCAAAAGTGAAAATAATAAACAAATAATGAATTTTTTTAAGCAATTTACAAAGAATTGCACATTTTTTAAAATGCAACAATAAGCATATAATAGCGAATTTTTTGCAAAAAGAAGTTTTCTAAGCAAGAATTAATTAGTGGCATGGATATTATCCTTAATTAAGAAAGAAAATAAAAACTAAAATAAAACCGAAATAAGAATATTTCTAAGGAAAAATTAATTAGTGGAATTGATATTACCTTTTCAAAATAAAGAAAATGAAAAAACTAAAACAAGTAAAGTTTTTAAGAAAGAATGAATAATTGGCAATGGTATTAGCCTTTTAGACCAAATTAAACAAAAATGTAAGAATATCAAAATAATGAAGTTTTCTAAGAAAGAAAAAATTAGTGTCATTGGTACTACCCTTTCAAAAAAAAAGAATGTGAAAAGGAAAATTATAAGAACATTAAAATAATAAGGTTTTTAAAAGAAGACTGAATTATTGATATTAGCCTTTTAGAACTAATTAAACAAACAAATAAGAATACCAAAATAATGAAGTTTTCTAAGAAAGAATAAATTAGTGTCATTTGTATTACCCTTTCGAAAGAAAGAATGTGAAAAGAAAATTATAACAACATTAAAATAATGATTTTTTTTAAAAAGAAGACTGAATTATTGATATTCCTATTACCCATAAAGACGAAGAAATGAAATAAAAACTAAATAAAAAATTAGCGCACAATTTACTCTTTGTTACAATATGCAAGAATAACATACAATAGTGGATTTTGTGTGTGTACAAAAAACGAAGCTTTTTCTAAAGGAAAAGAAAGAATTAGTGACATTGGTCTTTGATCCATGGCATCTCTACTTCTTGAAATCAAGATAATGAAGTTTTCTAAGAAAGAATGAATCATTGAAAATGAAATTACCCTTTACAAAGAAATAAACCAATGACAAAATTTACACACAATTTATGCTGAAATTGCGCATTTTTATAATATGCAAGAATAAGCATATAATTGTAGAATTTTCTGCAAAAAAAAGTTTCTAAGAAGGAATGAATTAGTGGCATTGGTATTACCCTTCGAAAATGAGAATAAAAAATCAAAACAATAAAGCTTTTTTAACGAATAATGAATAGTGGCATTGGTTGGTATTACCCTTTAAGAAGAAATAAAAGGAAAGAAAAAACTAAATGATGACAGAATTTTCACACGGTGCATAGAAATTGCTTTTATATAATATGCAAGAATAAGCGTATACTATATAGTGATATTTAGCAAAAATGGATTCCCAAGAAGTAAATAATTAGTGACATTGGTATTACCCTTAAAGAACAAATAACATAAAATAAAATAAAAACTAAAAAATAATGAGGCTTTCTAAGGAAGAATGAATTAGTGTCATTGGTTTACCTTTAAGAAGAAAATAAAATAAAAATAACAAAATTGGCAAACAATTTACAAAGTAAATTTGCATTTTTATAATATGCAAGAATAAGAATAAAATAATATTAAAAAAGAGAACTTTATAGGACGAAATGAATTTTTGGCATTCAGATCATAATTACAGAATAGAGGAATCAAAATGAAAATACTGAACTTTTCAAGCAAGAAAGAATTAGTGGCTTTGGTATTACTCTTTAAGAAAATTTAAAATGATAAAAACTAAAACAAAATCAAATAATAAGGTTTTCTAAGGAAGAATGAGTAGAGAAATTCAGTATTACCCTTTAAAATGAGAAAATAAATAAAAACTAAAACATAATCAAAATAAAGAGGTTTCAAAGGAAGAATTAATTAGTGGCATTGGTATTAGCCTTTAAGAAGAAAGAAAATAAAAACTTAATGCAGACAATGACAAAACTTGCACACAATATTCACAAAAATGCGCTTTTCAAAAATGTGGAAGAATAAACATATAATATTGAAATTTTTGCAAAAATAAATCTTAATAATGAATGAATTGATGGCAATGATTATACACTAGAATAACAAAGAAAATGGGATAATTACTTAAAAATTCAAATAAGGAACAACAAATTAGTAGCAATAGTATTATCGTTTAAAGAAGAAAGATAACGATAAAAGTTTTTAAAAAATTGCACACAACTTTGCTCTAAAATTACTCTTTTTGTAGTGTGCAAATAATAATTATATAATAGTGTAAATTTAGCACATATTGCATAGTATTTATGTGTATACATTTACACTCACCCAACATACCAAAAACACCCACAAAAGAAAAATAGAAACCAACTAACGAGGAGAAACAAAAACACATAAAAACAGGGGGAAAAGGCGGGAGAGGAGGGTTGGATCTCACAGTTAATGGGTTTTAGTCGAGTAGCAAATCGATTAGCCCAAATATGGGCTCGGTCAAAAAATAAGAATCAGCACAACAAACATCACAAGCCAGACAAAAAAAACACAACACATATTTAGAGCAAAATATCAACAACCAAAAAATTGACTAGCCCAAATTCGAACTTCGGCCAACTTACAAGTAGCTAAAGTGAAAAACTGATTAGCAAAAGGGTCCCTACCGGTTGACCGGCCACGTACTCGTGCCAGTCGCATGCCAACCGTCATCATGTCAGATCCCATGCCCACGCGTCCCTCGTGTGCACTCACTTTACTGACCCATGCACCACTCTATCCCCAAGCCTTGTCCTCTTCTCCATGCGGCCATATCACATTCTCTCTGTCACAGTCGCTTGTGTCGTGCAGGGTCTCGATTCCATGGCCAAGCTATACGCCGACCTCCTCCTTGTCATGCCCGGAGAGCTGGCTCTCCTTCCCTCTTCTGTTGCGTCGACACACCCCCTAGATGTCGTGATCCCGACCCGGCCGCCCCCATGATGCGTATGACGGGCGTGCTCCTACGAGCGACGCTGGATGGGACCACGGGACACGGAGCTATGACAACAATTTCATGGGATACTACAAAGTGACACCACCCGACGATGGGTGTTGCAACGAGCTTTCGACAAAGGTGGAGACGACAGCCATAGGAGCTGCAACCGGCAACCGCCGATGCTAAAGTGAGGTGCTATCGGCACGACGGCTAGTCGAGGGTGCTGCAACCGGTACCTCTGAAAGTTGAGACCGGTGAGGAAAAAAGCTGCAACCAAAAGGGCGTGGAAGCTGGGCAGCCACCATGCAACCAAAGAAGCTGCAGCTGGTGACAAAGAAAGATGGGACCCATGAAAGTTGTAATTGGTGATGAAAAAGTTATCGGCGATGAAAAAAGGTTCAACTGGAGATGATAGAAGCTACGAATGACGGCGAAAGCTGTAACCGGCGACGAAAAAGGCTTCAACCGGCGAGGCAAGCTAACGATGGTGCTAGCAATGATGTCGAGAGCGCCAGATGATGGATGATGTGAAGGAAATATGCCCTAGAGGCAATAATAAAGTTGTTATTTTATATTTCCTTATATCATGATAAATGTTTATTATTCATGCTAGAATTTTATTAACCGGAAACTTGATACATGTGTGGATACATAGAAAAAACACCGTGTCCCTAGTAAGCCTCTACAAAACAAAGATGGTTAAGTTTCCTAACCATAGGCATGTGTTGTCATTTGATGAACGTGATCACATCATTAGGAGAATGATGTGATGGACAAGACCCATCCGTTAGCTTAGCATAATTATCGTTAAGTTTTATTCCTATTGCTTTCTTCATGGCATATACATATTGCTTTGACTATGAGATTATGCAACTCCCGGATACCGGAGGAATACCTTGTGTGCTATCAAACGTCACAACGTAACTGGGTGATTATAAAGATGCTCTACAGGTATCTTCGAAGGTGTTTGTTGGGTCGACATAGATCGAGATTAGGATTTGTCACTCCGAGTACCGGAGAGGTATCTCCGGGCCCTCTCGGTAATGCACATCATAATAAGCCTTGCAAGCAATGTGACTAATGAGTTAGTTGAGGGATGATGTATTACGGAACAAGTAAAGAGACTTGCCAGTAACGAGATTGAACTAGGTATGAAGATACCGACGATCGAATCTCGGGCAAGTAACATACCGATGACAAAGGGAATAATGTATGTTGTCATTACAGTTCGACCGATAAAGATCTTCGTAGAATATGTAGGAGTCAATATGAGAATCCAGGTTTCGCTATTGGTTATTGACCGGAGAGGTGTCTCGGTCATGTCTACATAGTTCTCGAACCCGTAGGGTCCGCACGCTTAACGTTCGATGACGATTTGTTATTATATGAGTTATGTGATTTGGTGACCGAATGTTGTTCAGAGTCCCAGATGAGATCACGGACATGACGAGGAGTCTCAAAATGGTCGAGAGGTAAAGATTGATATATAGGACGATGGTATTCGGAGACCGGAAGTGTTCCGGGAAGCACCGGGTACTTATCGGGTCACCGGAAGGGGTTCCAGGCACCCCTGGCAAAAGATATGGTCCTTATGGGCCAAGAGGGGAAACACACCAGCCACAAAGGGGCTGCTGTGCCCCCCCCATACGGGCTGGCCAATTTGGAGAAGAAAAGGGGAAAAAGGAAAGGAAAAAGGGAATAGGATTCCCCCTTCCCCCTCTTCCCTTCCTACTCCGAATAGGAATAGGAAAAGGGGTGAGGCCGAATTGGGAGGACCCCAAGTAGGATTCCTCCTACTTGGGACGCCCCCTTGGCTGCCTCTCCTCCCCTCCAACTTATATATATATGTGGGGGGGGGGGCACCGCTAGAACATACATCAAGCCCCTGGCGCCCCTCTCTCTCCCGTTACTCCGTAGTTCCACCGCCTCGTCCCGGCGGCGCTTAACGAAGCGCTGTCGGTGTTCCACCACCACCATCACCACCATGCCGTCGTGTTGGTTGTGATCCCATCTACTTCTCCTCTCCTGCTTGCTGGATCAAGAAGGAGGAGACGTCGTCGAGCCACACATGTGCTAAATGTTGGGGAACGTAGTAATTTCAAAAAATTTCCTACGCACACGCAAGACCATGGTGATGGCATAGCAACGAGAGGGAGAGTGTATGTCCACGCCCTCGTGAGACCGTGAAGCGAAGCGTTATAACAACGCTGTTGATGTAGTCGACGTCTTCACGATCCGACCGATCCAAGTACCGAACGACGGCACCTCCGAGTTCAGCACACGCTCAGCTCGATGACGATCCCGGGCTCCGATCCAGAAAGCGTCGGGGATGAGTTCCGTCAAGACGACGGCGTGGTGACGATGATGATGCTCCACCGACGCAGGCTTCACCTAAGCTCCACGACGATATGACCGAGGTGTAATATGGTGGAGGGGCACCGACACGGCTAAGAAACGATCACGTAGATCAACTTGTGTGTCCGGGTGCCCCCGCCTCGTATATAAAGGAGCAAGGGGTGCGGCCGGCCCTAGGAGGCGGCGCCGAGGAGTCCTACTCCCACCGGAGTAGGACTCCCCCTTCCTAGTTGGATTATGTTTTGGGGAGGGAAGAGGGAAGGGCGCCCCCCCCTCCTTGTCCTATTCGGATTAGAGGGGAGGGCGCGGCCTGCCCTGGCCGCCCTCCTCTTCTCCCTTATGGCCCATCAAGGCCCATTGACCCCCGGGGTTCCGTAACCCCGGTGTTCCGGTAAAATCCTGTTTTCATCCGAACCTTCCAAGTCCAAACATAGGCTTCCAATATATCAATCTTTATGTCTCGACCATTTCGAGACTCCTCGTCATGTCTGTGATCACATCCGGACTCGAACAAACTTCGGTACATCAAAACTTATAAACTCATAATGAACTGTCATCGAAAGGTTAAGCGTGCGGACCCTACGGGTTCGAGAACTATGTAGACATGACCTAGAACTATTCTCGGTCAATAACCAATAGCGGAACCTGGATGCCCATATTGGTTCCTACATATTCTACGAAGATCTTTATCGGTCAAACCGCATAACAACATACGTTGTTCCCTTTGTCATCGGTATGTTACTTACCCGAGATTCGATCGTCGGTATCCAATACCTAGTTCAATCTCGTTACCGGCAAGTCTCTTTACTCGTTCCGTAATACATCATCTCACAACTAACTTATTAGTTGCAATGCTTGCAAGGCTTATGTGATGTGCATTACCGAGAGGGCCCAGAGATACCTCTCCGACAATCGGAGTGACAAAACCTAATCTCGAAATACGCCAACCCAACATGCACCTTTGGAGACACCTATAGTACTCCTTTATAATCACCCAGTTACATTGTGACGTTTGGTAGCACCCAAAGTGTTCCTCCGGTAAACGGGAGTTGCATAATCTCATAGTTACAGGAACATGTATAAGTCATGAAGAAAGCAATAGCAGCATACTAAACGATCAAGTGCTAGGCTAACGGAATGGGTCATGTCAATCACATCATTCTCCTAATGATGTGATCCCGTTAATCAAATGACAACTCATGTCTATGGCTAGGAAACTTAACCATCTTTGATTCAACGAGCTAGTCAAGTAGAGGTATACTAGTGACACTATGTTTGTCTATGTATTCACACATGTATTATGTTTCCGGTTAATACAATTCTAGCATGAATAATAAACATTTATCATGATATAAGAAAATAAATAATAACTTTATTATTGCCTCTAGGGCATATTTCCTTGATCTCCCACTTGCACTAGAGTCAATAATCTAGATTACACAAGAATGATTCTAACACCCATGGGGTCTTGGTGCTGATCATGTTTTGCTCGTGGAAGAGGCTTAGTCAACGGGTCCGCAACATTCAGATCCGTATGTATTTTGCAAATCTCTATGTCTCCCACTTGGACCTGGTCCCGAATGGAATTGAAGCGTCTCTTGATATGCTTGGTCCTCTTGTGAAATCTGGATTCCTTTGCCAAGGCAATTGCACCAAGATTGTCACGAGAAGATCTTCATTGGTCCCGATGCACTAGGTATGACACCTAGATCGGAAATGAACTCTTTCATCCAGACTCCTTCATTTGCTGCTTCCAAGCAGCTATGTACTCCGCTTCACATGTAGATCCCGCCACGACGCTTTGTTTAGAACTGCACCAACCGACAGCTCCACCGTTTAATAAAAACACGATCCGGTTTGCGATTTAGAATCGTCCGGATCGGTGTCAAAGCTTGCATCGACGTAACCATTTACGACTAGCTCTTTGTCACCTCCATATACGAGAAACATATCCTTAGTCCTTTTCGGTATTTCAGATGTTCTTGACCGCTGTCGATGATCCACTCTGGATTACTTTGGTACCTTCCTGCCAAGCTTATTGCTAAGCATACGTCGGTCTGGTACACAGCATTGCATACATGATAGAGCCTATGGCTGAAGCATAGGAACATCTTTCATTTCTCTCTATCTTCATTGTGGTCGGGCATTGAGTCGACTCAATTTCACACCTTGTCTGGTAAAAACCTTTCTTTGCTCGATCCATTTTGAACTTCTTCAAAACTTTATCAAGGTATGTGCTTTGTGAAAGTCCAATTAAGCGTCTTGATCTATCTCTATGGATCTTGATGCCCAATATGTAAGCAGCTTCACCGAGGTCTTTCATTGAAAAACTTTTATTCAAGTATCCTTTATGCTATCCAGAATTCTATATCATTTCCAATCAATAATATGTCGTCCACATATAATATCGAAATGCTACTGAGCTCCCACTCACTTTCTTGTAAATACAGGCTTCTCCAAAAGTCATATAAAACCATATGCTTTGATCACACTATCAAAGCATTTATTCCAACTCCGAGAGGCTTGCACTGGACCATAAATTGATCATTGGAGCTTGCACACTTTGTTAGCACCCTTTGGATCAACAAAACCTTCTGGTTGCATCATATACAACTCTTCTTCTAGAAATCCATTCAAGAATGCAGTTTTACATTCATTTGCCAAATTTCATAATCATAAAATGCGGCAATTGCTAACATGATTCGGACAGACTTAAGCATCGCCACGGGTGAGAAAGTCTCATCGTAGTCAACCCCTTGAACTTGTCGAAAACCTTTCGCAACAAGTCGAGCTTTATAGACGATTACATTACCATCAGCGTCAGTCTTCTTCTTAAAGATCCATTTATTCTCAATGGCTTGCCGATCATCGGCAAGTCAACCAAAGTCCATACTTTGTTCTCATACATGGATCCCATCTCAGATTTCATGGCTTCCACCATTTTGCGAATCTGGGCTCTCCATCGCTTCTTCATAGTTTGTAGGTTCGCCATGGTCAAGTAACATGACTTCCGAATAGCATTACCGTACCACTCAGTGCGTATTTTACTCTGGTTGACCCACGAAGTTCAAGTAGTAACTTGATCTGAAGTTTCATGATCAATATCATTAGTTTCCTCACTAATTGGTGTAGTTGTCACAGAACCGTTTCTTGTGATGAACTACTTTCCAATAAGGGAGCAGATCTGATTATCTCATCAAGTTCTACTTTCCTCTCACTCACTTCTTTCGAGAGAAACTCCTTCTCTAGAAAGGATCCGAATTTAGCAACGAAAATCTTGCCTTCAGATCTGTGATAGAAGGTGTACCCAACAGTCTCCTTTGGGTATCCTATGAAGACACATTTCTCCGATTTGAGTTCGAGCTTATCTGGTTGAAGTTTCTTCACATAAGCATTGCAGCCCCAAACTTTAAGAAATGACAACTTTGGTTTCTTGCCAAACCACAGTTCATAAGGTGTCGTCTCAACGGACTTTGATGGTGCCCTATTTAACGTGAATGTGGCCGTCTCTAAAGCATATCCCCAAAATGATAGCGGTAAATCAGTAAGAGACATCATAGATCGCATCATATCAAGTAAAGTACGATTACGACGTTCGGACACACCATTCCTCTGTGGTGTTCCGGGTGGCGTGAGTTGCGAAACTATTCCGCATTGTTTCAAATGTAGACCAAACTCGTAACTCAAATATTCTCCTCCACGATCAGATCGTAGAAATTTTATTTTCTTGTTACGATGATTTTCCACTTCACTCTGAAATTCTTTGAACTTTTCAAATGTTTCAGATTTGTGTTTCATTAAGTAGATATACCCATATCTGCTCAAATCATCTGTGAAGGTGAGAAAATAACGATACCCGCCAAGTGCCTCAACATTCATTGGACCACAAACATCAAGATGTATGATTTCCAACAAATCAGTTGCTCGCTCCATAGTTCCGGAGAACGGCGTTTTAGTCATCTTGCCCATGAGGCACGGTTCATAAGTACCAAGTGATTCATAATCAAGTGATTCCAAAAGTCCATCAAGATGGAGTTTCTTCATGCGTTTTACACCGATATGACTCAAACGGCAATTGCCACAAATAAGTTGCATTATCATTATCAACTCTGCATCTTTTGGTTTCAACACTATGAATATGTGTATTACTACTATCGAGATTCAATAAAATAGACCACTCTTTAAGGGTGCATGACCATAAAAGATATTATTCATATAAATAGAACAACCATTATTCTCTGTCTTAAATGAATAACCGTCTCGCATCAAACAAGATCCAGATATAGTGTTCATGCTTAACGCGGCACCAAATAACAATTATTTAGGTCTAAAACTAATCCCGATGGTAGATGTAGAGGTAGCGTGTCGACCGCAATCACATCGACTTTGGAACCATTTCCCACGCGCATCGTCACCTCGTCCTTAGCCAATCTTCGCAATCCGTAGTTCTGCTTTGAGTTGCAAATATTAGCAATGAACCAGTATCAAATACCAGTACTCTGCGAGTATTAGTAAGGTACACATCAATAACATGTATATCACATATACCTTTGATCACCTTGCCATCCTTCTTATCCGCCAAATACTTGGGGCAGTTCCGCTTCGGTGTCGATCGCTTGCGGTAGAAACACTCGGGCCAGGCTTAGGTCCAGACTTGGGTTTCTTCTCTTGAGCAGCAACTTTCTTGCTGTTCTTGAAGTTCCCTTCTTCTTTCCTTTGCCCTTTTCTTGAAACTAGTGGTCTTGTTGACCATCAACACTTGATGCTCTTTCTTGATTTCTACCTCCACGGCTTTTAGCATTGCGAAGAGCTCGGAATTGTTTTGGTCATCCTTGCATATTATAGTTCATCACGAAGCTCTTGTAGCTTGGTGGCGTGATTGGAGAATTCATCAATCGACACTATCATCCGGAAGAGTAACTCCCAGTTGAATCAAGTGATTATTATACCCGGACATTTTTGAGTATATGTTCACCGACGTAACTATTCTCCTCCATCTTGCAGCTATAGAACTTATTGGAGACTTCATATCTCTCAATCCGGCATTTGCTTGAAATATTAACTTCAACTCCTGGAACATCTCATATGCTCCATGACGCTCAAAACGTCGTTGAAGACCCGGTTCTAAGCCGTAAAGCATGGCACACCGAACTATAGAGTAGTCATCACTTTGCTCGCCAGACGCTCACAACTTTTGGCGTTGCTCTGCAAAGAGGTTCGGCACCCAGCGGTGCTTCGGGGCGTAATTCTTACGTGCAGCAATGAGGATAATCCTCGTTACGGACCCAGTCCGTGTAATTGCTACCATCATCTTTCAACTTTGCTTTCTCAAGGAACGCATTAAAATTCAACGGAACAACAAGACGAGCCATCTATCTACAAGAAACATAGACAAGCAAAAATACTATCGGTACTAAGTTCATGATAATTTTAAGTTTAATTAATCATATTAAAACTCCCACTTAGACAGACATCTCTCTAGTCATCTAAGTGATTACGTGATCCAAATCAACTAAACCATGTCCGATCATCACGTGAGATGGAGTAGTTTCAATGGTGAACATCACTATGTTGATCATATCTACTATATGATTCACGTTTGACCTTTCGGTCTCCGTGTTCCGAGGCCATATCTGTTATATGCTAGGCTCGTCAAGTTTAACTGAGTATTCGCGTGTGCAACTGTTTTGCACCGTTGTATTTGAACGTAGAGCTTATCACACCCGATCATCACGTGGTGTCTCAAAGACGAAGAACTTTCATAACGGTGCATACTCGTGGAGAACACTTCTTGATAATTTTAGTGAGAGATCATCTTATAATGCTACCGTCAATCAAAGCAAGATAAGATGCATAAAGGATAAACATCACATGCAATCAATATAAGTGATATGATATGGTCATCATCATCTTGTGCTTGTGATCTCCATCGCCAAGCACCGCCATGATCACCATCGCCACCGCGCGACACCTTGATCTCCATCGTAGCATCGTTGTCGTCTCGCCAACTATTGCTTCTACGACTATCGCTATTGCTTAGTGATAAAGTAAAGCAATTACATGGCGTTGCATTTCATACAATAAAGCGACAACCATATGGCTCCGCCATTGCCGATAACTCGGTTACAAAACATGATCATCTCATACAATAAAATATAGCATCACGTCTTGACCACATCACATCACAACATGCCCTGCAAAAACAAGTTAGACGTCCTCTACTTTGTTGTTGCAAGTTTTACGTGGCTGCTACGGGCTGAGCAAGAACCGTTCTTACCTACGCATCAAAACCACAACGATAGTTTGTCAAGTTGGTGTTGTTTTAACCTTCGCAAGGACCGGGCGAGCCACACTCAGTTCAACTAAAGTGAGAGAAGCAGACACCGCCGGTCACCTTTAAGCAACTAGTGCTCAAGCGGTGAAACCAGTCTCGCGAAGCGACGCGTAATGTCGGTCCGGCCGCTTCATCTCACAATACCGTCGAACCAAAGTATGACATCTTTGGTAAGCAGATGACTTATATCGCCCACAACTCACTTGTGTTCTACTCGTGCATATGACATCAACGCATAAAACCAGGCTCGATACCATTGTTGGGGAACGAGTAATTTCAAAAATTTCCACGCACACGCAAGACCATGGTGATGGCATAGCAACGAGAGGAGAGTGTATGTCCACGCACTCGTGAGACCGAAGCGGAAGCGTTATAACAACGCGGTTGATGTAGTCGACGTCTTCACGATCCGACCGATCCAAGTACCGAACGCACGGCACCTCCGAAGTTCAGACACGTTCAGCTCGATGACGATCCCCGGCTCCGATCCAGAAAGCGTCGGGATGAGTTCCGTCAAGACGACGGCGCAGGACGATGATGATGCTCCACCGACGCAGGGCTTCGCCTAAGCTCGCGACGATATGACCGAGGTGTAATATGGTGGAGGGGCACCGCACACGGCTAAGAAACGATCACGTAGATCAACTTGTGTGTCCCGGGTGCCCCCTGCCCGTATATAAAGGAGCAAGGGGGTGCGGCCGGCCCTAGGAGGAGGCGCTGGAGGAGTCCTACTCCCACCGGAGTAGGACTCCCTCCCCCTTTCCTAGTTGGATTAGGTTTTGGGGAGGGAAGAGGGAAGGGGGCGCCCCCTCTCTTGTCCTATTCGGACTAGAGGGGAGGGGCGCGCCTGCCCCTGGCCGCCCTCCTCTTCTCCCTTATGGTCCATCAAGGCCCATTGACCCCGGGGTTCCAGTAACCCCGGTGTTCCTAATAAAATCCTGTTTTCATCCGGAACCTTTCCGAAGTCCAAACATAGGCTTCCAATATATCAATCTTTATGTCTCGACCATTTCGAGACTCCTCGTCATGTCCGTGATCACATCCGGGACTCCGAACAAACTTCGGTACATCAAAACTTATAAACTCATAATGAACTGTCATCGAAAGGTTAAGCGTGCGGACCCTACGGGTTCGAGAACTATGTAGACATGACCTAGAACTATTCTCGGTCAATAACCAATAGCGGAACCTGGATGCCCATATTGGTTCCTACATATTCTACGAAGATCTTTATCGGTCAAACCGCATAACAACATACGTTGTTCCCTTTGTCATCGGTATGTTACTTACCCGAGATTCGATCGTCGGTATCCAATACCTAGTTCAATCTCGTTACCAGCAAGTCTCTTTACTCGTTCCGTAATACATCATCTCACAACTAACTTATTAGTTGCAATGCTTGCAAGGCTTATGTGATGTGCATTACCGAGAGGGCCCAGAGATACCTCTCCGACAATCGGAGTGACAAAACCTAATATCGAAATACGCCAACCCAACATGCACCTTTGGAGACACCTGTAGTACTCCTTTATAATCACCCGATTCGTTGTGACGTTTGGTAGCACCAAAGTGTTCCTCCGTAAACGGAGTTGCATAATCTCATAGTTACGAGAACATGTATAAGTCATGAAGAAAGCAATAGCAGCATACTAAACGATCAAGTGCTAGGCTAACGGAATGGGTCATGTCAATCACATCATTCTCCTAATGATGTGATCCCGTTAATCAAATGACAACTCATGTCTATGGCTAGGAAACTTAACCATCTTTGATTCAACGAGCTAGTCAAGTAGAGGCATACTAGTGACACTATGTTTGTCTATGTATTCACACATGTATTATGTTTCCGGTTAATACAATTCTAGCATGAATAATAAACATTATCATGATATAAGGAAATAAGTAATAACTTTATTATTGCCTCTAGGGCATATTTCCTTCACTAAACTCGGAGGCGCCGTCCGTTCGACACTAGATCGGTTGGATCGTGATCGGATCGCGAGGAGTACGACTACATCAACCGCGTGATAAACGCTTCCGCTTAACGGTCTACGAGGGTACATAAACACACTCTCCCCTCTTGTTTCTATGCATCTCCTAGATAGATCTTGCGTGAGCGTAGGAAATTTTTGAAATTGCATGCTACGTTTCCCAACATGATGGTGTTGCGATCAGTTGATGGAGAAGCTACGACTGGCTGGTGAGAGGCTCCAACCCCAATAGGCGACTGCCAGCAAGCACGAGCAGCCAAGGGCGAGCGCGGGTAGCTCGAGCGGGCGGCGACCGTGGAGTCTGCCATGTGTGTGAGTGACTTTTTTTTTATGTTCTATCCTTCTCCTACACGTGCGATGATTTTTTCCATGTTTTGACCAGAGGAAGAGGACGATTCTTGGGAGGGCGCAGATAACACGACTGTGGGAGGCCAAATCGAATGGCTCTTGAAGCTACCAATCTTTATGCTAGCCAGTTGACCGGCGCCTAGCATCCCTACGGGGCATCGAGCTTGATCGCTTTCATATTTCTTCCTTTCTAGAATAAACCACATGCAGTGTATTATTTAATAAGGACGACGATAACTGCCACACGTGTGGGCGTTAAGGGGTCTACCCACATGTTTTGTGTGGTGCCTAAGAGGACCAGCCCACACGCCTATGTGTGGGCAAAACAACTAGCGCCCACACGCCTCTTTTTTTCCTTACGGTCCCTCTCACACGCCTACGTGTGGGCAAAATGCATAACGCCCACACGACCTCTCTCAGCCACCTACCTCATGGCCCCGCACGCCCCGTGACAGTCACCACGCGTCCCCGCGGTTGCCATGGTCCGGACCCTCTTCAATGTCCGTTTAACTGCAGTTGCCATGTCGCTGAACTACAGTTGCCATGTCGGACAACTACTGATTGCCATGATTGCTCAACTGCAGTTGCCATCTCGAGCCAAGTGCCGATGCCATTTTGGACAAGCTGCATTTGTTGCCATGTATGGTGCAGTTTACTATAGTTGCCATTATTTGAAAACTTTAGAGGTTGCCACCTACTAACACTAAGCAGTTGCCATGTATGGTCTGGTTTACTACAGTTGCCATGATTTGAAAACCTTAGGAGTTGCCACCTACTAACACTAGGCAGTTGCCATATAGCGCTACAAAGAGACATGGCAGAACAACATGTTCGGGTAAAAGAGAGAGTTGTCATTTGCTTACAAGCACACTAGGGCAGTTGCCGTGTACTCTGCAAAACACATAGCAACTGACATGTTCGGGTAAAAAGAGAGAGAGTTGCCATCTGTTACACTAGGGCAGTTGCCATGTACACTGCAAAACGCATGGCAACTGGCAGCTTGGGTGTGGGAGAGGGGACGGGCGTGTGGGCGAGATGGCAAATGCCCTCACACCAGCCCTTGTGCATGAGTGAAAACTGGCGTGTGAGCGAACTGCTAAATGCCCATACACCGCCCCTCCATGTGGTGAAATGGACGTGTGGGCGACCGGATGAATGCCCACACACCAGCCCAGTCCTACGTGGCACCACAATCATGCCAAGATTCGTGCATCCACAAACGGGCGCGGGTCCACGCGTGTGGGCGAGATGCAAATGCCCACATGTGTGGGCGTTAGTGTTTCCGTTTAATAATATACATTGAAGAAGAGAGGCTGAGGAGCAGGTACAACGCCCAAAGTAGGGAAAATTTAACAACGCCCAGTACAAGCCAATCCACCCCATGAAAGAACTACTTAGAAACATAGTTTTTAGCACCTCACCCTTCTCTCCCTCTTTCCCTCTCTTCCACTGCCCACTCTTTTCAGTGTCGTCCCAGGCTGCCCGCCCGATCAAATGCCTCATCCGACGGCATTGGACCGGCGATGGGCATGGAGAGGTGCTCGGGTCCTTGTGCATATTAGGGTAGCATTAGTCGAGGTTAGTCTTGACTTTATGTTGTGGTTTGGCGATATGCCGTCGGGATTCCAGCCTCTAGAGCTTGCGAGCAGTGCCCGGTGGTGGTTCTCGTAGTCTTCTTCCTTGCCCCGAGGGTGAAGGGAAGCGGAGGGTGCCAGATCTGGCAATATCCCCCTTAATAGGCTCGTGGGCTATCAAGGTGATGGCAGAGAGAGAGAGAGAGAGAGAGAGAGAGAGAGAGATACATGTGCCGAATCCAGTTGCTCTTTGCCTCATTGCTACTTTGTTGTGCCGAATCGATGTGACTCACACTGGCATGTCCGGTTGTTATGCTGCACGAAGAGGTTCTCCGGTCCCCTTGTTTTAGCAGGTAGATTCAGAGGTGAGGTGATGATCCAGAGGTGAGGTGGTGATGATGCTCTACCATGTACTTTCATCCAGCATAGTGCGAGGGACTCATTCATTATCACAGAGGTTCCACACTTGCTGGATGCACAAGATAGAATCTTGAGGCAAAATGAACAAAAAAAATCAATTACTCTAGACGGTTCTTTTAGATGATATCCATGTGTGACAGGGTTTCATTTGGGGTAGTTTCCTTTTTTGGCAAAGTCTTAGCGCCTGGGCTACGATTCCTAATAGGAATTACCTACGGGCGACACAAGTGGGCCAACCCATTTTAGCGCGGATGCTCGCTGCACATGGAAGTTCATTTCATTCCGCCTCGTAGCGGTCGCTATAGGGTTCTCTCGCTCCGGTTTTTTCTCTTTTTTTTCTATTCTTTTAGTTTCTTCCCTGGTTTTCTTCGGCCTTTTTTCTTCATTTTTTACTTTGCTTTTATTTGTTTTCTCATTGGGCTTTTGTTTTTCCTTTCTTTCTTTGCTATATTTTGGTTTTCTTCTTATTCTTTGGTTTTCTTTACTTTTTCTTTGTTCTTTCTTGGTTTCTATCGGTTATATTTTTTTTCAACACATGTCTACTTTTTCCCACTACACAATATACAATTTTAGCACACACTTGATTTTTTTTTGTTGACACACGCTTGACATTTTTAAAATACATGATGTACATTTATAAAATACATGTTTTGAACACTTTTTCAAATACACGGTAACAGTTTCCAAATACATATTGTCCATTTCGTAATAGAAATAAATGATTTTTAGAACTATGTGAAACATTTTTTACATTATCTGAATACTTCTAAAACTTCCACAAATAATGAACACACAATTTTTTAACTAGGTGAATATTTTACATTGTATAAACATTTTTCAAAAAGTCATTATTTTTTTCTGCAATGTGTGCATATTTTAAAAGGTCACATACTTTTTTTGAATGGTATGATTTTTCGAATTATGAAAATACTTTTTCAATTGTATAAACATTTTTTAAAATGTCACAAATATATTTTTCAACATGCGATTTTTTTGTAATGTATATTTTTTCTAATGGCATCAACATTTTTAAAAAGTTGTGTGGACATTTTTTAACAATGCATATGTTTTTTAAGCAATACATAGACAATTTATATACAACTATTAATTTGTTAGGATATTTTTAAATATAAACAAAAGTTTGTAGGAAAATAAAAAAACAAAAGGAAAACAAAACAAATGAATGATGGAATGGAAGCGAACAAACAAGCTACATTTCTTGGGCCGAGCCATTTATCACAGCGCCAGAGGCGAGCTAGATTTACAAGTCACAGTAAGTGGCACATAGCAGCATCCAAGTCTTCAAAATCATCCTTGCAAAGATCAGCCCCACCTTCTCAGGCACCGATGTTTTTTCGGTTATTTTCATAGATTCTTTATTGAAAACATTTTCATCATTGTATTTCTCGTGGCGAGATCTTCGAAACTAGATCCCATGTTAATAGGTTGCATAGATCTTTTCTCTAAAAAATTAAAACCAGAAAAAAAAAGTGGGAACAAAAGAGCCCCCAAAAATTGGTAAAAAAGATAACCGAAGAAACCGACAACCAAAAATAATGAAAGAAAAAACCGGAGGCCGGAAGCACGGTTGGGTTTTTTCACTTATAGTTTTCTTTTTCGAGAAGCACATATTTTCCCCCTATACATCTCGCGAAAGAAAATCTATGCTTCCACAAGAAGCAAAATTGTGCTTCTCGTGAAAGCATATTTTTTTTTCCTTTTTGAGAAGCATAGTTGTGCTTCTAACGGAAGCAAATATGTGCTTCTACACAAAGCAAATCTGTGCGTCTCATGGAAGCACATATTTTTCCCTTTTTCGAGAAGCATAACTGTGCAAATCTGTGCTTCCACAAGAAGTACGTGAAAGGACATATTTGTTTCTTTTTCGAGAAGCACATCTCGTGGAAGCAAGTGTGTGCTTCCTGAAGCACAGACTTGTTTTCGCGAGAAGCACAAAAGCAAAATTGTGCCTCTCGTGGAAACACATCTATTTTTTTTTTGCAAGAAGCACAACTATGGTTCATAAAAATAATGCTTCAAATCGTAGGGAAAACTGGGCAAAGACCAAAAAGCCAAAAAAAACTCATCGAAAACTCAAAAAGGCGTATGAAAAAAAAATGTAAAATTGGATGGCCGCCGTCAATTGACGATCCAGCATGCCGAGGAAGTGACCATGCAGGAGCCCCGCAAGGGATAACCTTCGGCTAGTTTGCTTGAGATTACCGTATCTATTTTTGGGCCTTGTATGATCGCATTTTTTTTCTGCTTCTTGCAAATCAAAGTGGGCCGTAACTCTTAACTTAACTTCAAAAGGCAGCCATGGGTCCAAGGCCTCGACCACGTTACCCACACACAATGGCCAATGGGTGGCTCACAGAGTGACAGTGCTCTATTTCTCCAAATGTTGTCATTATCTGTCCACGTGGCATAGCAGCTACCGGAACGCTGCATGGTGACAGGTTGTACACTGCATGCAGCATGCTTCGCCGTGGGGACCTCGAGCCTGCTGATTCATGCGAGTCGTGTGCGGGGGAGCCTATATATCAGGCCATGCTTGATCACAGAAGGATGTACCTACCCACCTTGCAACGCCGTGTAGCCGAAAACCACCACCAGTCTGTGCCCATGGCGACCTTCTCCAACGAGGAGCTTCTGCAGGCGCACGCCGAGCTCTGGGACCTCACCTTCGGCTACCTCAAATCCATGGCGCTCGAGTGCGCCATCAAGCTCGGTCTCCCAAACGCCATCGACCGATGCGGCGGCGCCGCCACGCTGCCGGACTTGCTCGACGCCATTTCTGTCCCGGGGAGCAAGAAGGCGCACCTGCCTCGCCTCATGAGGTTTCTCGCCGCGTTCGGTATCTTTACTGTCAATGTACCTGCTGCAGGGGAGTGCGCGGATGGGGAGAAGGCGGGCGCCGTCTACGGCCTCACGCCGGTGTCCCGTCTCCTGGTGGACGACGGCGGCGCCAACGGGTCGTGCGGGAGCCTCTCGCCGTTCGTGCTCTCCCAGACCACCAAGTACCACGTGAAAGCGGCCATGCACCTGCCGGAGTGGTTCACGACCGACGACGGCGCGGCCGCAGCGGCGATGCCGTTCAGGATGGCGCACGGCACAGACCTGTGGGGCGTCATGGACCGTGACCCGAAGATGAACCAGGTCTTCAACGCGGGCATGGGGTCCGACACCCAGCTCGCGATGGACTTCGTCATCGGCAACTACGGCGACGTGTTCGAGGGGGTGACCTCACTGGTCGACGTCGGCGGCGGAACCGGCTCCGCGGCGAGGGCCATCGCGAGGGCCTTCCCGCACGTCAAGTGCTCCGTGCTCGACCTCCCCAACGTGGTCAATTCCATCCCGCCCGATGGCGTGGTAGAGTACATCTCAGGCGACATGATGAGCTCCATTCCAAAGACCGATGCTGTGTTCCTCAAGGTACACTATATAGCTGAATACATATCTCGTTTTAGGGTGAACAATTGCTCTCTATGCTACTAATTAATTCGAATGTTCATATTACAGTACATCATGCATGACTGGAACGACGAGGACTGCGTGAAGATCTTGACGCAGTGCAAGAAGGCGATCCCCGAATCGGGCGGGAAAGTGATAATCATAGACATAGTGGTCGGATCTCCTTTGAAAGCCATGCTGGAAGCCCAAGTCTCGTTTGATCTGCTGATGATGGTGATCACGGCAGGCAAGGAGCGTGACGAGCATGAGTGGCGCAAGATTTTCATGGACGGGGGGTTCAGCCACCACAAGACAAGGCCTGTTTTGGGGTTTATGGCCATCACTGAGCTGTATGCTTAGCCATGCTGTGCATGCGTGATTACAGCAGATATCTGCTGTAACGTGCGTGTAAGCGTAGGTCCTGTGATGTTCATCGTGGTTGTGCAGCCACAAAGTGTCTTTTTGCAGCAACAAATTGTTCCTACGTCTTTAAAGACTACCATATTTGTATGATCTGTTGCTCGGCTATATGAACTTAATAAAATTAGCGTTTTGAGGTATTTTTTGGCTCTATGTTAGAGGTTTTTGGATCGAGTTTTGCTCGATGCTGATGGTCTCGTGTACACACTACACAGACGTGGACATGTATGGAAATATATACTTTGGCCACTAAACCCGCCAGTTCAGTTTGTGGCTGTCACTGAACAAAGTTTCCATGCTCTGGTATCCTGAACTAAACCAGGAGCTTTACAGCATGTGGTTCGCCAGGTTTGAGAAAAACTTCGACAGGAACACCGCAAAGAAGCAACTTACACCAGCACGAAAAATTCAGGGGTATACGTAAACAAACACTAACGATAATTTATCTGACTCATGCATTGGAAATTCAGTCATAGCATCACTATCTGTCCTACATGCTGAAATTCAGATCAACCAATAGGATATACATCAAGGATAATTTGCAACGAGCATCAGGTACTGTCCGGAGTGTGACTAGCATGCACATGAAATATTTACAAGGTCAGTGTCAGCCCTAGTTCCGTTGTAGCACAACAAACATAGAGATAGCAGAGCCTGTTACAGAACACGCATGGACACAGCATGGTTGTCTCTATTGGCAACAAAAGGCAGTGTTACCACTTACCACATAGTTGAAATATAAAAGTAGGTTCTACTCCGAAAGCTGGTTCTTGATATATCTAGCTACCCATGCCATTTTGTTGGACATGCTAAGTTTGTTGAATGCTCTAGCAATTGCAGGATTCTCAACTAGATGAGCATAGTAATGGGTAAGATGCGCCTCTTCAAATCCAGGGAGATTCATCAGGTTACCCCAAAGATCTTCAGGGACATCTGTATCTACGCATTCAGATTTCTCTATAGCTTTGGCAAGGTTGTCAAGGCTGGTCATCAAATGCATCAACTCATCATCATTGTTTACCTTGGCCCTTTTCGATGCTTTACTGCTAGAGGAATCACCATTCTTCCCCCAGTTGGGAATAGGAAAAGGCAGTGTAAACTCTTCAACACTGGCAGCAAAAGTGTCATTTCCTCCAGTAACAATTTCATTCTCGGCCACATCTGCAGCAAGAAGCTCATCCACACTCTTAGCGTATACATCAGGAGCCACACCATCACTGAAGATTGTGGCCATCTCGTGATAGTAAGTTGGAGTGTTTAAGAAGTCAGCATCATTGCGGTGATAGTTTTGATGGTCTTCCCACATTTTGTCAGCAAGGGCTTGCCTGAACTCAACCATGTCTCCATGGTCATGAGTATGCCCTATCTGAGAACTAGGGGGTTTAGGTTTCCAATTAATCTCCGGTATAATGAAACAATCAGTGCCTTGGGAAAGAACCCAGTTGTGGAGGATGACGCAAGCTATCACGACATCCACTTGAGTAGCGGAGGGAAAGAATGGATTTGCATCATCAAGAACTTTAAATCTTCGCTTGAGTGATGAGAATGCACGTTCTACAGGTACTCGTAGAGATGAGTGTCTAAAATTGAACAATTCCCTTGCATCTCGCACATGATTGTTCCCCCACTCAGTCAAGTGATATCTCATGCCATGGAAAGGTGGCAAAAATCCAGGTTTGGCTCCATATCCGGCGTCCACTAGGTAGAATTTACCTACATGTTAGGAATACATATCAGCAGCGAAGGTAGTATTGTGTAATAAGTAGTATTAACTCTATGTGGATATATCATGATAGAACAAATTTATTACCTTGAGGAACACATGGGCCATTCTCACACTCTATCGCATCCACTAAAACAGCATCATCATGTGCAGATCCCTCCCAACGAGCCAGCACATGTGTGAAACGAAGGTCAAAATCAATTGCAGCCATCACATTTTGGCTTGCAACTAACTTCTTACCACGGAAGGCAGTCTCCACGTTCTTACAGGAAGAAGCCTGTATCTGTGTACAATCAATGGCTCCAATACAGTCCTATATGATCAGAACGCCCCCAAAAAATTAGCAAGTACACAGTTTCTACACTAAACAATAATATAGCTGCGCATGGTTATACCTTGAAGTATGGGTCCCATCTTGGGTCACCAGCAATTTTGGTTGGGATCTCCACTGATTGTGACCTAATAAACTCATCCCTTAGCTGAACTATAGCATGGAGGACTAGTCCAAAATAGCGACTAACCGGTTCACCTGACCTATTAAAAATAGCAGCTACAACCCTATTCCGAAGGTTGTGTCCTACTGTGATCAAGAACATGGCGACTTGCTCCTCAATGCATATATGAACAGTATCACGGAGCAAAGAGCGTTCCCTCAAAACTTGACACAACCCGAAGAAAGAAGCCCTCGTAAGCCTCAGCGTTGTCAGACAAGTTATATCATCCTTGTAAATCTGATTATTTAGAAAGGCAATCCTTTTCTTGTCCCTTGCCTCGATTGGCCCATAGGAAATACTCTCTCGCTTTCTCTGTAGTCTGGGCCGGACATACAACATGACCATACACGAAGACACGGATGCAGCAGCCTTTATAAGCATCAACCTTCTTCTCCTGAACCTCTCTTTGTCCATCTAGAGTGCATTTTGGAAAATGCAGAAAACATGCTATGAATTGCAAAGAACAGTAAAAATGCAGAAGAATGTAAATGCTGACAGTAACTTAAGCTTTGCCGTCTACAATCCATACAGGAGAGGTCGGTTTCAGGTTTGAAAGAACAGGAGGTGTATGCTTACAACAAAAAGAGACTAGCAGCACTTGATAGTTCATGGTTCAATGCACAAATGTTGTGAACAGTAATACGAAGGTATGCATACACATTACCCTCATAGTCACAAATCCAAGTCATTATCCATCAATGTAGGAACAGTCAAAGATCCCAGTCATTATCCCTCAATGTAGGAATCGAAGAATTTGGATTCCATACCTCGGGTTGGAGCAGCTGGCGCGAACTCTAGGCGAGGGAGGGTGGATTCGGGGGAGAAGGGGCAGACGCCAGCCCCTGGTCGCCGGTCGCCTGCGGCCTGCGGGTGCGGGTGCGGGTGCGGGAGGAGGTTAGGGGCGGCGGCCTCCCTGGCCGTGCGGGAGAAGGATGGGTGCACGCTAATGGGGGGGTGGGGGAGCAACCGGTGGGAGCAGAGCACCTCGCCGGTGGCCGCCGGCCGCTGGGCTCCGGTCGCTGGAGGCCGGAGGTGGTTCGGGCCCTCAGGGAGGGCTCAGGGCCGGCGCGTGCGGGGGACTGGGGGTTCCGGTTCGATCGTCTTCGCCCGAGTCGCATATTTCGGCCTTGAGCAACCAGCTAGTGGTGAAAAATGAAAATGAAATAGCTACCGGCGAAAAGGAGCGGAATGAATATTGCTCCTATCTTATTCTCAACTTCATTTCTTTGTTCCAAAGCCTGAGGTCGGATGCGAACAGTGCAGGAGAAGTATGTTTGGGCCTTAGATAGAATACAAAACAAGCTGGGTACAAACATTCTCAGTTATTCGTGATATAGAAAAGTATGTTTTTGATTTCTCAAATTCCTCAAAAGTATAGAGTTGGTCCCTCGAGATTTTTTGATAGTCATTTGGTCCTTCAAGTCTCAAAATAAAATAAGTTTTATCCAAAACCAGATTTTGACCATGTTGACCGGGTTTGACCAAGATGCTTGGATGCCCTAGGTGCGTGAAAATTTGTATGGTTTTTCGACATTCGAGGAGCTCGTGGCAAAGAGAACAAGTTTTGGCTAAAAAAATCAATATTTGCTTATAGCTCCTCGGATGTTATTTGACCAGAAAAATGTGCGTGCACCTAGTGCAACCAAGCATCTTTGAATTTTATTTGCCATTTTATAAATTTGCTGTTCTTCGGCCAAACCTGTCAGCATGGTCAAAACCGGTCAAACCTGATCAACGTGCTCAAAATCTGGTTTTAAACCGTCTTCGGTTTTGAGACTTGAAGGACCAAATATGAAATATCTACAAAAAAATTTGAGAAACCGAGTCTATACTTTTGGGAAACTTGAGGGACAAAAACATACTTTTCTCTCCGTGAAAATGTAAATCTTATAGGAGTACATCATATAGTGATCATTTGACCATAATATTTCCAATTCGGCACACAAATCTAGCTTGTAGATACAAGTGTATACTTGTTGAAATAGGCTTTCATCTAGTGGAAATTCGCTGGGGCACGCACCTGCCGAGCCGTATCCGGCCGCACGATTGCCCCTTGTGATCCACAAAGTTATTGGATTCCACAAGAGGACACAACATGTTTTAAGTTTTAGTTCTGAAACTTGTGATTTTCGCCATTTTTCTTATCAAGTCTCAGTAGGTGAAACTTAACGAAGTTTTTTAAACTCGTCAAAACGTATTCAAAATTGATATTATTTGATAGCCCCTGTCACAAGAAACATGAATATGAATATGAAACTTAATTTAGACTTTCAGTTCAAACCTTGCCAAAGATTGAAATTGAAAGCCAAAAAAATGGGGTCGGTGCCCCTGCCCCTGCGCGCCACAAATCCCCTTCCCAAAATTTCAAACCGATAGTCAAAAGTCTCCATACAAATATGTCAAAAACTTCCTTGCGCAAATAACCAGCCTCTCTCCTGATCTTATTTTGTGAAAAAAAAATGATTTATACCAACAACAACAAAATCCAGACAAGCTACGTAGAGTCAACTACGGCAGAGATACACATGTATGTATAGAGCAAGCATGTGTTATGTGTATCTTTAGTGTATGTGTACCTCTGGTTTTATTGCGCATGTATGTATAGAGCAAGTATGTGTATCTCTAATGTATTTGTAGAACTTACATATAGCAAACACTGAAAATGTATACTCTAATAAATAATAACAACTGTAAATAAATGGACAGTCCAGTAACCTTTATCTACTTCTAGTTGGAGAGGCTCCCTCTTGGTGGGCTGCTCCGGCTTTGTCGTGTCTTTGTGTAGCGCGCAGGCATTTCGGGCGCGCATCCAAGCCTACCTACAGACGGTTGTTATGCGCCTTTGACTAGGGTGGCTTCTTGATGTGCAGATGGTCGTGCATTGTCCTCCTATGCAGCATGGCTACAACGACCTCCTGCGGATCCATACGATGGTGGTGGTGATGTAGACCCGATCAGTCGGATGATGGTGGTTGTAGGATGTACCACAACAACCTCTTACCACTCCATATGACGATGATGGTCACCGAAAAAGACTTCGGAGAGGGTTCATCTCTCCAGATCTGGTGATTAACTTCGGCGATGGGGTGTAAACTGTAGACGAAAGCTTGATGTAGAGATAGTTGTGCAGCGGCAGTTCGCATGTAGTTGTTAGGATCGTGAAAAAGTGATAGTAACAACACATGTGTGGCTTTGATGGTGGTGTGATGTCTACTACGCAACCTTCTTGTAGACGTTGTTGGGCCTCCAAGTGCAGAGATTTGTCGGACAGTAGCAAATTTCCCTCAAGTGGATGACCTAAGGTTTATCAATCCGTAGGAGGCGTAGGTTGAAGATGGTCTCTCTCAAACAACCCTGCAACCAAATAACAAAGAGTCTCTTGTGTCCCCAACACACCCAATACAATGGTAAATTATATATGTGCACTAGTTCGGCGAAGAGATAGTGATACAAGTGCGATATGGATGGTAGATATAGGTTTTTGTAATCTGAAAATATAAAAACAGTAAGGTAACAAGTGGTAAAAGTGAGCGTAAACGGTATTGCAATGCTAGGAAACAAGGCCTATGGTTCATACTTTCACTAGTGCAAGTTCTCTTAACAATAATAACATAATTGGATCATATAACTATCCCTCAACATGCAACAAAGAGTCACTCCAAAGTCACTAATAGCGGAGAACAAACGAAGAGATTATGCTAGGAGAACAAACGAAGAGATTATGCTAGGGTATGAAACCACCTCAAAGTTATTCTTTCCAATCAATCCATTGGGCTATTCCTATAAGTGTCACAAACAGCCCTAGAGTTCGTACTAGAATAACACCTTAAGACACATATCAACCAAAACCCTAATGTCACCTAGATACTCCAATGTCACCTCAAGTATCCGTGGGCATGATTATACAATATGCATCACACAATCTCAGATTCATCTATTCAACCAACACATAAAACCTCAAAGAGTGCCCCAAAGTTTCTGTCGGAGAATCACGACGAAAACGTGTGCCAACCCCTATGCATAGGTTCATGGGCGGAACCCGCAAGTTGATCACCAAAACATACATCAAGTGAGTCACGTGATATCCCATTGTCACCACAGATACGCACGACAAGACATACATCAAGTGTTCTCAAATCTTTAAAGACTCAATCCGATAAGATTACTTCAAAGGAAAAACTCAATCCATTACAAGAGAGAAGAGGGGGAAAAGAAACATAAGATCCAACTATAATAGCAAGCTCGCGATACATCAAGATCGTGCCAAATCAAGAACACGAGAGAGAGAGAGAGATCAAACACATAGCTACTGGTGCATACCCTCAGCCCCGAGGATGAACTACTCCCTCCTCGTCATGGAGAGCACCGGGATGATGAAGATGGCCACCAGTGAGGGTTCCCTCCTCCGGCAGGGTGTCGGAACAGGGTCCCGATTGGTTTTTGGTGGCTACAGAGGCTTGCGGCGGCAGAACTCCCGATCTATTATGTATTTGATGTTTTTAGGGTATATGGGAATATATAGGCGGAAGAAGTACGTCAGGGGAGGGGCCACGAGGTGGAGGCGCGCGGGGGGGCGCGCCCCTGCCTCGTGGCTCCCTCGTTTCTTTCCTGACGTGCACTCCAAGTTTTTCCGGTAGCTTTCCTTCCAAAAAATAACTTCTCCAGTTGGTTTCATTCCGTTTCGACTCCGTTTGATATTCCTTTTCTTCGAAACACTGAAACAAGGGAAAAATAGGAACTGACACTGGGCTCTGAGTCAATAGGTTAGTCCCAAAAGTAATATAAAAGTGTAAAAATAAAGCCCATAAACATCCAAAACACATAATATAATAGCATGGAACAATCAAAAATTATAGATACGTTGGAGACGTATCATGGTGCTACGTGCACCCTATCTCGAGCTCTGGGGTGAAAGCTGATTACTTCCTTTGGTGATCCAAAAATGGAGCAGAAATTATTTTCACGTTTTCCCCAGAGGTGACCCTGACTTATTGCATGTTTTATGTTTGCACTACGCATGGTTTGTAGAACTGCTTAATTATAAGAACTAGATAATACCCCGCGCGTTGCTGCGGAATATTAGCATTCCAAAATCTACAAATTCATAAGGTGTATTATTAGAGGACAACTAAGAGATGAGAAGTAAATGAAATCTATGACTTTGGTAGGATATTTGTGAGCTGACATAAATTACAGCTGCACAATGTATAATTAAATGTCCTACTTAAATGATAGTTCCACGTTGTTTCAATTAATTTTGGAAATAACAGTTAGCTTATCAAACTAATGAAGCAATTGTAGTAATGCATTCATTCTTCAAAATTTGAAGAGGACACTCCAACAATAATTAGGTGTATGGCTTATGGATAATAACTAACTTCGTGGACCAGAACTGCTTGGCCATGCAAGTACAATTACAACATGACACGCAGACAATCTGGCTAACTTTAACTACATATATAAACAATGAAATAAGATTAAGTATACTTGATATATTTTACAAAGATATATATAGACCCAAATGAAAAAAATACTTCTCTTGCAATGATCAGAAGTTGATTGTGCAACCAATGGAAAAATAATAATAAACTGAATGGGATAACAAAATTCCATACTTACAAATCAATTTAATATGCATAATATTTTGCATGGCAAGATTCTCTCCAGATCCTAGGGTGTGAGTATATCTATAAGAAACAACCAGGATAATAAAAAACTAATATCCTGGCAGATTGTACATACAAAAAAACACCATGTTTGGCAAGGCTGCATGCGCAATTCAATCTTTGTTCGAATCTGACCTATTATGTTAATGTGAAAGAGATATAGAGTACATGTATATGTTCTACAAAAGAGAGATGACCTTAATACATGAACGTAAGAAGAAGATAATAACCATATTGTTTAGCTGGAATAATACGTAAGGAAGATCACTGGCCTGCTTTGGTTTTCATCAAACAACTTGTTGGTAGAAAAAAAATCTGCACAAATGACATGTAGATCAATAATGGAAGTATGGATAAAACATTAGCAACAACATCAAGTAATGTATGGATCATTAATTGTGGCAGTACTGACTGTTCAGTCTAAACCTTTGATGAACACTGGTTCAAGATCAATCAGAAATTTCATCAATAATCAAAATGACCTTCTGACTTAATATTGTAAAAGGAATAAGGGATTAGGGATCTAAGAGAAACATAGAGGCGAAGGAGAGAGGACTGCAGTGCAATGCTACTGTATGCTAGATTTTAAGCAATTATAATGCTAAAGAAAGATTATGAGTAGCACTGGGAGAGGTGGATGCATGGATTAGGTGAGAGTAATACTTTTCTTGTATTAGAACATGGAGTACGGTGTGTCGTAAAACTTTGTTTCACCACATGGTGGATTTGGCGCTAAGCCCCGCCCTTCTTTCGATATAATATGATATGCACGCTATGCATATTTGACAAAAAGAGTAGTAATGGGTCATACCTATCAAGAAGAGACACCGAATATTATTAATACACTGCTAGATAGATAACTTATAATCCATAAGATAAATAGGGATTGTACACTTATTAAAATCATTATGTTTGGAATTGCAATTTATGAATTGCTATATGAACTAACGAACATTTTTTCGAGGGATATGAACTAATGAACTTGTTATCACTCACTGCAACGAAGGTTCAGAAAACATATTCAGTAAGCAATGGAGCTTAAAGATTACCCTGAATTATTTTCAAACTGCAATCTGCTTTCATTTTCCTCGTACCTTGCCAACATATATTAAAAAGTCTGCATAAACAAGCATCTAATGAACTTGTTATCATTGACGCAAAAGAACATAGTGTAAATAGTGGAGCATAAAGATCAGCAAGATTTATTTTCAAATTGCATTATACTTCCATTTCCATCAGACTTTGCCGAAATAATAATAATTGTGCATATTAAAACATCAGAAGGAGAAGGTATTACCAGCCATGGTGATAAGAGCGGTGTGGCAGACACCCACCCACCCTGGAGGATGATCGGATCATAATGAGGCAAGGCTGAGTAGAAACTTTAAAAGGCCGTCTGGCAGTTTCTTGTGGAGAACATGGGGGCAGGAAGTGCAGCACCATCGTGGAGATTAGGAGATAGGGCGTCAAACGCCAATTATTTGGTACCTGCAGCATATGTTTTTTCTTGTTAGAAGAATAAGGTCATTCAGTGACGTCCTTGCCCGCACGCCCATGACTAACAGAATGATGCACTGAATGATCATGACAGCTTCTCCTCATTTGCAGAAGGCCAGCTTGCAGAAAAGGCTATCATCTCCATAGCAGAATGTCGCGGTTGGAGTGAGATAAAATTGTCATTGAATATTCAAAGACCCCGCTTCCGATCGAGCACTTATCTGAGCAGTGGCTGTGAACGTCCATGCCATGCCCGGGGCTCATACTGGCTTCGCCACCAGCCAGTTCCTTCCAGACTGAAAAGAAAGGTAGCCTCCCCGGGGGGAGCTAGCTTTGGCCAGGTGACGACAAAAGGAAAATCAACACCGCAGGTGAGGCGGAGCAGAGGTCGTACCTGAGTGGGAGAACAGTGGGAGGATAGGACACCGGTGGTGATGCCGAAGGAGCCCACCAGCAAGGGGACCGAAGCTCCAAGAATCGCGAAACGGCGAAGAGCAGGAGAGCCATCGGAGGCGTGTAGCCAGATGATCCATTAGAGCGATGGTTGTGCTTGATCCAAAGAGCCTTCGGAGGTAGGAGCACGCGAGCGGTAGGAGCCGAGGAGCCCCCTCACGGGTAGATAGATCGCCTTCCAGCTGCCACAACCTGGTTGTGGGGAAAATATTGATTTCCATTTATGAGGGAAGAGGAGTCGATCAGTTTACAGAAAGATCTCGAGCGTTTTCCTTTTTCCGTCTTTCAGGGACAGCCGGACTGCACACAGAAGCATGACTTGGCTGCATGTGAGTGCATGGCTGGAAACGGATGCACATGTGGATGCATTGCTGAGTTGGAGTAGCTGCATGTTAAGAGAAATAGGTTAGTGGGGATCAACTATTTAGGTATTATAGATGTGTTAATATCTAGATAACCGGGTAGCGCTAGTTCATACTAACTGCTTATGTTGCATTGTATCTATGCGTTTGTTATGTATACTTATTTTTCTCAACTTGATGAAAGCAGTAAATAGATGCCCCATGTGAGACTTGTGGTTCAGTGAAATGCCAAAGGGATAATAAGTTCTTCATAGATCTTTCGAATGACTTCCTCACTAGGATGGTATGTTTTATTTGACCATGTTCTGATTGAGTTTCATATGATATATACGGTTGTGCCCAAAATTATCTAACTAGTTAGTTCTTTCTTTCAATTTTGCTCGGGTCATCCCTTGCGAGGTAAGGCGTGACTTCTTAGAGAAGGTTCGAGTTCCACCTGATGTCACCATCACATTCCAGTGCACCCTCATGAAGATGCTTACGTCCCAACAATTCAATTGCCTTGTCACCAACGAGGCAAACCTCACCTATTTTGGTTGCCCTGATTGGAGAGTCCTTGCAACTGATTATGAGATGGAAGCTGGGGAGAGAGCCACATTCTACCTCGACTACAATCTTGACGACATCCTGGTCTACTATAGGCCTGCTGGCAGCGACGATGGTTCACTTACTTCGGACTATGATCCTGAGTCTGTCCGCCAAAAAGTCTAGTTAGCTAGTTGGCAGGCATAAAAGATCTTATATTATTATCACATTTATTTATTTGAACTTGTACATTCATGTGTTACTTTGCCTACTTTGTTGCGCTGTTGAATTTAAATGCTATTATTGGGTCTATTTAAAGTTGATTTATTTTTTGTTCTTAAACTGGATTACGCTGTCATTTTGGTTAGGATCACTGCTGTACAACTTTTATTTTAAATCTAAAAATCAAATGACTGGTGTCGTGATAACATAAAATGTCACTAGTGGTGAATATTATTGCTGGCATTGGCCATGTGGCACGTCATTACTTTCAAAAATATTGCTGGCGTAGGGTCCAACACCTGCACTATTTTTTAACAATGGCGCCATATTGGTGGCATCGGGTATCCATTCCAACATCGACCCTTTTTGGCACGCCATATGTAGGCTTTTCTACATTAGCATATGGTTAGGGCTGTAGTTTATGTAGCTAGCGAGATGATGATGGTGGGCTGCAGAGGGACAAACGAGTGGTGTCGGAGTAGCCGCCTCGGCAACTGCGTGTCATTAATGTGGGCGACAGACGGACGGACGGCCGTTGTGTCGTTTGAACGCAGAGAAGCCGCCTGGACCGGGAAGTGGCGTGGGCGGCGCTCTCTTGGCGGCGCGCCGTTTCAATGCCGCACCAGTGAGATGTCGCGCCCGTTCTGGCCGGGCATAAATGCAGCACTGACGCTCTGGAGCGACGCTGACCGTTTCGGACGGGAAGCGCACGGGCAAGGGAGGGGGTTTGGGTGGACCACCAGACGTGGGCGTGGCAGCGATCTAGACGCCCACAAAGCCCCATGACGTCTGTGGTTTGCGGGAGAAAATGCGTCTGTACCGTCATACGGACCAATACATACCCATGTTTAATGGGACAACACGTCAGTCCTGGCGTATTGTGTTTTGAGGGTTGGTGTTGAAAATGCCCTTATATAATTTTGATAGTCGCCCTTCTGTTTTAGTATGGGCTTTATATCAACTTGTGCTATATTTCGAACAAATAAGCGAAAAAATTACTAGTCGGGGAAAATAAAAGTCAGCATGCATCTCCTATATATTGCTCAAAATAGTATGTGTAAGAATCTCTTTCCACACGCGTCTCCTTTGCCGGCCTCCTTTTGCTTTGCTTTGCTCTCCTCTCTACGTACTACACTCTCGTCTCTTCTTTGCACAAAATCGTTCGCTAGCTACCTTTACTTCTTCTCGGGGCTACCAGCCAGCAGAATCGAATTCCTCCCCGTACGCCGCCGTGGCCGTCGCTCCACCGTTGCCAAGAACGGGAAGCTCTCTCCGGTAAGCCTCCTCCTCCTCCTCCTCCTCCCGCCTCCTACCTATTTTCGTCATCCTATTCTATCTCTATATCTCTGATGGGAGAGCACAGCACATCTCTCATCTCTGCTTAGCGCATAGCAGCAAAATCTCCATCCACCTTTTTAATATGGTGTTTTCCTCCGGAATCTTCCATGGTTTTTAGATATATTTTTCCTTTCAATATGGAATGTATTGTCTTATACTCCAGCCTTGGATCGTAGGAGAGAAACCAGTTTCACTCCACCTGAATTTTGTTGAATATCGGTCGGTCAGTACTGTTCTTGGGTATGTAGGAGTACTCCTAGACTAGAGACTAGAGACAGTATACGAATGTCGTCCAATTACTTCAGGCAGCTCCAGTTCACAACGCCATCGATCGGCGCCATTGTAGCTGTCATTTTCCTGAAGTATCTAGTGACTACTGTGATGAAATTTCTAGACGAGCCTTGTATAATCTACAGTATTAGGTGTCTCTTCCTGAAGTCTCTAGTGGAACCGTACGTCTGTCTGGAAGCGCCCGAAAGGATTTTCGAAATACTAACTGCGTGTGGGGTCGCACTCACATAGTGGGAACGGGGACTTGTAGGATGTGCAACTGCAGTGACATCTGAATCTTCCCCTGTGTGTTTTCTTTGGTTCAATTCGTGTTTTTTGTCTGAATCTGAATCTTCCCCTGTGTGTTTTCTTTGGTTCAGTTCGTGTTCTTTGTCTGAATCTGTAAACTCAACTACTTACCTGTTGCATTCAGAGTTGGATTGGTGTGGCTGCTGACCAGTTTCCTCGGCCCAGCTAGATGGCAGAAGTAGTAGAAGTACACAAGGTAAATCTACTACTCCCTCCCATCCATCCAAAGTACTTCCGCCGTCTCGAATTACTCGCACAAATGAATAAAAATGGATGCATCTACTCCCCTCCGTCCCAAAATAAGTGACTCAAAGTTGAGTCACTTATTTTAGGACGGAGGGAGTAGAATTTTAAAATACGTCTAGATACATCAATTTCTGCGACAAGCAATTCCGGACGGAGGGAGTACTAATTAAGTTCAGTACCATCTGACTATATTGATCAATCAATTAATCTTTTTTTTGTCAAACTGGTGCAGCCTTAAGAGGGCAAACCCATTTTATTAACACCCTAAACAGTATATACAGACAACAGCCTTCCCTTGGAGAGTTGATCAATCAATCATGTTTATGTTCTGCTGTGGTGTAGCTGCATGTTGTCAGGATTCCATTACTAAGCTAAGCACTAGTTTTCAGGAGAATTGTATGGCTCACAAGTAAATAAGCTGACCAGCATTGACAGGATTTTCCAATAACTACAGGTCATATCGTTTTGTTCAGAACTCGTAATACTCTGTAGCTATGCCTTTGGTTTGAGTGGAAGCCATTCACCTCGCTACAGAAATAACTTGATTTATCGCCCAAAGTTTATTCTCAGTTGTGCCCAGAAAGTGTGTCCTCTCAAGCAGTTACTTTTATGTTTCCCAATTCTCTGAATAAACTGAATGGATACGAGTCAGTTACTACGTAATTTTTGTTCCGAATTTTTCAACTTTTCGAAATGTGTATTTCGACAGTGGGTGCATATGCACCTAGGAGCCAAAGGCAATTACCACATGACAAGTCCTTGCGGTTTTACTAATTCGGTTGGATGCAGGATTGGACTGGTTCATTCCCCTCTGGGAAAAAGATAACGGTTGTTTTTGTCATAGGTATTACTTCTTCTAGACTAATACAGCAGTCCATGATATGCCCTGCTTAACTCTTTGAGCTGATCAGTCCATTGCTTATACTGCTGGTGCAGGAGGGCCAGGCAGTGGCAAAGGCACTCAGTGTGCTAAGATTGTGAGCCACTTTGGGTTTACCCATCTGAGTGCTGGCGATCTTCTTCGCGAAGAAGTTAAATCTGATACCGAGCAAGGGTAACAAACCTAGTCCCAATTCATGTAATTAGTTTCTGATGTTTCGATATCTTTCTGATGTCTGCCTGTTTCGATTAGTGCAATGATCAAGAATCTTATGCACGAAGGAAAGCTTGTGCCTTCTGAGATCATTGTCAAGCTACTATTAAAGGCCATGCTTGCAAGTGGAAATGATAAGTTTCTTATTGATGGGTTTCCGCGAAATGAAGAGAACCGCGAAGCATACGAGAAGTTTGTAAGAATGCTTCCATGTACTTATGACAGTGCCAAAAGAAGTTGAATCCCTTGTTGTATGCGTCACACATATACATTTGTCATTTGTGTATCAGATTAAGATAGAACCTGAGTTCGTATTGTTGATTGACTGCTCAAGGGAAGAGATGGAGCGGCGCATTCTACATCGAAACCAGGTTTTGTGCTTGTGTTTCCTTAGGCCCAACTTGTCTCATTCATTAACATGTGTCACTCAATTTGGTTGTCTTCAGGGAAGAGATGATGACAACATGGAAACCATTCGGCGGCGGTTCGAAGTTTTTCAGCAATCAACTCTGCCTGTTATTCAGCACTACGAGAAAATGGGGAAGCTTCGAAGGGTACTTTAATAGCTGAAATTATAATTCCATACATATAGTAGAGTAAATAGAATATAGAAAATAAGATCATGAATACATATTGCCTTTCTGATTCCTAGCCAATATGTATATCCGTTATTCAAGAATCTATAAAACTGAATCTCATTTTATTTTCTGAGGACAGTTATGGGTTGATTTTCAGCTTCGATTTTTCTGATCCCAAAACTCATTTGAAGTTTTCAATAGCGACATAATTATACAAAGTTCGTTCACTCTGAAGATTATGATAATGTAGATGCAATAATGAGAAATGCTTTTTGTTTTGGTGATATCATGTGGAATTTTATGAGAAATGTGACTTGTGAGGTTGTGTCCTGTACTGCCCCCTCAGGTTGATGGTGACAGGCAGCCAGACATGGTGTTTGAAGACGTGAAGGCCATCTTCGCGAAACTAAACACTCAGGTTTTCTCCATTGTTGCATCTTGTAAATATTTGTTTTGAAATAAATCACAGAATCGGCGTTTACGGTTTACTCTGCATTTTCTGGCAGGCAAACCAAGGCAGCAACGTGAGCAGAGCACAAACTAATCCATTCAAGCGTTGGTTTCTTGATATATTCTGCAGTAAGCAACTCTTTCATCATGGTGTCTACAGTTGATTTGAGTAGTTTCAGTCCGATTGCTTGAAATTTATACATTCAGTCGGCAACCATGCGACCATGTTCGTTGTTCAGACATGAATGAAAGCAAGTGTATGTGTGATCTTCAGGTTGCTTCGATGTGGCAGACAGAAGGAACTGACCATCTTCTAAAGAGATGTTTAATTAGTGTGGCGCCCTTCAGTCCTGGATCAAGAATTCAAGATGGAGCAGCAAGCAAGTTCAGCAAAAGAAACCGTTAGTGTTGTGATGTGTTCATCTGGTGTGTTGTGAGGTCGATTAAGCTGTGTGAATTTGACGTGCAAACATTTCAGCAAAGATTGTCCCTTCCAGCTTCAGTTTGTCCTGAATTTGATCGTGTAAACATTTTAACAAGGAAATGCAGGCTCTGTTCTTCTTCGAGTGAAGTCAAACCTAAATAAAGAGTACTAAACTCGGTACACAAATCACGAAGGACTTCCGATCCGAGGGCGTTTGTCTTATTTATAACTGCTGGTGCGGCGGCGCCTCCACGTCGGCGACGGTGGCAGCGAAATGCGGCGGCTCAGCCTGCACGCCGGCGTGCTGCAGCTGCGGCTGTTGCTGCATGCTCCTGTACGCGATGCAGTCGCTCACCTTCTTGACGTAGCTCTCCGCCATCCAGCCCAGGCTGACGAGCTGCTCGATGGCGACGCCGGCGAGGCCCTGGCGGCGGCCGACCAGGGCGTCGTGGAGGAGCAGCGTGGTCTCGAGCTGGCGGTTGTCGCGCTGCGCCCTGCGCAGCTGCTCCTGGATCTTGGCGATGCGCTCCCGGACGTAGTCCTCCCCGTCCATCTTCTTCTTGCACTGGTCCAGCTCCGGCATGGACCTGAAGCGGTCGATGACGCGCATCGCCTCCGGCACCGACGGGTACACCTCCGGCGGGGACGCCCCGCCCTCGCGGTACATGATGTAGCACGTGTCGACGCCGCACAGCACGGACAGCTCCCCCGCCTTCTTCTTGATCCCCATGTCGCGCTTCCTCGCCGTCGCCTTCCGGGTCGGGTCGTTCGCGATGTACTCGATGGCCACCTTCTTGCGAGCCATGGACGACGCCGGTCGCCGCGAGGAAGAAGGTGGGTAGGGTAGGAATCGAGGTGAAATGGTTGGTCCGCTGCGGCTTGGGAGACAACGGAATGGCGGTCTTATAGTGGAGTATCGAGTGGAGGGATCGCTGCCATCAACGTGATTGGAAAGGGATTATTCTGACAGATATGAGGATCGCTTGAATTAGTGCCGGTTAATGCGTAGTTAGCTACAGCATATCCTCTGGCCTATCGTGTCTACTGATGATCATAGGCAGATATCAATCTGAACACAACGTTCAGCCCATCCACACGATCCGTGTGATGAGAATTAAGATTTCGGAGCGTCTATTTGTACGGTGTCTTTGGCTGACGTGATGCATGTGTCGATATTTTTTTCGGCGGAGGCGCGGGAGCGGGCGGGCGCTGGGCGTATGACCCATGTGGCGCGGCGGCGGGCGGGAAGGAGGGCCCGCACGGCCGGCGGCGGCGGCGCGGCGGCGCCGTGGCAACCCTGGTTGGCTCTTGGCGCGCCGTCCGGACGTGTCCGCGTGAGGAGAAGAAGCGGGGAGCTAGGGTTAGGGTGGAATTGATCCAGGATTTCGTGGGAGGGGTGTTTTTATAGGTAGAAGGAGCTAGGAAGCTCCAAATGAGGTGTAGTTTTCGCCCACACGATCGTGATCCGACGACGGAGAGCATGGAAGTGACTTAGATGGGTTATTGGGCTGTTTTGAAGGGGTGTTGGGTTGCAACTTAAAAGAGGCCTCTGCGAGAGTGCGGTTAACCGTTGGAGTACCAAACGAGCTCCAAATGACCCGAAACTTGACAGGTGGTCTACCGGTGGTGTACCAAGGCCACTTGACAAACCTCGGTCCATTCCGAGAAAGTTTAGTACCGCTCACATAAAAAGCGTAAAAGGGGCGCCGGGGAACATAGGAGTGCGGATTGCAAAGCGGACAACGGGAAAATGCTCGGAATCATGAGGCGAACACGTATGCAAATGAGATGCACATGATGACATGATATGAAATGCATGACATGGACAAAATGCAAAAGAAGAAAAACCCAACCACGGAGGAATATCATATCACAATGCGAAAATGGCAAGAGTTGGAGTTACAAATATGGAAAGTTACATCCGGGTGTTACAACACTCCACCACTACAAGAGGATCTCGTCCGAGATCTAGGACTGAAAGAACTCCGGATATTCGGACGGAGGTGATCCTCGCGCTCCCGGTGGCTTCTCGGTCGAATGGTGTGACCACTTCACTTTCGAGAATTTGATTGACTTGTTGCAAGTCTTGCGCTCGGTTTCCTCAAGAATAGCACGGGTTGCTCATGATAAGAGATCTTCTTGAAGGTCAATTTCTTGAAGTTGATAGTGCGCTCAGAGTCTTGAAGCACTTGCGAAGGCTGTGACACGTGAAACACATCATGCACATTCGCGAAGTTGGACGGAAGCTCAAGTTGATAGGCGAGATCGCCTCTTTTGCCAATGATCTTGAAAGGACCCACGTATCTAGGGGCAAGCTTCCCTTTGATACCGAAGCGACGAGTGCCTTTCATTGGAGAGACGCGGAGGTAGACATGGTCTCCGATTTCAAAAGCCACATCACGGTGCTTGTCATCATAATAGCTCTTTGGCGCGATTTGCGGCTTTGAGATTCTCACGAATGACTTTGCACATTTCTTGACTACGTGATCAAGTCGTTGCCAAGAAGTTGGCGTTCACATCTCGGACCAATTGAGAGGATACGGCACTTTCGCCATAGAGAATTTGAATGGGGCCTTGCGAACTCGCTGGAAGCTGTTGTTGTAGGAGAACTTCGGCATATGGAAGACAATCTTCCCACTTCATACCGAAGGAAATGACACAAGCCACGAGCATATCTTCAAGGATTTGATTGACTCGCTCGACTTGGCCACTTGTTTGAGGATGGAAAGCTGTCTTTGAAGCGAATGTTGGTGCCCATGGCCTTCGAAAAGAATCCCAAAACTTGGAGGTAAAGATGCTGCCACGGTCTGAAGAGATCACTTGTGGAATGCCGTGCAAGGAGACAATCCTAGAGGTGTATAGCTCTGCCAACTGAGCTGTTGTGATAGATTCTTTGATTGGAAGAAAATGAGCCACTTTAGTAAGCTTGTCAATGACAACAAAGATATCATCATTTCCACGCTTGGACTTTGGAAAACCAGTCACGAAGTCCATTTCGATATGATCAAACTTCCATTCTGGAATAACAAGAGGTTGGAGGAGACCAGCTGGTCGTTGGTGTTCTGCTTTCACTCTTCTGCAGACATCACACTCATTCACGAATTGAGCAATTTCTCGCTTCATTCGAGTCCACCAATCTGATTGCTTGAGGTCTGGTACATCTTCGTACTTCGGGATGAATGGATAGAAGCGAATTGTGTGCCTCGTTCATAATGACTTTCGTAGATCACCCTTTGGAACCACAATCCGGTCCTCGAAGAAAAGAGTATCTTTGTCATCAATGTGGAAGCACTTGTACTTGGAAATGCCCTTGTCGATACCACGTTTCACCTTTTTCACCATGGTATCCAGGAGTTGAGCCTCACGAATTTGATCTTCCAAAGTAGGAGATACTATGAGGTTGGCAAGAAAGCCTTGAGGAACAACTTGAAGATTCAGCTTGCGGAGAGCTTCACAAAGATCCGGTTGGAAGGGCTTGAGGATTAAACTATTGCAGTAAGCCTTCCTGCTCAAAGCATCTGCAATCACATTGGCCTTGCCCGGAGTATATTCAATACTCGGATTGTACTCTTGAATCATTTCGACCCATCGAGTTTGCCTGAGGTTGAGGTTGGGTTGAGTGAAGATATACTTGAGACTCTTGTGATCGGCGAAAATGTCCACTTTCCTTCCCAACAAGAGATGTCTCCATGTTATCAATGCATGGACAAGCGCCGCCAACTCAAGATCGTGAGTGGGGTAGTTCTTTTCGTTGGGCTTCGGTGACGAGAGGTATAAGCCACAACTCTCTTCTCTTGCATTAACACAGCACCGAGACCTTGAAGAGAAGCATCACAGAAAACTTGAATGGCTTGGATTCATCGGGAGGAGTCAAGGCAGAGGCGTGACGAGTTTCTCTTTGAGAGTATTGAAAGCAACGTCACACTCGGGAGACCGGACATACTTCACATGCTTACGGAGGAGGTTGGAAAGAGGCTTTGCAATCTTGGAGAAGTTCTCAACGAATCTTGGCGATAGCTTGCAAGACCAAGAAAAGCTGAAGTTGCTTGACATTCGAGGAGGTTCCCAATTCACAACTGCGGACACCTTCTCGGGATTAACAGCGATGCCCTTGGCGGAGATGATATGACCAAGGTAAAGCACTTCATCAAGCCAAAATTCACATTTGGAAAACTTAGCATAGAATTGATGCTCTCTCGAGCTTGTCTAGCACCAATCGCAAATGTTTGGCATGATCCTTCTTATTCTTGGAAGACCAAAATATCATCAAGATAGACCGAGGCGAATTCATTGGTGTAGGGTTGAAGATGAAGTTCATCATTCGAGAGAATGTTGGAGGAGCATTGACGAGGCGAAAGACATGACGGTATATTCATAAGAACCAAAGCTTGTTACGAATCTTTGTCTTGGGAATATCTTGTTCACGAATGCGAATCGATGATAACCCATACGGAGGTCAAGCTTGGAGAACACTTTAGCACCTTTGAGTTGCTCGAAAAGCTCATTGATGTTGGGAAGTGGGTACTTGTTCTTGATAGTCTTCTTATTCAATGGACGGTAATCGGCGCAAAGTCGGTCCGTGCCATCCTTCTTCTGGACAAAAGAACACCACAACCCCAAGGAGATGAACTCGGTCGATCAAACCGGACGCTCTTGTTCATCGAGCTGCTTCTTCAATTCCTTCAGCTCATTAGGTCCAAGCTTGTATGGGCGCTTGCAAGCGGGTTGATGCGGGCTCAAGATCGATACGAACTCAAGCGGCGATGAGGAGGCATACCGGAAGCCCTTACGGAAAGACATCTTGGTACTCACAAGCGATTGGAATCTAAGAGATAGCATCAATTCGCCCTTCTCATTGAGAGAAAACAACGAATGGTTTCATCACGAGCGGCATAGATGATCACATCATTAGAAGAGTGAGTCAATTGAATTTCACGGCAGCACAATCAAGCTGAGCTTTGTCTGAGAAAGCCGATCCATCCGAGAATAAGATCAATATCCGAGTCACCAAGGACAATTGGTTTAGCCAGAAATCTATAGTCGCCCATCTTGATACCGACATTCGGAACCATCAAACTAGAACTCATGTGCTTGCCCGGGGAAACAATTGCTAGAGGTCTATCCAAAAATTCCGAAGTGAAATCATGCTTGGCAAAAAATGGTCTTGACATGAAACAATGCGATGCACCAGTATCAAATAAGACTTTTGCAGGAATATCATTAACTGAGAGATTACCCATTATCACGTCAGTAGATTCCTCCGCTTGAGCTGCATTCATCATATCACCATCATGTATCTCTATACTCTTATAAAAAACCGAGTTGGTGATGATGGTGTGTCTACCATCTTGCAATATACACCGTTTAATCTATATCTAACGGATAGAAAACAAACTATGACAATTTTGCAAAAGGATACTCGCACATCTCTCGTTCATCCTTATCTTCCACAACTTCATTGTTGAGTAATTAAAAAAAGAAGCCTCTGAAACAATCTGGCATGGTGGCCGCTGCCGGCGTCGTCCATCCCCATGCCTCAACATCGCGCCCCACTCCCCACCTTATTTCTCATCTTTCTCGAGATATCTTTTTTCGATGAAATTCTCGAGATATCATTAGTTTTTACTCATGGAATTACTCCTGCATGGGTCAATCACAACAGGTGTTTTGTAAAAAAATGCATCTTGATGTTCCGTGCAATGCACGGGCATCTTGCTAGTACATGGAGAAACGGGAATGCTAGAGAAAAATCGTCCAGTCAGCATGTCGGAGAGAATCTAGGACATTATATCTACACTGCTACTCCCTTCGTCCAAAAAAACTTGTCCCAATCTTGTTCCTCAAATGGATGTATCTATCACCGGTGCTAGATACATCTGTTTGAGAGACAAATTTTTCCGGACGGAGGGAGTACCAATTTTGAAATTTTAAATCCGAAGATTGGAATGCAATTATGGTCGTTCAGTACCTTCGAGCATCTCCTATAGAAGATGCACATTTGGAGATGTAAAAATTTACATTTCCAAAGAATGCTTTTTTACATCTTCAAAAAAGAGGTAACTCTAACAGATGATGCATATTGGAGATGAAAACTACAACTCCAATAAATGATGCAAAATGGAGATGTAAAAAACTGGTACGCGGCCACGCGACGCGATTCAGGGTGGCGGCGTCGGGGCAGCGGCAGGGCAGTGGCGGTTGTGCTGGGGCGGCGGAGGAGCGTCGGAGGGGCAGGGGGGGGGGTGAATCGGGACGATGACGACACGTATCGGGGCGGCGGAGCCGCGGTAGAGGAGCCGACATTCGAAGCGGGGAGAGGAGGAGGAGGGGCGGCGGAGCAGCGGGAATTTGAGGCGAAGAGAGGAGGAGGAGCGGCATAGGGGCAAAGGGGGTGGAAAATCAAGGCTGCGTCGGCATCACATCAAGGGCATGGAGCGAAGGATGGATTGGGGAAATTGGTCGTAGAGGCGGCGGCAGTGGCAAGGTGGGTCAGACCACCGGCGGCAGCGGCGGCGAAGGAGGCTGCGGGGTCACCGGCGTCGGCCATGGCGGCCGCGGGCAGCGGGTGGGAGGCGGACGGGCGGTCGACTGTTGCGCGGAAGCCAACTGAACGCAATTGGGTGGTTGGCGCGTGGCTGGTGTTTTTACATCTCCAATAAGAGGAGATGCAAATTTATATCGTGAGGTTTTATTTTACATCTTAGGAAAGCGAAGATGTAATTCTTTTTCATCTGCATCATATGTTAAAGAGAGGTTTTTTATCTTCAAAAATACAAAAGTTTAGCCATTTTTGCATCTACATTTTTTATTGAGATGCTCTGACTGTCCAACTGACGTTTAAAATTTCTGGGGTTTTTGGAGTACAGAGAAGGGCTATAGCTTAATGATGTCACCGAGAAGGCGAGAAAGCACTAGTTTACTGACCAGACTGATACTAAATTCAGTGGAAAATGTAAAAGTATTAGCTTGGGCAGTCGATCACAAGTTTTGGAGCAGGGACGTTGGAGACGACCTCGCAATGTGCTGTCTCGATGCGGGGGCTCCCGCCGCGGCGACGCCTCCCTCCCCCCGTCCCCACCACCACCACCAGCACCGCAGTCACTCCCGACAGCGGCGGCGGCCATGATACTGAGGATCTCGGTGAGCCGCCGACCTCTCCTCGCAGCAGCGGCGAAGACCTGACCTTCTGCATCCGTGTTGGAGGCACCGTCCCCATCGTCGTTCCCCGCCCAGGTGAGGCTTTCCAGTCCCGCATTCTCCGTTAGTTCTACTCCGGCCCATCGTTCGATCCGCGTCAGTTCCCTTCCTGCCGTATTCCTGGTGATCTCTGGTTCACCCCGCCCTTCATCTCGCCGTGTTTCTCCGCCGTTCGGGTTAGCAGCCTCATCAACTATTTCTTTTGCGCCCCTCCCGAGGACATCATGGTGGCCGAGGTCTCCCCGTCCGTATTCCATGCGCGGCTCGCCAGCCCTGTCATGGCTCAGTTCATCGCCGCGGTCGAGGTCGGGCAGCTGGCCTCCATCAAGCTGCAGCCACATCTCTCCCTCGCGGATGCCTCCATGGTTGCGGCTCTGCTCCGGCCTGCTGACTCGGCCTGGTTGGTGGCGCGGAAACGCCCTGCATTAACTGCGGCGCGGGGGGCGAGCGGCTGTCGGCGCCCTCGCAGACCCATCCCCGCTCGCTCTAACTGCGCTGAGCTGCTGCCCATCCCCTCTCCTGCTCCCCAGACTTGCGCCATCCCATCGGAGACCTCCATCGCCATTGATGGGCTCGTGCTTTCCGCGCCTGTGTGTCTTGTCCCTCCCTGCGCGCGGCCTCTCCTCGAGCCCCCGTCCAGGCACGCAGACGCTACGCCTAGCTCCCCCCGTCCCATCGCCGCGCTAGTCCCGGCTGCGCCGGCAATCAATGGCACCCCGCCCCCTCCGGCTCCCCCCCCGCGCCCCGTTCTTATCTCCAAGCCGTCCTTTGCCCCGCCGCTCCTCCCCCCATCACCACCACCCCCTCGCCCCCTCTACTCCCTCTCGGGGTGCTTCCGATGTCTATCGTCTCTCCACCAGGTCGTAGACTGCCGCGATCCCATTTGCTGCCGGAGGTGCAGTGGCTCCAGTCACCGCCTCCACCAGTGCATAGCGTGCCCCTCCGTCACCGTCCTCCCACCCCATCCCTTCTTTGCAGCCCCCCTCCGACGATACTCGTCCCACCGCCCCCTTCCCCTCCGCCCTGCCCAGCCCCCGCCCCCCGCCGACTCCGCCCCTCGCCTCTCGCCTGGCCGCTTCCTTGGGGAGTCCTCCGCCCAAGGCTCGCCGAACGCGCTCTGTCTCCTCCCAAGGGCTCCTCCTCCACTACGTTTACGCACCATCTCGACCTCCCCTCGCAGCCCTGCCGCCTCCTTGCCCACCTCACCAAGCGATGGCCGGCGCTCGCCCCTTCCCAGGTGCAGCTGGACCTGGGCCTGCTCCATCGCCTCGCTACCTCCAAGGGCTCTGAGGGGGGAGGGGGAGGGGCCTCGCCCGCCTCCTCCAGGTCTAAGGCTTCGGCGCGCTCCGGCGTGCTCCCTGCCTTTGACAGCGACGGCGGCTTGATCCGCTCCAACTCCTCGGGCTCCTCGGGCTCTGGCTCTGAGGCCAATTCCAGCGATGGTGCGCCCTCCCTCGTGCCGGAGTCGGAGCGGCCGCACTACCTCGAGGTGTTCATGCCGACAGGCGACCTCGCGGCCGCGCGTAGACTCGCTGATCGTCTTCATCGACCCTCCCGACGCTTTTCCTTTCCCTACCGCGTCCGTGCGGGATGCCCTGCTCGACGCCGTGCCGCATCTCTTCTTCGACACTGTCGGGTCCTCCATCGGCGCCATGTACCTTTGGTTCAACTCCTTTGGCGACCGGGAGGCGTGCGTCGCACTCCACTCCCTCCCCTACGAGGGCGCCCTCATCTCCTTCATCCGTGAAGAGGAGGCCAACCGTGTGGTGCCCAGGGCCGGGACCCTTGCCTTCATCTCTGCAACTCGGTTCCCCGCCGAGCACTTCAACCCTGTCGGCATCGCGTGCGCTTTCTCCGGGTTCGGCGACCTCGTCGAGATCGACCACCGGGTGCTCACTGGCGAGGACCTCTCCGCTGTCTGGGTCGTCCTTCTCATCGAGCACGCCAGGGCTGTTCCATGCGACCTCTGGCCCCGGGGCGGGATTTGGGGCTCCCGGGTTGTCACCGTGCGCACTCTCACTGTCTGGCCCCAGGCCGACTCCTGCACCGATGACGGGGTCTACATTCCCTTCTTCGGGCCCCCACACCCGCTGCCTTTCACCCACAGTGGGCCCCCGCCCTCCCTACATGGTTTCCCCCTGGGGTGGCCGGCGCCTGCTCCCCCCCGTCAGCAGCCTCCTCCTCGTCGTGGTGCCGCAGGGGGTGGGGGACACCTGCTCGCCTCCCTGCTCCATCTCCACGGGGCCCCCTTTCCCCGGCTCCCCCGCGGCCTTCACGGTCGCCCCCGCGCTGGTCTCCGGCGTGGCCTTTGGCGGCGGCTCCCCCGGCACTGCCCCTCCGACGCCTCCCGCATCTCGCAGCTCGATCGTCATCACTGAGCTGCCCGACGACCCCGTGGCTTCTTTTGGCGGTATCGGGTCCGGATCCGGGTCCGGGTCTCCTGCTCCTCTCCCGGGTTCCGGGTCCGCCCACGCACCCGCTATGAATGGGCCATGCAACGCCCAGCCGGCCGCGTCTTCTCTCCCTCCACCTCTGCAGCCGGTGCGCCACAGCCGCTGGCTCGCCCTCAAAGAGCCGGCCGAGTACATCTCCATGACGACCAAGGCCATCAAGCAGTGGGAGCTCAAGGATTCCCTCAAAGGGTGCTCCCCCATATTCCAAGCCAAAGCTCTCAAGCACAAAGTCATCGCCGCCGTGCTCAAGCCTTTGGGAATGAACTCTGTGTCCGATCTCCGCGCAACGGCGACCATTCCTTCTGCTCCGGTGCCTTCCACGGTTGATTATTAGTGCCCCTCCCCGCGTCTCGGCCCGCTGCTCGCACGGGTCCCCTCTGTTAAGGCGGCCTATCCTCTACTTTTATTACTCTTGTGTTAGTCGGGGTGTCGTGCCCATCTGTATCAGTGTTTGTTCTGTGCCATCGATTGTACTCGCCCTCTAGTTCTCTCCTTCATGTGTGATGTGGTTTTTCTCTTTCAGTGCTCTTCCTTTTCCAATTTTTGTACGCCTAGTGCCTCGCATGGTAATGGATAGCTATGCCCTCTACTCCCTCTCAATCCTCTCTTGGAATGTCCAGGGCCTCGGCGAACCGGACAAGTGCACACTGGTCCGCGGTGCCGTGGGTGATGCCAACCCTTCGGTTGTTTGCCTCCAAGAGACAAAGCTCGCCTCCCTCTCCCTTGGCAAGGACCGCTCCTTTCTTCCCGCCCGCCTCTCCGCCCTTGATCGTAAGGACGTCGACGGCTCCCGTGGTGGCCTGGTCACTGCTTGGGATCCCTCTGTGCTCTCCCTTGTCTCCCACGATGCTAGCCGCTACACTCTTACCACCGTGCTCTCCTCCACGTCTTCCGACCTGGCATTCACGATCACAAACGTTTATGCCCCGTCTGACCACTCTCTCACTCAAGAGTTCTTTGATGAGATGATGGCCATCTCAAATTCCATCTCAGGGGCCTGGCTAACTCTTGGCGACTTCGATCTTATTCGCTACCCTGAGGAGAAGAACAACAATAACTTTTGTGCTCCCCTTGCGTCTCGTTTCAACTCTCTGATAAATGACTTGTCGCTTATCTAGCTCCCTCTGTCCGACCGCCTCTTCACATGGACAAACCATCGAACCCCCCTACCCTAGCTCGCCTCGACCGAGCGTTCTTCAATGCCGGCTGGGACGCCGCTCTTCCCAACTCCACCCTCGCCTCCCGCCCCCGTGTCACGTCCGACCACTTCCCTCTCCTCGTCACCGCCTCCACGCGCATCCCCGCTTCTCGCATCTTCCGCTTCAAGAACAAGTGGCTCCTGGACCCCATGTTCCTCCCCTCCACCTCCCCCGCCTGGGCTCTCCCCTCCTGTGACGGACGGTGCCAAAAACATTGCTGCTCGGGTCAAGTCCTTTCGTCAAGCTACGAAGGTTTGGAAATCAAATCACTCGTATATCCCGCACTTTGATAATAACTACAAATTTGTTATTGACCTGCTTGACTTTCTCGAGGAGTATCGTGTGCTTTCAGCTGATGAGGACACCCTCCGCCGGGATGCTCGTGTCGCGCTTGCCCTCTCCACCCGCCAACAGACTGCGTTCTGGCGGCAAAGGGGGAAGTTTCGACGGGTGGCCGAAGGCGATGTGAACACCTATTTCTTCCATGCTCATGCATCCCAGCGCTTTCAGTCCAACCGGATCAAAGTGCTGAGTGTCGACGACACGGTCGTCATCAGCCACATGGCCAAGGCGGAGGCCCTCCATGCCTTCTACTCCACCTTTGTGGTCGTGCCGGCGACCCCGTGTGGTGCTTTGATCTACAAGTGTTGTACGCGGGGGCGCCAACGGTCGACGGCGCAAGGCTTGTCGCCCCGTTCGAGACGTCTGAGATTGAGGACGCTGTCAAAGGCCTCGACAGGACCAGCGCCCCGGGCCTGATGGCTTGGGGCCATCCTTGTAGCAGGCCGCGTGGCCGCTTGTCTTCGACGACGTGCACCGGTTGATGCAGGGGTTCCATGGGCTCTGTAGACCTCTCATGTATCAACCGCGCACACATTGTGCTGCTACCCAAGGCCGAGGGGGTGCTTGCGCCCGGTGGCTTCTGACCATATCCCTCCAAAACTGCGACGTCAAGATCCCGTGCAAGGTGCTCACCACGCGTCTACAACAACAAATCGCGGGTGTGGTGGATGTGGACCAGTCCGGGTTCATCCAGGGACGGAGCATCTCCGAGAACTTTGTGTTCTCAACGGAGATTGTGCAGTGCTGTGAGACTCGCCGTGCCCCCTCTTTGGTCTTGAAGCTGGACTTTGCCAAGGCTTTCGACTCCATCAACTGGAGCAGCCTTCGCCGGATTATGGAGGTGCGTGGGTTCCCCTCCATTTAGTGTGATTGGATGGACTCGATCTTCCAATCCTCCATGTCCGTGGTGGTCCTCAACGGTGTGCCTAGAAGGTGGATCAACTGCAAAAAGGGTTCCGGCAGGGGGACCCCCTTTCCCCCTACATGTTCCTTCTCGTCGCGAATGTTCTTCAGCAGATGATCAAAGGGGGTGGGGGATGTGTCACCCTCTCGTTGATGACCCCCTCCGCTCATCCTTTAGTACGCGGATGATACTATCATCATCATCCGGGTGGAGCTGGACGCGGTGCGGCGCCTCAAAAGCATCCTTGATGACTTCGCGGCCGCGACGGGACTCGTCATCAACTTCCACAAGAGCACTGTCGTGCCCATCCACGTTCCGGAGAGCGATCTTCATGCGATGGTGCAGGTTTTGGGGTGCGCCGTGGGGGGTTTCCCCCAAATCTACCTCGTCTCCCGCTCTCCAACCGCAAGCTCACCATGGATGACTTCCTCCCGCTCATCGCCAAGGCTGACCGCTACCTATCTGGCTGGTGCGCCCAGCTGCTGTCCTTCGGGGGGCGTCTAGTGCTGCTCAATGTCGTACCGGACGCGCTCCCCACATACGCCATGGCAGCTATGGAGGTGCCCCACTCCGTCCTCGGGGCGATCGACACCCTGCGGCACTCCTTCCTGTGGTCTGGAGCAGACAAGGCTTCGAGAGCGCGGTGCCTTATCTCTTGGGACCATGTCGTCCGCGCCAAGGATGAGGGGGCTTGGGGGTGCGCGTGCTGCCGGTCCAGAACCGGTGTCTCCTGTTGAAGCTCCTCCACCGCCTTCACTCCCATCAGGGTTCGCCATGGGCGCGCTGGGTCTGGAGTGAGCTTGGTCGCTCACTTCTCACCCCGGCCTCAGCCGCCTCCCTCTCCGGGGTCCATTGGGCCTCCCTGGCAAAACTCATGCCTCTGTACAGAGCGATCACGATGGTCTCCATCGGGGACGGCCGCACAACAGCCTTCTGGCTCGATTCCTGGCTGCCCGGCGGGGCACTCTCGGTCCAGATGAGTTCCCTTTTCTCCCAAGTCACCCTTCCGGACGTCTCGGTTGCTCATGTCGTCCAGCTCGGCCTGGACAGGGGGCTTGTCCTGCGCCTGAACCACGCTGGTGCCCACGAGTGCGGAGTCCTTCTCCCCATCATCCAGGTGCTGGCTCTGACGACAGCTCCGGATGAGCGGACCCTGCGCCCTGGCTGTGCCAAAGGTGCCTCGCTCTCATCTGCTGGGGTCTACCAGCTCTGCCAGTTCGGTGGTGTAAGAGCGTCGTTCGTCGACTTCGTCTGGGCCAACTACGCCCCCAGCCGGGTACGCTTCTTTGCTTGGCTGCTGGTCCAGGCTCGAATCCACACGAGGGATGTCCTCCTGTGGAAGCACATCGCGGAACCGGCCGGGGCGGGTTGCCCCATCTGCTCGGCCTCGCTGGAATCTACGGATCATCTCGTCTTCGCCTGCCCGTTTGCTCAGCAGTTTTGGGCCTTAGCTGGGGTCGCGCCGACAGTCTCCTCCGTCAGGCTGCTCCACCTCCTGCCTCCTCCAAGCTCGGTGCCCCCCCCCCCCGGCAGGTGCGACCTTCCCGCTCCTCTACCGTTGGGAGCTTTGGAAGCACCGCAATGCGGTCGTCTTCCAGGGCCTGCCGCCCTCGCTCCCCCGTCTACTGCAATCCTGTAGAGAGGACGCCGTGCTCTCGCGCATTCGACTACCCACCGCTCTCAAGCAAGCGACTGATGCGTGGCTGAGTCTTGTACCCCTAAATCTGACCCCCCCCTCCACGAGAGGTCCTGTAAAGCTGTACTTGTGCAAAATGCTTTACCTGGGTGTTCGGGCCCTGATAAATGATAAATTCAGGTGGGGAAATCTCCCCCCGGTGAAAATTCAAAAAAAAGTATTAGCTTATTGATACATCTCCGTCGTATCTACTTTTCCAAACACTTTTTCCCTTGTTTTGAACTCTAACTTGTATGATTTGAATGGAACTAACCCGGACTGACGCTGTTTTCAGCAAAATTGCCATGATGTTGTTTTATGTGCAGAAAACAAAAGTTCTCGGAATGACCTAAAACTCCACGAGATGTCTTATAAAAAATAATAAAAAATCCTCGCCAAAGATGAAGACTAGGGGGCCCATACCAATCCACGAGGGCGGGGCATATGGCCCCCACAGAAACCTTCCGCGCCAACTCCAACTCTATATATTGGCTTTGGGAGAAAAAAATCAGAGAGAAGAAATCATCGCGTTTACGACACGGCGCCGCCGCCAAGCCCTAATCTCTCTTGGGAGGCTGATCTGGAGTCCGTTCGGGGCTCGGAGAGGGATTCGTCGCCGTCGTCATCATCAACCATCCTCGATCACCAATTTCATGATGCTCACCGCCGTGCGTGAGTAATTCCATCGTAGGCTTGCTGGGCGGTGATGGGTTGGATGAGATTTATCATGTAATCGAGTTAGTTTTGTTAGGGTTTGATCCTAGTATCCACTATGTTACGAGATTGATGTTGCTATGACTTTGCTATGCTTAATGCTTGTCACTAGGGCCGAGTGCCATGAATTCAGATCTGAACCTATTATGTTTTCATGAATATATGTGAGTTCTAGATCCTATCTTGCAAGTCTATAGTCACCTATTATGTGTTATGATCCGACAACCCCGAAGTGACAATAATCGGGATACTTCTCGGTGATGACCATAGTTTGAGGAGTTCATGTATTCACTATGTGCTAATGCTTTGTTCGGTTCTCTATTAAAAGGAGGCCTTAATATCCCTTAGTTTCCAATAGGAACCCGCTGCCACGGAGGGTAGGACAAAAGATGTCATGCAAGTTATTTTCCATAAGCATGTATGACTATATTGAATACATGCCTACATTACATTGATGAATTGGAGCTAGTTACATGTCATCCTATGTTATGAGTATTACATGACGAACCACATCCGGCATAATTATCCATCAGCGATCCGGTGCCTCTGAGCTTTCCATATCTGGTTCCGCTTATTTACTTTTCGTTGCTCTTGTTACAATCACTACAAAATACCAAAACATTACTTTTGATGTCTTTACTTTTGTTACCGTTGCCACCACTATCATATTACTTTGCTACTAAACACTTTGCTGCAGATACTAAGTTTCCAGGTGTGGTTGAATTGACAACTCAGCTACTAATACTTGAGAATATTCTTTGGCTCCCCTTGTGTCGAATCAATAAATTTGGGTTGAATACTCTATCCTCGAAAACTGTTGCGATCCCCTATACTTGTGGGTTATCAAGACCTTTTTCTGGCGCCGTTGCCGGGGAGCATAGCTCTATTCTTTGAGTCACTTGGGATTTATATCTGATGGACACTATGAAGAACTTGAAAGACGCTAAGACAACAATTTATCCCTCAACTACGAGGGGAGGTAAGGAACTACCATCTAGTTCTGCACTTGATTCACCTTCTGTTATGAGTAGGCTAGCAACACCTAAACCTGCTTCTGCTATTCGTTCTGATGTGTCACATGTTATTGATGATGCCACTTCTGCTATGCATGATAATTATGACGAAACTACTTCTATGATTGATACTACTGTGCCCCTTGGTGAATTTCTATATGAACAAATTGCTAGGGCTGGAGAGAAAGAAATTATTGAATCTGAATACGATGATGAAAGTGATGATGAAAATATGCCTGTTATTCCTGAGGGTTATGTTTTTGATATGGAATCTTCTGCAACTATTTTTGCTTGTAAAGATAGATATGAACTCAAAAGGTTGCTAGTTAAATGGAACAAAGAATCTCTTAGAGACAGAATGAAACCTGACCTTGCTTTTGCTACTTCACCTATCCGTGTTCCTGATATGGATTATGAATTTTCTGTTGATCCAGATATAATTACTTTGGTCGAATCTGATCCTTTTTATGGCTATGAATCTGAAATTGTTGTGGCACATCTTACTAAGTTAAATGATATAGCTGCCCTGTTTACTAATGATGAGAGATCGCGTTACTTTTATATACTCAAAATATTTCCGTTCTCATTAAAGGGTGATGCTAAGATATGGTTTAATTCTCTTCATCCTGGTTGTGTGCGTAGTCCCCAGGATATGATTTATTACTTCTCTGCTAAATATTTCCCTCCTCATAAGAAACAAGCTGCTTTGAGGAAATATACAACCGATGCAAATTAAAGAAGAGAGTCTCCCACAAGCTTGGGGAGGCTTCTCAAGTTATAATGCTTTGCCTAATCATCCTCTTAAGAAACCTGAAATACTTCATATCTTTTATAATGGACTAACCGATGCTTCAGAGATTACCGGATAGTTGTGCTGGTTCTCTTTTAGGAAAGAACACCGGATGAAGCTGAAATTCTATTAAATAATATGTTGACAAATGAAAACAATCGGGCACCTCCTGAGCCAGTTCTAGAGCCAATTACTGAGCCTATTCCTAAACCAACTCCGAAGAAGAGAGGTGTTCTATTTCTCAGTCCTGAAGATATGCAAGAGGCAAAGAAATCTATGAAATAAAAAGGTATTAAAGCTGAATATATTAAGAATTTACCTCCTATTGAAGAAATACATGGTCTTAATTTACCGCCTGTTGAAGAAGTATATGATCTCAATTCTTTATTCACTGAAGAACCTCCTGATCCCGATATCCCGACACAGGTAGTAAAGGTAAATTCTCTCTATAGATATAATAAAGCCGAAGTCCCTCCTACTAAAATTGCTAGTCAGTGCTTGGATGAGTTTGATAACTTTATGTTTAAGCAAGATGACTTTAATGCTTATTTTGGTAGACAATTAAAACAAGATGCTTATATGATTAAACGCTTGGGTGATTATATGGCTAATACTAGAGGTGAACTTAAACTTGTTAGCAAACATGCTTCTATGGTTACCACTCAAGTAGAACAAGTACTTAAAACTCAGAAAGAAGTGCTTGATGAAATGAATAGTAAGAAAAATGATTATGCTGTTAGAGTGGCTACTAGAACTGGTAAAATGACTCAGGAACCTTTGTATCCTGAAGGCCACCCTAAGAGAATCGAGCAAGATTCTCAGAGAAATAATATTGATGTACCTAGTTCTTCTAAAAGGAAGAAAAATAAAAATGATAGGACTTTGCAAACTTCTAGTGAACCTATTGCTGAACCACGAGAATCCAAATGATATCTCTATGTGCGATCTTTGAAACACAATCTGGTAATGAACATGAACCTAGTGAAAATATTAATGATGATGTTCATGATGATGCTCAACCTAGTAATGATAATGATGTAGAAGTTGAACCTGCTGTTGATCTTGATAACCCACAATCAAAGAATCAACGTTATGATAAAAGAGACTTTGTTGCTAGGAAACATGGTAAAGAAAGAGAACCATGGGTTCAGAAACCCATGCCTTTTCCTCCGAAACCATCCAAGAAAAGGATGATGAGGATTTTGAGCGCTTTCTTTGAAATGATTAGGCCCATCTTTTTGCGTATGCGATTGGTGATATGCTCAAAATGAATCCTTATGCTAAATACATGAAAGATATTGTTACAAATAAAAGAAAGATACGGAAGCTGAAATTTCCACCATGCTTGCTAATTATACTTTTAAGGGTGGAATACCAAAGAAACTTGGAGATCCGGAGTACCTACTATACCATGCTCCATTAAGAGAAATTATGTTAAAACTGCTTTATGTGATCTTGGAGCGGTGTTAGTGTTATGCCTCTCTCTTTATATCATAGACTTGACTTGAATAAGTTGACACCTACTGAAATATCTTTGCAAATGGCTGATAAATCAACTGCTATACTGTCGATATTTGTGAGGATGTACTGTTGTGGTTGCGAACGTTACTATTTTAAAGGACTTTGTTATTCTTGATATTCCGAGGGCGATAGTATGTCTATTATTCTTGGAAGACCTTTCCTTAATACTGCAGGGCTGTTATTGATTGCAACAAAGGCAATGTCACTTTTCATGTTAATGGTAATGAGCACGGTACACTTTCAAGGAAACAACCTCAAGTTTATAGTATCATCTCTATTGGAAAAATTCCATCGATTATATTTGGAGGTTTTGAATTTCCTCTCCCTACTGTCAAGAAGAAATATGATATACTTATTATTGGGGATGTCCATATCCCCGTTGAGGTAACCTAGTGTTATTCGAAATTTCTCCGGTTCCATGTTAGTCGGAATGAGTTTGTTAACAAGACCTGATCAACCTTGTTAGTGGATTCCTTTTGATGAGCATGAGATGGATGAAACTAGAAGCACAACCTTCTGTACCCTCTTTATATTTTCTGTTATTTAGTATAAATAAAGTAAAATAGTATTTTTTATGTCTGTCTCCTGACTTATCCGTGCAATATAAAAATATCCCGAAAATAAAAGTTCTCAGAATGCCATGCCAATTTAATATGATTTTTTCGGGAATATTTGAGGATTTTAGTGCAAAAATTACATGGGAGCTGCCACTGGTCACGAGGTGGAGGTGCGCCTGCCCCCTGGCGCGCCCCCCGCCTCGTGGGCCCACGGTGGCCCTCCTCCACTTATCCTGCACCCATCTTCTTCCTCTGCCTCACACAAACCCGAAAAACCAACTCAAGCACGAGTTCCAGCCACTTTTGCTGTGATTTTCGATCTCCTTGCTCAAAGCACCTCTCATAAAACTGCTTGGGGAGATTGTTCCTGGTATGTGACTCCTCCATTGGTCCAATTAGTTTTGTTCTAGTGCTTTATTCATTGCAAATTTGTGCTGCATAGGTGACCATGTTCTTGAGCTTGCATGTCAAATTTATATGGTTCCAAGTAGTTCTAATGCTTGATATAGGCTCTAGGCACTTGTGGGAGTAGTTGTTATCAATTTTATTGAAGTTGGTTCACTTTTGTTTGAAGTTACTAAAAAAATTTCAGAAATTTTTCAGAGGAAACAATATGTTTAGGAAGATGTTCCAAGGTGGTTCTTCAAGGAAGCAAGGTCCCAGGCTTGCAATGCGTGATGCTGACGAAGAACCACCAAGAGACGCTCTTGTGAGGCCACGTGAATGGCCTTCGAAAATTTTATGGATCAAGCGGGAATCGAGAGAAGAATTTAGCGCATATTTGCGTAATGCGGTCTTGAGGACTTTGAAGGCGACAAATGCCCCGGTATCAAGATCTCACAAGTTCATTTGTGAGGAGGTTTGAGTTTTCATCTTAGCGTAATTCTCCTTGGTCATGTTTGACCTTTATGACAAATCTTATACCATGGACTTGGAGAATTTCACTTTTTCTTGCAAATTTACATCTTGGGGTAGTGTCAGGGATCCCCCTAAATCTGAATTTAGAGACTTTCTTGCTAGAATAACTGTGGGGAATCTAGAGATATAACGCAAGCCACTATAGGGAGCATTCACTTTCTGCTATACATTATTTTGCTCTCTTCATAGGTAGATGCATAAATGCTAAGGATGAAGCATGTCACATGTGTGTTCTCGATCTCGGCATTCTCGGAAGTGCTGTGTTAGGAGACCAATCTTATCATATGGGAGCCATTGTAGCTCGTGAGATTGCATCATAATAGACATAACGGAGATTTCTTTGGAGGAATTTATGCAACCCGCTTAGCTAATTTTCTTGAGATAGACATTCGTGAGGGTGATATGGAGTTACCCCCTACTTATTTAGATTTTGACTCTATGGTTTCCCATCAGTTTGTTGAGAGGACTGAACCACCTCTCCAGTATCGACTAATCTTTAACAAACGGCATGTTGTCCATATTAATCTTCCTGCTCCTGCCTTCTTTGATTCTCAGACAAAAGGAAGATATGTTATTACCAGAGAGGAGGCAGATGAGTACAAGAGAAGAGTGGAGACGGCTCGACGCCACGCTGCAGCTCGAGGAGGCGATAGCCGCTGCATTGCAAGATCGACCCAGCTACACCTACGGGTATCCGCGAGCTATCCTCGGCAATATACCAACAGGCCAAAGCCTAAGCTTGGGGAATACGTATTTCTCACCGACATTACATTTATGTTCACACACACTCATTGCTAGATGTCGGTGCTCATACTCTTTCACTGTAATATCCATGCTGGTTTATTTTCTTTTTCCTGCTTTCTTCTTGTATGTCTGTTAAACCTTAAGAAAAACAAAAAATAAAAAATAAAAAATTTAGTAGTGTTTATTTCTTTGCTGTAGTAATTAAAAAGAAAACCCAAAAATATTTCCCGTTATTCTTCTTCTTGTTGGGAGCTTGCCCGTGTAAATAGTTTTTATTTCTTTTCTTTTCTTTGGGGTCAGTAGGAGAAGACCATGATTAAATTGTTGAAGTGGCTCTTATATGCATCATTGTTGATTTAACCAAGAGCCCATATTGCCTTGTCTTCTCCTGTTTATTGAATGCTCGCAGATTCCAGCTTAGTCCAATGCACGTGCACTCTTATTATTATTCACATCTTTCGGTCGTGCAAGTGAAAGGCAATTATGATGATATATGATGGACTGACTAAGATGAGAAAAGCTGGTATGAACTCGACCTCTTTTGTTTTTGTAAATATGATGAGTTCATCGTTCTTGATTCAGCTTATTATGAATAAACATGTTTGCAATGACAATTAGAGATCATAGTTGCTCGTGCCATGCTTGATTAGCTATGAGTTATAATGATTTACCTTGCGTGCCAACATGCTATTAAAATGGTAGTGATGTGGTATGATGGGTTGGTATCCTCCTTTGAATGATTTAAGTGACTTGACTTGGCACATGTTCACGCATGTAGTTGAAACAAATCAACATAGCCTTCACGATATTTATGTTCATGGTGGATTATATCCTACTCATGCTTGTATTCAGTGTTTATTAATTTTAATGCATGTTCATGACTGTTGTCGCTCTCTAGTTGGTCGCTTCCCAGTCTTTTGCTAGCCTTCACTTGTACTAAGCGGGAATACTGCTTGTGCATCCAATCCCTTAAACCCCAAAGTTATTCCATATGAGTCCACCATACCTTCCTATATGCGGTATCTACCTGCCGTTCCAAGTAAATTTGTATGTGCCAACCTCTAAACCTTCAAATAGACATTCTGTTTTGCATGCTCGAATAGGTCATATATCAACTAGATCTGCCCTTATCTTCCGTGTTAGGCGGGTTATTCTCAAGAGGAGTGGACTCCGCTCCTCACTCACGAGAAAATGGCTGGTCACCGGGATGCCCAGTCCCATGCTTAATGCAAACTAAATCAAAATAATTGCAAACAAAACTCCCCCTGGGACCCGTTGAATGTTGGAGGCACTCATTGTTTCGAGCAAGCCATGGATTGATGCTTGTGGAGGAGGGGGAGTATAAACTTTACCATTCTGTTTGGGAACCGCCTATAATTTGTTTAGCATGGAAGATATCGTCATCTCTTAGTTGTTATGTTGTCAATGAAAGTATGCCGCTCAAAATATAATTTATCTCTATTTCAAAACCGAGCTCTGGCACCTCTACAAATCCCTGCTTCCCTCTGCGAAGGGCCTATCTATTTACTTTTATGTTGAGTCATCACCTTCTTATTAAAAGCACTAATTTGGAGAGCACAACTGTCATTTGCATTCATTCTCTGTTAATTTATATCGGGTATGACTATGATTAGATCTCTTTTACCATGAATTACAATGTCTAGTCAGTCCTTGATCTTTGAAGGTGCTCTACATTTATGTTTTGCGGTCTCAGAAAGGGCTTGCGAGATACCATCTTGTTATATCATATTATGATTATTTTGAGAAAGTGTTGTCATCCGAGATTTATTATTATGGCTTGCTAGCTGATTATGTTATTGATATGAGTAAACATGAGACCTAGGAGTTATTGCAAATGTGGTTAGTTATGATCTTTGCTGAAAACCTGAATCTTTGGCTTGACATAGTTACAACAACAAGAGCAAACAGAGTTTGTAAATTTTTTTCTTTTTCTCTTTCAGTTTGTCAACTGAATTGCTTGAGGACAAGCAAGGGTTTAAGCTTGGGGGAGTTGATACGTCTCCGTCGTATCTACTTTTCCAAACACTTTTGCCCTTGTTTTGAACTCTAACTTGTATGATTTGAATGGGACTAACCGGATGGATCGACGCTTTCATTGAGAATTGCCATGATGTTGTTTTATGTGCAGAAAACAAAAGTTCTCGGAATGACCTGAAACTCCACGGGATGTCTTATAAAAATTAAAAAAAATCCTCGCCAAAGATGAAGACCAGGGGGCCCACACCCTGTCCACGAGGGTGGGGGCGCGCCCAGGATCCTCGCCAAAGATGAAGACCAGGGGGGCCACACCCTATCCATGAGGGAGGGGGCGCGCCCCCCCTCTTGGGCGCGCCCCCTACCTCATGGGCCCCCTGGAAACCTTCCGACGCCAACTCCAACTCTATATATTGGCTTTCGGGGAGAAAAAAATCAGAGAGAAGAAATCATCACGTTTTACGATACGGAGCCGCCGCCAAGCCCTAATCTCTCTCGGGAGGGCTGATCTGGAGTCCGTTCGGGGCTCCGGAGAGGGGGATTCGTCGCCGTCGTCATCATCAACCATCCTCTATCACCAATTTCATGATGCTCACCGCCGTGCGTGAGTAATTCCATCATAGGCTTGCTGGACGGTGATGGGTTGGATGAGATTTATCATGTAATCGAGTTAGTTTTGTTAGGGTTTGATCCCTAGTATCCACTATGTTCTGAGATTGATGTTGCTAAGACTTTGCTATGCTTAATGCTTGTCACTAGGTCCCGAGTGCCATGAATTCAGATCTGAACCTATTATGTTTTCATGAATATATGTGAGTTCTAGATCCTATCTTGCAAGTCTATAGTCACCTATTATGTGTTATGATCCGACAACCCCGAAGTGACAATAATCGGGATACTTCTCGGTGATGGCCATAGTTTGAGGAGTTCATGTATTCACTATGTGCTAATGCTTTGTTCCGGTTCTCTATTAAAAGGAGGCCTTAATATCCCTTAGTTTCCAATAGGACCTCGCTGCCATGGGAGGGTAGGACAAAAGATGTCATGCAAGTTATTTTCCATAAGCACGTATGACTATATTCGGAATACATGCCTACATTACATTGATGAATTGGAGCTAGTTCTGTGTCACCCTATGTTATAACTGTTACATGACGAACCACATCCGGCATAATTATACATCACTGATCCGGTGCCTACGAGCTTTCCATATACTGGTTCTCGCTTATTTACTTTTCCGTTGCTACTGTTACAATCACTACAAAATACCAAAAACATTACTTTTGCTGTCTTTACTTTTGTTACCGTTACCACCACTATCATATTACTTTGCTACTAAACACTTTGCTGCAGATACTAAGTTTCCAGGTGTGGTTGAATTGACAACTCAGCTGCTAATACTTGAGAATATTCTTTGGCTCCCCTTGTGTCGAATCAATAAAATTGGGTTGAATACACTACCCTCGAAAACTGTTGCGAACCCCTATACTTGTGGGTTATCACTTATTGACATGCTTATACATAATTTAATATAATCATCAGGACGTATTAAAAAGAAATATAACCGTCATTGTCGTGGTTCTAAGTCTGACAGTAGAATGGGGGGTAGGAATGGAGAGGCAAGATCCTAGCTATGGAGTAGTTGTATACGCAAGGGATTTCTGAGTTCAGCCCTTCTCGGAGGAAGTAACAGCCCTCGTCTCGGAGCCCGGAGGCGGTCATTGGATTATATGCGTATGTGTTCTGAGGGTGCGAACCCTTACGCGGTGGAGGGTGGCTTATATAGAGTGCGCGGGACCCCAGCCAGCCCACGAAAGAGAGGGTTTAAAATGCGTTAAGACACTGGCGTTCGGTAACGCCGGACATAAAAGTGTCATCATGACCATAAAGACTACTTAATTACAGACCGTTTGGATACAGAGTGATTCCTGAGCACCTGATGGTCGAGTGAGCCTTCTTGGTCGAGTGTCTCGGATTCTGTCGAGTGGAAGCCTACCAGATCGACTGGAAGGCAGCTTCTTTCGCGAGTGTCCTTGGGGAGGGTACTCTTGGGCAGGTCCATGACCCTACCCTAGGTACATGACTTCATCAGTCATGACATTGTCATCGTCAAACATAGGGTAGAATGGACGGGACAACCTCTGATTTCACTCCCCGATTAACGAGTAGAGCCCTATCCTGAAGTCGTCCTCGTCCTCCTTGAGGTAATACGTGTACTCTACGACCTCCGCGGCCATCTGCTTGCCCCACGGGCATGGATGAAGGTTGGCGACCCTGGCAAAGTGCTTCTTCCACTCCTTGTCCATGTCGTAGGTGTGCAGCTTCCCCGCCCGCCGGTACTCCTCCACCACCACCTCCTCCTCTATGTCGCTGTACCGCATGGCTTCCGCGTGCGCCGCCCTGCCGAACACGAGCAGCGCCTGCAGCCGGGCCATCTTCTTCGCCTCTGTCCCGTACATCGCCTTGAGCTGCTTTTCTTCTTCACCGGCGCCGACGAAGGCGGCCGCGTTCGAGCTGGCTCCTTGGTCCATGCTGCGTCACCCGGCCCTCACTCCTTCTCTACCGTGTGGAACAAAAAAGGCGATGGACTGTTTGCTTCCCAAAATTCCTGTATGCGTCGCTGTGGAGTTGTTGTGGCTGGATTTGATCGTGTCTCTTCTGTTCTATGGTTCACGTTAGGTTGCTTCCTTTATAGACGGATCTTCGGCTAAACTGCACCACGTACCGTAATTTTCTTCTCTTTGTGTTCGTATATCGGATTGAGATCCTGTATTGTTTCCTGTCTGCCATCGATTGTTGCGCTTTTCCGATTATGAAATCACCAGATCTGCAAGCCTTTTGGTCTCACTGAAAACTAAAATCCGAGCGTAATCTCACTTGAAACCAACATCCGAGAGCCGTCCGGCCACTGCAACAAAACCACCCATGCGCAACAAATTGGTTACACGTTTGCAACAATACAATAGCACATTTTTAGGTTTAAAAAGAAGTGAAGGAAAAACGATAGTTGGAACGATCCGTGTATCAATTTTTTTCTGTATGCAGCAAACACCCAACGGCTGAACCAATATCGGTCAGAAATAATTGAATGACATTGAACTAACCGAACTAAACCTAATTTGTTTCCTACTATATACAAACTACACTTAGCTAATTTCTAACACCCACATTTTTCTAGCAAATTTCTAACATAACACCTAAATTTATCTTTGTATCCAACAGTTCATCCTAATTATACATACATGACATAGAATATAAAGAAAAATAAAAAAAAGGGGTGCGGCGCCGCTCACCATGTAGTGGAGGAGGCTGACGGCATGGGTGGAGGCGCTCACGGAGGCGGAAGGGGGAAGCGCAAACGCCGGTGACGGCAATGAGGATCCAAATCACGGGGGTCCGAGGCTGCGGGGCGAGAGGAGGGCAGCCGAGCGACAACTTGGGAGGTGGTGAATCCGCGCGGGTAGGTCAATGATGGGCGGGGGTTGCGAGGTGAGATGGGGGAGGCGTTGGTTATTTAGGGGGTCGGGGAAGAGAGAAGACTCTTTTTCTAGGGAAGATGATGGATAAGGCTGTGTGACCGACTGTGGATGTAAATTGGGTTGGCCATAAATGGTGTCGTGTGGAGTTGGGACGCACGCCACCCGTAGCATTTAGCCCATTTTTTATTTAATATTTTTTCGGGAATTCTGTGTATGCTATTTTTTATGTAGTATTGTTAGAGCAATATTCCAACTATTTCGTAAAGTATTTTGTTATATTTAGGGTTATTCCGGCTGTATTTAGGTTTATTAGGCTAGGTTTTTTTTGGAAAAGGAGGATAACCCCCGGCCTCTGCATCAGAGTGATGCATGCAACCATAATATTAAAACAAGTACGATAACAAGTCTGTAGTGCAAGTCTAGCTCTCAAACAGAGCAAAACAAAATGAAATAAAAAGGTGCCACATACGGCGAAAATAGCAACAGGCTATGATGCCTACACACCTAGCCTATTAGTAGCACGCCAACCAAATTGATTGAAGATACCCCGTGCTACCATCTCCCATCGGTTGCATCCAGTATCCAAACGCTCATTGCAATCCGCACGGGTGAGTAACGACCACGTATGGATCCAAGCAGTAGCTCTGTAGATAATATGCAAAAAGTTGATAAAGTTTTTCCGGTTAAAGATTATGTCATTCCTAGTGTTCCATATAGCCCATAGTAATGTGCATACTCCTATCCGAATATGTCTCGTTGTATTTGAATCCACTCCATTTAGCCATGTTCCAAATAACATGTTCATGTAAATTGGAGGGTTAACGTTGAAGGCTATATGAATCGTATGCCACAATAATTTTGTGAAAGGGCAATCGAGAAAGAGGTGTCGAATAGATTCATCCTGATCGCAATAACTACAGCGAGAACTACCAACCCAGTTTCACTTAATTAAATTATCTTTCGTCAAGATCACTCCCCTGTGGACAAACCACATGAAGATTTCAATTCTCAGCGGAACTTTAACCTTCCATATGTGAAGTGATCTCGGAATTGGCCCAGTATTGATAACATCCATGTACAAAGACTTCACGGAAAAACTACCATTCACTGATAATTTCCAAAAAATGGTATCCGCCTGGTCAGAGAGTTGAACTGCCATCAATCTACGGACCAAGTGTAACCAAGAATTCCACCATTCCCCCACCAAAGAGCTCCTGAATTGGATATTAAGGGGGGCCGAATTCAATACTGTAGCAACATAATCTTCCTTACGTTGTACAATATAATAAAGAGTGGGATATTGAAGGGCTGAGGGTGTCTCCCCTAACGATGTATTCTCCCAAAATTTGGTCGAAAGACCATTACCAACGATGAACTTAACCCTCTGAAAAAGGAGAATTTCACCTTCATCAACCCTTACAAGAAAGGTGAGTTTTTATACATTGAATATATAACATCATCTTTGCAATGGCTCCCACGAGAAGAAATGCTACTATTGATTTATGATACACCTGTTGAGGAACGTAGTAATTTCAAAAAAAATCCTACGCACACGCAAGATCATGGTGATGCATAGCAACGAGAGGGAAGAGTGTTGTCCACGTACCCTTGTAGACCGAAAGCGGAAGCGTTAGCACAACGCGGTTGATGTAGTCATACGTCTTCACGATCCGACCGATCAAGTACCGAACGTACGGCACCTCCGAGTTCAGCACACGTTCAGCCCGATGACGTCCATCGAACTCCGATCCAGCCGAGTGTTGAGGAGAGTTTTGTCGACCTGACGGTGTGGTGGCGATGTTGATGTTCTACCAACGCAGGCTTCGCCTAAGCACCGCTTCTGATATTATCGAGGTGGACTATGGTGGAGGGGGCACGCGACACGGCTAAAAGATCAAGCGATCAATTGTTGTGTCTCTAGGGTGCCCCTGCCTGTATATAAAGGATCAAGGGGAGGTGCGGCCGCCGAGGAGGGCGGCGGGAGGAGTCCTACTCTCTGGAGTAGGACTCCCCTTTTCCATGTTGGACTAGGAGAGAGAGGGGGAAGAGGTGGAGGGGAGGAAGGAAAGGGGGGGGGGGTCACCGCCCCCCTCTCCTTGTCCTATTCGGACTAGGGGGGAGGGGAGCGCGGCCCTGCCCTGGCCGCCTCTCCTCTCTTCCACCAAGGCCCAATAAGGCCCATTAAGTCACCGAGGGGTTCCGGTAACCTCCCGGTACTCCGGTAAAATCCCGATTTCACCCGGAACACTTCCGATATCGAAACATAGGCTTCCAATATATCAATCTTCATGTCTCGACCATTTCGAGACTCCTCGTCATGTCTGTGATCACATCCGGGACTCCGAACAACCTTCGGTACATCAAAACATATAAACTCATAATAAAATTGTCATCGAAACATTAAGCGTGCGGACCCTACAGGTTCGAGAACTATGTAGACATAACCGAGACATGTCTCCGGTCAATAACCAATAGCGGAACCTGGATGCTCATATTGGCTCCCACATATTCTACGAAGACCTTTATCGGTCAGACCGCATAACAACATACGTTGTTCCCTTTGTCATCGGTATGTTACTTGGCCGGGATTCGATCGTCGGTATCTCAATACCTAGTTCAATCTCGTTACCGGCAAGTCTCTTTACTCGTTCCGTAATACATCATCTCACAACTAACTCATTAGTTGTAATGCTTGCAAGGCTTAAGTGATGTGTATTACCGAGAGGGCCCAGAGATACCTCTTCGACAATCGGAGTGACAAATCCTAATCTCGAAATACGCCAACCCAACATGTACCTTTGGAGACACCTGTAGAGCACCTTTATACTCACCCAGTTACGTTGTGACGTTTGGTAGCACACAAAGTGTTCCTCCGGTAAACGGGAGTTGCATAATCTCATAGTCATAGGAACATGTATAAGTCATGAAGAAAGCAATAGCAGAATACTAAACGATCGTGTGCTAAGCTAACGGAATGGGTCAAGTCAATCACATCATTCTCCTAATGATGTGACCCCGTTAATCAAATGACAACTCATGTCTATGGCTAGGAAACATAACCATCTTTGATTAACGAGCTAGTCAAGTAGAGGCATACTAGTGACACTCTGTTTGTCTATGTGTTCACACATGTATCATGTTCCCGGTTAATACAATTCTAGCATGAATAATAAACATTTACCATGATATAAGGAAATAAATAATAACTTTATTTTGCCTCTAGGGCATATTTCCTTCAGTCTCCCACTTGCACTAGAGTCAATAATCTAGATTACACAGTAATGATTCTAACACCCATGGAGCCTTGGTGTTGATCATGTTTTGCTCGTGGAAGAGGCTTAGTCAACGGGTCTGCAACATTCAAATCCGTATGTATCTTGCAAATTTCTATGTCTCCCACCTGGACTAGATCCCGGATGGAGTTGAAGCATCTCTTTATGTGCTTGGTTCTCTTGTGAAATCTGGATTCCTTCGCCAAGGCAATTGCTCCAGTATTGTCACAAAAGATTTTCATCGGACCCGATGCACTAGGTATGACACCTAGATCGGATATGAACTCCTTCATCCAGACTCCTTCATTTGCTGCTTCCGAAGCAGCTATGTACTCCGCTTCACACGTAGATCGCCACGACGCTTTGTTTAGAACTGCACCAACTGACAGCTCCACCGTTCAATGTAAACACGTATCCGGTTTGCGATTTAGAATCGTCAGGATCAATGTCAAAGCTTGCATCAACGTAACCATTTACGATGAGCTCTTTGTCACCTCCATAAACAAGAAACATATCCTTAGTCCTTTTCAGGTATTTCAGGATGTTCTTGACCGCTGTCCAGTGATCCACTCCTGGATTACTTTGGTACCTCCCTGCTAGACTTATAGCAAGGCACACATCAGGTCTGGTACACAACATTGCATACATGATAGAGCCTATGGCTGAAGCATAGGGAACATCTTTCATTTTCTCTCTATCTTCTGCAGTGGTCGGGCATTGAGTCTTACTCAACTTCACACCTTGTAACACAGGCAAGAACCCTTTCTTTGCTTGACCCATTTTGAACTTCTTCAAAACTTTGTCAAGGTATGTGCTTTGTGAAAGTCCAATTAAGCGTCTTGATCTATCTCTATAGATCTTAATGCCCAATATATAAGCAGCTTCACCGAGGTCTTTCATTGAAAAACTCTTATTCAAGTATCCCTTTATGCTATCCAGAAATTCTATATCATTTCCAATCAGCAATATGTCATACCCCATATAATATCAGAAATGCTACAGAGCTCCCACTCACTTTCTTGTAAATACAGGCTTCTCCAAAAGTCTGTACAAAACCAAATGCTTTGATCACACTATCAAAGCGTTTATTCCAACTCCGAGAGGCTTGCACCAGTCCATAAATGGATCGCTGGAGCTTGCACACTTTGTTAGCACCCTTTGGATAGACAAAACCTTCCGGTTGCATCATATACAACTCTTCTTACAGAAATCCATTCAGGAATGCAATTTTGACATTCATCTGCCATATTTCATAAAATGCGGCAATTGCTAACATGATTCGGACAGACTTAAGCATCGCTACGGGTGAGAAGGTCTCATCGTAATCAATCCCTTGAACTTGTCGAAAACCTTTTGCAACAAGTCGAGCTTTGTAGACAGTAACATTACCGTCAGCGTCAGTCTTCTTCTTGAAGATCCATTTATTCTCAATTGCTTGCCGATCATCGGGCAAGTCAACCAAAGTCCACACTTTGTTCTCATACATGGATCCCATCTCAGATTTCATGGCTTCAAGCCATTTTGCGAATCTGGGCTCACCATCGCTTCTTCATAGTTCGTAGGTTCATCATGATCTAGTAGCATGACTTTCGAGCAGGATTACCGTACCACTCAGTGCGGATCTTACTCTGGTTGATCTCGAGGTTCAGGTAATAACTTGATCTTAAGTTCCATGATCATCATCATTAACTTCCTCACTAATTGGTGTAGGTGTCACAGAAACCGGTTTCTGTGATGAACTACTTTCCAATAAGGGAGCTGGTACAGTTACCTCATCAAGTTCTACTTTCCTCCCACTCACTTCTTTCGAGAGAAACTCCTTCTCTAGAAAGGATCCATTCTTAGCAACGAATGTCTTGCCTTCGGATCTGTGATAGAAGGTGTACCCAACAGTCTCCTTTGGGTATCCTATGAAGACACATTTCTCCGATTTGGGTTCGAGCTTATCAGGTTGAAGCTTTTTCACATAAGCATCGCAGCCCCAAACTTTTGGAAACAACAACTTTGGTTTCTTGCCAAACCATAGTTCATAAGGCGTCGTCTCAACGGATTTCGATGGTGCCCTATTTAACGTGAATGCGGCCGTCTCTAAAGCATAACCCCAAAATGATAGCGGTAAATCAGTAAGAGACATCATAGATCGCACCATATCTAGTAAAGTACGATTACGACGTTCGGACACACCATTACGCTGTGGTGTTCCGGGTGGCGTGAGTTGCGAAACTATTCCGCATTGTTTCAAATGTAGACCAAACTCGTAACTCAAATATTCTCCTCCACGATGAGATCATAGAAACTTTATTTTCTTGTTACGATGATTTTCAACTTCACTCTAAAATTCTTTGAACTTTTCAAATGTTTCAGACTTATGCTTCATTAAGTAGATATACCCATATCTGCTTAAATCATCTGTGAAGGTGAGAAAATAACGATATCCGCCACGAGCCTCAACATTCATCGGACCACATACATCTGTATGTATGATTTCCAACAAATCTGTTGCTCTCTCCATAGTACCGGAGAACGGCGTTTTAGTCATCTTGCCCATGAGGCACGGTTCGCAAGTACCAAGTGATTCATAATCAAGTGGTTCCAAAAGTCCATCAAGATGGAGTTTCTTCATGCGCTTTACATCGATATGACCTAAATGGCGATTGCCACAAATAAGTTGCACTATCATTATCAACTCTGCATCTTTTGGCTTCAACATTATGAATATGTGTATCACTACTATCGAGATTCATAAAAAATAGACCACTCTTCAAGGGTGCATGACCATAAAAGATATTGCTCATATAAATAGAACAACCATTATTCTCTGATTTAAATGAATAACTGTCTCGCATCAAACAAGATCCAGATATAATGTTCATGCTCAACGCTGGCACCAAATAACAATTATTTAGGTCTAAAACTAATCCCGAAGGTAGATGTAGAGGTAGCGTGCCGACCGCGAGCACATCGACTTTGGAACCATTTCCCACGCGCATCGTCACCTCGTCCTTGGCCAGTGTTCGGTTAATCCGTAGTCCCTGTTTCGAGTTGCAAATATTAGCAAGAACCAGTATCAAATACCAGTGCTACTTGAGCTCTACTAACGTACACATCAATAACATGTATATCACATATACCTTTGTTCACCTTGCCATCCTTCTTATCCGCCAAATACTTGGGGCAGTTCCGCAAAGTGACCACCGCTTGCGGTAGAAGCACTCGATTTCAGGCTTAGGTCTAGACTTGGGTTTCTTCTCTGAGCAGCAACTTGCTTGTTGTTCTTCTTGAAGTTCCCTTCTTCTTCCCTTTGCCCTTTTCTTGAAAATAGTGGTCTTGTTGACCATCAACACTTGATGCTCCTTCTTGATTTCTACCTCCGCAGCCTTTAGCATTGCGAAGAGCTCGGGAATCGTCTTATCCATCCCTTGCATGTTATAGTTCATCACGAAGCTCTTGTAGCTTGGTGGCGTGATTGGAGAATTCATCAATGACGCTATCATCCGGAAGATTAACTCTCGGTTGAATCAAGTGATTATTATACCCGGACATCTTGAGTATATGCTCACCTTGTGAACTATTCTCCTCCATCTTGCAGCTATAGAACTTATTGGAGACTTCATATCATCAATCCGGGCATTTGCTTGAAATATTAACTTCAACTCCTCGAACATCTCATATGCTCCATGACGTTCAAAACGTCGTTGAAGACCAGTTCTAAGACGTAAAGCATGGCACACTGAACTATTGAGTAGTCATCGCTTTACTCGCCAGACGTTCATAACATCGGTGTTGCTCTGCAGCAGCTCGGCACCCAGCGGTGCTTCCGGGGCGTAATTCTTCCGTGCAGCAATGAGGATAATCCTCAAATACGGACACAGTCCGTGTAATTGCTACCATCATCTTTCAACTTTGCTTTCTCAAGGAACGCATTAAAATTCAACGGAACAACAACACGGGCCATCTATCTACAATCAACATAGACAAGCAAGATACTATCAGGTACTAAGTTCATGATAAATTTAAGTTCAATTAATCATATTACTTAAGAACTCCCACTTAGAAAGACATCCCTCTAATCCTCTAAGTGATCACGTGACCAAATCAACTAAACCATAACCGATCATCACGTGAAATGGAGTAGTTTTCAATGGTGAACATCACTATGTTGATCATATCTACTATATGATTCACGCTCGACCTTTCGGTCTCAGTGTTCCGAGGCCATATCTGCATATGCTAGGCTCGTCAAGTTTAACCCGAGTATTCTGCGTGTGCAAAACTGGCTTGCACAGTTGTAGATGGACGTAGAGCTTATCACACCCGATCATCACATGGTGTCTGGGCACGACGAACTTTGGCAACGGTGCATACTCAGGGAGAACACTTTTATCTTGAAATTTAGTGAGAGGTCATCTTATAATGCTACCGTCAATCAAAGCAAGATAAGATGCATAAAAGATAAACATCACATGCAATCAATATAAGTGATATGATATGGCCATCATCATCTTGTGCTTGTGATCTCCATCTCCGAAGCACCGTCATGATCACCATCGTCACCGATGCGACACCTTGATCTCCATCGTAGCATCGTTGTCGTCTCGCCAATCGTTATAGAGAAGGTTGAGTTCTGCAAGAGAGACTGGACATGTGCATACTACTTGGAGAGTGCAGGTCGATTGGGACTCATGGGACTTCCAACGTGGATGGAATGAGATGCTCATGTCCCCGCCTTTCCAAATGGCGACATAAGTACGCCAGAATGCGCTTACCTTAAATAGATAACTTTTTCATGACAAATTTCCATTACTTCAACACGCCCCTTCTATCTCCTTGTTGATGTTATTCCTAAACTCCTATGTACTTAACACTTCTCTCTATCGGACATGAGCAAATTAGTTTCTCCTTAATGTTTCGGTTTACATAACAGAATAGTTTGTTCCATTACTCATGTTGATATATTTGTTCTCTCCACGATTTCAGTTCACATATCAATTTTAATTTTTGCATGTAAATCTTGATAATGTGTAAGGTTTGTATGCTTTTTTATCCCATTGAAAACTTGCTTTAATTCCTTGGATGATAATCCTGATGTCAAACCCATGTCGTGTTTACTCAATAATTTGCCTCACACGGTGTGCTTTGTTTTAATGCTTGATTTGCTCATATGGACAATAATGGCTAGATCTATGTACCCGTACATCAGTCTCTTAGTTAGCTTGATTTTTTTCCTAATCTGGATTTGGAAAGAATTAGTAATGGGTAGCATCATTGCTGAACTACAGTACGAATGTACTGTTTATATTGCACATTGCGACATGGTTGTCTTCTCAGGCTTTTGAGGCACATACACGTATTTATGGTTCTGGTTCAAGTTTAATTTCTAATAATCTACATTTGCAATTAATATTGTCTTTCAAGTAAATTCAACATCGTGTTATCTCATACGAACATGGTACAACCATATTGCATATGAAGCTTTCAACAATTCACGGCAATTCCTCACGGTTCTGTTTTCGTGTGCAAGCCCTAATATACATGTGTTATCGAACATGAGACTCCCTAAGGTGTGGAGCTAGAAGAGATAGTGTTGCCAAAGGCAGTGCCAACAAATGCACGGATGGCCAACGAAACTGATTACCACCACTAGCATGTATGCATCATATTATCAAGGGCGCTGCTAGGCGGCGGCGCGCCGGCCCAACTTTGGGCCGGTCAGGCCCCAGCCGTTGGATCTGGCCTGCCGCAGTTGTCCGATTCTCGCATCTCCCCCTCGCTTCGTCTTTTCCTCTGGTCAACGCTCCCAGGAAAAACGTCCTTCTTCCAGCCAAACTTCCTTCCTGTAGTTGCGCGTGCGCTCCCTCACGAGCTTGCCGCTCCCCTCGAGCTTCCTTGCAACACCCACGTCCCCACCCCCATCCCCGCGTTGAAAAACTGGACACGCTGGCTTCCCACAGCCGCAGCACCAGCGGTCATGGGTGTAGCAAAACCGGTGGCCGACAAGTTACAAAATGGTGAGTTTTTTCAAGGCTGGAACCGGCGATTTAAAACGATGCAACCAGCTGAAACGAAAGTTGCAACCGGCGATTCAAAAAGCTACTACCGGCAATGAAAAAAAATGCAAACAAACTAATCAGAAGCTGGAACCGGTGATTATAAAAGTTGCAATCAGCTGATGAAAAAGCTACAACGGATGATTTGAAACTGGTACCGAGAATCCAAAAAGCTACAATCGGCTGATCAAAAAGCTACAACTGGTGATTTGGGGAGCTGGAATCGATGATTTCAAGAAAAGATGCAACACCAGCGATTTAAATATAAGAAAAGCTGGAACGCGATTTAGATGGATGCAACCCGTTAAGCAGATTGCTACTACCTTTCCTGCAAAAAAGAAAGCAGATTGCTACTACCTGCAATTAAAAAAGCTACAACCGTATGGGCAATTTGATAGCCGAATCCATCCCTGGGGAGAGTGGATCTCAGCGCTCCCCGCCGCTCGCAAATTCCGCCGGCATGCGTGCGGCGTCGTCCCCGCCACGCGCAACACCACGTCTCCTGCTCCTACCGCGCTGCACCTGACCTCCAGCAACAACCAGCGGCAGCGCACGCAGCCACCCCCTGTTGCATCCAGAAGACAAAAAAAGCTTGCAGGAGCGGATTGGCAGCGCCACCGTAGCAGATCAGCCCCTCGAATTGATGAAGCAGGTCAGCAGCGTGGAAGCTACGGGAGAGGAGGAGGCCTTGGCAGAAGCAATGCAGTAGCTTGGAGCAGCCATGCCCGTGAGAGATTGTGAGAGTAAGGGCCTGTTGGGCAACCCTCTACTCCAGAAAAACCAGTCGCTCCACTCCGCTCCACTCCGCTCCGCTCATGAAGCGCTCTCCTGACCGAACTCCACCAAGCACGCGTGTTCGGTTGGCTCCGCTCCGTGCGAGCATGGGCTGCCAGCCCATTCGGGTGGGCAAGAAAATCATGGAGTCTAGCACCTGCTCACCCTGGAGAAAATAGACTCGTACCGTTTCTTTGGTGGCACCTGGCGGTGGCACTTTCTGTAATTTTGAGCAGATCTCGATTCTGCTGAAACGAGGAGCGAGGGTCAGGCCGCTCCGCAAAATTGTATTGCACGCCGCTCCGCTCTCAAATATCAGATCCGCAGAGCTGATGTGTTCGGCACCGCTCCGGCCGTGGAGTTCAGAGCTGGAGTGTTGCCGAACAGGCTCTAAGTGATGGGGGAGAAACACAGAAGGAAAGGATAAGGAGAGGAGAGATAAAATTACCAAAAGTGGTATCAATCCGCATGTAATGCCTCAATTGTGGTACTTTTGTGCAATTAACTCGCGGCGCTGTGTATAGTACGATTGTACCCCAACGTGCGGCTCACGAGCGACCGGCCGAGTGTTCAGCCGGCGCGCCGTCTCCAAACATTTACCTATTATCAAGCATTAAGATGTCAAGGCATATTATCAAGCATTAAGATGTCAAGGCACAGCTTGCTGGTGGAACCAAGCATGTTGACCATTGCAATTTGAACGCATATACTCCCTCCGTTTCAAAATAGATGACCCAACTTTATACTAACTTTAGTACAAAGTTGGGTCATCTATTTTGGAACGGAGGGAGTATCATCTAACATGAGCGCTTTGGGATGTAAATTTTGCGACAATACACATGCACTTTGGGATTAAATGAATGGGTGAAGGTAGAGAGGAAAAAAGAAAATGTATGTCCTTAAGTAAAATTATTATCTAGACAAATGTCTTCGTATATTTCATTGTCGTCCCGTTGCATCGCACGGGCATCTTACTACTGACTGACTAATTGTGAAATGGGAAATACCAAGAGAAGAACCTATCTTAGAATGACAGTGAGCAACTGGGTATGTATAAAATTTAGATATCTGGCTGCTAATAACCCTGTTGCATACGTTATGGTTAGCGTAGAGACGGTCCACAGATGTGACCTCGAAGGATGGTATACAGACATGATATGCACATACTTGCTGGATTTGGTTAGCGCAGAGACGGTCCACAGATGTGACCTCGAAGGATGGTATACATACATGATATGCACATACTTGCTGGATTTGGTTAGCACAGAGACGGTACACAGATGTGACCTCGAAGGATGGTATCCAAACAAGAAGATTCAGGAGAATACTCCTCATTCTTCAGTTTCTTCTCTGGCATATCCTGAGACATCAACATCCCAGAATAAGCTTACAGGACGGTGCAAGTTGTTGGCCGGCTATAAATTTGGCGCACAGTCAGGTGCCTAAGCAAGGAGGAGCTAAGGAACAAGCAAACAAGTGCAGAGTACGCAGACATTGTGTCAAGGTAACGACAGGGTAGTGCTCCCTCGGCAGAGCAACAAGCAGAGATAGGAAGAGCACTGACATGCAACCTTCTCTGCCGAAGGAGAGCTGCAGAGCTGCCCCTGCCTTCCAACATCACAAACATCATCATCCTCTCTCTCCCATCTACATCTCAAACATATGTGTAGAAAGAAGATTGGTACCTTGGTATATAGCAACTGTCAGGATGCCATTATTCTCCCCTCCCTGGACAGTCTTTTTTCGAGAAAAGGCCAAAGGCCCAACTTTCATAGAAAACAAAGGTTCGCCGGGGACACGTTTACAGCAAAACTATACAAGCACACACTCCCAGCCAGTTTTGGTTTCAGTTCGATTTGTGCACATGGCAGTGACCTCAGCAAACTAGTGATCATCACCTGCAAGGATTCAAGTGTGTCACAGTGAAAATATAAACGTGATGAAGATGATTATAAAAAAATGAAACCCATACGGCCGACCAGGACAATGAGGTAATCAAGAACATAGATAGAGTGTCTCAACATTGCTTACTTTTCAGTCTCTCACCATGAGTCGTTGCAGACTTACGGTCTTCTGAGTGGCATGGAAATCAGCAGGTTGAGTTCAGTTTTTGAGGGTGGCTTAAACAACAAGGGTTGTAGCGAAACATTTGCATTGAGCTGGTCAAGGAAATTTTAACAATCTTAACAAAGGTTCAGTCTATCAGATCGATTCTCAGGCTCCTTGTTTACGAGTACATGCATAATGGAGATAACTCGTACTTAATGAGAATGGAGATAAGTTGTGGAGTACTTCAAAGTTCAGAATGCTTAAAAATCGAAATGATGCACAGAGAAATCATTTGTAGTGCTCTAGTGTTTATCCACCAAGATAAGCTGATGTACACTACGCCTTCTGCGTGAGAATTGTCCCTTAAAAATCCGGAGTTCCTTCCCCCTAGCTGTAGCTCTTCTTATGTTGCTTCTCTTCTACTTCTAGGCGCTTCCCAATTTCAATTTGGCAATAACTCTTATTGCCAAACTAAATCATGCAGCAGCTAAGAGATATGCATTTTTTTTCTCACACCAAGAAACTAATAAATCATGCAGGAGTAACACACAAGCAGAAGGTACAAAAAGCATCATCCCCTAAAGCAAGCAAGCATCAGCAATAAGACGAAGCAAAGCAGCAGCGCAGTCGACGGCAACAGTGCGCATGGTGACCTCTCTGTCTCTCGTCTAGACTCGAAGCCGGTGCGGGCGCGCACCGCAGCCGCCGTCGGCGGCGGCGCCGCACAAAACCCAGAGGGGAATCACGAAGACCACCCCTCCGACTCCTCCGACACGACATGGCGCGGATGGCGCCGCCTGCAGGTAGGCGCGCCGGGTGGGGAGGGAGGCGCGACGCCGCGACGGGAGGCGGAGGGGCGGGTGAACCGGTGAAGGGTGGCCGGCGCCTCAGGCTCGTGCATTCGTGGTGGACGGCTCAGGCTCTTCTGACTTCTGAGTACTTTTCGTTTTCCATTTTTTTTTTCCCGACGGGAAAACCATCTGGCGCAATGTGTGAATACGTCGTGCAATTTTATTTTATTTTGAGACTGAATACATCGTGAAAGTTTTTTTAGACAAACTTGTTAAGCTTTATTCACCTCGATGTAATGTTTACAGTAAAGAAACGAAACTCTTTTGGCTGGCCTAACCACACATAACGACCAACCCAACATTAAAGAGTGCTTAGCGAGATTGTGAGCCTCGAATTCAAACTCCTATACTCGTGGGAAAAATTACAAGCAACAAACTTCACGGCCCATCTATTATTTCACGTACTATGGCACCATATGGTGACAAAGTTCCATTCTTTGCCCTCCACGATAGTTTTGCAGACCGAGGCAACATGTATTCTTTGCTCGTATAAATCATCAGCTAAAGACAAAACTTCCCTCACGCCCATTGCTTCAAGAGTAATCGGATCAATAATATATTTGAAGATAATCGAAGACACTCCCAGAAAAGCTCCTGATTGATCTCGGCACACTGTTGCGACTGCGTCGTAGCCCTTACTACTCATTACGGTCGCATCATAATTGATTTTAACATGCTAGGTGGTCTTACCGTTGCAATCATACTTACTGTTTGATTGGGTTTTGCAGTAATCATGTTTGTTACACTTTTGATTTAAATACCGTAATCTGCAAAACCCAATTCAAAAGTAACATACATCCTTGCAGATTACGGTATTTAAATCAAAAGTGTAACAAACATGATTAGCCTCCCATGGACAATGCTTGAAAGAGGTTAATCCAATCCTTCCTGCAACAAAGAAGATTTCTAACATGACGGCAGTATATGGGCTCTAAATTTCAATAATTCCTAAACATGACTGAATGAGCTCTAGGAAACAAACTCAGCCATCGCTGGTGAACATCCCAATCTCTCTAGTAATTCTAGGCCACTCAACATTGCTATAGCTTCGGCCATAGTGGCATCCAACACATGATCACCGAGCCAGGTTGAGCCCGCCAAAACCTCACCGTGTTCCAGTGGCGGATCCAGGATTTGAAGTTTCCCGGGCGGATGTTTAAAGAGATAAATCAAAGCCACAAAGCAATCAAATAAGACAATCAATGAATTTAATTGGCCAGGCCGTATTTTCAGTATACAAGTTTCTAGAATTAGGCCTATGCGCAAGAAATTCAAGAATGATGGAGTGGGAGAAGAGAAGATTCGAGGGAGCGGGAGAATCTTATCTTTGTTGGCTGCTCGATTGCGATTTTTAGCGGTGGCGGTGTAGTCTCATGTGTCGACGGTGCCTTGAGCAGGAACGAGAGATGGAATCCCTTCTCCATTCAACCTCGTCGATTGAAACTTGGGCAACAGGAGGCGGTGGATGTGGATCAGTTTTAGATTAATTGTTCATTAGGGGAATTGGGAATTCTTTTTTCTAGATTTTTTTTTGAGAAACCAGTCTTTTCTTTAGGTGAAAGGGGAATTGGGAAAGTCAAGGAAGGTGTATAGAAAATGATTGTGGCCCATGTTCGGTTGGGCCTTTACTATCACTTCTATTACATAGACTTACTCCATGGCCCATCCATAAGTCATGGTGAATCATTATTTCTCCCTTCTCATCTTCCTTCTCTCGTCTTTCACCTACAACTGAGCATACAACTAATAACAGACATCATTTTGCCCCTCCAATGGTGGCCACCGGCAAAAGTAGTATGGGGGTAAGTGTAACCCCGGGTTCAAAAAATTTACCCGGGGGGGGGGGGGGGGCTCCCCTACATGATCCCATGCTGGTGCCGCCCTTGCCGTGGTCATTTTGACGAACCGTAGCCACTGCACCCGAGTGAAAGAACATGCGGTGCCCCCATGCTTGGTTTTGGTAATTGATGACAATCTATATGGACTAATGGTTGTCTTGAGTTATATTTGAAGGATTTGTCCATAGGCTTTTCTTGAAGTCCATGTGTTGGTTTCAAGGAGTTTATGAGTTGGCCAAGGTGCTATTAAGGAATTATCCAAAGATTGGTCATGTGAGTGTTGAGCTTATTGCAAGCATGTCTTGAAGAAGAAGATTGTGTGATCATTCATGTTTACCTTCAAGACATCATCCAAATGAAGAGAGTTGGAAAGATTCAAGGTTGATCAAGACTAAGTCAAGAGTGAATCAAGTTGATCAACTCACAAAGCATAGAAGATGTACCGAGAGGGATCAAGTGATCCCATGGTATGGTAAGCATTGTCCATTGCACTTTGTGTACTAACCCATGGTCTATGTGAGAGTTCTATGTGGGGTTAGGTACGTGTCCATGGGCTTGCCTCAAGAGGAAGATATCATACAACCCATGGAAAGGATGGCATCAAGTGGTGATCGTCATCAAGATTGTCGTGTGCAAGCTCAAGTGGAGCATCACGAAGAGATCAAGTGCTTGAATCTTGCCATCCATTGTGGTGTCAATGGACTTGTGAAGATGTGCCGAAGAGTGGCTCACCCATAGTGGACTATGGCGGAGCAATCATCTAGTCTTCATCGAGCCAACGCAATCAAGAAAGGTGGTCCAACTTGAGGGAATCAAGATCGTCATCATCTAGCTCAAGTGGACCATGTGGAAGGCAAAGGTTTTCCCTTGATAGGTTTTCTATTTTACCGGTCTCGTGGTGGTAGTTGGGAGACCGGGTTATAGGATCGTTTGCCGTACTATCAAGGGGGGCTCTCAAGTTGGTAGCTTGATCGTATCGTTAGTAGAGAGCTCAAACCATTGCATCCTTGCATCATGTTTCTTGGTTCTTGTTTGGTTATCTTTGTGGGTCTTAGAGCTTATGGTCATCTTGATGACAAGCTTGATTTCATCGAAAACGGAGTTCGCATGCGTCTTCTATGATGTTTTCGGTGTTGGAGGTTTTACCGGTCTTATCCGAGGAAGGGTTCTCACCATTTTCTTATGGGCCTTTTCTAATTTACTTCTTATTGATATTTATTTCAAGATTGTGTTAGCCCTTGTCGTTAGCTTTCCAACAAACTTGGTTTCATTGAATTCGGAGTCCGTTTGCAAAAGTTGTGGCTGTTTTGGTAAAGGCTGCAGCGGTACTACCGCGACTGGAGCGGATGTAATTTTTTACTACCGCTCCAGAGCGGTACTACCGCGGCTCCTGAGCGGTAGTACCGCTCCATAGCAGTACTACCACGGCTCCTAAGCGGTAGTGCCGCTCCGGACCAAAATCTCGTGTTTTGCTCAGCGGAAGTAGGCACAGAAGTATTTTTTTAGTACCGCTCGCAAGCAGTAGTACCGCTACCATTTGCGGTAGTACCGTGAGGTCGAGCGGTAGTACCGTGAGGACGAGCGGTAGTACCGCTCCGGCGGTTCTACTGGCCTTTTGCCTCCTCGCTTTTGTTTTTCAAAGGGGTACTACCGCCCTAGCGGTAGTACCGCTCCTTGGAGCGGTAGTACCGCTCTGTGCGGGCTGTAAGCATAACAGTTGGATTTTTCCCCACCTATAAAAGGGGGTCTTCTTCCCCATTGAACCTTATCCTTTGAGCTCGTGTTCTTCCCCCATTGTTGACCTTCTCCGAGCTTGCTAACTCTCAATCCCTCCATGGATTCTTGCTAGTTTTTTAGGGAAAAGAGAGAGGAGATCTAGATCCACGTTTCCACCAATCACTTTCTCCTCTAAGTGAGGGGAACCCCTTGGATCTAGATCTTGGAGTTCTTCGTGTTCTTTTTTTGTTCTTCCTCTCATTTTCCTCCCTAGCATTAGTTGCTTTTGCGGGATTTGGGAGAGAAGGACTTGGGCACTCCGTGTGCCCTTGCTATTGCATTTGGAGCATCGGTTTGAGTTCTCCACGTGATACGTGGAAGTTACAAGTTGAGAAGCTTATTACTCTTGGGTGCTTGGTGCTCTTGAGCTTGTTCCTCTTGGGTGCTTGGGCGCCCTAGACGGTTGGTGGTGTTCGGAGCTCAATCATTGTGGTGTAAAGCTCCGGGCAAGCGTCGGGGTCTCCAATTAGATTGTGGAGATCGCCCCGAGCAATTTGACGGATACGGTGACCGCCCCCAAGGGTTGCCAAAGTGTACGGGTTCGGTGACCGCCCCCAAGGGTCGCCATTTGTACGGGTTCGGTGACCGCCCTCAAGGGTCCCTTAGTGGAATCACGGCATCTTGCATTGTGCGAGGGCGTGAGAAGATTACGGTGGCCCTAGTGGCTTCTTGGGGAGCATTGTGCCTCCACACCGCTCCAAACGGAGATTAGCATCCGCAAGGGTGTGAACTTCGGGATACATCGTCGTCTCCGCGTTCCTCGGTTATCTCTTACCCGAGCTCTTTACTTATGCACTTTACTTTGTGATAGCCATATTGTTCTTTGTCATATATCTTGCTATCACCTAGTTGCTTATCTTGCTTAGCATAAGTTGTTGGTGCACATAGGTGAGCCTAGTTGTTTTAGGTTTTGTGCTTGACAAATTAACCACTAGGTTTATTCCGCATTTGTTTAAGCCTAAACCATAATTATTTTAAAGCGCCTATTCACCCCCCCCCCCCACTCTAGGCAACATCCTCGATCTTTCACCGAGCCATTCTCGAAAAAAAAGACAGACATCAACACTGAGTTTGTAAGAATCTCGAGTTGGTTCCTCTCATGATATCTCATGTGATATTGCACTAGAAGTAATAGCCTGATAGTTCCGCATAATCGCCTGGATAGCAAAACTTGATCTTTCCCGCAGGTGCAACTTGTTCACTTATAAAACCTATTGGCGTTGCCACCAAATATACCAGGCTTGCACAACCACCTCCTTGCTACGTCTTCAGCTTGCGTTGGTTTTCCTTGAAGAGGAAAGGGTGATGCAGCAATAGTAGCGTAAGTATTTCCCTCAGTTTTTGAGAACCAAGGTATCAATCCAGTAGGAGGCTCCTCAAAAGTCCCACGCACCTACACAAACAAACAAAGAACTCGCAACCAACGCAATAAAGGGGTTGTCAATCCCTTCACGGCCACTTGCGAAAGTGAGATCTAATAAAGATAGTAAGATAAGATAAATATATTTTTGGTATTTTATAATATAGATGCAAAAAGTAAAGATGCAAATAAAAGTAGATTGGAAGCAAATATGATAAGAGATAGACCCGGGGGCCATAGGTTTCACTAGTGGCTTCTCTCGGGATAGCATAAGTATTACGGTGGGTGAACAAATTACTGTCGAGCAATTGATAGAAAAGCGAATAATTATGAGATTATCTAGGCATGATCATGTATATAGGCATCACGTCCATGACAAGTAGACCGACTCCTGCCTGCATCTACTACTATTACTCCACACATCGACCTACTCCTGCCTGCATCTAGAGTATTAAGTTCATAAAAAGAGTGTAACGCATTAAGCAAGATGACGATGTAGAGGGATAAACTCAAGCAATATGATATAAACCCCATCTTGTTATCCTCGATGGCAACAATACAATACGTGCCTTGCAACCCTTTCTGTCACTAGGTAAGGACACCGCAAGATTGAACCCAAAGCTAAGCACTTCTCCCATGGCAAGAAAGATCAGTCTAGTAGGCCAAACCAAACTGATAATTCAAAGAGACTTGCAAAGATAACTCAATCATACATAAAAGAATACAGAGAAGATTCAAATATTATTCATAGATAAACTTGATCATAAACCCACAATTCATCGGATCTCGACAAACACACCGCAAAAAGAGTTTACATCGAATAGATCTCCACAAGAGAGGGGGAGAACATTGTATTGAGATCCAAAAAGAGAGAAGAAGCCATCTAGCTAATAACTATGGACCCGTAGGTCTGTGGTAAACTACTCACAACTCATCGGAGGGGCAAGGATGTTGATGTAGAAGCCCTTCGTGATCGATTCCCCTCCGGCAGAGTCTTGTGAAGGCTCCAAGATGAGATCTCGGATCTGAAGGTTACGGTGGTGGAAATTGTGTTTCGTCTGCTCCCTGGATGTTTTCGGGGTACGTAGGCTTATATAGGAGGAAGAAGTACGTCGGTGGACGCCCGAGGGGCCCACGAGAAAGGGGCGTGCCCTATAGGGGGGGGGGGCGCCCTCCTATCTCGTGGAAGCTTCGGCTGCTTCTTGACTTGCACTCCAAGTCCTCTGGGTCACGTTCATTCCAAAAATCACGCTCCCGAAGGTTTCATTCCGTTTGGACTCCGTTTGATATTCCTTTTCTTCGAAATACTGAAATAGGCAAAAAAACAGCAATACGGGCTGGGCCTTCGGTTAGTAGGTTGGTCCCAAAAATGATATAAATGTGTAAAATAAAGCCCATAAACATCCAAAATGGGGTAATATAATAGCATGGAACAATCAAAAATTATAGATACGTTGGAGACGTATCAAGCATCCCCGAGCTTAATTCCTGCTCGTCCTCGAGTAGGTAAATGATAAAAAGTGAATTTTTGATGTGGAATGCTACCTAGCATAATTCTCAATGTAATTTTCTTTATTGTGGCATGAATGTTCAGATCCAAATGATTCAAAATAAAAGTTCATATTGATAAAATAAATAGTAACACTTCAAGCATACTAATCAAAGTAACCATGTCTTCTCAAAATAACATGGCAAAAGAAAGTTCATCCCTACAAATTCATATAGTTAGGCTATGCTTCATTTTCGTCACACAAAGATGTTCCCAACTTCTATACCCCCGATGACAAGCCAAGCAATTGTTCCATACTTAAATAATCTCAAACTTTTTCAACCTTCACGCAATACATGAGCGTGAGCCATGGATATAGCACTATGGGTGGAATAGAATATGATGATGGGGATTGTGTGGAGAAGCCAAAAAAAAGAGAAAGTCTCACATTGACGAGGATAATCAACGGGCTATGGAGATTCCCATCAATTAATGTCAACATGAGGAGTAGGGATTGCCATGCAACGGATGCACTAGAGCTATAAATGAATGCTCAACAAAAGAAAACTAGTGGGTGTGCATCCAACTTGCTTGCTCACGAAGACCTACGGCATTTGAGGAAGCCCATCGTAGGAATATACAAGCCAAGTTCTATAATGAAAAATTCCCACTAGTATAAAAAAGACAACTTATGAGACTCACTATATGAAAAACATGGTGCTGCTTTGAAGCACAATATATGAGACTCGCTACATGAAGAACAAGGTGCTACTTTGAAGCACAAGTGTGGAAAAAGAGATAGTAACATTGCCCTTTTATTATTTTTTTCTTTATTTTTGGGCCCCTTTTTTTTTCTTTTGGCCTTTCTTTTTTTTTCTTTTTTTTCTTTGGGCAATGTTCTAATAATGATGATCATCATACTTCTATTGATTACAACATATGAATTACAACTCGAAACTAGAACAAGATATGAGTCTATATGAATGCCTCCGGCGGTGTACCGGGATGGTGCAATGAATCAAGAGTGACATGTATGAAAAATAATGCATGATGGCTTTGCCACAAATACGATGTCAACTACATGACCATGCAATGGCAATATGACAAAAGTAAAGTATGTCATGATGATGAAGAACGGAACGGTGGAAAGTTGCATGGCAATATATCTCGGAATGGCTATGGAAATGCCATAATAGGTAGGTATGGTGGCTGTTTTAAGGAAGATATAAGGAGGTTTATGTGTGACAGAGCGTATCGTATCACGGGGTTTGGATGCACCGGCGAAGTTTGCACCAACTCTCAAGGTGAGAAAGGGCAATGCACGTGCAATCAAGAGGCTAGCAATGGCGGAAAGGTAAAAGTGCGTATAATCCATGGACTCAACATTAGTCAAAAGAACTCATATACTTATTGCAAAAATTTAGAAGTCATCAAAAATCAAGTACTACACGCATGCTCCTAGGGGGATAGATTGGTAGGAAAATACCATCGCTCGTCCCCGACCGCCACTCATAAGGATGCACAAGCCAGGTACACTTCATGTTTCAAATTTGTTACACAACTTTAACCATACGTGCATGCTATGGGACTTGCTAACTTCAACACAAGCATTCTTTGAATTCATAATCACCCAACTAGCATGACTTTAATATCACTACCTCCCTATCTCAAAACAATTATCAAGTATCAAATTGATCATAGCATCCAATTCACTTCCTATGATAGTTTTTATTATACCCAACTTGGATGCCAACCATTCTAGGACCAATTTTATAACCAAAGCAAATACCATGCTGTTCTAAAAGACTCTAAAAAATATATAAGTGAAGCATGAGAGACTAGCAAAAATAAGTCACCACCGTGCTCTAAAAGATATAAGTGAAGCACTAGAGCAAAAACTATCAAGCTCAAAAGATATAAGTGAAGCACATAGAGTATTCTAGCAAATTCTAATCAAATAGGATTCTCCCAAAATGTGTGTACGGCAAGGATGATTGTGGTAAACTAAAAATCAAAGACTAATATAATACATGACGCTCCAAGCAAAACACATATCATGTGGCGAATAAAAATATAGCTCCAAGTAAAGTTACCAATGAACGAAGATGAAAGAGGGGATGCCTTCCCGGGGCATCCCCAAGCTTAGGCTTTTGGTTATCCTTGAATATCTTGGGGTGCCTTGGGCATCCCCAAGCTTATGATCTTGCCACTCCTTATTCCATAGTCCATAAAAGCTTTACCCAAAACTTGAAAACTTCACAACACAAAACTCAACAGGATCATCTTATAAGCTCCGTTAGTGAAAGAAAACAAAACCACCACATAAGGTACTGTAATGAACTCATTCTTTATTTATTTTGGTGTTAAACCTACTGTATTCCAACTTCTCCATGGTTTATAAACTATTTTACTAGCCATAGATGCATTGAAATAAGCAAACAGCACACGGAAAACAGAATCTGTCAAAAACAGAACAGTCTGTAGCAATCTGTAACTAACGCAAACTTCTGGAACTCTAAAACTCCTAAAAAAATAGGAAGTCCTGGACAATTTGTTTATTGATCAGAAGCAAAAATAATCAACGCAAAAGCACGTTTCTGTGATTTAAAAAAACTAAATTCATGCACGCAAAGTTTCTGTTTTTCAGCAGAATCAAATCAACTATCATCATAGGTTATCCTATAGGTTCTACTTGGCACACACATTAATTAAAAGACAAAAACACATCTAAACAGAAGGTAGATGCAAGATTTATTATTAAACAGGAGCAAAAACTAAAAACATAAAGAAAATTGGATTGCCTCCCAACTAGCGCTATCGTTTAACGCCCCTAGCTAGGCATAAAAGCGAAGATAGATCTAAGTAGTGCCATCTTTGATTTTCAGTTTTTTAGCGGAGTCATGCTCGAATCCGGGAGGTTCTTTACGTTTCCCTTCATACTCGGAAATTTTTAGATCTAAAGAATCCAGCCGCTTATTGCAAAGAGTGATCAACATATTCATGCGGTGAATATTTCCGCTAGCACTTTTAAGAGGCTCAAGAGACTTTTGTAAAAAAATTGTTACTTTGCAAATCTTTCCAAACACTTGCGTTTCTTCTTGGGTAGGATGAGATCCTCCCTTTTGAGGTAGTGCTCCCACTATTCCCTCTATAATTTCATGCACAATACTAGGATCAATTTCAATAAAATTTCCCTTGGCAATGCAATCCAAGAGTTGTCTATGCGTCACGTTTAACACAACATAAAAATTGCGAAGAAGAATTCTAAAGTTCACCTCTAGGGTGCACTTGCGATAAGATTCCATCATCCTATACCAAGCATCTTTTAAGTTTTCTCCTTGCCTTTGCTTGAAGTGAAGAACTTCAAACTCGGGAGACATAGGAGCGGACAAGGAACTAGCCATAACGACAAGGTAAACGAACTAACACACGGGCAAACGGAAAAAGGCAAGCGAAAAAGGGAGAGGAGGAGATTGGAAAAGAGAGGGCGAATAAAACGTCAAGGGTGAAGTGGGGGAGAGGAAAACGAGAGGCAAATGGCAAATAATGTAAATGCGAGGGAGATGAGTTTGTGATGGGTACTTGGTATGTCTTGACTTGAGCGAAGACCTCCCCGACAACGGCGCCAGAAATCCTTCTTACTATGTCTTGAGCTTTCGTTGGTTTTCCTTGAAGAGGAAAGGGTGATGCATCAATAGTAGCGTAAGTATTTTCCTCAGTTTTTGAGAACCAAGGTATCAATCCAGTAGAAGGCTCCTCAAAAGTCCCACGCACCTACACAAACAAACAAAGAACTCGCAACCAACGCAATAAAAGGGTTGTCAATCCCTTCACGGCCACTTGCGAAAGTGAGATCTAATAAAGATAGTAAGATAAGATAAATATATTTTTGGTATTTTACAATATAGATGCAAAAAGTAAAGATGCAAATAAAAGTAGATTGGAAGCAAATATGATAAGAGATAGACCCGGGGGCCATAGGTTTCACTAGTGGCTTCTCTCAAGATAGCATAAGTATTACGGTGGGTGAACAAATTACTGTCGAGCAATTGATAGAAAAGCGAATAATTATGAGATTATCTAGGCATGATCATGTATATAGGCATCACGTCCGTGACAAGTAGACCGACTCCTGCATGCATCTACTACTATTACTCCACACATCGACCGACTCCTGTCTGCATCTAGAGTATTAAGTTCATAAAAAACAGAGTAACGCATTAAGCAAGATGACATGATGTAGAGGGATAAACTCAAGCAATATGATATAAACCCCATCTTGTTATCCTCGATGGCAACAATACAATACGTGCCTTGCAACCCTTTACACTTTGGGTAAGGACACGCAAGATTGAACCCAAAGCTAAGCACTTCTCCCATGGCAAGAAAGATTAATCTAGTAGGCCAAACCAAACTGATAATTCGAAGAGACTTGCAAAGATAACTCAATCATACGTAAAAGAATTCAGAGAAGATTCAAATATTATTCATAGATAAACTTGATCATAAACCCACAATTCATCGGATCTCGACAAACACACCGCAAAAAGAGTTTACATCGAATAGATCTCCACAAGATAGGGGGAGAACATTGTATTGAGATCCAAAAAGAGAGAAGAAGCCATCTAGCTAATAACTATGGACCCGTAGGTCTGTGGTAAACTACTCACAACTCATCGGAGGGGCAAGGTGAAGGAAATATGCCCTAGAGGCAATAATAAAGTTATTATTTATTTCCTTATACCATGATAAATGTTTATTATTCATGCTAGAATTGTATTAACCGGAAACATAATACATGTGTGAATACATAGACAAACAGATAGTCACTAGTATGCCTCTACTGGACTAGCTCATTAATCAAAGATGGTTGTGTTTCCTAACCATAGACATGTGTTGTCATTTGATTAATGGGATCACCTCATTAGGAGAATGATGTGATTGACATGACCCATTCCGTTAGCTTAGCACTTGATCGTTTAGTATATTGCTAATGCTTTCTTCATGACCTATACATGTTCTCGTAACTATGAGATTATGCAACTCCGTTTACGGAGGAACACTTTGGTACTACCAAACGTCACAACGAATCGGGTGATTATAAAGGAGTACTACAGGTGTCTCCAAAGGTACTTGTTGGGTTGGCGTATTTGAGATTAGGTTTTGTCACTCCGATTGTCGGAGAGGTATCTCTGGGCCTTCTCGGTAATACACATCACTTAAGCCTTGCAAGCATTACAACTAATGAGTTAGTTGTGAGATGATGTATTACGGAACGAGTAAAGAGACTTACCGTAACGAGATTGAACTAGGTATTGGATACCGACGATCGAATCTCGGGTAAGTAACATACCGATGACAAAGGGAACAACGTATGTCGTTATGCGGTTTGACCGATAAAGATCTTCGTAGAATATGTAGGAACCAATATGAGCATCCAGGTTCCGCTATTGGTTATTGACCGAGAATGGTTCTAGGTCATGTCTACATAGTTATCGAACCCGTAGGGTCCGCACGCTTAACGTTTCGATGACAGTTCATTATGAGTTTATAAGTATTGATGTACCGAAGGTTGTTCGGAGTCCCGGATATGATCACGGACATGACGAGGAGTCTCGAAATGGTCGAGACATAAATATTGATATATTGGAAGCCTATGTTTGGACTTCGGAAGGGTTCCGAATGAAAACAGGAAGTTACCGGAACACCGGGGGGTTACGGAACCCCGGGGGTATATGGGCCTTAATGGGCCACAAAGGGAGAAGAGGAAGGGCCGGCCAGGGCAGGCCGCGCGCCCCCCTCCCCCCTCTAGTCCGAATAGGACAAGGAGAGGGGGGGGCGCCTTCCCTCTTCCCTTCCCCAATCCTACTCCAACTAGGAGAGGGGAGTCCTACCGGTGGGAGTAGGACTCCTCAGCGCCGCCCCTAGGGCCGGCCGCACCCCCTTTGCTCCTTTATATACGGGGCAGGGGGCACCCCATGACACACAAGTTGATCTACGGATCGTTCCTTAGCGTGTGCGGTGCCCCCTCCACCATATTCCACTTGGTCATATCGTCAGAGCTTAGGCGAAGCCCTGCGCCGGAGAAGTCATATCGTCGCGGAGCTTAGGCGAAGCCCTGAGTCGGTGGAGCATCAACATCGCCACCACGCCGTCGTCTTGTGGAACTCATCCCGACACTTTGCTGGATCGGAGTCCGAGGATCGTCATCGAGCTGAACGTGTGCGTAACTTCGGAGGTGCCGACGTTCGGTGCTTGGATCGGTCGGATCGTGAAGACGCACTACATCAACAAGCGTTGTTATAACGCTTCGCTTTCGGTCTCACGAGGGTACGTGGACGGACCTCTCCCTCTCGTTGCTATGCCATCACCATGGTCTTGCGTGTTCGTAGGAAATTTTTGAAATTACTCGTTCCCCAACAAATGGCATCCGAGCCTGGTTTTATGCGTTGATGTCATATGCACGAGTAGAACACAAGTGAGTTGTGGGCGATATAAGTCATCTTGCTTACCAGCATGTCATACTTTGGTTCAGCGGTATTGTGAGATGAAGCGGCCGGACCGACATTACGCAGACGCTTACGCTAGACTGGTTTCACCGCTCCGAGCACTCGTTGCTTAAAGGTGACCGGCGGGTGTCTGTCTCTCTCACTTTAGTTGAACCGAGTGTGGCTACGCCCGGTCCTTGCGAAGGTTAAAACAGCACCAACTTGACAAACTATCGTTGTGGTTTTGATGCGAGGTAAGAACGGTTCTTGCTCAGCCCGTAGCAGCCACGTAAAACTTGCAACAACAAAGTAGAGGACGTCTAACTTGTTTTTGCAGGGCATGTTGTGATGTGATGTGGTCAAAGACGTGATGCTATATTTTATTGTATGAGATGATCATGTTTTGTAACCGAGTTATCGGCAATCGGCGAGAGCCATATGGTTGTCGCTTATTGTATGAAATGCAAACGCCATGTAATTGCTTTACTTTATCACTAAGCAGTAGCAATAGTCGTAGAAGCAATAGTTGGCGAGACGACAACGATGCTACGATGGAGATCAAGGTGTCGCTACCGGTGGCGATGGTGATCATGACGGTGCTTGGCGATGGAGATCACAAGCACAAGATGATGATGACCATATCATATCACTTATATTGATTGCATGTGATGTTTATCCTTTATGCATCTTATCTTGCTTTGATTGACGGTAGCATTATAAGATGATCTCTCACTAAAATTATCAAGAAGTGTTCTCCACGAGTATGCACCGTTGCCAAAGTTCAGAGTACCCAGACACCACGTGATGATCGGGTGTGATAAGTTCTACGTCCATCTACAACGGTGCAAAACAGTTGCACACGCGAATACTCAAGTTAAACTTGACGAGCCTTGCATATAAAAGATATGGCCTCGAACACGGAGACCGAAAGGTCGAACGTGAATCATATAGTAGATATGATCAACATAGTGATGTTCACCATTGAAACTACTCCATCTCACGTGATGATCGGACATGGTTTAGCTGATTTGGATCACGTAATCACTTAGATAACTAGAGATGTCTGTCTAAGTGGAAGTTTTAATATGATTAATTAAACTTAAATTTATCATGAGCTTAGTACCGATAGTATTTTGCTTGTCTATGTTTCTTTGTAGATAGATGGCTCGTCTTTGTTGTTCCGTTGAATTTTAATGCGTTCCTTGAGAAAGCAAAGTTGAAAGATGATGGTAGCAATTACACGGACTGGGTCCGTAATTTGAGGATTATCCTCATTGCTGCACGTAAAAATTACGCCTGGAAGCACCGCTGGGTGACGAGCTCGCTGCAGGAGCCGAGCCGAAGTTGTGAACGTCTAGCAAAGCAAAGCCGATGACTACTCAATAGTTCGATGTGCCATGCTTTACGGCTTAGAACCGGGTCTTCAACGACGTTTTGAACGTCATGGAGCATATGAGATGTTCCAGAGTTGAAGTTAATATTTCAAGCAAATGCCCGGATTGAGAGATATGAAGTCTCCAATAAGTTCTATAGCTGCAAGATGGAGGAGAATAGTTCATCGGTGAACATATACTCAAAATGTCCGGGTATAATAATCACTTGATTCAACCGGGAGTTACTCTTCCGGATGATAGTGTCATTGATGAATTCTCCAATCACGCCACCAAGCTACAAGAGCTTCGTGATGAACTATAATATGCAAGGAATGACTAAGACAATTCTCGAGCTCTTCGCAATGCTAAAAGCAGCGGAGGTAGAAATCAAGAAAGAGCATCAAGTGTTGATGGTCAACAAGACCACTAGTTTCAAGAAAAGGGCAAAGGAAGAAGAAGGAAACTTCAAAAAGAACAGCAAGAAAGTTGCTGATCAAGAGAAGAAACCCAAGTCTGGACCTAAACCTGAAATCGAGTGTTTTTACCGCAAGCGATCGACATCGAAGCGGAACTGCCCCAAGTATTTGGCGGATAAGAAGGATGGCAAGGTGAACAAAGGTATATGTGATATACATGTTATTGATGTGTACCTTACTAGAGCTCGTAGTAGCACTGGTATTTGATCTGGTTCATTGCTAATATTTGCAACTCAAAGCAGGACTACGGAATAGACGAGCACCGGCAAAGGACGAGGTGACGATGCGCGTGGGAAATGGTTCCAAAGTCAATGTGATCGCGTCGGCACGCTACCTCTACATCTACCTTGGGATTAGTTTTAGACCTAAATAATTGTTATTTGGTGCCAGCGTTGAGCATGAACATTATATCTGGATCTTGTTTGATGCGAGACGGTTATTCATTTAAATCAGAGAATAATGGTTGTTCTATTTATATGAGTAATATCTTTTATGGTCATGCACCCTTGAAGAATGGTCTATTCTTGTTGAATCTCGACAGTAGTGATACACATATTCATAATGTTGAAACCAAAAGATGCAGAGTTGATAATGATAATGCAACTTATTTGTGGCACTTGCCGTTTAGGTCATATCGTGTAAAACGCATGAAGAAACTCCATCTTGATGGGCTTCGGAATCACTTGATTATGAATCACTTGGTACTTGCGAACCGTGCCTCATGGGCAAGATGACCAAAACGCCGTTCTCCGGAACTATGGAGCGAGCAACGATTTGTTGGAAATCATACATCCGATGTTTGTGGTCCAATGAATGTTGAGGCACTTGGCGGGTATCGTTATTTTCTCACCTTCACAGATGATTTGAGTAGATATGGGTATATCTACTTAATGAAACACAAATCTGAAACATTTGAAAAGTTCAAAGAATTTCAGAGTGAAGTGGAAAATCATCGTAACAAGAAAATAAAGTTTTACGATCTGATCGTGGAGGAGAATATTTGAGTTACGAGTTTGGTTTACATTTGAAACAATGTGGAATAGTTTAGCAACTCACGCCACCGGAACACCAGAGAAATGGTGTGTCCGAACGTCGAATCGTACTTTACTTGATATGGTGCGATCTATGATGTCTCTTACTGATTTACCGCTATCGCTTTGGGGATATGCTTTAGAGACGGCCGCATTCACGTTAAATAGGGCACCATCTAAATCCGTTGAGGCGACACCGTATGAACTGTGGTTTGGCAAGAAACCAAAGTTGTCGTTTCTTAAAGTTTGGGGCTGCGATGCTTATGTGAAGAAACTTCAACCGATAAGCTCGAACCCAAATCGAAAAATGTGTCTTCATAGGATACCCAAAGGAGACTGTTGGGTACACCTTCTATCACAGATCTGAAGGCAAGATTTTCGTTGCTAAATTCGGATCCTTTCTAGATAAGGAGTTTCTCTCGAAAGAAGTGAGTGGGAGGAAAGTAGAACTTGATGAGATAATCAGATCTGCTCCCTTATTGGAAAGTAGTTCATCACAAGAAATGGTTCTGTGACAACTACACCAATTAGTGAGGAAACTAATGATGATGATCATGAAGCTTGAGATCAAGTTACTACTGAACTTCAGAGGTCAACCAGAGTAAAATACGCACGAGTGGTACGGTAATCCTATTCGGAAGTCATGTTACTTGACCATGGCGAACCTACAAACTATGAAGAAGCGATGGTGAGCCCAGATTCGCAAAATGGCTGGAAGCCATGAAATCTGAGATGGGATCCATGTATGAGAACAAAGTATGGACTTTGGTTGACTTGCCCGATGATCGGCAAGCCATTGAGAATAAATGGATCTTTAAGAAGAAGACCGGCGCCGATGGTAATATAACTGTCTACAAAGCTCGACTTGTTGCGAAAGGTTTTCGACAAGTTCAAGGGTTGACTACGATGAGACTTTCTCACCAGTAGCGATGCTTAAGTCTGTCCGAATCATGTTAGCAATTGCCGCATTTTATGATTATGAAATTTGGCAAATGGATGTAAAACTGCATTCTTGAATGGATTTCTAGAAGAAGAGTTGTATATGATGCAACCAGAAGGTTTTGTCGATCCAAAGGGTACTAACAAGGTGTGCAAGCTCCAATGATCAATTTATGGTCGGTGCAAGCCTCTCGGAGTTGGAATAAACGCTTTGATAGTGTGATCAAAGCATATGGGTTTATCTGAGACTTTTGGAGAAGCCTGTATTTACAAGAAAGTGAGTGGGAGCTCAGTAGCATTTCTAATATTATATGTGGACGACATATTATTGATTGGAAATGATATAGAATTTGGATAGCATAAAAGGATACTTGAATAAAAGTTTTTCAATGAAAGACCTCGGTGAAGCTGCTTACATATTGGGCATCAAGATCTATAGAGATAGATCAAGACGCTTAATTGGACTTTCACAAAGCACATACCTTGATAAAGTTTTGAAGAAGTTCAAAATGGATCGTGCAAAGAAAGGTTTTTACTGTATTACAAGGTGTAAGATTGAGTCGACTCAATGCCCGACCACAAGCAGAAGATAGAGAGAAAATGAAAGATGTTCCTATGCTTCAGCCATAGGCTCTATCATGTATGCAATCTGTGTACCAGACCGACGATGCTTAGCTGTAAGCTTGGCGGGAAGGTACCAAAGTAATCCAGAGTGGATCATGGACAGCGGTCAAGAACATCCTGAAATACCGAAAAGGACTAAGGATATGTTTCTCGATATGGAGGTGACAAAGAGCTAGTCGTAAATGGTTACGCCGATGCAAGCTTTGACACCGATCCGACGATTCTAAATTGCAAACCGGATCGTGTTTTTATTAAGCGGTGGAGCTGTCGGTTGGTGCAGTTCTAAACAAAGCGTCGTGGCGGGATCTACATGTGAAGCGGAGTACATAGCTGCTTCGGAAGCAGCAAATGAAGGAGTCGGATGAAAGAGTTCATATCCGATCTAGGTGTCATACCTAGTGCATCGGGACCAATGAAGATCTTCTCGTGACAATATGGTGCAATTGCCTTGGCAAAGGAATCCAGATTTCACAAGAAGACCAAACATATCAAGAGACGCTTCAATTCCATTGGGACCAAGTCCAAGTGGGAGACATAGAGATTTGCAAAATACATACGGATCTGAATGTTGCGGACCCGTTGACTAAGCCTCTTCCACGAGCAAAACATGATCAGCACCAAAACTCCATGGGTGTTAGAATCATTACTATGTAATCTAGATTATTGACTCTAGTGCAAGTGGGAGATCAAGGAAATATGCCCTAGAGGCAATAATAAAGTTATTATTTATTTCCTTATACCATGATAAATGTTTATTATTCATGCTAGAATTGTATTAACCGGAAACATAATACATGTGTGAATACATAGACAAACAGATAGTCACTAGTATGCCTCTCATGGACTAGCTCATTAATCAAAGATGGTTGTGTTTCCTAACCATAGACATGTGTTGTCATTTGATTAATGGGATCACCTCATTAGGAGAATGATGTGATTGACATGACCCATTCCGTTAGCTTAGCACTTGATCGCTTAGTATATTGCTAATGCTTTCTTCATGACCTATACATGTTCCTGTAACTATGAGATTATGCAACTCCGTTTACGGAGGAACACTTTGGTACTACCAAACGTCACAACGAATCGGGTGATTATAAAGGAGTACTACAGGTGTCTCCAAAGGTACTTGTTGGGTTGGCGTATTTGAGATTAGGTTTTGTCACTCCGATTGTCGGAGAGGTATCTCTGGGCCTTCTCGGTAATACACATCACTTAAGCCTTGCAAGCATTACAACTAATGAGTTAGTTGTGAGATGATGTATTACGGAACGAGTAAAGAGACTTACCGTAACGAGATTGAACTAGGTATTGGATACCGACGATCGAATCTCGGGTAAGTAACATACCGATGACAAAGGGAACAACGATGTCGTTATGCGGTTTGACCGATAAAGATCTTCAGTAGAATATGTAGGAACCAATATGAGCATCCAGGTTCCGCTATTGGTTATTGACCGAGAATGGTTCTAGGTCATGTCTACATAGTTCTCGAACCCGTAGGGTCCGCACGCTAACGCTTCGATGATGTTCATTATGAGTTTATAAGTATTGATGTACCGAAGGTTGTTCGAGTCCCGGATATGATCACGGACATGACGAGGAGTCTCAAATGGTCGAGACATAAAGATTGATATATTGAAGCCTATGTTTGGACTTGGAAGGGTTCGAATGAAAACAGAAGTTCTGGAACAGGGGGTTACGGAACCCCGGGGGTATATGGGCCTTAATGGGCCACAAGGGAGAAGAGGAAGGGCGGCCGGGGCAGGCGCGCCCCTCCCCTCTAGTCCGAATAGGACAAGGAGAGGGGGCGGCGCCTTCCCTCTTCCCCTTCCCCAATCCTACTCCAACTAGGAGAGGGGGAGTCCTACTCGGTGGGAGTAGGACTCCTCCAGCGCCTCCCTAGGGCCGGCCGCACCCCCTTTGCTCCTTTATATCTGAGGCAGGGGGCACCCATGACACACAAGTTGATCTACGGATCGTTCCTTAGCTGTGTGCGGTGCCCCCTCCACCATATTCCACTTGGTCATATCGTCAGAGCTTAGGCGAAGCCTGCACGGAGAAGTCATATCGTCATGAGCTTAGGCGAAGCCCTGCGTCGGTGGAGCATCAACATCGCCACCACGCCGTCGTCTTGACGGAACTCATCCCGACACTTTGCTTTGGATCGAGTCCGGGATCGTCATCGAGCTGAACGTGTGCGTAACTCGGAGGTGCCGACGTTCGGTGCTTGGATCGGTCGGATCGTGAATACGCACGACTACATCAACCGCGTTGTTATAACGCTTCCGCTTTCGGTCTACGAGGGTACGTGGACAGACACTCTCCCCTCTCGTTGCTATGCCATCACCATGGTCTTGCGTGTTCGTAGGAAATTTTTTGAAATTACTACGTTCCCCAACACAAGGATGTTGATGTAGAAGCCCTCCGTGGTCGATTCCCCCTCTGGCAGAGTGTCGGCGAAGGCTCCAAGATGAGATCTCGCGGATACAGAAGGTTACAGTGGTGGAAATTGTGTTTCGCTCGCTCCTCGGATGTTTTCGGGCACGAGGCTTATATAGGAGGAAGAAGTACGTCGGTGGACGCCCGAGGGGCCCACGAGACAGGGGGCACGCCTTATAGGGGGGGCCTCCTATCTCGTGGAAGCTTCGGCTGCTTCTTGACTTGCACTCCAAGTCCTCCGGATCACATTCGCTCCAAAAATCACGCCCCGAAGGTTTCATTCCGTTTGGACTCGCTTGATATTCCTTTTCTTGAAATACTGAAATAGGCAAAAAAACAGCAATACGGGCTGGGCCTTGGTTAGTAGGTTAGTCCCAAAAATGATATAAATGTGTAAAATAAAGCCCATAAAATCCAAAAGGGGTAATATAATAGCATGAAACAATCAAAAATTATAGATACGTTGGAGATGTATCACTCCTTCAAACCAAGTCGTCCAAACAGAGGGAAGTTGTTGCCTGGTCAGTGTAGAATGCCCTTGACTACAATAGAGCACGATCAATCAACAACAAGGGATTGTTGGATTCTTTCAAGCATACCCATTGCCTTCCACTTGTTGTTTTCCTTTCCTTTATTAAATTACCCTGAAGTGATGAAGGACCAAGCGGTACAAGGTATTTCCCACTTGGTGCTTAAAGCATCTCCAACAACTTGTATATTTGGTTGTGCACTTGTTTATATAGACAATGCTACCGTATACACAACCACTTTTCAACAGATTGTCCATATTATCTCTTGTATCTACCAAATGTCCACCCCTTGTCCAATAGAGAGAGGAGGGAGGAGAGAGAATGAAGGAAGAGAAAAAAAAGCGGTGGGGTGAGTTCACAGTGTGTGTGCATGTCCGGACTCTCCTAAAACTCCTCCCCCAGTGTGGAAATGATTGATGGGATTTAAAACGCCCGGACCAGCCCACGGACATTTGATGAATAGTGCTGAATGGCTAAATGCATCTTTAATGCGGATTACCAAATTTATGTCTACAATTGTTTAGGGACACATATGTGTCCATTTTACTCGATGTGGGCTATGACGCACAGTGGGTCAGGCAAACCGAGAGAAAAAAAGACATGAGTGAAAGACATGTGCTATGAAAACATGTGGTCCAATTGATAGTGGGTTGCGCAGACGTCTGAACTCTCCTAAAGCTTCCCAGATCTGTTTTCAGTCTAGATGATTTTGGATGTCTAGACCTGTTAGGACGGATTTAGTGAGCCACGTTGAATGCCTTGAAGATGCCCTAAAAATGTCGGGACCATCGGGTCCAAACATAGGGGGTTGGTGTGATTTGGTGTGCCACTTCACAATTTAGAACTAAAACGCCTAAAAATCCACTGTGTATTACTAGCGCCTGGCCAGTCACCTAAAATAGTTTGAAAATATGTGCTAAACTAAATATTTAATTATGTGCTGCAATTTATAAATTTGTTTTGTGCTGCATTTTGTAGAATATTACAAAGGATTTCACTTCATAATAAACAAGACCGTTCTTTTTTGCGGAGGCACTTTCAATCTGTTTATCTTTTTTTGCGGGAAAATCTTCCAATCTATTCATCTTCAATCATGGTAGTACAACAAAAACTAGAAATAATAAAAATTACATCCAGATCCGTAGACCACCTAGCAGACGACTACAAGCATCAAGCGAGCCAAGGCGCGCACGCCATCGCCCTCCTCATCGGAGCCGGCAAACCTTGTTGTAGTAGACAATCGGGAAGTCGCCGTGCTAAGGCCCCATAGAACCAACGCACTGCAACAAGAACCGCCGCAGATGAAGAGTGTAGATTAAAAGGATCCAACCTGAAGACACACGAACGAAGACAAACGACGAACAGATCCGAGCAAATCCATCAAGGACAGATCAGCCGGAGACACAACTCCACACGCCCACCGATGATGCTGGACGCATCACCGGAACGAGGGCTAGGCGGGGAGACCTTTATTCCATCTTCAGGAAGCCGCCGCCGTTTTGCCTTCCTGAGCAGGACGCAAACCCTAACAAATATCGAAAAAAGATCTAAAAACAGAGCCCTCACACCGGCAAAGGGCGAGATCTCCATGGCCCTAAGGCCACCGAAGACGGGACGGACCGGCACCGGCGCCGGCTGGAGGCAGAGTACCCTAGCTTTTTGGAGGGGCGGCTGGCTGAGGGTTGTGAGAATTAACTCTTGTCTTCAATCTGTTTATCTTAACCGTGACAGTACAAAGAACATTTTATAAAGATAGTAAAAATTACAAACAGGTGGACGGACGTACTACAAGCAAACTGCACTCAATCCAGAAAGTTTCCGTGGAACTTGCAAGTTGGCCCGTGCTGTCTTGCGTGATCGTGCCCACGTGGTTTGACTCATGTGAGAAGTGGCGTCTGTCTCGTATAGTCCAGAAGCACACTCGTTTCCTTTCCTACTATAGTTTACTCTCCGGGCGCCGTGCGTGACGAATCAGAGCCCGACTCGCGCCTGCCTTACATGGCGCAGCATGCACGCCGCCACGTATCAGCCATGTTCCCCGCTCGAGCTTACACATAGCGCCTTTCCACCATCCCCGCTCCACAGTCCAGATCGCCGTGTCCGCCGACCACCACTCCAACTCCTCCACTGCAGCCTGCAGGAGAAGCTAGAATAATCTGCACCTAGCCATGGTGAAGCTAGCCACGGCGCGGGACTGCCGCGCGTACAGCCTCGGCGCGACGGGCGGCGAGACGTCGCGCAACCGGCGGTGGGAGTACATCAACGCCGGGGTGTACGTCTTCGCCGCCGTCCTCCTCGTCGTCGGCTTCCTGGCGCAGCTGTGGCCGTGGGCGGTGTCCACCAAGGCCGGCCTCGCCGTGGCCGTCGTCGGGCTGCTCGGCGTGCTGGGAGTGAACGCGCACGACCTGCTGGCGCACGTCGCCGGCGTCGATTACAACCTTGGGCTGGCCGGGCTCGACACCCAGTTCGTGCTTGTCGAGCTCGCCGCCCCCGCCGTGCAGCTCGCCGGCGCCGCGCTCACCTTGGTCGCGCTCATCTTGTTCGAAATCCAGGTATGGAGTTGGAGTTCATCCATCCAAGCTAGTAGTACCAGCAAGTTCAGAGTTCAGACTGGACACTGGAGTTGCATGCTGTTCTTTCTTATCTGAATCCATGGAACGAACGTCGCAGATGGAAAGAGGGCACCGGCGTGGCCTGGAGAAGCACGGCCTGAACCTGCTCATCGCCGGGCCAGCGCTGTGGTGCCTCGGGTCCATACACAACATGTGCCAAGTCTACGAGCGAGCCAACGGGCACGTCCAGATCCTCCAGAAGAGCGTGCACATCCCGTTCCTGCTCGGCAGCACCCTCTTCTTCATCGGCGGCGTCGTCAACCGGAACGACGTCCACGGCCACTCCTCCCACAGCTTCACCCTACTGGTAACCAACTGAACACTTGAGATTCATTCAATTCAAGAACACGGCGCTTAAATACTCTGCTCTGGATGCAGGGGAGGAGCTGGGCGTGGTACTGCCTGTTCGGGAGCCTGCTGTTCTTGGCGGGAGGGCTGCTGAACCTCCTCAAGGTGTTCAAGATGCAGCAGATGGGCGGGCGGGGGCTGGAGAAGCTGCGCGGCGGCGCGCAGGAGCGGCTTAGCAGGGAGAGGGAGGGCAAGGTGCCTCTCATCCTGGAGGAGGGCCGGAGGGGGAAGCACGGAGGCAATGTAGGGGATACCTGGGCACCGCCGGCGCCGCGGCACGAGCCGAGGGCTCCGCCCGTCCCGCCGCCGCCGGAGGGTTCTTACAAAGACGCTGTCGTGAGCGGCGGCAACTAGTGTGATCTTGCCGTCCACGGCGGTAACGAATAATAAGAGGACGTGCCATGGCAGCTGGTAGAGGAGAAGCATTGGCTTAGAGCGACGCCGTCCTGTATTTTCCTATCTGTACACGATGTCATGTAAATTATATCGACTTGCTGCCTATTATTCTACCTTGCTGCCTTGCTGCAATCGAAAATTCCATGGTGAAACTGCTAAGGGCAACTCTAACCGATCCTCAAGCGGGACCTACCCGATCCCCTGTATGATGGAGTAAATTTTTATAAATTTTTATCTAGGCCCTGTTTGGTTCATAAGTCCTAGGATTTTTTTTAGTCCCAACTTATAAGTCCCAAGTCCCTAAAAAGTCCCTACTTGTTTGGTTCCTGGAACTTATAAGTCCCTATAAGACCATATTACAACTATAAGTCCCTATAAGTCCCTACTTAAGAGTCTTATTTCATAAGTCCCAAATGCCCACTTTAAGTCCCTATAAGTCCCAACTATAAGTCCCTATAAGTCCCTACTTAAGAGTCTTATTTCATAAATCCCAAATGCCCACTTTAAGTCCATATAAGTCCCTCCTGTTTGGTTTAGATGGGACTTATAGAGATTTTTTTAAGTCCCTAAGCCAATAAGTCCCTGAAAACAAACACCCTTCTAAACTTATACTACTACTATAATTCTATTGCACTTGGTTCTCAAGAAAAAAAAATCTATTGCACTTGCTCCCTCCATAAAGGGATGTAAGAGCGTTTGATCTATTTTATTTTCCAGAGGGAGTGCATATAGTACACATAGAAACTAAACATAATGATGTTGCCCGTGATGCTCAACAAAATCATCTTGAAGCTGAGTATGAACATCTTGGAGCTGAGCATGAACTCGTCGGTTCTCGATTTTGCGATGCTCTTTAAGGAATGCCAGGATTCTATTTGGATCAGCGATGCTCTTCAAGGGATGTCAGGATTCTATTTGGATCAGCGATGCTCTTCAAGGAATGCCAGGATTCTATTTGGATCAGCGATGCTCTTGAAGGAATGCCAGGATTCTATTTGGATCATACTCTGCCTCAACCAGAAGGAATGCCAGGATTCTATTTGGATCATACTCTGCCTCAACCAGAGTTTCGTTGGTGATGTACCGAAAGTTCTCAGGCATCTTCCTCTTATCTTTGATGATTATGTATATGCAATATGATACAACAAGTCATGATCTATCATAAAACCTTTCGTTGGTGATGTACCGAAAGTTCTCAGGCATCTTCCTCTTATCTTTGATGATCATGTATATGCAATATGATACAACAAGTCATGATCTGTCATAAAACCTTGGAGCTTCGGTACTCGGCACGAACAATTGCAAAGCGCTTCGACATCTTCCTCTTATCTTTGATGATCATGTATATGCAATATGATGCAACAAGTCATGATCTGTCATAAAACCTTGGAGCTTCGGTACTCGGCACAAACAATTGCAAAGCGCTTCTAAAGGACACCGAAGGCTTTCTCCATATTTTTCCTAACAGCTTATGAATATTTTTGTTACCTTTTGGACGCAAAATTATTTTGACTAATGTGGTCCATGATGGATAGATGTCATCCGCAAAGTAGTAATCCATCGAGTAGTTGTGTCCATTAACCGAGTAGTTGCAAGTAGGAGCATCTCCTTTAATAAGCCTAGAAAACAGTGATGATCTTAACAGCACATTTAAGTCACTGTGAGACCCAGGCAAACAAAAGAATGAATGTCATATCCAAAGATCCTTCGATGCAACTGCCTCAAGAATGATCGTTGGATCATTGCAGCGGCCTTTGTGACCCTTTCACCCTGCGGGACAATTTTTTTCATGTCTAATGCATATAGTCGAGTGATCCAAGCATCCTTGGCCATCCTCTTGCTTCACTCTTTGTCACCAGCCTCTGGGTGTCTTCCTCGATGGGTGCTCTCAGGTACTCAGGTCAAAGACATCCTCTTGCTTCACTCTTTGCCACCAGCCTCTGGGTGCCTTCCTCGATGGGTCCTCTCAAGTACTCAGGTCCAAAGACATCGATCTCTGCTTTAGTGAACATTCGAACGGCCTCCAATATTGTGTCTTCACCAATGCGGACATAGTTGTCAACGGCATCGACCGAACACCCATATGCGAAGACTCGAATAGCCGCAATGCACTTCATCAGAGAGCTTACACTTATCTCTCCACTTGCATTTCTCCAGAGTTTGAACCAGTCATCATACTTCTCAATGGCTTTTGCAATGGTCAGAAAAAAGACTTGTGTGCATCCAAAAGCATCGGCAAAAGTACTTCTCCAGATAAATTGGCTTCAGTGCAAAGTAGTCTCACATGATCTTGGCATCGCCCTCCGCTCTATCACGGTTGATGTGTATGTGGCCAAACTACGATCCTCTCCTGGGGCGCTGAATATCATCATTGAAAATCATGCCTAAAACAGTTTCAAAGCCTTCGTCATCTTCCAGCTGCAACGAGCACTGAAAAAACTAAACACCTCCACGCTACGACCTAGCACACCTAAGCTCCACGACAACGCCCTCAAAAGGAAGAACAACAAAGAGCATCATCTCTGCCGAGTGCACACCAAACAAATGTCTTCACCTGGAGCCTGGACACAAAGAGAAGAACCACAACGACGTCTTCAAAAAGAGTGCAGCACCCTTGAATGTCACCCTCGTCGGCGCCAATGTTTCGCTCGGCAACTCACTCGTGCCACCACGAGGCCGCCAGAAGGAGTGCGACGAAGACATAACCCCAGATCTAGATCAGGACGTCACCCCATTGAAAGAGAGGGCACATCTGAGCTACCTGTTGCAACCCCTCATGTTGCACACACAACCCGGGAGGGGAGCCACCATGATACGTCCATTTTGCATCATGCTTTTATATTGATATTTATTACATTATGGGTTGTTATTACACATTATGTCACAATATTTATGCCCATTCTCTCTTATTTTACAAGGTTTGCAAGAAGAGGGAGAATGCCGGCAGCTGGAATTCTGGGCTAGAAAACGAGCAAATATTAGAGACCTATTCTGCACAACTCCAAAAGTCTTGAAACTCCACGGAAGTTATTTTTGGAAATAATAAAAAATATTGAGTGAAGAAAATACCAGAGGGGGCCCACACCCTGGCCACGAGGGTGGGGGGCACTCCCTACCCCCCCTAGGCGCGCCCCCTGCCTCGTGGGCCCCTTGGTGGCCCTCCGGTGCCCATTTTATGCTATATGAAGTCTTTCATCCGAGAAAAAATCATAAGCAAGCTTGCGGGACGAAACTCCGCCGCCACGAGGCAGAACCAATTTAGGGCTCTGGCAGAGCTGTTCTGCCGGGGAAACTTCCCTCCGGGAGGGGGAAATCATCGCCATCGTTATCACCAACGATCCTCTCATCGGGAGGGGGTCAATCTCCATCAACATCTTCACCAGCACCATCTCCTCTCAAACCCTAGTTCATCTCTTGTATCCAATCTTTGTCCCAAAGCCTCAGATTGGTACCTGTGGGTTGCTAGTAGTGTTGATTACTCCTTGTAGTTGATGCTAGTTGGTTTATTTGGTGGAAGATGATATGTTCAGATCCTATATACATATTAATACCCCTCTGATTATGAACATGAATATGCTTTGTGAGTAGTTACGTTTGTTCCTGAGGACATGGGAGAAGTCTTGCTGTAAGTAGTCATGTGAATTTGGTATTCGTTCGATATTTTGATGAGATGTATGTTGTCTTTCCTCTAGTGGTGTTTGTGAATGTCGACTACATGACACTTCACCATTGTTTGGGCCTAGATGAAGGCAGGGAAGTAATAAGTAGATGATGGGTTACTAGAGTGACAGAAGCTTAAACCCTAGTTTATGTGTTGCTTCGTAAGGGGCTGATTTGGATCCATATGTTTCATGCTATGGTTAGGTTTACCTTAATACTTCTTTTGTAGTTGCGGATGCTTGCAATAGGGGTTAATCATAAGTGGGATGCTTGTCCAAGTAAGGACAACACCCAAGCACCGGTCCACCCACATATCAAATTATCAAAGTACCGAACGCGAATCATATGAACGTGATGAAAACTAGCTTGACGATAATTCCCATGTGTCCTCGGGAGCGTTTTCTTTCATATAAGAAATTGTCCGGGCTTGTCCTTTGCTACAAAAAGGGTTGGGCAATCTTGCTGCACTTTATTTGCACTTGTTACTTGTTACCCGTTACAAATTACCTTATCACAAAACTATCTGTTACCGATAATTTCAGTGCTTGCAGAGAATACCTTACTGAAAATTGCTTATCATTTCCTTCTGCTCCTCGTTGGGTTCGACACTCTTACTTATCGAAAGGACTACGATAGAGCCCCTATACTTTTGGGTCATCAAGACTCTTTTCTGGCGTCGTTGCCGGGGAGTGAAGCGCCTTTGGTAGGTGGAATTTGGTAAGGAAAAATTTATATAGTGTGCTGAAATTTACTGTCACTTGTTACTAGGGAAAGTAATCCTTTGAGGGGCTTGTTCGGGGTATCTTCACCCCGACCGGTAGAGCAAATAGTTACTCCTCAACCTACTGAACCTACTAAAAATGTTTACTTTGAAATTTCTTCGGGTATGATAGAGAAACTGCTAGCTAATCCTTTTGCAGGAGAAGGAACATTGCATCCCGATTTACACTTAATCTATGTGGATGAGGTTTGTGGATTATTTAAGCTTGCAGGTATGCCCGATGATGTTATCAAGAAGAAGGTCTTCCCTTTATCTTTGAAGGGAGATGCATTGACATGGTATAGGCTATCTGACGATATGGGATCATGGGACTACAAGCGATTGAAATTGGAATTTCATCAGAAGTTTTGTCCTATGCATCTTGTTCATCGTGATCGTAATTATATATATAATTTTTGGCCTCGCGAAGGAGAAAGCATCGCTCAAGCTTGGGGGAGGCTTAAGTCAATGTTATATTCATGCCCCAATCATGAGCTCTCAAGAGAAATGATTATTCAAATTTTTTATGCTCGGCTTTCTGACAACAATCGCTCCATGCTCGATACTTCTTTTACTGGCTCTTTTATGATGAAGACTATTGAGTTCAAATGGGATTTATTGGAAAGGATTAAACGCAACACTGAAGATTGGGATCTCGACGAAGGTAAGGAGTCAGGTATAACACCTAAGTTTGATTGTGTTAAATCTTTTATGGATACCGATGTTTTCCGTAAATTTAGTACTAAATATGGACTTGACTCTGAGATAGTAGCTTCTTTTTGTGAATCCTTTGCTACTCATAACCCACAAGTATAGGGGATCGCAACAGTTTTCGAGGGTAGAGTATTCAACCCAAATTTATTGATTCGACACAAGGGGAGCCAAAGAATATTCTCAAGCACTAGCAGTCGAGTTGTCAATTCAACCACACCTGGATAACTTAATATCTGCAGCAAAGTAATATGGAAGTAACGGTAACGGTAGCAAAAGTAATATTTTTGGGTTTTGTAGTGATTGTAACAGTTGTTGGAGAACGTTGCAGAAAATTAAAATTTTTCCTACGGTTTCACCAAGATCCATCTATGAGTTCATCTAGCAACGAGTCATGGGAGAGTGATTGCATCTACATACCACTTGTAGATCGTGATGCGAAGCGCTCAATGGAACGGGATGATGGAGTCGTACTCGCCGTGATTCAGATCACCGATGACCTAGTGCCGAACGGACAGCACCTCCGCGCTCAACACACGACGGAGCGGATGACGTCTCCTCCTTCTTGATCCAGCAAGGGGAAGGAGAGGTTGATGATGATCCAGCAGCACGACGGCGTGGTGGTGGATGCAACAGAACTCCGGCAGGGCTTCGCTAAGCAACTACGAGAGGAGGAGGAGGTGTTGCAGGGAGGAGGGAGGCGCCAGGGCTTATGGGTGCGGCCACCCCTCCCTCCCCTCCCTTTATATAGGTGCAAGAGAGGGGGGGAGGGCGCATCCTTGCCCCTTCCTCCAAGGAAGGGGTGCGACCAAGAGGGGGGGAGGAGTCCATCCTCCCCAAGGCACCTCGGAGGTGCCTTCCCCCTTTAGGACTCTCCCCTCCCCAAGTATCCTTGGTGCATGGGCCTCTTGGGGCTGGTGCCCTTGGCCCATATAGGCCAAGGCGCACCCCCTACAGCCCATGTGGCCCCCGGGGCAGGTGGACCCCCCGGACCCCTTTCGGCACTCCCGGTACAATACCGATAAAGTGCGAAACTTTTCCGGCGACCAAAATAAGACTTCCCATATATAAATCTTTACCTCCGGACCATTCCGGAACTCCTCGTGACCACCGGGATCTCATCCGGGACTCCGAACAACATTCGGTTTGCTGCATACTCATATTCATACAACCCTAGCGTCACCGAACCTTAAGTGTGTAGACCCTATGGGTTCGGGAGACATGTAGACATGACCGAGACGGCTCTCGGGCAATAACCAACAGCGGGATCTGGATACCCATGTTGGCTCCCACATGCTCCTCGATGATATCATCGGATGAACCACGATGTCGAGGATTCAATCAACCCGTATACTATTCCTTTGTCAATCGGTATTTTACTTGCCCGAGATTCGATCGTCGGTATCCCATACCTCGCTCAATCTTGTTACCGGCAAGTCACTTTACTGCATCAGTAATGCATGATCCCGTGACCAAACACTTGGTCACTTTGAGCTCATTATGATGATGCACTACCGAGTGGGCCCAGTGATACCTCTCCGTCATACGGAGTGACAAATCCCAGTCTAGATCCGTGTCAACCCAACAGACACTTTTGGAGATACCTCTAATGCACCTTTATAGTCACCCAGTTACGTTGTGACGTCTGGTACACCCAAAGCACTCCTACGGTATCCGGGAGTTACACGATCTCATGGTCTAAGGAAGAGATACTTGACATTGGAAAAGCTCTAGCAAAACGAACTACACGATCTTGTGCTATGCTTAGGATTGGGTCTTGTCCATCACATCATTCTCCTAATGATGTGATCCCGTTATCAATGACATCCAATGTCCATAGTCAGGAAACCATGACTATCTGTTGATCAACGAGCTAGTCAACTAGAGGCTCACTAGGGACATTTAGTGGTCTATGTATTCACACGTGTATTACGATTTCCGGATAATACAATTATAGCATGAATAAAAGACAATTATCATGAACAAGGAAATATAATAATAATACTTTTATTATTGCCTCTAGGGCATATTTCCAACAGTCTCCCACTTGCACTAGAGTCAATAATCTAGTTACATTGTGATGAATCGAACACCCATAGAGTTCGGTGTTGATCATGTTTTGCTCATGGAAGAGGTTTAGTCAACGGATCTGCGACATTCAGATCTGTATGCACTTTGCAAATTTCTATGTCCCCATCTTGAACATTTTCACGAATGGAGTTGAAGCGACGCTTGATGTGCTGGTCTTCTTGTGAAACCTGGGCTCCTTGGCAAGTGCAATAGCTCCGGTGTTGTCTGAGAAGAGTTTGATCGGCTCCGACGCATTGGGTATGACTCCTAGGTCGGTGATGAACTCCTTCACCCAAATTGCTTCATGTGCTTCCTCCGAGGCTGCCATGTACTCCACTTCACATGTAGATCCCGCCACGACGCTTCTCGCTTGCAACTGCACCAGCTTATCGCTCCACCATTTAACATATACACGTATCCGGTTTGTGACTTTGAGTCATCAGATCGTGTCGAAGCTAGCATCGACGTAACCCTTTACTGACGAGCTCTTCGTCACCTCCATAAACGAGAAACATGTCCTTTGTCCTTTTCGTACTTCAGGATATTCTTGATCGCTGTCCGGTGTTCCTTGCGGGATTACTTTGGTACCGCCTACTAAACTTACGGCAAGGTTTACATCAGGTCCGGTACACAAGCATGGCATACATAATAGAACCTATGGCCGAGGCATAGGGATGACGCTCATCTCTTCTTTATCTTTTGCCGTGGTCGGGCATTGAGCCGAGCTCAATCTCACACCTTGTAGTATGTGCAAGAACCCTTTCTTGGACTGATCCATTTTGAACTTCTTCAAAATCTTATCAAGGTATGTGCTTTGTGAAAGACCTATGAGGCGCCTTGATCTATCTCTATAGATCTTGATGCCTAATATATAAGCAACTTCTCCAAGGTCCTTCATTGAAAACTCTTATTCAAGTAGGCCTTAATGTTGTCCAAAAGTTCTATATCATTTCCCATCAAAAGTATGTCATCTACATATAATATGAGAAATGCTCTGAGCTCCCACTCACTTTCTTGTAAACGCAGGCTTCTCCATAAGTCTCGCATAAACCCAAACGCTTTGATCATCTCATCAAAGCGAATGTTCCAACTCCGAGATGCTTGCACCAGCCCATAAATGGATCGCTGGAGCTTGCATACCTTGTTAGCATTCTTAGGATCGACAAAACCTTCCGGCTGCATCATATACAGATCTTCCTTAAGATAACCGTTAAGGAATGCCGTTTTGACGTCCATCTGCCATATCTCATAATCATAGTATGCGGCAATTGCTAACATGATTCGGACGGACTTAAGCTTCGCTGCGGGAGAGAAAGTCTCATCGTAGTCAATCCCTTGAACTTGTCGATAACCCTTAGCGACAAGTCGAGCTTTATAGATGGTAAGATTGTTGGAAATATGCCCTAGAGGCAATAATAAATTAGTTATTATTATTATATTTCCTTGTTCATGATAATCGTTTATTATCCATGCTATAATTGTATTGATAGGAAACTCAGATACATGTGTGGGTACATAGACAACACCATGTCCCTAGTAAGCCTCTAGTTAACTAGCTCGTTGATCAATAGATGGTTACGGTTTCCTGACCATGGACATTGGATGTCGTTGATAACGGGATCACATCATTGGCAAAATGATGTGATGGACAAGACCCAATCCTAAGCCTAGCACAAAGATCGTAGTTAGTATGCTAAAGCTTTTCTAATGTCAAGTATCATTTCCTTAGACCATGAGATTGTGCAACTCCGGATACTGTAGGAATGCTTTGGGTGTACCAAACGTCACAACGAATCGGGTGGCTATAAAGGTGCATTATGTATCTCCGAAAGTGTGCATTGGGTTGGTACGAATCGAGGCGGATTTGTCACTCCGTAAACGGAGAGGTATCTCTGGGCCCACTCGGTAGGACATCATCATAATGTGCACAATGTGACCAAGGGGTTGATCACGGATGATGTGTTACGGAACGAGTAAAGAGACTTGCCGTAACGAGATTGAACAAGGTATCGGGATACCGACGATCGAATCTCGGGCAAGTACAATACCGCTAGACAAAGGGAATTGAATACGGGATCGATTGAGTCCTTGACATCGTGGTTCATCCGATGAGATCATCGTGGAACATGTGGGAGCCAACATGGGTATCCAGATCCCGCTGTTGGTTATTGAACGGAGAACGTCTCGGTCATGTCTACATGTCTCCCGAACCCGTAGGGTCTGCACACTTAAGGTTCGATGACGCTAGGGTTATAAAGGAAGTTTGTATGTGGTGACCGAATGTTGTTCGGAGTCCCGGATGAGATCCAGGACGTCACGAGGAGTTCCGGAATGGTCCGGAGGTAAAGATTTATATATGGGAAGTCCTTTTGGTCACCGGAAAAGTTTGGGCGATATCGGTAATGTCTGGGACCACGGGAGGGTCCCCGGTCCACCAAGTGGGGCCACCAACCCTGAAGGTTGCGTGGGCCAAGTGTGGAGGGAACCAGCCCCAAAGGGGCTGGTGCGCCCCACAAGGGGCCCAAGCGCAAGGGGAGTGGGAGGGGCAAACCCTAGGGAGATGGGCCTTAGGGCCCATCTAGTGGGCGCCTCCTCTCCTCCCTCTGGCCGCCTCCCCTTTCCCATCTAGGGCTGCCGCCCCTAGGGTGGGAACCCCAGAGGGGCGCACCTCCTCCCCTTCCCTATATATATGAGGCATAAGGGGCTGCCCATAACAGATGAGTTTCTCTCCTCTTGGCGCAGCCCCGCCTCCTCCTCCTCCTCTCCGTGGTGCTTGGCGAAGCCTGCAGGATTGCCACGCCTCCATCATCACCATGCCGTTGTGCTGCTGTTGGATGGTGTCTTCTCAACCTCTCCTCTCTCCTTGCTGGATCAAGGCATGGGAGACGCCACGGGCTGTACGTGTGTTGAACGCGGAGGTGCCGTCTGCTCGCACTAGGATCTCCGGTGATTTGGATCACGACGAGTACGACTCCTTCAACCCCGTTCTCATGAACGCTTCCGCTTAGCGATCTACAAGGGTATGTAGATGCACTCTCCTTCCCTCGTTGCTAGAATCTCCATAGATTGATCTTGGTGATGCGAGAAAATTTTGAAATTCTGCCACGCTCCCCAACGGTGGCATCATGAGCTAGGTCTATTGCGTAGATTCTTTGCACGAGTAGAACACAAAGTAGTTGTGGGCGTTGATGTTGTTCAATATGCTTACCGTTACTAGTCCAATCTTGTTTTCGACGGTATTGTGGGATGAAGCGCCCGGACCGACCTTACACGCATTTCCACGTGAGACAGTTCCACCGATCGACATGCACTTGGTGCATAAGGTGGCTAGCGGTGCCGCCTCCCACTTTAGTCGGAACGGATTCGATGAAAAGGGTCCTTATGAAGGGTAAATAGCAATTGGCATATCACGCTGTGGTTTTGCGAGGTAAGAAACGTTTTGCTAGAAACCCATAGCAGCCACGTAAAACATGCAAACAACAATTAGAGGACGTCTAACTTGTTTTTGCAGGGTATGCTATGTGATGTGATATGGCCAAGAAGAATGTGATGAATGATATGTGATGTATGATATTGATCATGTTCTTGTAATAGGATTCACGACTTGCATGTCGATGAGTATGACAACCGGCAGGAGCCATAGGAGTTGTCTTTATTTATTGTATGACCTGCGTGTCATTGAACAACGCCATGTAATTACTTTACTTTATTGCTAACCGTAGCCATAGTAGTAGAAGTAATAAGTTGGCGAGACAACTTCATGGAGACACGATGATGGAGATCATGATGATGGAGATCATGGTGTCATGCGGTGACAATGATGATCATGGAGCCCCAAGATGGAGATCAAAGGAGCAATATGATATTGGCCATATCATGTCACTACTATATAATTGCATGTGATGTTTATTATGTTTATGCATCTTGTTTACTTAGAACGACGGTAGTAAATAAGATGATCCCTTACACAAATTTCAAGAAGTGTTCTCCCCGATGCACCGTTGCTACAGTTCGTCGCTTCTAAGCACCACGTGATGATCGGGTGTGATGGATTCTTACGCTCACATACAACGGGTGTAAGACAGATTTACACAGCAAAAACACTTGGGGTTAACTTGACGAGCCTAGCATGTACAGACATGGCCTCGGAACACAGAGACCGAAAGGTCGAGCATGAGTCGATAGTAGATACGATCAACATGAAGATGTTCACCGAGTCGACTAGTCCGTCTCACGTGATGATCGGACACGGCCTAGTTGACTCGGATCATGTAATCACTTAGATGACCGAGGGATGTCTATCTCGAGTGGGAGTTCATAAGATGAACTTAATTATCTTGAACATAGTCAAAAGACCTTTTGCAAATTATGTCGTAAGCTCGTGCTTTAGTTCCTTTGCTTAGATATGTTCCTAGAGAAAATATAGTTGAAAGTTGATAGTAGCGATTATGCGGACAATAGAAAGCTTATGTCCTTAATGCACCGCTCGGTGTGCTGAACCCCAAACGTCGTTTGTGGATGTTACGAACATCGGACATACACGTTTTGATAACTACGTGATAGTTCGGTTAAACGGTTTAGAGTTGAGGCACCAAGACGTTTTTCAAATGTCGCGGAACATATGAGATGTTTCGAGGGCTGAAATTAGGATTTCAGGCTCGTGCCACGCCAAGAGGTATGAGACCTCCGACGATTTTCTTAGCCTACAAACTAAGGGAGAAAAGCTCAATCGTTGAGCTTGTGCTCAGATTGTCCGAGTACAACAATCACTTGAATCGAGTGGGAGTTGATCTTCCGGATGAGATAGTGATGTTTCTCCAAAGTCATTGCCACCAAGCTGCTAGAGCTTTGTGATGAACTATAACATGTCGGGATAGATATGATGATCCTTGAGGTATTCGCGATGTTTGACACATGAAAGTAGAAATCAAGAAGGAGCATCAATTGTTGATGGTTGGTGAAACCACTAGTTTCAAGAAGGGCAAGGGCAAGAAGGGACACTTCATGAAACGGCAAATTAGTTGCTGCTCCAATGAAGAAACCCAAGGTTGAACCCAAACCCGAGACGGGGAACAGCCACTGGAGCAGCATTACCCTAGATACTTGGTAGATAAGAAGGCTGGCAAGGTCGATAGAAGTATATTGGATATACATTATGTTAATGTGTACTTTACTAGTACTCCTAGTAGCACCAGGGTATTAGTTACCGGTTCGGTTGCTAAGTGTTAGTAACTCGAAACAAAAGCTATGGAATAAACGGAGACTAGCTTAAGGAGAGCTGACGATATGTGTTGGAAGTGTTTCCAATTTTGATGTGATCAAACATCGCGCTCCCTCTACCATCAAGATTAGTATTAAACCAGAATAATTATCATTTGGTGTTTATGCTGAGCATAGACATGATTGGATTATGTCTATCGCAATACGGTTATTCATTTAAGGAGAATAATGGTTACTCTATTTATTTGAATAATACCTTCGATGGTCTTGCACCTAAATAAATGGTTTATTGAATCTCGATCGTAGTGATACACATTTTCATGCCAAAAGTATAAGATAGTAATGATAGTACCACTTACTTGTGGCAATCGCCATGTAAGTCATATTGGTATAAAACGCATGAAGAAGCTCCATGTTGATGGATATTTGACTCACTGCTTTTGAAAAGTTTGAGACATGCTAACCATGTCTATTGGTGTATACGCATGAAGAAACTCCATGCGATGGATCGTTTGGACTCACTTGATTTTGGATCACTTGAGATATGCAAATCATACCACATGGGCAAGATGTGAAAAGCCTCGTTTCAAGAAGATGGAACAAGATAGCAACTTGTTGGAAGTAACACATTTTGATGTGTGCAGTCCAATGAGTGCCGAGGCATGCAAATGAATATCGTTATGTTCGACTTCACAGATGATTCGAGTAGATGTTGAGTATATTTACTTGATGAAACACAAGTCTGAATTATTGAATGGTTCAAGTAATTTCAGAGTGAAGTTTAAGATCTTCGTGACAAGAATAGAATGTCTATGATATGATCATAGAGATGAATATCTGAGTTCTGAGTTTTGGCACACAATTAAGACATTGTGCAAATTGTTTCACAATTAATACGCGCTCGAACACCATAGTATGATGGTGTGTCCGAACATCATAGTTGCACCTTATCGGATATGGTGCGTACCATGATGTCTCTTATCGAATTACCACTATCGCTCATGGGTTAGGCATTAGAGACAACCGCACTCACTTTAATAGGGCACCACGGAATTCGCTGAGACGACACCGTATGAACTATGGTTTAGAGAAACCTAAGTTGTCATTTCTTAAAGTTTGGGGCTGCGACGCTTATGTGAAAAGGTTTCATCGTGATAAGCTCGAACCCAAAGCGGACAAAATGCATCTTCATAGGACACCCAAAACAGTTGGGTATACCTCCTAATTCAGATCCGAAAGCAATAGGGATTGTTTCTTGAATCGGGTCCTTTATCGAGGAAAAGTTCGTCTCAAAAGTTGAGTGGGAGGATGGTGGAGACTTGATAAGGTTATTGAACCGTCACTTCAACTAGTGTGTAGCAGGCACGTGAAGTTGTTCCGTGGCACCTACACCAATTGAAGTAGAAGCTATGATAGTGATCATGAAGTTTTGGATCAAGTCACTACCGTACCTCGAGGGTGACAAGGATGTGTACTACTTCGAGTGGTACAACAATCCTGTCTTGAAGGTCATGTTGCTAGACAACAATGAACCTACGAGCTATGGAGAAGCAATGGTGGGCCCAAATTCGACAAATGGTTAGAAACCATGAAATCTGAGATAGGATCCATGTATCAAAACAAAGCATGGACTTTGGTGGACTTGCCGATGATCGGCAAGCCATTGAGATGAATGGATCTTTAAGAAGAAGACGGACGTGGACGGTAATATCACCGTCTATGAAGCTCGACTTGTGGCGAAGAGTTTTCACAAGTTCAAGAAGTTGACTACGATGAGATTTTCTCATTCAGTAGCGATGCTTAAGTCCGTCGGAATCATGTTAGCATAAGCTGCATTTATGAAATCTGGCGATGGATGTCAAAATGAGTTTCCTTACCGTTTTCGAAGGAAAGGTTGTATGTGATACAATCGAGAAAAGTTTTGTCGATCCTAAGGATGCTAAAAGGTATGCTGGCTCCAATGATCCTTTCTAAGGACCGGAGTAAGCATCTCGGAGTTGGAATGTGTGCTTTGATGAGATGATCAAAGATTTTGGGTGTATACAAAGTTTATGAGAAACTTGTATTTCCAAAGAAGTGAGTGGGAGCACTATAGAATTTTTGATGAGTATATGTTGTTGACATATTGTTGATCGTAAATGATGTAGAATTCTCCGAAAGCATAAAGGGTTATTTGAAAAGTGTTTTCAAGTGAAAACCTGATTAAGTTACTTGAACATTGAGCATCAAGATCTATAGTGATAGATCAAAATGCTTAATGGTACTTTCAAATGAGCATATACCTTGACATGATCTTGAAAGTGTTCAAGATGGATCACCAAAGAAGGAGTTCTTGCCGAGATGTAAGGTATGAAGTTAAGACTTAAAGCTCAACCACGGCAGAAAAGAGAGAAAGGACGAAGGTCGCCCCTATGCTTTAGACGTAGGCTCTATAGTATGCTATCTTGTGTACCGCACCGGAAGTGTGCCTAGCCATGAGTCACTAGGGGTACAAGAATGATCCAGAATGGATCATTGGATCGGCGTCAAAATTGTCCTTGGAGTAAATAAGGACATGTTTTCGATTATGGAGGTGATAAAGAGTTCGATGTAAAGTGTTACGTCGATGCAAGCTTTAACACCTATCTGAGTGACTCTGAGTAGCAAACCGGATACGTATAGTGGAGCAACCATTTGGAATAGATCCAAGTGGAGCGTGGAAGCAGCATTTACAATATGACATAGAGAATTGCAAAGCACACACGGATCTGAAAGGTTCGGACCCGTTGACTAAAACCGTTGACTAAAACCTCTCTCACAAGCAAAACATGATCAAACCTCAGAACTCATTGAGTCTTAATCACATGGTGATGTGAACTAGTTTAAGACACTAGTAGACTCTTTGGATGCTGGTCACATGGCGATGTGACCTATCAGTGTTAATCACATGACGATGTGAACTAGATTATTGACTCTAGTGCAAGTGGGAGACTGTTGGAAATATGTCCTAGAGGCAATAATAAATTAGTTATTATTATTATATTTCCTTGTTCATGATAATCGCTTATTATCCATGCTATAATTGTATTGATAGGAAACTCAGATACATGTGTGGGTACATAGACAACACCATGTCCCTAGTAAGCCTCTAGTTAACTAGCTCGTTGATCAATAGATGGTTACGGTTTCCGACCATGGACATTGGATGTCGTTGATAACGGATCACATCATTGGCAAAATGATGTGATGGACAAGACCCAATCCTAAGCCTAGCACAAAGATCGTAGTTCGTATGCTAAAGCTTTTCTAATGTCAAGTATCATTTCCTTAGACCATGAGATTGTGCAACTCCGGATACCGTAGGAATGCTTTGGTGTACCAAACGCCACAACGAATCGGGTGGCTATAAAGGTGCATTACATGTATCTCCGAAAGTGTCATTGGGTTGGTACGAATCGAGATGGATTTGTCACTCCGTAAACGGAGAGGTATCTCTGGGCCCACTCGGTAGGACATCATCATATGTGCACAATGTGACCAAGGGGTTGATCACGGATGATGTGTTACGGAACGAGTAAAGAGACTTGCGGTAACGAGATTGAACAAGGTATCGGGATACCGACGATCGAATCTCGGGCAAGTACAATACCGCTAGACAAAGGGAATTGAATACGGATCGATTGAGTCCTTGACATCGTGGTTCATCCGATGAGATCATCGTGGAACATGTGGGAGCCAACATGGGTATCCAGATCCCGCTGTTGGTTATTGACGGAGAACGCCTCGGCCATGTCTACATGTCTCCGAACCCGTAGGGTCTGCACACTTAAGGTTCGATGACGCTAGGGTTATAAAGGAAGTTTGTATGTGGTGACCGAATGTTGTTCGAGTCCCTGATGAGATCCGGGACGTCACGAGGAGTTCCGGAATGGTCCGGAGGTAAAGATTTATATATGGGAAGTCCTGTTTTGGTCACCGGAAAAGTTTGAGGCGCATATCAGTAATGTCTGGGACCACCGGAGGGTCCCATGGGTCCACCAAGTGGGGCCACCAACCCAGAAGGTTGCGTGGGCCAAGTGTGGAGGGAACCAGCCCCAAAGGGGCTGGTGCGCCCCACAAGGGGCCCAAAGCGCAAGGGGAGTGGGAGGGGCAAACCCTAGGGCGATGGGCCTTAGGGCCCATCTAGTGGGCGCCTCCCTCTCCCTCCCCTCTTGGCCGCCTCCCCCTTTCCCATCTAGGGCTGCCGCCCCCCTAGGGGTGGGAACCCTAGAGGGGGCGCACCCTCCTCCCCTTCCCCTATATATATGAGGCATAAGGGGCTGCCCATAACAGATGAGTTTCTCTCCCTCTTGGCGCAGCCCTGCTTCTCCTCCTCCTCCTCTCCCGTGGTGCTTGGCGAAGCCCTGCGGGATTGCCACGCTCCTCCATCATCACCATGCCGTTGTGCTGCTGTTGGATGGTGTCTTCCTCAACCTCTCCCTCTCTCCTTGCTGGATCAAGGCCTGGGAGACGTCACCGGGCTGTACGTGTGTTGAACGCGGAGGTGCCGTCCGTTCGGCACTAGGATCTCCGGTGATTTGGATCACGACGAGTACGACTCCTTCAACCCCGTTCTCATGAACGCTTCCGCTTAGCGATCTACAAGGGTATGTAGATGCACTCTCCTTCCCCTCGTTGCTAGAATCTCCATAGATTGATCTTGGTGATGCGTAGAAAATTTTGAAATTCTGCTACGTTCCCCAACAAAGATTCCATCCGCGTCCGTCTTCTTCTTAAAGATCCATTTGTTTTCTAACGCTCGCCGATCATCGGGCCAGTCTGTCGAAGTCTATACTTTGTTTTCATACATGGATCCTATCTCGGATTGCATGGCTTCAAGCCATTTGTTGGAATCTGGGCCCGCCATCGCCTCTTCATAGTTCAAAGGTTCACCGTTGTCTAACAACATGATTTCCAGGACAGGGTTGCCGTACCACTGCAGTGCGGAACGTGTCCTAGTGGACCTACGAAGTTCAAGAGCAACTTGATCCAAGTACCTTGATCATCATCATTAATTTCCTCTCCATCGGTGTAGGCACTACAAGAACATTTTCCGAGCTGCACTACTTTCCGGTTCAAGAGGTAGTACTTCATCGAGTTCTACTTTCCTCCCACTTACTCCTTTCGAGAGGAACTCTTTTTCGAAAGGATCCGTTCTTGGCAACAAAGATCTTGCCTTCGGATCTAAGGTAGAAGGTATACCCAATGGTTTCCTTAGGGTATCCTATGAAGACGTATTTTCCGACTTGGGTTCGAGCTTTTCAGGTTGAAGTTTCTTGACATAAGCATCGCATCCCCAAACTTTTAGAAACGACGGCTTAGGTTTCTTCCCAAACCATAATTCATACGGTGTCGCCTCAACGGATTTAGACGGTGCCCTATTTAAAGTGAATGTAGCTGTCTCTAGAGCGCTTCCCCAAAATGATAGCGGTAAATCGGTAAGAGACATCATAGACCGCACCATATCCAATAGAGTGCGACACGACGCTCGGACACACCGTTCTACCGAGGTGTTCCAGCGGCGTGAGTTGTGAAATGATTCCACATTTCCTTAAGTGTGTACCAAATTGTGACTTAAATATTCTCCTCCACGATCCGATCGCAAGAATTTTATCTTTCGGTCACGTTGATTCTCTACTTCATTCTGAAATTCCTTGAACTTTTCAAAGGTCTCGGACTTGTGTTTCATCAAGTAGACGTACCCATATCTACTCAAGTCATCGGTGAGAGTGAGAACATAACGATATCCTCCATGAGCCTCAACACTCATTGGACCGCACACATCGGTATGTATGATTTCCAATAAGTTGGTTGCTCGCCCATTGTTCCGAGAATGGAGTCTTGGTCATCTTGCCCATGAGGCATGGTTCGCATGTGTCAAATGATTCATAATCGAGAGACTCTAAAGTCCATCGGCATGGAGCTTCTTCATGCGCTTGACACCAATGTGACCAAGGCGGCAAGTGCCACAAGTATGTGGGACTATCGTTATCAACTTTACATCTTTTGGTATTCACACTATGAACATGTGTAACATTACGCTCGAGATTCATTAAGAATAAACCATTGACCATCGGAGCATGACCATAAAACATTTCTCTCATATAAATAGAACAACCATTATTCTCGGATTTAAATGAGTAGCCATCTCGTATTAAACGAGATCCCGATACAATGTTCATGCTCAAACTTGGCACTAAATAACAATTATTGAGGTTTAAAACTAATCCGTAGGTAAATGTAGAGGTAGCGTGTCGACGGGCGATCACATCGACCTTGGAACCATTCCCGACGCCAAGATCGTCACTTCGCCCTTCGCCAGATCTCCGCTTATTCCGCAGCTCTGCTGTGAGTTACAAATATGAGAAACGGCACCGTATCAAATACCTGGGAGTTACTACGAGTAATGGTAAGGTACACACCAATTACATGTATATCAAATATACCTTTAGTGTTGCCGGCCTTCTTGTCCGCTAAATATTTGGGGCAGTTCCGCTTCAAATGGCCCTTCCTTTGCAATAAAAGCACTCTGTCTCGTGCTTGGGTCCATTCTTTGACTTCTTCCCGCAACTTGCTTATCGGGCGCGGCAACATCCTTGCCGTCCTTCTTGAAGTTCTTCTTACCTTGCCCTTTTGAACTTAGTGGTTTTATTGACCATCAACACTTGATGTTCTTTCTTGATTTCAACCTCTGCTGACTTCAGCATTGAAAATACTTCGGAATGGTCTTCACCATCCCCTGCATATTGTAGTTCATCACAAAGCTCTTGTAGCTTGGTGGGAGCGATCAAGGATTCTGTCAATGACCGCCTCGTCCAGGAGGTTAATGTCCACTGGATGAGGCGGTTGTGCAACCTGACATTTTGAGTATGTGCTCACCGATGAACTGTTTTCCTCCATCTTACAACTATAGAACTTGTCGGAGACTTCATATCTCTCAACCGGGCATGAGCTTGAAAACCATTTTCAGCTCCTCGAACATCTCATATGCTCCGTGTTGCTCAAAACGCTTTTGGAGCCCGGTTCTAAGCTGTAAAGCATGCCGCACTTGAACGAGGGAGTAATCATCAAGACGAGACTGCCAAGCATTCATAATGTCTTGGTTCTCTCGATGGGTGCATCACCTAGCGGTGCTTCTAGGACATATTGTTTCTTGGCTGCTATGAGGATGATCCTCGTGTTCATTGCAGTCTCTCGTGATGATTACTCCCTCGTTCAAGGCGGCATGCTTTACAGCTTAGAACCGGGCTCCAAAAGCGCTTTTGAGCAACACGGAGCATATGAGATGTTCGAGGAGCTGAAAATGGTTTTCCAAGCTCATGCCCGGTTGAGAGATATGAAGTCTCCGACAAGTTCTATAGTTGTAAGATGGAGGAAAACAGTTCTGCTGAGCACATACTCATATGCTCCGTGTTGCTCAAAACGCTTTTGGAGCCCCGGTTCTAAGCTGTAAAGCATGCCGCACTGAACGAGGGAGTAATCATCAAGACGAGACTGCCAAGCATTCATAATGTCTTGGTTCTTCAGGATGGGTGCATCACCTAGCGGTGCTTCTAGGACATATTGTTTCTTGGCTGCTATGAGGATGATCCTCGTGTTCGGACCCATCCAATAGTTGCTGCCATCGTCTTTCAACCTTTTTTTCAAGGAACGCGTTGAAGTTCATGGTGACATGAGCGTTGGCCATTTGATCTACAAGACATATTTTGCAAAGACTTTAGACTAAGTTCATGATAATTAAGTTCATCTAATCAAATTGTTTAATGAACTCCCACTCAGATTTGACATCCCCCTAGTCATCTAAGTGTTACATGATCCGAGTCGACTAGGCCGTGTCCGATCATCACGTGAGATGGACCAGTCATCGTCGGTGAACATCTCCATGTTGATCGTATCTTCCATACGACTCATGTTCGACCTTTCGGTCTCTTGTGTTCCGAGGCCAAGTCTGTACATGCTAGGCTCGTCAAGTTAACCCTAAGTGTTTATGCATGTGTAAAACTGTCTTACACCCGTTGTATGTGAACGTAAGGATCTATCACACCGATCATCACGTGGTGTCAAACCATTTAACTTTAGCAACGGTGCACAGTTAGGGAGAACACTTTCTTGAAATTGTTATGAGGGATCATCTTATTTACTACCGTCGTTCTAAGTAAACAAGATGCATAAACATAATAAACATCACATGCAATTATATATAGTAGTGACATGATATGGCCAATATCACATAGCTCCTTTGATCTCCATCTTCGGGGCTCCATGATCACCTCACACGGCATGACACCATGATCTCCATCATCATGATCTCCATCATCGTGTCTTCATGAAGTTGTCACGCCAACGACTACTTCTACTTCTATGGCTAACGCGTTTAGCAATAAAGTAAAGTAATTTACATGGCGTTCTTCAATGACACGCAGGTCATACAAAAAATAAAGACAACTCCTATGGTTTCGCCATTGTCATACTCATCGACATGCAAGTCGTGATTCCTATTACAAGAACATGATCTCATACATCGCATATATCATTCATCATTCATCACAACTTTGGCCATATCATATCACATGACAATTGCTGCAAAAACAAGTTAGACGTCCTCTAATTGTTGTTGCATCTTTTACGTGGCTGCAATTGGGTTCTAGCAAGAACGTTTCTTACCTACGAATAACCACAACGTGATTTTGTCAACTTCTATTTACCCTTCATAAGGACCCTTTTTATCTAATCCGCTCCAACTAAAGTAGGAGAGATAGACACCAGCTAGCCACCTTATGCAACTAGTGCATGTCACCGGTGGAACCTGTCTCACGAAGCGCACGTAAGGTCGGTCCGGCCGCTTCATCCCACAATACCGCTGAAGCAAGAAAAGACTAGTAGCGGCAAGCAAGTTGACAAGATCTACGCCCACAACGAAATTGTGTTCTACTCGTGCAATAGAGAACTACGATAGACCTAGCTCGATACCTTTGTTGGGGAACGCTGCAGAAAATTAAAAATTTCCTACGGTTTCACCAAGATCCATCTATGAGTTCATCTAGCAACGAGTCATGGGAGAGTGATTGCATCTACATACCACTTGTAGATCGCGGCGGAAGCGCTCAATGGAACGGGATGATGGAGTCGTACTCGCCGTGATTCAGATCACCGATGACCTAGTGCCGAACGGACAGCACCTCCGCGTTCAACACACGTACGGAGCGGATGACGTCTCCTCCTTCTTGATCCAGCAAGGGGGAAGGAGAGGTTGATGATGATCCAGCAGCACGACGGCGTGGTGGTGGATGCAGCAGAACTCGGCAGGCTTCGCTAAGCAACCACGGAGGAGGAGGAGGTGTTGCAGGAGGAGGAGGCGCCAGGCTTATGGGTGCGGCCACCCCTCCTCCCTCCCTTTATATAGGTGCAAGAGAGGGGGGAGGGCGCAGCCTTGCCCCTTCCTCCAAGGAAGGGGTGCGGCCAAGAGGGGGAGGAGTCCATCCTCCCCAAGGCACCTCGGAGGTGCCTTCCCCCTTTAGGACTCTCCCCTCCCCAAGTCTCCTTGGCGCATGGGCCTCTTGGGGTTGGTGCCCTTGGCCCATATAGGCCAAGGCGCACCCCCTACAGCCCATGTGGCCCCCCGGGGCAGGTGGACCCCCGGACCCCTTCGGCACTCCGGTACAATACCGATAAAGTGCTGAAACTTTTCCGCGACCAAAATAAGACTTCCCATATATAAATCTTTACCTCCGCACCATTCCGAACTCCTCGTGACCTCCGGATCTCATCCGGACTCGAACAACATTCGGTTTGCTGCGTACTCATATTCATACAACCCTAAGCGCCACCGAACCTTAGTGTGTAGACCCTACGGGTTCGGGAGACATGCGAGACATGACCGAGACGGCTCTCGGGCAATAACCAACAGCGGATCTGGATACCCATGTTGGCTCTACATGCTCCTCGATGATATCATCGGATGAACCACGATGTCGAGGATTCAATCAACCCGTATACTATTCCCTTTGTCAATCGGTATTTTACTTGCCCGAGATTCGATCGTCGGTATCCCAATACCTCGCTCAATCTCGTTACCGGCAAGTCACTTTACTCGTACCGTAATGCATGATCCCGTGACCAAACACTTGGTCACTTTGAGCTCATTATGATGATGCACTACCGAGTTGTAACACCCCAGGAATCATGCTACAGTGATCTCCCCTTTAATGATGCCAAGTCGTCATGTTTTTCAAACTAAATTGCCACTTGATGAAAATCAAAGCCAAATTCCATTTGAAATACAAGTCAAATATTTACTTCTTCTATCATGCAAACAAAAATGTTCGTGATGTTGCGAATAATTCCCAAGTATTTTCTTGGAGAAATCAACTCTGGTTGGATCACTAAGATGCCCCTAGAAATTTTATAAGTGGCCCAACAGCAAATAAATTGGCCTTTTCAAAATAAACAATTATTTATTTAACTCCTTTTGCCCCCAAACTTTTTTTCCTAACTCAAATTATTCTCTGGTAATTGTGTGACAAATTCCATGTGTAACAAAAAAAATGGTTTGAAAGCTTATTCAAATAGAAAACAGTAGCTATCCTTTTTTATATAGAAAAATAAACTGAAATTGCTCTACGCACTTTTGGCCCACTATGAAGAAGAAAGTAGAGGCCCAGCCCAACCTCCCAAGCGTCTCCTTCCTTACGCTACAGTGGAGGCAGGGGGTGGCCGTGGCGGCCATGGCCACGTGCCGTCCATCGCCGACCTCCCCGGTGCCCTACAAAACACCGCCTCACGCCCCCTTGACCGAAACCTAATCCACTCTTTCTTCCTCCATCCCTTTATCTCGATCTGAAGCGCGCCCGAGCGCCGCTGTCCCCATGTCGTCGTCGATGTCGCGGCCACCGGCCTCCGCTCGTCGCGCCAAGAGGTCTAGGAGAACCGTCGCGGTCTACTTAGTCTACCCCGAGCACTGAATCGAGAAAGGACGGCTCGTACACTCGCCATCGACCTCGTCTTCAACGCGTACATCACCGGCGTCCGGCGTCGATTGCCGCCGCTCCAGTCCACCTCCGGCCTCCCCGACCTTGCCTTCATGCTCACCGTGAGCTCCTCCTCGATTCCCTGTTTTGCCCGCCGATCCGTCGTCAGAAGTCGCTCAGACGAGCCGAGGGCCGCCATGGCTGCATCTGCGCTCGTCAGACGTGCTCTCGCTGTTCCTTGCGATGTTTCGCTGCTGCCCTCCTCCGCCTTGTTACTCTGTTGCTGCTGCCGCTACAGCCCGCCCGCCAATAACCGCATCCACCTCCGCCCCACCACGCCAGACTCACCTTGCTCGCTCGGGTCGCGCTCGTCGCGCCCGCACCAGGAGCTCCGCTCCCCGCACGTGCTCCTCTGCGCCTTCTGCTCTCCCTCCGCGCCTTGGCCGCCCCGGACCAGTCCCTTGATATGCCCGTGCCCGAAACTCACCACACGGGCCGCGCCCATGAAAGCATCTCCGGCCGCCTGACGGCGCAGGCCATCGCCATCCGCTGCTGCTTGCTGCACCACGACAAAGCATCATTGCCGCTTGTCGCTTGTAAATGCGCCGCCGCTGCTACTTGCTACTTGCTGCTGCCGCCATTGCTTTGCTCGCTTGCTACTAGCTACTGCTGCCTTTTGTTGTTACCGATCTTGGCCATGGGCGCCAAGGCTCAGACATGGTCGTGTATGTGGCCGGCTGGGTTGTGTCCAAGAATGGCCGCCCTTGTTTAATTAGGCTAGGTAGTACTTAGTTTAGTAGTGCTCATTTAGCCCATTAGCAAATGGCAAGTGGTCCCAGGCTAGTTAATTTAATTAACAAGAATAGTTTCTCTGCTGCCTATAGCATGTGGGCCACACCCTCCCCATTTGACCAGTCAAGTTGACTTGGTCAACTCGAATTATTACTAATTCCAGAAAATTTCTGAAAATTGCTTTAAACTTCGATAAATCATAGAAAATAATCCGTAACTCGGCTGAAAATGTTTTCTACATGAAAGTTGCTCAGAAAAACGTGAAGAATCCAAATACACGGTCCGTTCATCTGTCACATGCTCCTAGCATGCTGAACATGGAACTTTCCCCCTCCGGTCATCTGTTTGACATAGTCCTAACCGGAAAACATTCTGCTGACTTCCCCCCTCGCCGGTATCGTGTAGCACCACGTTAAAACACGTCTAGCTCTGCCTGTTGTCCTATTATGCTATGTTTGCTTTATATTTACTGTTTATTCCCCCTCTTCTCTCCGGTAAACCCCGAGACCGATGCTGCCCCTGTGATCGACTACATCGACGACGACCCCCTCCGTGCCAGAGCAACCAGGCAAGCCCCCCCTTTGATCATCCCGATATCGCCCATTCCATTCTCTCATGCTTGCATTAGATTTTTCTACTGTTATTGTTTGCTCATATTCTGATGCATAGCCTGCTTTTGTAACCTGCTCATTGTTACCTACCGCTTATCCTAAACCGCTTAGTATGGGTTGGCTAGTGATCCATCGCTGACCCCACCTTGTCCTTGTTGCCCTCGCTTCATCATTGAAGACCGATCAACGGACCAAGACCAGGCCCGACACCGCACATCACTTTCCCTTAGTTGCTCAACACTATTGGGTTACTATCGAGTATCGAGGGTGAACCTTCAAAGACTTCCGATGTTAACCTGTAGTGTAGTCATTTGGTCGTGGTCATCGAGGGTGATTTCCTCCTTAACCACTTCCGATACGACTGTCGTGCAACCCTCAAGTGTGAACCTCGGGGTAATTCCTCTTACGCTCACCTTGATGATTACATCTAGTGGAATTCATCGGGGTGATTCCTTGGGTTTCCCTTGATGTTTGGACACACGGGTACTTGACTTTACCTCACATTTGAAAGACGGGTCGACCTCGAGGGGTACCCGCGAGCTTAATTGCAGTGATGTGGAGACGGTTGACACGAGGGTGCCCGCGAGATAATTACGAGGCGTGGCAGCATTCCTAGCCCTTGCCGCAAGTCCTCGAGACGGGCAACGGGTCACATCTTCGTGAGTCTCGCTTGTTACCGCGTCGCCCTAATCCACTACGATTTGGATATTTGATCCGAGGGCCTCGCCCGATAGCACTAACCATCACGTGGGCATAGTATGGGCGTTCTGCGTCGATACATCAGCGAAGCTTAATAGACGTCACGATCGAGCGGCGCTAAGGCCGGGTTGGACTGCGTAAGCGCCGCCTTGTTGAAGGAGGTAGCTAGGTCTGCTCACCGGCCGCCTCGCAACGCAGGAGTTCCCGGGAGATGGCCCATGACCCCCGGGGCATAGGTTTAGTCCGCGTGTTGGCCTCTCTATTAAGCCTAGGTCAGGTTGCGGCGTATTGTTTGGCCGAGGCCGGGCATGACCTCGAAAGTGTGTCCTACCGAGTTAAGCGAAGCGTGGTGGGTAAGTTGGTGCACCCGCAGGAAGAAAACATCTATCGATAGCCTATCCTGCGGTAACGGACACTTGGAGTTGTATCCCAATCGATACAACTAGAACTGGATACTTGTGATGAGAATTGGATGGTGATGAGAAATGGATTGTGATGATAACTGGATAGTATGGCTCTGGGATTGCTTTCTCGCAGGAGTCGAGAAAGGATCTCCGGCCGAGGTTGATAACACTACTACTACTTTACTTTATGCTACTCTACTCCTTCCGGTTCGTGCAAGATGGTGGTTTCGAGAAGATGCTAGTCTTCGATAGGACTAGGCCTTCTCTCTATTCCGCATTTCGCAGCCCGGTCCACATATACAGCCTTCCTTTGATAATGTTGCATATGTAGTGTAGATCCTTACTTGTAGTACTTTGATGAGTACTCACGGTTGCTTTGCTTCCCTTTTCCCCTTCTTTCTTCTTTACGGTTGTCGCAACCAGATGGTGGAGCCTAGGATCCGAGCGACACCACCGGCGACTACTACTACCCCGAGGGTACCTACTACTTCGTGGAGGCCGTCGGCGACCAGGAGTAGTTAGGAGGCTCCAGCAGGAGGCCTTGCCTTTTCGATCGTTGTTGCTTTTTGGTGCTAGCCTTCTTAAGGCAAACTTGTCTAACTCATGTCTCAGACTCAGATATTGTTGCTTCCACGACTCTTGTGTATTCGAGCTTATGTATTCGAGCCCTCGAGGCCCCGGCTTGTAACATAAATCTTGTATTATTTTAATTTGTGTCTAGAGTTGTGTTGTGATATCTTCCCGTGAGTCCTTGATCTTGATCGTACACATTTGCGTGCATGATTAGTGTATGATTGAATCGAGGGCGTCACAAGTTGGTATCAGAGCCGACTGCCTGTTGGTAGCCCCCTTTCCAACTCCTTGGCCGAAGTTGAGTCTAGTCGTCCGAAAACTGTTTTACTAACTTGGTTGTGTGGCTTACGGGCCCACGTCGCCAATTGGGTGGTATTAGAATCTTTTATTCCTCGTCTATACTCTGGGACTCTGATCTCTCTTCTATTCGGGTTAACCATTTTACTAAACTCTGACATTAGGTTCTCATACCCACTTCCTCCCGGAAAGCCCCGACATTATCGATGATCGCTTGCTTCGCCAGAAGATTCTGCGGATACTCCTCGATGTTTCTCGAGACCATGTACCAACTGCCTTGCAGTTCCTGACCACCGATAATCCCCCTGAATAACATCCTTGCTGCTTGTACCTTCATCCCTAGTTGCTCCTGTTATTACAAGATACCACAAGTACTCTCCGTTGTTCCGAGAATCCTTTGTGCCTTCTCCTTTGCAGCTTCTTTTCGAACTGCGGATAATTCACTTAACTGGGGTTCATTCATCCCCAGTTGTTAATTTGCTTTCCAAAATACCTGAAAAGGCTATCTGGTCTTTCAAATTCCTCTGTAGCCTATTGCTCTTGATTCTCCTTGCCCGCTTGCATTAGGATTAATTCCATATGTCTAGCAATATTCTTTAGAATTCTTTGTGATTGTCATTCTGTTCCTATGGAAACAGCATGTGTGCGATTACTCACAATCATCAATTAATCTTTTGAAATTTTCTTTCCGGCTCAGACATCCTTCCAGATATGAGCTGGTTCTTGCCCAATCCAGATTTGATCGGGTACACCATTAAGTCTATTCAACTTACTCATCTTTTGATCAGAGCCTCTGCTTCTGATCCTTCGTCTTGAAATCATAATTTCCTTTGTACCCAAGCATCGAATCATTCAGACGTTTCTATAAGCCGATGCCTTTGCATCCCCTTCTTCATCTAATTGATTACCGATACTCACATCAACTCTGTCGTGAATCGCCAGATCCAGTGCTGGGTTGTTATCCAACAATGTCCTTCACATCCAAAGTCTTGTGAGTTTTCCCCTGATACATAATACCTTCGGTAAATTGTATCATCTGCTTTGACTCCGATGCTCTGCTTTTGAACTCGTATCTTTTGCTTGGTTGATGGTTGTATAGATTCGTAAAAATGCCCCGATGGGTTGAACTTATGCCTTCCGTAATCCGAGTGAACCCGAGAGTTCTCACGAGTCTTACTCTTCTGGTACTTCGCCAGATAAATCCTCTTCACTACAATTTCTTCGAAAAACGAGGAGTGAATGAAAGGTTATGCATTGAAGAAGTGGGAGTCGACCTTGAACCTTGTGTTCATGCCCATGGACACGATGCCGATCTTATCATGGAAGCTTCTCGTAAAAATAATTACCCCCTTGGTATAAGTTCATCTTATATCTGAGATTTGGTTTTCTGTAATCGTGGTTCCGGCCATATTGATATTCTTTGATTCCTTTTCTCGGACAAGTTAAAGCACTTGTCTTCTGCAGACCAATGCATCTCCGCAACCTCTATTTTGATCTACCTCGAGTATTTCCCCCTGTTATTTTGAGGATATTGTGTCATTGCACTACCACTTGTGAATTCTCATTGGAATGATACTCCATCACATCATTCCTAGCTTGATTGGTTATATCATTATCATGCTAAATTTTAACTGTGCTACCAGTTCCTTTCCGGAGCACAATTTTCGACGACGAGCTAAGCTTATGTCGATCTTCCTCGTCATACCATTTTGCCATGAACAACAAGCTTGCTTTCGAGTTTGTGTCGTACTCGTGGTTCAAATAACCTTACGCTTCATCATTTCTTTTGCTTAATGTCGTCGTTGATCGATTACATCTTCATGAAACCTCTCGACAAATGTGTCGTGATCATCATCATCATTCCAAACTTTTCTAGCATATCAACCGAATTCATGATGAGAAATACCATCCTTGCCCCCTCGATGAATTGTTGCTGAGCCCGTGGGCCCCATCCTCATCTTTTCCTTGCTGAAATTGTATGACTTATTTTATAAGTTGTTCCGATGGATCCTTTGTGTATCCGAAGTCTGACCTTTCCCCGATGACCATGTCAACACTATCCCGAAGCATGTGTGTGGTACTCCGATCATCAACAAGAGCATTGGGAGCGCAATGCTAACTGTTCTTGATAAATTATCCAAACACCATTGTATGGGTAAACCTCATAAATTCCTTGCCCCTTTGTCTAAACGGCTTAATACTTGGAGCCCTATCATGCTCTGCCTTTCCTTGGGAAAGTTATACTCTAACACTTGGGTATAAACATCTTTCCTTTCCATTGGTCTGATTATCATAATAATCACATTTTCCTTTCCATTGTTTTGTTCAACCTTTCTTGTCATCTAACTTGTCTGAGCAGAGATAAACCCCTGCTTAAGTAAGCACCTCGGTGTACAACTCTGTCAAGAAGACCTGTTATTATTGTTGGCGACATTCCGGTAACCACCGATGGATGAGAACTTTGCCTATTGGTCCTCCTCGTTTCAACGAGCAGGAAATTGGTTCTCTTTGTCCTCGCACTTGGTACCAACGTTGTTGCCAACATAATCGACAAAGCTATACTCTCGAATCGTTGCTATCATGACCGCGCAATATGTCAGCGTCCTTCCTACTTTTGAACCGCATGGTGGGCCCATAACCGACAGTTCCACAGGATCGAAACCTGACTCCTGTACATCCCTGTTTTCCAAAGTTATCCCTCGCGCTTGGCTTCGTATGTACATCACGAGCCGCCTTCCTTGTGATCTGTTCTGGTATCAGACACAATACTCATTCCCATTGCTCTGAACCCCATTCACCCTCTGTTTCACACAATGAACGATTGCCTACCCGCTTGAAGCTTCTTATTGCACCTTCTTACCTTGCTCTCGATGACTTTCTTGAATTTCAACTCGAGAGATGCCTCTATGCCACGTTCAATGAGATAGCCCCCCCAAGTACCTATCTTGTGTTGAGCTCCGTCCTTCCCGAGTCTTCCCCCTACTCCGCCTCTTAAATCTCGGGACGAGATTTCTTGTAGTGGAGGAGATTTGTAACACCCCAGGAATCATGCTACAGTGATCTCCCCTTTAATGATGCCACGTCGTCATGTTTTTCAAACTAAATTGCCACTTGATGAAAATCAAAGCCAAAGTCCATTTGAAATACAAGTCAAATATTTACTTCTTCTGTCATGCAAACAAAAATGTTCGTGATGTTGCGAATAATTCCCAAGTATTTTCTTGGAGAAATCAACTCTGGTTGGATCACTAAGTTGCCCCTAGAAATTTTATAAGTGGCCCAACAACAAATAAATTGGCCTTTTCAAAATAAACAATTATTTATTTAACTCCTTTTGCCCCCAAACTTTTTGTCCTAACTCAAATTATTCTCTGGTAATTGTGTGACAAATTCCATGTGTAACAAAAAAAATGGTTTGAAAGCTTATTCAAATAGAAAACAGTAGCTATCCTTTATTATATAGAAAAATAAACTGAAATTGCTCTACGCACTTTTGGCCCACTATGAAGAAGAAAGTAGAGGCCCAGCCCAACCTCCCAAGCGTCTCCTTCCTTACGCTACAGTGGAGGCAGGGGGTGGCCGTGGCGGCCATGGCCACGTGCCGTCCATCGCCGACCTCCCCGGTGCCCTACAAAACGCCACCGCACGCCCCCTTGACCGAAACCTAATCCACTCTTTCTTCCTCCATCCCTTTATCTCGATCTGAAAGCGGCGAAGCGCCGCTGTCCCCATGTCGTCGTCGATGTCGCGGCCACCGGCCTCCCCTCGTCGCGCCAAGAGGTCTAGGAGAACCGTCGCGGTCTACTTCGTCTACCCCGAGCACTGAATCGAGCAAGGACGGCTCGTACACTCGCCATCGACCTCGTCTTCAACGCGTACATCACCGGCGTCCGGCGTCGATTGCCGCCGCTCGGTCCACCTCCGCCTCCCGACCTCGCCTTCATGCTCACCGTGAGCTCCTCCTCGATTCCCTGTTTTGCCCGTCGATCCGTCGCCGTAAGTCGTCTGACGAGCCGATGGGCGCCATGGCTGCATCTCTGCGTTCGTCGTCGTGCTCTGTTGTTCCTTGCGATGTTTCTGCTGCTGCCCTGCTCGCCTTGTTACTGTTGCTGCTGCCGCTACAGCCGCCCGCCCGCGACCGCATCCACCTCCGCCCCACCACGCGGACCTCGCCTTGCCTCGCTCGGGCGCGCTTCGTCGCGCCCGCACCAGAGCTCCGCTCCCAGCGTGCTCCTCTGCGCTTCGCTCTCCTCCGCGCCTTGGCCGCCCGGACCAGTCCTTGATATGCCCGTGCGAAACTCACCACACGGGCGCGCCCATGAGCATCTCCGGCGCGCCGTCTGGCGCAAGGCCATCGCCATCCGCCATCGCTTGCTGCACCGCGATGTGCTCTCTTTGTCGCTTGTCGTCGTTGCCGCCGCTGCTACTTGCTCTGCTGCTTGCCGCCATTGCTTTGCTCGCTTGCTACTAGCTCTGCTGCCTTTTGTTGCTACCGATCTTGGCCATGGGCGCCAAGGCTCTGTACATGGCGTGTATGTGGCGGCTGGGTTGTGTCGAGAATGGCGGCCCTTGTTTAATTAGGCTAGGTAGTACTTAGTTTAGTAGTGCTCATTTAGCCCATTAGCAAATGGCAAGTGGTCCCAGGCTAGTTAATCTAATTAACAAGAATAGTTTCTCTGCTGCCTATAGCATGTGGGCCACACCCTCCCCATTTGACCAGTCAAGTTGACTTGGTCAACTCGAATTATTACTAATTTCAGAAAATTTCCGAAAATTGCTTTAAACTTCGATAAATCATAGAAAATAATCCGTAACTCGGCTGAAAATGTTTTCTACATGAAAGTTGCTCAGAAAAACGTGAAGAATCCAAATACACGGTCCGTTCATCTGTCACATGCTCCTAGCATGCTGAACATGGAACTTTCCCCCTCCGGTCATCTGTTTGACACAGGTCCGGAACCGGGAAAACATTCTCGGTTGACTTCCCCCCTCGCCGGTATCGTGTAGCACCACGTTAAAACACGTCTAGCTCTGCCTGTTGTCCTGTTATGCTATGTTTGCTTTATATTTACTGTTTATTCCCCCTCTTCTCTCCGGTAAACCCCGAGACCGATCTTGCCCCTGTGATCGACTACGCCGACGCGGCGACCCCTCCGTGCCAGAGCAACCAGGCAAGCCCCCCCTTTGATCATCCCGATATCGCCCATTCCATTCTCTCATGCTTGCATTAGATTTTTCTCTGTTATTGTTTGCTCATATTCGATGCATAGCCCGCTTTTGTAACCTGCTCATTGTTACCTACCTTATCCTAAAGCGCTTAGTATAGGTTGGCTAGTGATCCATCATGACCCCCACCTTGTCCTTGTTGCCCTGCTTCATCATTGAAGACCGATCAACGGGACCAAGACCAGGCCCGACACGCACATCACTTTCCCTTAGTTTCTCAACACTATTGGGTTACTATCGAGTACCGAGGGTGAACCTCTTCAGCACTTCTGATGTTAACCCTGTAGTGTAGTCATTCGGTCGTGGTCATCGAGGGTGATTTCCTCCTTAACCACTTCCGATACGACTCTGTTGTGCAACCCCTCAAGTATGAACCTCGGGGGTGATTCCTCTTACGTTCACCTTGATGATTACATCTAGTGGAATTCATAGGGGGTGATTCCTCGGGTTTTCCCCTTGATGTTTGGACACACGTATACTTGGACTTTAACCCTGTTACTTGGAAAGACGGGTCGACCACGAGGGGTACCAGCGAGCTTAATTGCAGTGATGTGGAGACAGGTTGACACGGAGGGTGCCCGCGAGATAATTACGAGGCGTGGCGGGCATTCCTAGCCCTTGCCGCAAGTCCTCGAGACAGCAACGGGTCACATCTTCGTGAGTCTCTGCTTGTTACCGCGTTCCTAATCCACTATGATTTGGATATTTGATCCGAGGGCCTCGGCCGATAGCACTAACCATCACGTGGGCATAGTATGGGCGTTCTGCGTCGTATACATCAGCCGAAGCTTAATAGGCGTCACGACCGGCGGCTTGCGCCGGGTTGGACTGCGTGGCGCTGCCTTGTTGAAGGAGGTAGCTAGGTCTGCTCACCGGCCGCCCTACATAGCGTGCAGGAGTTCCGGGAGATGGCCCATGACCCCGGGGCATAGGTTTAGTCCGCGGCTGGCCTCTCTATTAAGCCTAGGTCGGGTGGCGGCGTATTGTTTGGCGAGGCGGGCATGACCACAGAAAGTGTATCCGGCGGAGTTAAGCGGCGTGGTGGGTAAGTTGGTGCACCCTGCGCAGGAAGAAAACATATATCGATAGCCTGTCCTATGGTAACGGACACTTGGAGTTGTATCCCGATCGATACAACTAGAACTGGATACTTGTGATGAGAATTGGATGGTGATGAGAAATGGATTGTGATGATAACTGGATAGTATGGCTCTGGGATTGCTTTCTCGCAGGGAGTCGAGAAAGGATCTCCGGCCGAGGTTGATAACACTACTACTACTTTACTTTATGCTAATCTACTCCTTCCGGTTGCTGCAAGATGGTGGTTTCCAGAAGATGCTAGTCTTCGATAGGACTAGGCCTTCTCTCTATTCTGGCATTTCTGCAGCCCAGTCCACATATACAGCCTTCCTTTGATAATGTTGCATATGTAGTGTAGATCCTTGCCTGCGAGTACTTTGGATGAGTACTCACGGTTGCTTTGCTTCCCCTTTTCCCCCTTCTTTCTTCTTTCTCGTTGTCGCAACCAGATGGTGGAGCCTAGGATCCAGACGACACCACCGGCGACTACTACTAACCCTAGGGTACCTACTACTTCGTGGAGGCCCTCGACGACCAGGAGTAGTTAGGAGGCTCCCAGGCAGGAGGCCTTGCCTTTTCGATCGTTGCTGCTTTTTGGTGCTAGCCTTCTTAAGGCAAACTTTTCTAACTCATGTCTGTACTCAGATATTGTTGCTTCTGCTGACTCTTGTGTATTCGAGCTTATGTATTCGAGCCCTCGAGGCCCCTGGCTTGTAACATAAAGCTTGTATTATTTTAATTTCTGTCTAGAGTTGTGTTGTGATATCTTCCCGTGAGTCCTTGATCTTGATCGTACACATTTGCGTGTATGATTAGTGTACGATTGAATCGAGGGCGTCACACGAGTGGGCCCAGTGATACCTCTCCGTCATACGGAGTGACAAATCCCAGTCTAGATCCGTGTCAACCCAACAGACACTTTTGGAGATACCTGTAATGCACCTTTATAGTCACCCGATTACGTTGTGGCGTTTGGTACACCCAAAGCACTCCTACGGTATCCGGAGTTACACGATCTCATGGTCTAAGGAAGAGATACTTGACATTGGAAAAGCTCTAGCAAAAGCGAACTACACGATCTTGTGCTATGCTTAGGATTGGGTCTTGTCCATCACATCATTCTCCTAATGATGTGATCCCGTTATCAATGACATCCAATGTCCATAGTCAGGAAACCATGACTATCTGTTGATCAACGAGCTAGTTAACTAGAGGCTCACTAGGGACATTTTGTGGTCTATGTATTCACATGTGTATTACGATTTCCGGATAATACAATTATAGCATGAATAAAAAACAATTATCATGAACAAGGAAATATAATAATAATACTTTTATTATTGCCTCTAGGGCATATTTCCAACAACAGTAGCAACGGAAAAGTAAATAAGCGAAGAACAATGTGTGAAAAGCTCGTAGGCATTGGATCGATGATGGATAATTATGCCGGATGCGGTTCATCATGTAACAGTCATAACATAGGGTGACACAGAACTAGCTCCAATTCATCAATGTAATGTAGGCATGTATTCCAAATATAGTCATACGTGCTTATGGAAAGGAACTTGCATGACATCTTTTGTCCTACCCTCCCGTGGCAGCGGGGTCCTGACGGAAACTAAGGGATATTAAGGCCTCCTTTTAATAGAGTACCGAAACAAAGCATTAACACATAGTGAATACATGAACTCCTCAAACTACGGTCATCACCGGGAGTGGTCCCGATTACTTTCACTTCGGGGTTGCCGGATCATAACACATAGTAGGTGACTATAGACATGCAAGATAGGATCAAGAACTCACATATATTCATGAAAACATAATAGGTTCAGATCTGAAATCATGGCACTCGGACCCTAGTGACAAGCATTAAGCATAGCAAAGTCATAGCAACATCAATCTCAGAACATAGTGGATACTAGGGATCAAACCCTAACAAAACTAACTCGATTACATGATAGATCTCATCCAACCCATCACCGTCCAACAAGCCTACGATGGAATTACTCACGCACGGCGGTGAGCATCATGAAATTGGTGATGGAGGATGGTCGATGATGACGACGGCGACGAATCCCCCTCTCCGGAGCCCCGAACGGACTCCCGATCAGCCATCCCGAGAGGTTTTAGGGCTTGGCGGCGGCTCCGTATTGTAAAACGTGATGAATCCTTCTCTCTGATTTTTTTTCTCCCAGAAGGTGAATATATGGAGTTGGAGTTGAGGTCGGTGGAGCATCAGGGGGCCCACGAGGCAGGGGGGCGCGCCCAGGGGGCAGGCGCGCCCCCCACCCTCATGGACAGGGTGTGGGCCCCCTGACGTGGATTCTTCTTCCAGTATTTTTAATATTTTCCAAAAATATGTTCCGTGGAGTTTCAGGTCATTCCGAGAACTTTTGTTTCTGCACATAAATAACACCATGGAAAGTCTGCTGAAAACAGCGTCAGTCCGGGTTAGTTCCATTCAAATCATGCAAGTTAGAGTCCAAAACAAGGGCAAAATTGTTTGGAAAAGTAGATACGACGGAGACGTATCAACTCCCCCAAGCTTAAACCTTTGCTTGTCCTCAAGCAATTCAGTTGATAAACTGAAAGTGATAAAGAAAAACTTTTACAAACTTTGTTTGCTCTTGTTGTTGCAAATATGTAAAGCCAGCATTCAAATTTTCAGCAAAGATTATGACTAACCACATTCACAATAACTCTTAGGTCTCATGTTTACTCATATCAATGGCATAATCAACTAGCGAGCCATAATAATAAATCTCGAATGACAACACTTTCTCAAAACAATCACGATATGATATAACAGGATGGTATCTCGCTAGCCCTTTCTAAGACCACAAAACATCAATGCAGAGCACCTTTAAAGATCAAGGACTGACTAGACATTGCAATTCATGGTAAAAGAGATCCAGTCATAGTCATACCCAATATAAATTAATAGTAATGGATGCAAATGACAGCAGTGCTCTCCAGCTAGTGCTTTTTAATAAGAGGGTGATGACTCAACATGAAAGTAAATAGATAGGCCTTTCGCGGAGGGAAGCAGGGATTTGTAGAGGTGCCAGAGCTCGGTTTTGAAATAGAGATAAATAATATTTTGAGCGGCATACTTTCGTTGTCAACATAACAACCAAGAGATGGCGATATCTTCCATGCTACACATATTATAGGCGGTTCCCAAACAGAATGGTAAAGTTTATACTCCCCCTCCACCAACAAGCATCAATCCATGGCTTGCTCGAAACAACGAGTGCCTCCAACTAGCAACAGTCCCAGGGGGAGTTTTGTTTGCAATTATTTTGATTTAGTTTGCATAAAGCATGGACTGGGCATCCGGTGACCAGCCATTTTCTTAATGGGTGAGGAGCGGAGTCCACTCCTCTTGAGAATAACCCGCCTAGCATGGAAGATACGGACAGCCCTAGTTGATACATGAGCTATTCGAGCATAAAAAACAGAATTTCATTTGAAGGTTTAGAGTTTGGCACATACAAATTTACTTGGAACGGCAGGTAGATACCGCATATAGGAAGGTATAGTGGACTCATATGGAATAACTTTGGGGTTTAATGAATTGGATGCACAAGCAGTATTCCCGCTTAGTACAAGTGAAGGCTAGCAAAAGACTGGGAAGCGACCAACTAGAGAGCGACAACAGTCATGAACATGCATTAAAATTAATAGACATTGAGTACGAGCATGAGTAGGATATAATCCACCATGAACATAAATATCGTGAAGGCTATTGTTGATTTGTTTCAACTACATGTGTGAACATGTGCCAAGTCAAGTCACATAAATCATTCAAAGGAGGATACCACCCCACTATACCACATCACAACCATTTTAATAGCATGTTGGCACGCAAGGTAAACCATTATAACTCATAGCTAATCAAGCATGGCGTAAGCTACTATGATCTCTAATTGTTATTGCAAACATGTCTATTCATAATAGGCTGAATCATGAACGATGAACTAATCATATTTACAAAAACAAGAGAGGTTGAGTTCATACCAGCTTCTCTCATCTCACTCAGCCCATCATATATCGGCATAATAGCCTTTCACTTGCACGACCGAACGATGTGAAAATAAGAGTGCACGTGCATTGGACTAAGCTGGAATCTGCGAGCATTCAATAAACAGGAGAAGCCAAGGCAATATGGGCTCTTGGTTAAATCAACAATAATGCATATAATAGGCATTTCAACAATTTAATCATGATCTTCTCCTATCGACCCCCAAAGAAAAGAAAAGAAATAAAACTATTTACACGGGAAAGCTCCCAACAAGCAAAAGAAGAACGGGAAATATTTTTGGGTTTTATTTTTAATTATTACTACTACAGCGAGAAAAATAAACTAACTAAAAGCTACACTATTTTTTTTGTTTTTCTTAAGGTTTATTAAACACACAATAAGAAAGCAAGAAAAAGGAAAATAAACTAGCATGGATATTACAGTGAAAGAGTATGAGCACCGACATCTAGCAATGAGTGTGTGAACATAAATGTAATGTCGGTGAGAGATACGTACTCCCCCAAGCTTAGGCTTTTGGCCTAAGTTGGTTTATTGCCACGGATGGCCTGGCGGATATCCATAGTTGTAGACGGGGTCGTACTGCGCTACGGCAGTTATTGCCTCCTGAGCTACAGCGTGGCTGCGAGCTGCCTCCGCCCTCCTCTCGTACTCATCTGCCTCCTCTCTGGTAATGAAATGTCTTCCTTTTGCCTGATAATCAAAGAAGGCAGGAGCAGAGAGAGTAATATGGACAGCACGACGTCTGTCAAAGATTAAGCGATACTGGAGAGGTGATTCATTCCTCTTGACAAACTGGTGGTGAACCATAGCATTAAAGTCTAAATAAATAGGAGACAACTCAATATCATCCGCACGTATGTCCACACCAAGAAAATTAGCTAAGCGGGTTGCATAAATTCCACCAAAGAAATCTGCATTAAATCTCTTATGATGCAACCTACGTGCAACAATGGCTCCCAAATTATAAGATGTGTCTCCTAACACAGCACTCCTAAGAATACTGAGGTCAGGGACACACATATGACATGCTTCATCTTTACCATTTATGCACCTACCTATGAAGAGAGCAAAATAATGTATAGCAGGAAAATGAATGCTCCCTATGGTAGCTTGTGCTATATCTCTAGATTCCCCCACAGTTATACTAGCAAGAAAATCTCTAAATTCAGATTTGCGGGGTTCACTAGTACTACCCCATTGTGGAAGTTTGCAAGCAGTGGTAAAATCCTCTAAGTCCATCGTATAAGATTTTTCATAAAGATCAAACAGGACAGTTGGAGAATTACGTGAAGATGAAAATTCAAACCTCCTCACAAAGGAACTAGTGAGATAGTGGTACTGGCGGCACTTTTCTTCCTCGAAGCTCACAAGATCAGCCTTACGCAAATATGCGTTAAATTCTTCCTTGATTCCCGCTCGATCCATAAAGTTTTCTGAAGGCCATTCACAAGGCCGCACTGGCGCGTCCCTTGGTGGCTCATCATCGGCATCGCGCATTGCAAGCCTGGGTCCTTGCTTCCTTGAAGGACCACCATGGAACATTTTCCTAAGCATATTTCTTCCTCTGAAAAAATTCTGAAATTTTTAGTAACTTTAAATAAAAGTGAACCAAGCTCAACAAAATTGATAGCAACTACTCCTACAAGTGCCTAGAGCCTATATCATGCATTAGAACTACTTGGAACCATATAAATTTGACATGCAAGCTCAAGAACATGGTCACCTAGGCAGCGCAAATTTGCAATGAATAAAGCACTAGAACAAAAACTAATTGGACCAATGGAGGAGTCACATACCAAGGAACAATCTCCCCAAGCAGTTTTGTGAGAGGTGCTTTGAGCAAGGAGATCAAAAATCGCAGCAAAATGAGCTAGAACTCGTGCTTGAGCTGGATGGTGATTTTTTTTGGAAAGAAGAAGAAGTGTGTGGGTGCAGGAATAAGTGGAGGGGAGCCATCATGGGCCCACGAGGCAGGGGGGCGCGTCCTGTAGGGGTGGGCGCGCCCTGGACCCTCGTGGCCAGGTGCTTGCTCCCCCTCCTGTGTTCTCAATGCCAGATATTCTCAAATATTCCAGAGAAAATCATATTTCATTTTCAGGCATTTGGAGAACTTTTATTTTTGGGGTATTTTTATATTGCACGGATAATTCAGAAAACAGACAGAAAAATACTATTTTTACTTTATTTCAACTAAATAACAGAAAGTAAAAGGGGGGTACAGAAGGTTGTTCTTTCTAATTTCATCCATCTCATGCTCATCAAAAGGAATCCACTAACAAGGTTGATCAAGTCTTGTTAACAAACTCATTCCGAATAACATGGAACCGAAAATTTTGAATAACACTATGTTACCTCAACGGGGATATGCACATCCCCAATAATAAGAATATCATATTTCTTTTTGACAGTAGGAAGAGGAAATTCAAAACCTCCAAAAATAATTGATGGAACTTTTCCAATAGAATTTATACTATGAACTTGAGGTTGTTTCCTCGAAAAGAGTACCATATGCTCATTACCATTAACATGAAAAGTGACATTGCCTTTGTTGCAATCAATAACAGCCCCTGCAGTATTCAAAAAAGGTCTTCCAAGAATGATAGACATACTATCGTCCTCAGGAATATCAAGAATAAAAAAGTCTGTTAAAATAGTAACTTTTGCAACCACAACAGGCACATCCTCACAAATACCGACAGGTATAGCAGTTGATTTATCAGCTCAGCCATTTGCAAAGATATTTCAGTAGGTGTCAACTTATTCAAGTCAAGTCTACGATATAAAGAGAGAGGCATAACACTAACACCGGCTCCAAGATCACATAAAGCAGTTTTAACATAGTTTCTTTTAATGGAGCATGGTATAGTTGGTACTCCTGGATCTCCTAGTTTCTTAGGTATTCCACCCTTAAAAGTATAATTAGCAAGCATGGTGGAAATTTCAGCTTCCGATATCTTTATTTTATTAGTGACAATTTCTTTCATATACTTAGCATAAGGATTCATTTTGAGCATATCAGTCAAACGCATACGCAAAAAGATAGGTCTAATCATTTCAGCAAAGCGCTCAAAATCCTCATCGTCCTTTTTCTTGGATGGTTTGGGAGGAAAAGGCATGGGTTTCTGAACCCAAGGTTCTCTTTCTTTACCATGTTTTCTAGCAACAAAGTCTCTTATCATAACGTTGATTCTTTGATTGTGGGTTATCAAGATCAACAGCAGGTTCAATTTCTACATCACTATCATTACTAGGTTGAGCATCATCATGAACATATTCATTGACATTTTCACTTGGTTCATGTTCATTACCAGATTGTGTTTCAGCATCAGAAATAGAAATATCATTTGGATTCTCAGGTGTTTCAGCAATAGGTTCACTAGAAGCATGCAAAATCCTATCATTTTTCTTTTTGTTCTTTTTAGAAGGACTAGGTGCATCAATATTATTTCTCTGAGAATCTTGTTCAATTCTCTTAGGGTGGCCTTCAGGATACAAAGGTTCCTGAGTCATTTTACCAGTTCTAGTAGCCACTCTAACAGCATAGTCATTATTCTTACTATTTAATTCATTGAGCAAATCATTTTGAGCTTGGAGTACTTGTTCTACTTGAGTGGTGACCACTGAAGCATGTTTACTAATGAGTTTAAGTTCACCTTTAACATTAGCCATGTAATTACTCAAGTGTTCAATCATATAAGCATTTTGTTTTAACTGTCTACCAAAATAAGCATTGAAATCTTCTTGCTTAACCATAAAGTTATCAAATTCATCCAAACATTGGCTAGCAAACTTAGTAGGAGGGATTTTAGCTTTATCATATCTGTAGAGAGAATTTACCTTTACTACCTGTGTCGGGTTATCAAGACCATGAGCTTCTTTAATAGGTGATGGATTAAGATCACAAGTTTCTTCAACAGGCGGTAAATTAAGACCATGTATTTCTTCAATAGGAGGTAAATTCTTAACATCTTCAGCTTTAATACCCTTTTCTTTCATAGATTTCTTTGCCTCTTGCATATTTTCAGGACTGAGAAATAGAACACCTCTCTTCTTCGGAGTTGGTTTAGGAATAGGCTCAGGAATTGGCTCAGGAGCTGGCTCAGGAAGTGTCCAATTATTTTCATTTGTCAACATATTATTCAATAGAATTTTAGCTTCCTCCGGTGTTCTTTCCCTGAAAACAGAACCAGCACAACTATCCAGGTAATCTCTGGAAGCATCGGTTAGTCCATTATAAAAGATATCAAGTATTTCATTTTTCTTAAGAGGATAATCAGGCAAAGCATTAAGTAACTAGAGAAGCCTCCCCCAAGCTTGTGGGAGACTCTCTTTTTCAGTTTGCACAAAATTATATATTTCCCTTAAAGCAGCTTGTTTCTTATGAGCAGGGAAATATTTAGCAGAGAAGTAATAAATCATATCCTGGGGGCTACGCACACAACCAGGATCAATAGAATTAAACCATATCTTAGCATCACCCTTTAATGAGAACGGAAATATTTTAAGGATATAAAAGTAGCGAGATCTTTCATCATTAGTAAATAGGGTGGCTATATCATTTAATTTAGTAAGATGTGCCACAACAGTTTCAGATTCATAGCCATGAAAAGGATCAGATTCAACCAAAGTAATTATATCAGGATCAACAGAGAATTCATAATCCTTATCAGTAACATAGATAGGTGAAGTAGCAAAAGCAGGGTCAGGTTTCATTCTAGCATTAAGAGATTGCTGCTTCCATTTAGCTAATAACCTCTTGAGCTCATATCTATCTTTGCAAGCTAAAATAGCTATAGCATCTTCTTTTTCAAAAACATAACCCTCAGGAACAACAGGTGATTCATATTCATTAGGGGGAGAGTCTTCATCATCACTTTCATCAATGTTATCAGTTTCAATAATTTCATTCTCTCTAACCCTAGCAAGTTGTTCATCAAGAAATTCACCAAGTCGCACAGTAGTATCAAGCATAGAAGTAGTTTCATCATAAGTATCATGCATAGCAGAAGTGGCATCATCAATAACATGCGACATATCAGAACGAATAGCAGATGCAGGTTTAGGTGTCGCAAGCTTACTCAAAACAGAAGGTGAATCAAGTGCAGAGCTAGATGGCAGTTCCTTACCTCCCCTCGTAGTTTTCTCGTCTTTCAAGTTCTTCATAGTGACCAGCAGATATAAATCCCAAGTGACTCAAAGAATAGAGCTATGCTCCCCGGCAACGGCGCCAGAAAATAGTCTTGATAACCCACAAGTATAGGGGATCGCAACAGTTTTCGAGGGTAGAGTATTCAACCCAAATTTATTGATTCGACACAAGGGGAGCCAAAGAATATTCTCAAGTATTAGCAGCTGAGTTGTCAATTCAACCATACCTGGATAACTTAATATCTGCAGCAAAGTGTTTAGTAGCCAAGTAATATGGAAGTAACGGTAACGGTAGCAAAAGTAATATTTTTGGGTTTTGTAGTGATTGTAACAGTAGCAACGGAAAAGTAAATAAGCGAAGAACAATGTGTGAAAAGCTCGTAGGCATTGGATCGGTGATGGAGAATTATGCCGGATGCGGTTCATCATGTAACGATCATAACATAGGGTGACACAGAACTAGCTCCAATTCATCAATGTAATGTAGGCATGTATCCAGAATATAGTCATACGTGCTTATGGAAAAGAACTTGCATGACATCTTTTGTCCTACCCTCCCGTGGCAGCGGGGTCCTAACAGAAACTAAGGGATATTAAGGCCTCCTTTTAATAGAGTACCGGAACAAAGCATTAACACAGTGAATACAAGAACTCCTCAAACTACGGTCATCACCGGGAGTGGTCCCGATTATTGTCACTTCGGGGTTGCCGGATCATAACACATAGTAGGTGACTAATACTTGCAAGATAGGATCAAGAACTCACATATATTCATCAAAACATAATAGGTTCAGATCTGGGATCATGGCACTCGGGCCCTAGTGACAAGCATTAAGCATAGCAAAGTCATAGCAACATCAATCTCAGAACATAGTGGATACTAGGGATCAAACCCTAACAAAACTAACTCGATTACATGATAGATCTCATCCAACCCATCACCGTCCAGCAAGCCTACGATGGAATTACTCACGCACGGCGGTGAGTATCATGAAATTGGTGATGGAGGATGGTTGATGATGACGACGGCGATGAATCCCCCTCTCCGGAGCCCCGAACGGACTCCCGATCAGCCCTCCTGAGAGTTTTTAGGGCTTGGCGGCGGCTCTGTATCGTAAAACGCGATGAATCCTTCTCTCTGATTTTTTTCTCCCCGGAAGTGAATATATGGAGTTGGAGTTGAGGTCGGTGGAGCTTCAAGGGGGCCGCGAGGCAGGGGGGAGCGCCAAGGGGGGCAGGCGCGCCCCCACCCTCGTGGACAGGGTGTGGTCCCCCTGACGTGGATTCTTCTTCCAGTATTTATAATGTTTTCCAAAAATATGTTCCGTGGAGTTTCAAGTTATTCCGAGAACTTTTGTTTCTGCACATAAATAACATCATGGAAAGTCTGGTGAAAACAGCGTCAATCCGGGTTAGTTCCATTCAAATCATGCAAGTTAGAGTCAAAAACAAGGGCAAAATTGTTTGGAAAAGTAGATACGACGGAGACGTATCAGCTACTCATGTTGATCTCCCTGAGGAGAAGTGGTTTAAATATCATCCTCCCATAGAAGTAAAAGTAGTTGAACCTATTAAAGTTGAAGAAAAGACTATCACTTATAATGATCCTATTGTTCCTACTACTTATGTTGAGAAACCACCTTTCCCTGTTAGGATAAAGGATCATGCTAAAGCTTCAACTGTGGTTCGTAAAAGCAATATTAGGACTCATACACCTCCTGAGAAAGTTAAAGTTGAACCTAATATTGCTATTTTTAAAGATCTCTTGGCTGATAATATTGATGGGCATGTTATTTACTTTTGTGATGAGACTGCTAGAATTGCTAAACCTGGTGCTAAAGATAAACATAGACCTGTGGTAGGCATGCCTGTTATTTTTCTTAAAATAGGAGATCATTGTTATCATGGCTTATGTGATATGGGTGCTAGTGCTAGTGCAATACCTATTTCTTTATATCAAGAAATTATGCATGATATTGCACCCGCTGAGTTAGGAGATATCGATGTTACCATTAAGCTTGACAATAGAGATACTATTTCACCGATTGGGATCGTTAGAGATGTTGAAGTCTTGTGTGGGAAAGTTAAATATCCTGCTGATTTTCTTGTTCTTGGTTCCCCACAAGATAGCTTTTGTCCCATTATATACGGTAGACCCTTATTGAGCACAGTTAATGCTAGGATAGACTGCGAAAAGGATGTTGTTACTATTGGTTTGGATGATATGTCTCATGAGTTTAATTTCTCTAAATTTCGTAGACAACCCCTTGATGAGGAATTGCCTAGTAAAGATGAAATTATTGGTCTTGCTTCTATTGTCGTGCCCCCTAGTGATCCTTTAGAACAATATTTGTTAGACCATGAAAATGATATGTTTATGAATGAAAAAAGGGAAATAGATGAAGTATTCTTTAAACAGGGACCTATTCTGAAACACAACTTACCTGTTGAAATCCTAGGGGATCCTCCTCCACCCAAGGGTGATCCCGTGTTTGAGCTTAAACCGCTACCTGATACTCTTAAGCTTATCTCGATGAGAAGAAGATATATCCTGTTATTATTAGTGCTAACCTTTCAGAGAAGGAGGAAGAAGAATTGTTGAAAACTCTGAAGAAGCACCGTGCTGCTATTGGATATACCCTGGATGATCTTAAGGGCATTAGTCCCACTCTATGTAAACACAAAATAAATTTGGAGAAAGACACCAAACCAGTTATTGATCACCAACGACGGCTGAATCCTAAGATGAAAGAAGTGGTAAGAAAGGAAATATTAAAGCTCCTTGAGGTATGTATAATTTATCCCGTTGCTGATAGTTAGTGGGTAAGTCCTGTCCATTGTGTCCCTAAGAAGGGAGGCATTACTGTCGTTCCTAATGATAAAGATGAGTTGATCCCGCAAAGAATTATTACAGGTTATAGGATGGTAATTGATTTCCGTAAATTAAATAAAGCTGCTAAAAAAGATTATTATCCTTTGGCTTTCATTGATCAAATGCTAGAAAGACTATCCAAACATACACATTTTTGCTTTCTAGATGGTTACTCTGGCTTCTCTCAAATACATGTGTCATCTGATGATCAAGCAAAGACCACTTTTACTTGCCCTTTCGATACTTTTGCTTATAGACGTATGCCTTTTGGTTTATGTAATGCACCTACTACCTTTCAAAGATGCATGATGGCTATATTCTCTGACTTTTGTGAAAAGATTTGTGAGGTTTTCATTTATGATTTCTCCGTTTATGGATCCTCTTTTGATGATTGCTTGAGGAACCTTGATCGAGTTTTGCAGAGATGTGAAGAGACTAACCTTGTCTTGAATTGGGAGAAATTCCACTTTATGGTTAACGAAGGCATTGTCTTGGGACATAAAATTTCTGAAAGAGGTATTGAAGTTGATAAAGCTAAGGTTGATCCTATTGAAAAGATGCCGTGTCCCAAGGACATCAAAGGTATAAGAAGTTTTCTTGCTCATGCCGGTTTTTATAGGAGGTTCATTAAGTACTTCTCAAAAATTTCTCGGCCTCTGACTAATCTATTACAAAAAGATATACATTTTGTTTTTGATGATGATTGTGTAGAAGCATTTGAAATACTTAAGAAAGCATTAATTTTTGCACCTATTGTTCAACCTCTTGATTGGAATTTACCCTTTGAAATTATGTGTGATGCTAGTGATTATGCTGTAGGTGCTGTTCTAGGGCAAAGAGTTGATAAGAAATTAAAATTCATTCAATATGCTAGTAAAACTCTAGACAGTGCCCAGAGAAATTATGCTACTACTGAAAAAGAATTTTTAGCAGTTGTTTTTGCCTGTGATAAGTTTAGACCTTATATTGTTGATTCTAAAGTAACTATTCACACTAATCATGCTGCTATTAAATACCTTATGGAAAAGAAAGATGCTAAACCTAGACTTATTAGATGGGTTCTCTTGCTACAAGAATTTGATTTGCATATTATTGATAGAAAGGGAGCTGAGAACCCCGTTGCAGACAACTTGTCTAGGTTAGAGAATGTCCTTGATGACCCACTACCTATTGATGATAGCTTTCCTGATGAACAATTAGCTGTCATAAATGCTTCTCATACTGCTCCATGGTATGCTGATTATGCTAATTACATTGTTGCTAAATTTATACCACCTAGTTTCACATACCAGCAAAAGAAAAAGTTTTTCTATGATTTAAGACATTACTTCTAGGATGAACCACATCTTTATAAAGAAGGAGTAGATGGCGTTATTAGGTGTTGTATACCTGAGCATGAACAGGAACAGATCCTAAGCAAGTGTAACTCTGAGGCTTATGGAGGGCACCACGCTGGAGATAGAACTGCATATAAGGTATTGCAATCCGGTTTTTATTTGCCTACTCTCTTCAAGGATGCTCGTAAGTTTGTCTTATCTTATGATGAATGTCAAAGAATTGGTAATATTAGTAGACGTTAAGAAATGCCTATGAATTATTCACTTGTTATTGAACCATTTGATGTTTACGGCTTTGATTATATGGGACCGTTTCCTTCCTCTAATGGGTATACACATATTTTAGTTGCTGTTGATTACGTTACTAAGTGGGTAGAAGCTATTCCAACTAGTAGTGCTGATCATAGCACTTCTATTAAGATGCTTAAAGAAGTTATTTTTCCAAGGTTTGGAGTCTCTAGATATTTAATGACTGATGGTGGTTCACATTTTATTCATGGTGCCTTTCGTAAAATGCTTGCTAAGTATGATGTTAATCATAGAATTGCATCTCCTTATCACCCACAGTCTAGTGGTCAAGTAGAATTGAGTAATAGAGAGCTCAAATTAATTTTGCAAAAGACTGTTAATAGATCTAGAAAGAATTGGTCCAAGAAACTTGATGATGCATTATGGGCCTATAGAACTGCATATAAAAATCCTATGGGTATATCTCTGTATAAAATGATTTATGGGAAAGCATGTCACTTACCTCTCAAACTAGAACATAAGGCATATTGGGCTATTAAAGAGCTCAATTATGATTTCAAACTTGCCGGTGAGAAGAGGTTATTTGACATTAGCTCACTTAATGAATGGAGAACCCAAGCCTATGAAAATGCCAAACTATTTAAAGAAAAAGTTAAAAGATGGCATGATAAAATGATACAAAAGCATGAGTTTAATGTAGGTGATTATGGGTTTTGGAATATTTAAGAAAATAGGAAAATAAGAAGCAGTCCGGGAAGGACACGAGGCTTCCACGAGGGTGGGAGGCGCCCCCCTGCCTCGTGGGCACCTCGTGTGCTCTCCGGACTCCGTTTTCTTGCACGACACTTATTTTGGTCGGTAAAAATTCATTATATAATCTTCCGAAGGTTTTGACCACCGTATCACGCAAATATCCTCTATCTTTGTTTCGTGTCGTTTCTGCCGCAGATTAGAGCAAGATGTCATCTCAGGATTCCGACGGAGAGAGCTATGTTTCACATCTCATTGCTGACCCAAAGACCTATGGGGATCTATCCCCTTGTGGTCGAACTACGGATGAGGAGGAGGATGCTCATTTGATGAGCATCAATGATTCAAGTTCAGAGGAGGAGGATGTCCCTCTACCTCAACCTGGGGATATGCACGTGAAGTTCAAGAAATCTAGTCTCCTTAAGAGAGCTAAACTATCTAACAACCGATCTATTCCTTCTCGTTTTCGGCAGAAAAGCAAAGGAGATTTATGTGACAAAATTTTGAAGCTGGAATCGGAGATCGACGATTTACAGGAGGAAATTGCCCTTCTCAATTACAATATGAAAAAGCTGAAGGCACAATTATCATCATCGACACCATCCTCCTCACCTCCGAAGAAAGAGATATAATCACATGGGTATGGGCACTCCCCTTGGCAACTGCCAAGCTTGGGGGAGGTGCCCCAGTATCGTATCACCATCACACTCCTATCTTTACCGTTTTTCTTAGTTCGATCCCTTTAGTAATATCTTGATCTAGTAGAATAAAGTTTTTGGTATGATCTAGTTTTGAGTTTTGCTTTATGACCCCTTTATGTAATCGAGTCCGTGAGCTATATAATAAAGATTAGTGTTAAGTCAAGGGATTGATTATCTTGCTATGATCTTGAGGGAATAAAAGAAAAAGAAAGAATAAAAAGAATAAAAAGAAACAAAGAGATCATATTGATCTTATGGATTGTAATGACTTCACATATAAAGAGTATGATGATTAAAAATTGTTGAGAGTTGACAAACACAGTTTTGGTCATCGTTGCAATTAATAGGAAGTAATAAAGAAAGAGAGGCTTCACATATAAATATACTATCTTGGACATCTTTTATGATTGTGAGCACTCATTAAAATATGACATGCTAAAGAGTTGATGTTGGACAAGGAAGACAACGTAATGAGTTATGTTTTCTTACATCTAAAATAAACTATATTGTCATGGATCATCCAACATGTTGAGCTTGCCTTTCTCCCTCATGCTAGCCAATTCTTTGCACCAAGTAGAGATACTACTTGTGCTTCCAAATACCCTTAAACCCAGTTTTGCCATGAGAGTACACCATATCTACCTATGGATTGAGTAAGATCCTTCAAGTAAGTTGTCATCGGTGCAAGCAATAAAAATTGCTCTCTAAACATGTATGATTTATTAGTGTGGAGAAAATAAGCTCTATACGATCTTGTGATGTGGAAGAAATAAAAGCGATGGACTGCATGATAAAGGTCCATATCACAAGTGGCAATATAAAGTGACGTTCTTTTGCATTAAGATCTCGTGCATCCAACCATGAAGCGCATGACAACCTCTGCTTCCCTCTGCGAAGGGCCTATCTTTTAATTTTATCTCTCACCCTTATGCAAGAGTCATGGTGATCTTCACCTTTCCTTTTTACATTTTATCCTTTGGCAAGCACCTTGTGTTGGAAAGATCCTGATATATATATCCAATTGGATGTAAGTTAGCATGAACTATTATTGTTGACATTACCCTTGAGGTAAAAAGTTGGGAGGCGAAACTATAAGCCCCTATCTTACTCTGTGTCCGATTAAAACTCCATAACCACAAGTACTGCGTGAGTGTTAGCAATTGTGAAAGACTAAATGATAGTTGAGTATGTGGACTTGTTGAAAAGGTCCGGCGGCTCCCAGTTTTGGCAATCGGTCATCCAACTGCTACCCGTCCTACGCATTGGAACCTCCATCTCGGTTGGATCGGGTACATCGACGCTGTTTTGGTTCGATCGTTGGGCGGGAGACTCCCCCTTTGAGGCCTGCTTCCCCGACCTCTTCTCAATTGTCGTCGCCCCCTTAATCTCAGTTGAGAGGGCCCTTATTGACTTAGGGTGCCTCGCCTTCCGGAGGCCATTTGGGCCTCCGGAAGCCGCCGCGTGGCTTGAGCTACTTGATTGCGTCGCTCTCCACGAGCCAGTGGTGGATGCGGGCCCGGACGAGGTTCGGTGGCGTCTTGAGCCTTCGGGCCAATTCTCCACCAAGTCCCTTTACACGGCCATTGCCCCCTCCTCTGCTCCCCCCTCCCTGCGGTTTGGTCCATCCGCTTGCCATTGAAAATTCGGATATTCATGTGGCAATGGATCCGCGATAGGATTCCGTCTGGGGTGGAGGTTTGTAAATGCAATGGCCCTGGGTCCGGCCTCTGCCCTCTGTGTGGTACCCCCGAAGATTCGAATCACATCTTCTTCTCCTGTGTCTCAGCTCAATTCATGTGGAGCTGCTTTAGGGAGGCTGTGGGAGGTGATTGGTGTCACACCAACTTCCCCGACCTCTTCGCCGAACTCCAGAACCCCCCTCTTCCCTCTCGCCACATTAGGTGGCTCGAGATTGGGGTGCTCACTACAAGAAATATGTCAACTAGTGACCTTCTGTCAGTGACCCTGGAAGAATTGGTCATAGATCTATGACCATTTCAGACCAATTGGTCAAAAGCTGTTCGAGGGGCTCCAAACCCTAAACCATTGCGACCATTTTGGTCAGAAAGGTCGTAATTTCCTTACACGAAAAGGTCATAAAGCAAACAGCGCTAGTACGCTGCCTTATTTCTAGTTGTTAACGACCAATATAGATGGCCATAGCCTTGTAAATTGTGGTGGGTTGCTATGACTAGGCGCCACCTCATCGGGCTTTTGCCTATGTGTCATGTCCATGTGGCAGTTTTGCCCTAGGTTGTGAAGCAACCTATATTTCTATCATTCCCAAAATTCCCAAAAAATCTCATAAATTGTTGGGTCATATCTTCGTCAAATATGTAAAAACATTCCTTGCCTAGTTAAAAATAATTGAAAATATTCATTTTCCTATTCATTCGAGCAAAGCACTTTATGAAGGAAGTACCACTTTGGCATGTCCAAATGGTATCCATTTTCTACAGTGCTTTCCTATGCCCAAATAACCATCCTCCACCAAATGCCAGCTCAATCCATTCATTATTTTGAGCCCAGCTTCAACATTCTTATTTATGTCCAGTGTGGTAGTTTGTAAAGCAAGTACCACCTAGGCTCCTCCATTTGAGGTGAAAATTTGCGAAGACGGTCTTCTTAGTAACTGATCATCCTCAGCCAAAACTCACGCCCATTAGCCATGTGCATTTCCCGTACCGCAAATCAAACACTTGGCTGCTTATTCATGTTTGAGCACCGATCGGTCTCCTCGTGAGAATCTTATGTTGTGATTTTCTTCCTAGCACCTACCTGGGGAGTGCCCAACCCACTAGACATGCCTAGGCCGCCCAGAACACATGGCAACGCCACGGTCACGTGGTGACCACTCGGCGGGCATCTTGAGCTTCTGGCAGCTCTAGAGTTGGGGCCCTCGGCCACCGTCCAAACCTCGATGTCTCGCCATCAAACCATGTATTTATGATTAAATAGATACTTATTTACCTAGAAATGATTTTTGAAAAATAAAGAGCAAACTATGAGGCATTGCAGTTCAAATTTGACCGCTTCATTTCAATCGATGGGAATTTTTCTTTTTCACCAGAGGTGGATCAAAAAATTTGACACCCAACCATTTTGTCAATTGTGCATTATATATGGCCTATTATTTTATAAAATTGATTAGGTCCAATTTTGCAACAATTATTTGGTAGTTCCTTCACAAAAAAACCTCCTTTTGGGCACTCGAAAAATGAAAAATGAATTTTCCGTGCAAAGAAAATGAAAACTTCCTTAGGAAACATTGTTTGGAATTCCAAGATGCACCCTCGTGCACAATATGAGATTATTTTAACAAACTATGACATGAATGTGGCCATAAGATTGATCATTTGGCTTTAAAGCCATGAATCTTCACGCATGATAGCTCATTTCTGAGGACACTTTTTTAAAATAATTACCGTATTCCAAGTTTATTATTTTTTTGGAAAGTTGGTCACATATAATGACACAATGCGAAGGTTTTCCAATTTTTTGATTTTTTTTGAATTTTTTATGCCCGTTTCAAAATGCGGTCAAAACGGCGGGCTTGACCGTTCCTACCTAGTGGTTGAATCTTGGAAATTTTTTGATGTTTCTCTGATTAAATAGATACTTATGTAACTAGAAATTATTTTTGGAAAAAATAAATAGCAAACTATGAGGCAGCTGCAGTTCAAATTTGACCCGCTTCCAACTGAATCGGCGGAAATTTGTCTTTTTCACGAGAGGTGGATCAAAACTTTTTGCACCCTACCATTTGGTCAATTGTGCATTAAATATGTCCTAGTATTTTATAAAATTGATTTGGTCCATTTTTGCAACAATTATTTGGTAGTTCCTTCACAAAAAAACCTCCTTTTGGGCACTCGGAAAATGAAAAATGAATTTTCCGTGCAAAAAAAATGAAAACTTCCTTAGGCAACATTGTTTGGAATTCCAAGATGTACCCTTGTGCACAATATGAGATCATCTGAACAAACTATGCCATGAATGTGGGCATAGGATTGATCATTTGGCTTGAAAGCCATGAATCTTCACGCATGATAGCTCATTTCTGAGAACACTTTTTTAAAATAATTACCGTATTACAAGTTTATTATTTTTCCTGGAAACTTGGTCACATATAATGACACAATGCGAAGGTTTTCCAATTTTTTGATTTTTTTTGAAATTTTTTATGCCCATTTCAAAATGCGGTCAAAACGGCGGGCTTGACCGTTCCTAGCTAGTGGTTGAATCTCGGAATTTTTTTAGTGTTTCTATGATTAAATAGATACTTATGTACCTAGAAATGATTTTTGGAAAAAATAAAGAGCAAACTATGAGGCAGCTACAGTTCAAATTTGACCCGTTTCCAGCTGAATCGACGGCAATTTGTCTTTTTCACCAGAGGTGGATCAAAACTTTTTTCACCCAACCATTTGGTAAATTGTGCATTAAATATAGCCTAGTATTTTATAAAATTGATTTGGTCCAATTTTGCAACGATTATTTGGTAGGTCCTTAAAAAAACCTCCTTTTGGGCACTCAGAAAATGAAAAATGAATTTTCCGTGCAAAGAAAATGAAAACTTCCTTAGGCAACATTGTTTGGAATTCCAAGATGCACCCTCGTGCACAATATGAGATCATTTGAACAAACTATGCCATGAATGTGGCCATAAGATTGATCATTTGGCTTGAAAGCCATGAATCTTCACGCATGATAGCTCATTTCTGAGAACACTATTTTAAAATAATTACCGTATTACAAGTTTATTATTTTTCCTGGAAACTTGGTCACATATAATGACACAATGCGAAGGTTTTCCCATTTTTTGATTTTTTTGAATTTTTTATGCCCGTTTCAAAATGCGGTCAAAATGGCGGGCTTGACCGTTCCTAGCTAGTGGTTGAATCTTGGAATTTTTTTGGTGTTTCTCTGATTAAATAGATACTTATGTACCTAGAAATGATTTTTGGAAAAAATAAAGAGCAAACTATGAGGCAGCTACAGTTCAAATTTGACCCGTTTCCAGCTGAATCGACGGCAATTTGTCTTTTTCACCAGAGGTGGATCAAAACTTTTTTCACCCAACCATTTGGTCAATTGTGCATTAAATATGGCATAGTATTTTATAAAAATGATTTGGTCCAATTTTGCAACAATTATTTGGTACGTCCTTCACAAAAAAACCTCATTTGGGGCACTCGAAAAATGAAAAATGATTTTTTGTGCAAAGAATATAAAAAATCCCTTTGAACTTTTGCAGAGTATAAAGAATTCATTTTGAACAAATATAAAGAATATAAAGAATATCATTTGAACAAATATTTGGTAGGTCTTTTACAAAAAAGAACTCATTTTGAGCACTAAAAAATGGAAAATGATTTTTTCGTGACCTATTTAAAAGGTCATAAAGTCTTTAAATTGTTTGTTGCGTTTTGATTGGTCTATAGGCATATCATGCGGATCATGCATCCGACACCGTCGGATGCTCCGGGATCCAACGGCGGACCTCATCCCCTCACCCTCTCACCCACTTAACCCTCTCACCCCCCTCACCCACGCAGCCCCCACTCCCCACCTCTCCAACCCTAGCCCCCACGCCCCCACTCTCCCGCACCCGCACCCGCTCGCCAAACCCTAGCCGCCGCCGCCCCCGCACCATGGCCGTCGACGGCGAGGAGCCCGAACCCTACCCAGATCCCATCGATCCCCTCCTCCCATCGCACCCCTCCTCCCCCCATCTCCTCGCCGCCATCGATGGCGCTCCCTCGATCCCTCCCACCGTCGTCTCCCTCCTCCCTCTCCTCCCACCTCTCGACACCCGCACTCCCTCGCCGATTCCTCCTCGTCTCTCCCTCGCCTCGCCGCCCCACCCACCGCCATCGGCGACTTCGCTCCCCCACTCCGCCCTATCCCCCACCGTCGCTGCGAAATCCTTCACCCTCATCCTCTCCCTCCCAGATCGAGCAGCACGTCAGGCGGCCGCCAGATCCGCCCCGACGCTACCAGATCCAATCTCGCATCATCGACACGCGATAGGGTGCTCGAGGTCGTCTGCTCCCACCCCCCAATCTCGCACCACCCGGGGGATCGGCAGCTGCGGGCTCACCCACATGGCCGTCACCCCGCTCGACCTCGTCAAGTGCAACATGCAGGTGAGGGCCTAGATTTGTGCTCCCACACGCGTCTCGGGTTCAGTTCTCCAAGGATTCGGCCTAGATCTGGCCGTTAGGTTCGATGCAGATGCGGATTTCGATCTCCGCCATCTACGCAGGCATTTCGCGATCGGGATGCGTGAATCTGGCCAGTTTCCGCTTCTCCGTGCTGTTAGTTTTGGTTCCTCGTATGCTTTTTGTTGGCGCATATGTGCTTGCTGTGCTTTGTTAGGAATTGGTGACTACCAGTACACGCTCGTGGTTGAGTGGATTGCAGTTCCAGTAGATACATTTCATTGCTTGCTAAGCACAGATTAGCCCAGTTAATTAGTCTATTCATGTGTTTTTCTCATCGGAGCGGTACAAATTATGTTGATGAATGTGTAATTATTAGGCTTTTACTTGGTTCAGTATTGTAGTACTACAAATTATGTTGATGAATGTGCAATTCTTAGGCTTTTTTACTAAGATCAGTATAAAATCAGTACTAGAAATTATGAATGTTATTTTTCTTCCTAGAAAACTTGAGCTCCACTTGTGTGTAATTCTAAAGATAAAGATGCGTCGCTGTTGGTTGTTGAGATGCTTGACTTGCAGCTTAATTTTATTTTTAGACACATAATGGAGCTAACCTAACTATACTACAGTTCTATATCAATCTAGACATAATGATGTTATCATTGTTAATGTCTCTTGGCCTTGGTCGCCTTAATATTGTCCTGTCCATGCTATTTGGCTTCAGTTATTGTAGCATCAAACACCTTCTCTAAAACTTTATCATTAGCATACACAAATTCATGATGTTTGGTTTCAAAGTCAATGTGTCAAGTCAACTCACTAGAGTTTTGCATCAATCTGATGCTGACAGAGATAACTACTACAGCTCTGTATATATGTTATTATGTCTCCTTCAGTTATATTTGTGTTGTGTACTGCTCTCCATATTCTGGTGTCTTGAATCGATCGTCGATCTCCCGATTCCGCAGCAGTGTGTGCAATGGATTGATAACCCACTCCTAGAGATTTGAATAACTTGTGGCTACCAACTTAACTCTGTTTCAACACTTTATATTTTCAGACGAGGACCAAGAAGAAGCTGAAACCTAGGGACCCATGAAGCCTTTGACCGCCCGCAAGAGAAAGGGATACCCAAGTGACACGCACCAGCTGAATTTACCCTGTCGTCTCCTTATATTAGCTTCTTGATTGATACCATAGTATCTTATTGTTACCAGTAGTACCTTTTAAGTTCCTGCTGCTACTGGGTTTAAACACCCTAAGTGCGTACTCTAGCTGAATAGTACTATGGATTCCTGTTGCATCATGGGTTCTGTTGATGAGCCCCTAAATACTCTTGATGGTGCTTAAGGGATGCTAGTTACAAATTCCTGCTGTTATCATCACATGGGTTCTGTTTTGTTGGAATAGATGAATGGATGCTTGTTTACATGGCAGGCAGCTTGGTTCAGTAGTTTCAGTAGTTTTATAACAGCAGTAGTAGCACAAATTTAATTGAATTCAATTAAATTTCCAGAATCTCTTCTTGATCTGTAATGTTTTAGTGCAACAAAGTCATACCGAGTGAGGTCCATGTGGTGCTCTGAGATGCTCTTGGTGGTTTGTTGTCAAGCTTGAGTAATTTAGTGTATTGCATCTTTAGTTTCAACTGAAATTTTTATCATGCTACTGTGACATCTACTAAAAATTTCAAACAAATGAAAGGAGTACTGTAGTTACAAATGGAGCAAACAAATGTTGTACATCATCGTACTCATTTTTCAGATTATCTGTAGTTACAAAGCATTAATTGTAAGGCTGTAACTAAACATATCTTCTTATCCTCTGTCATTTTACTCATACACATGCTTATGATCCTGTTAACACATCTCGATGCTCATTTTACTCATGCACATGCTCATGATCTTCTTAGTTAAGACTGTAACTACTCCATTTGATTGCATGATCTCTGTTTGAATGCATGCTCATAAGATTGTAAGAGGAGTTCAATATCACAGTGAACATGCTCATGATCTCTATTTGAATGCATGTTCTTGAGTACTGCAGCCTGCATCTTGAACATGCTCAGATCTCTATTTGCTGGGTCAGCTCAACCCAAAAGAACTGTGTCACACTCATGATTAACTATAGAATACACTAGCCTCACATTTCTGATTTCTTTGTAGTATTCAAGGAGTTGAGTGACTGCTTTAGATGGTGAAATGTTAACTACCACTACTATTTAGTTCATCTGACAATAACAAGCAGGCCACCGTCGGCCCTGTCAACACAAGCACACACTTTCTTTTTCAAACAAACTGAAGCATTCTTTTTTTCATTTCATTTCATCATGTGTGTGCGGATGCTTTTACTACAGAACGCGAATGAGCTAATGATGAACTACTCTAATTTAAATGAGTTGGGATCCATCACTACAATATGAGTATGTTTGCATTTTACTTAGCTTGTAATCAATAAATAACCCAGTCCTTAACTAAATATTTGATTACATCATGAGGTTTTCTACAAATTAGTAAGGTAGTGGTTTCAGCTGCTACATTGTTGCTTATATTTGATACTACACAATGTGATTGGAGTTTATTGTGATTTGCGTAAGATAGAATATGGATGCAATTGCTTTGATATTCTGTTTGGCCCCAGTGCATGCTCATGAAGTACAATGAGGTGTCCTCATCTGATTATTTCACCAATGGGTAAGCCTCACCGCCAATCTTTCAAGTAGTAGTAGTACGGTGTCACTATCATCTCTGTTTGTATATAAGCACGCCACTTGTTGAGGTTTAGCAATCTCTGTTATGGTGTTGATCTGAATCATGCTTTTCTATATGTGACAGCGAACTGGCTACCCTCGTGTAGTTGAGCAATTAGTATCCATACATGCCCAGTGCATGCCTAAATCCTGAGTTTTATTTTTAAACACCTCTCCATATATGTGCAGTGCCTATTGTAATTGTCAAGTGTGAATTCTGTATATGAGGTGTGTTCTCCTTGTAGTAATTTCTAGTAGCCTGCTTGTTATGTGTAGAGTGCACAACACATTACGTGTATTGAGGATGAAATGGTCAGAGTATGGCATTTTCAATTTAACTTACTTTTTTGGTGTTGAGCTGTCGATAAATTGGTGTTGGTACCATGATTAATACACTCAATACACTCTACTTGTTTTCCTGTATAGTTTTCTTAGTTGTTTTCCTTTATGCGTTCACTCTTTTTCAGGAGCTCCAAGCCTAATTTTTTTCCTTTATGTTCACTCTTTTACAGGAGCTCCAGTCCTAATTTTTCTGAGTGTGAAGCCGTGAAGCCAAGTGCGAAGCAGTGAATGCTAGAGAGATGCCCTTCCTGTAGGTCTGCACATAAGCGGAAGTTCCTGGGTATACAAAATTCGATGGTTAAACTGGTTGATGTGATGTGAATGAGTGTATGGAAACTGGTTGTGTGATGTGAATGAGTGTATGTAGTTTCACGTGTTCATTACGTATAGCATATTGTAATAAACTTATTTTAGCTGTTATTTGAAGATTTTCATATGCTTTCTCTCTTCTCGTCATTTGATATATACATATATATTGCTTATTAATAAGCTGTGAAAAATCTGACTTTTGGGACCCATCTCAAACTGGAGCTGGGAAAAAAAGCTGGAAATAAAAATAAATTAACTGCAAAATGTTGTGCGCTAGAAAATAAAAAGGCCAAATTGTAAGCCAGGCCGGTAGCTAACCAAAATTAACATAAAATACATATATTAAAAGGGCTTGCCTAAAAATACATGGGCAATTCTGGGTCGACCCATGTAGCTAATAAAAGCATAGGAAAAAAAATACATTAAAAAGGCCGAATTGTTGGGCTAGGCCCATGTAGAAAACCGAATTGGACCGGGCTGAATCTTGTGCCACATCAGCTTGCCACGCTGGATGCCTACGTGGCCTGGGGAGGTTGCTAGTGACCAAAATGCCACAGTAGGAATATTTTGGTCGTAAACGTCTACGACCTTCTCACAGAGAAGGTCGCTATAGTCAGTTAACGACCCTCAGCTTTTGACCTTCTCTTTTTGGTCACATAAAGGTCGCAAATGAAAAACAATGACCTTTCAGTGACCAATAGTCAAGGTCACAAGTTGACATATTTCTTGTAGTGGCTCGCGTGGACTCTTTGGATGATTCGCAATAAACTTGTGATTCAGCGTATTCCTCTTTGACGGGCTACTGACGCTCTCTTCAAACTATCTGGTTACTTGCAGCTTTGGCGGCCGCTTAGCCGCCCTCAGGACCGCGACGCCATCACCGCCTTCATCGCCGACCTTCGCTCGATGGCCGTCCATCTGTCGCCGCCGCCCCCTCCGCCTCCCTCGGAGCCAGATTAGACGCCTTGCCTCGGCCGCGTCCTTTTTTGTTTATTTTGGGCTTGTTGAGCTGTGCCCTCATCAGAACCTTTGTACTTCTCGTTATGTGACTTGGGTGTGTGTGTTCTAAACTAGTCCGTGTATGTGTGCTCTTGGCGGTTTGCTTTATATATAAAGCGGGGCGAAAGCCTTTTTCGATAAAAGCTCTTATTGACTCTTTCTGATATTATGATAAATTGCAATTGCCTCAATGACTGAGATTATAGTTTGTTAGTTCACAATGAAGTTTCTGATTCATACTTTACATTGTGGATAGATTGTTACTTTAGCATAAGAAATAATATGACAATATCTACATATGTTGTTGTTATGAGAATGATCATGATGCCCTCATGTCCGTATTTTATTTTATCGACACCTCTACCTCTAAACATGTGGACATATTTATCATTATCGGCTTCCGCTTGAGGACAAGCGAGGTCTAAGCTTGGGGGAGTTGATACGTCCATTTTGCATTATGCTTTTATATTGATATTTATTGCATTATGGGTTGTTATTACACATTATGTCACAATATTTATGCCCATTCTCTCTTATTTTACAAGGTTTACATGAAGAGGGAGAATGCCGTATTTGGAATTCTGAAATGGAAAAGGAGCAAATATTAGAGACCTATTCTGCACAACTCCAAAAGTCTTGAAACTACGCGGAAGTTATTTTTGGAAATAATAAAAAATACTGAGCGAAGAAAATACCAGAGGGGGGCCACACCCTGGCCACAAGGGTGGGGGGCGCGCCCAGGGAAGGAGCAAATATTAGAGACCTATTCTGCACAACTCCAAAAGTCTTGAAACTCCGCGGAAGTTATTTTTGGAAATAATAAAAAATACTGAGCGAAGAAAATACCAGAGGGGGCCCACACCCTGGCCACAAGGGTGGGGGGCGCGCCCTACCCCCCCTGCCTCGTGGGCCCCCTGGTGGCCCTCCGGTGCCCATCTTCTACTATATGAAGTCTTTCGTCCGAGAAAAAAAATCATAAGCAAGCTTGCGGGACGAAACTCTGCCGCCACGAGGCGGAACCTTCGCGGAACCAATCTAGGGCTCTGGCAGAGCTGTTCTGCCGGGGAAACTTCCCTCCGGGAGGGGGAAATCATCGCCATCGTCATCACCAACGATCCTCTCATCGGGAGGGGGTCAATCTCCATCAACATCTTCACCAGCACCATCTCCTCTCAAACCCTAGTTCATCTCTTGTATCCAATCTTTGTCCCAAAGCCTCAGATTGGTACCTGTGGGTTGCTAGTAGTGTTGATTACTCCTTGTAGTTGATGCTAGTTGGTTTATTTGGTGGAAGATCATATGTTCAGATCCTATATGCATATTAATACCCCTCTGATTATGAACATGAATATACTTTGTGAGTAGTTACGTTTGTTCCTGAGGACATGGGTGAAGTCTTGCTACAAGTAGTCATGTGAATTTGGTATTCGTTCGATATTTTGATGAGATGTATGTTGTCTTTCCTCTAGTGGTGTTATGTGAACGTCGACTACATGACACTTCACCATTGTTTGGGCCTAGAGGAAGGCATTGGGAAGTAATAAGTAGATGATGGGTTGCTAGAGTGATGTAAGCTTAAACCCTAGTTTATGTGTTGCTTCGTAAGGGCTGATTTGGATCCATATGTTTCATGCTATGGTTAGGTTTACCTTAATACTTATTTTGTAGTTGCGGATGCTTGCAATAGGGGTTAATCATAAGTGGATGCTTGTCCAAGTAAGGACAGCACCCAAGCACCGGTCCACCCACATATCAAATTATCAAAGTACCAAACGTGAATCATATGAACGTGATGAAAACTAGCTTGACGATAATTCCCATGTGTCCTCGGGAGCGTTTTCTTTCATATAAGAAATTGTCCAGGCTTGTCCTTTGCTACAAAAAGGATTGGGCCATCTTGCTGCACTTTATTTACACTTGTTACTTGTTACCCGTTACAAATTACCTTATCACAAGACTATCTGTTACCGATAATTTCAGTGCTTGCAGAGAATACCTTACTGAAAACTGCTTATCATTTCCTTCTGCTCCTCGTTGGGTTCGACACTCTTACTTATCGAAAGGACTATGATAGATCCCCTATACTTGTGGGTCATCACACCACCACCTCAATGATGCCCGCCGAAGAGCAACCATGCGGGCCGCCCTCCGATGTCGCCGCATCAGCGTCCCTGTCACGAGATACCATGCGCCGCCCACATCACAACACACTCAACCATGGTAGGAAGAGTGACGACACTCCATCTACTCTTAGCCCGACACCAGTCCTTGAGTCTGGGTAGATGCCTCCGCCGTAGGAGGCACGCACACCTGCGTCCAATACCCGATGGACTGGGAGGACACGACTCCGAGACAGCCGACGGCCGCCGACGAGCCAACTGGAGAGCTTGGCCAGGCGAGCTCACACGACGCCATGTCCATGGTCACTTTCGCCGATCTTCGCAATGACGCAATGCTAACACGACCACCACCACCGAGCACCACTTGGACTAAGCCCAACCTCACCTACCCGGAGCACCAGCTCCGATCTGCCTCGGGCCCAGGTCTGGTCCGCCCGAGCACAAAGCCTAGGTCAAAGCTATCTCGACGAGCGAAACCACGCGCCGCCGGCCCGCACCAAGGAGAAGGGAGGTTTCCACCACACCGTCGTCGGACATCAACCGCCATGTTGCGCCCACACCGACCACGTGTGCAACCACCACAAGCTCCCACCCCTGCGTCGCTGCCCCCACAAACCACCGTAGAGGCGGCGGACCGCAGCCCAAGCTCTACACCCTCAGCCCGCCCCGCTTGCCATGACAGTCACCAGCACTAGACACCGCACCTCCTCGAGACCAGGCCACCAAAACGGGAGCCGCCCGTCGAAGCACACCCCACCAAGAAGCCCGCAGGACGGCACCACCAGACTAGTTGCAGCCCCACCCCCACCGCCTCCACGCCGGGATCGGGGCTCACCACCAGCTCTTCATCGGAGATCGCTAGGGAGCGCCTCCCTAACCCATGCCTCGCGCAGCGCCCTAGCCAGGTCGCTGCTCCCTCCCTATGCCACCCAACACAGGCAACCGGGGTCCATGTCCGCCACGCCCTCTGATACGTCTCCAACGTATCTATAATTTTTTATTGTTTCATGTTGTTATACTATCATTCTTGGATGTTTTATAATCATTTTATAGTCATTTTATATCATATTTTGGTACTAACCTATTGACATAGTGCCAAGTGACAGTTGCTGTTTTCTGCATGTATCGCATGAAATCAATACCAAACGGAGTCCAAACGCAACGAAACTTTTTGAAGATTTTTTTGGACCAGAAGACATCCAGTGGGCCGAAGAAGCGCCTGGGGCGTGCTCTGAGGGGAGCACAACCCACCAGGGCGCGCCAGGAGGCCCAGACGCACCCTGGTGGGTTGTGCGCACCTCGGGTGCCCCCTAAACTGACTCTTTGCTCTATAAATACCCCAATATTCCAGAAACCCTAGGGGAGTCGACGAAAATCAATTCCAGCCGCCGCAGAGTCCAAAACCACCAGATCCAATCTAGACACCATCACGGAGGGGTTCACCACTTCCATTGGTGCCTCTCAGATGGTGCGTGATTAGTTCTTTGTAGACCTTCGAGTCCGTAGTTAGTAGCTAGATGGCTTCCTCTCTCTCGTTTGATTCTCAATACAATGGTCTCTTGGACATCCATATGATGTAACTCTTTTTGCGGCGTGTTTGTTGGGATCTGATGAACTTTGAGTTTATGATCAGTTATATCTTTTTATCCATGAAAGTTATTTGAGTTTCTTTGATCTCTTATATGCATGATTGCTTATAGCCTCGTATTTCTTCTCCGATATTTGGGTTTTGTTTGGCCAACTTGATCTATTTATCTTGCAATGGGAAGAGGTGCTTTATAGTGGGTTCGATCTTATGGTGCTTGATCCCAGTGACAGAAAGGGAACTGACACGTATGTATCGTTGCTACTAAGGATAAAACGATGGGGTCTTTTTCTACATAAATAGATCTTGTCTACATCATGTCATCGTTCTTATTGCATTACTCCATTTCTCCATGAACTTAATACACTAGATGCATGTTGGATAGAGGTCGATGTGTGGAGTAATAGTAGTAGATGCAGGCAGGAGTCGGTCTACTAATCTTGGACGTGATGCCTATATAATGATCATTGCCTGGATATCATCATGATTATTTGAAGTTCTATCAATTGCCAATAGTAATTTGTTCACCCACCATTTGCTATTTTTCTCGAGAGAAGCCACCAATGAAACCTACGGCCCCGGGTCTCTTTCTCATATTATTTGCCTTTGCGGTCTATTTTTCTTTACTTTCATTTTCAGATCTATTAAACCAAAAATGCAAAAATACCTTGTTGCACTTTATTTTATTTGGCGTTCGATCTATCAATATTACAACTCTCTCACGTCTGTTTGCCAATTTCTGGCACCGTTACCTGAAAGGGATTGACAACCCCTTTAACACGTCGGGTTGCGAGTATTTGTTATTTGTGTGCAGATGTTGTTTATGTAGTGTTGCTTGGTTCTCCAATTGGTTCGATAACCTTGGTCTCATCACTGAGGGAAATACCTACCGTCGCTGTGCTGCATCATCCCTTCCTCTTTGGGGAAATACCGACGTAGCTTCAAGCGCCATCACCCTCCGTTGTGGCCGTCTACGCTTGCGTGCTTGCCGCTACGCCCCCTGCAGTACCGCAACCTTCCCCGGTGATGCCGCTCGTGCCATTCACCACCGCGCGGGGAAGAGAGGAAGCCTCGTCACTGCCCACGCCAGCAGGGCTTTGCCCGCCAGCGAGATCCGACGGTGGCGAGGGGGGAGGAGGGAGGGAGGAGCCTAGTCGGCGACGGCTAGGGTTTCCCCTTCGGTCGCACGTGGGCGACGCGGGGGTAGCGGGAGGAAAGCTGTGTCGGGTGGGTTGCTTTGAGATTCACGAATCCACATGTCTTCTAATGAAAAGGGCCGTTCCATTCGGGCAAAACGACCCGCTTGTCCATGCGAGAGGACGCGGGAGGAGATTAGTTGCAGCAAAACCAGTAGTACATGAATTCACTTTGCAGTGGCATACATGTGTAATATCACTATATAAATCAACTTCTGCTCCCCAGTTAACAGCTCCTCGCTCATAACTGCTAGTGTTAGACCGTTAGGGCCAGTCTAGACCTGGAGTTCAGTGAGTTGGGAGCCAGGTGACTATCGAACAGGCCCTTAGGCTTCTTTGTTCATAGGATAAAAAGAGATATTATTTGGTTCATATGATAGAAACTTTTTCATTAGGTCTGAGGTAATGTGTTTCTTTCCTTTGATATGTGAAGGATAGGAACCAATCCTGCATAGGAATAGTTCCTACAAACCAAAGAGCTCTTAGGGATTTTTTACAATAAAAATCCTATCATATAGAAAATTGCTATAAATTAAAGGAGCCCTTAAAGTTAGATGATTCTAACAAATGTGAAAGAAGAACTTCCCTAATGAACTACACGAGTGAACCAAAAACAATATACACTACCTAAATGCTTGTAGGAAACAGGACACGACATCTTAAAAAAGGAAACAAGACAGGAATAAAATAAAACATCACGTGCTTCATCTATCCGAGCTAATACATGATTGCTGAAAAGCAGAAGGTAAGCATATTTAAATTTGTCAGAGCTACAGTATCATCACAATAGGTGTCATGAGAAAAGTTCTAGCAACAAGGAGACGACGAGGAGGTACGAGTGTAACTAGTCTCCCTTCTTGGCGCCAAGGAAATCCATGCATCCACCAGCTTCTGGTCACAAAGGCCTTTTATGACTAGCAAAAGGAGCACAAGTACAAAAGGAGATGTAACATAAGTGATGAAACCAATTACACCAATATGATCAAGTCTAAAACCATAAATAAGTATGGGGCATCTAAATAACAAATATCAGTCAGCTGCTGAATCCTTCACTATGATTTTTCTAGCATAATGAGACTTGACTTATTTCCTTCCTCCAGCACAATCATTTAGCATGCTTCTTATTGGATAATCATTTACTGTATTTATTTTGCCCAGCATAATCTTTACCTTGTTAGTGTTGTGTTTGGATAGTGATGATCAAAACCAACTATACCAATTTTTGTTCATGGCCAATTATTTCTGTTCTTGCTTTGATGGTTCCTAATATTTTAGCATGTCCATGCTCCCACCAGCCAACTCCAGTCCATTATTCTGGGCAATTGACTAAAACATGGTCAATCAAAACATACGCAAGAATATTTGCTAGCCAATGTTTTGGTGGGGTTTGATTGGGCTCAAACCAAGCGAACCCCATGGTTCTTAGACAAGTTATCCTGGCACAAATCCTGAGAGCATTCGGTGATCAATAGGTGTGCCAAAAATAAGACAAAATAATAAATTACAAAGACCACAATAACATTTCGCATGTTGCTGTGGGATACCAGGAATCCAAGTGTATTAGAAAGGTCAAGGGCCTAAGCATCCACTATATAAGCATACCAGGTTGAGGTGGGCAAGAACAATCAATCGATTCCCCCTAATTATTTGGCTGATTGGTCGTGTAGAACAACAAAAAAGAGGTGGGCAAATCTCAAAGTTAGTTCAATAGAAATGAGGGGATTACGGGTACCACAAGAACACCTTATCAAACTGCTTGTGGATTAGGAGGATTCTAAATTTCTGACGGCTGAGTTTCTGTGAGCTGGGTGTTGATCAAGAGCACATACTATTGTGAGGACTGAGCATCTGTCCAAGTTAGATCGATGGTTGGTTGCTTATTTGTTAGGATAATAAAACTAAAGGTGGTAATCATAAATATATTATAATCACTTTGAGTTGCTAGTACAAAAAGAAAGGATTATATGCGAGTAAAATTTACCCAATAACGAAGCTTTCTCTTCACCTTCCAAGGAAGCGTTGGAAGCCTATTTTCTAGCCTTTTCGAATATAATAGCCCTTTGTTCCTACAAGGGTCACAAGGAGAATGTATTAAGCCCACTAATTAACATGATCTAGGAACAGCTGTGACAACATAAATAGGGAGTGGTGAGGAAAAACAAAGTAGGAGTGCCCGTGCCATACCAGACATTGCGAATGCAGCAAGTAATGACATGGTGGATGAGGCTACGAGGGCCCGGGTTAAGGCCATCTAGACCGCATGTGTCGATTGGTTGAGACCAAGCACCAGTCCTGAGGTTGTATTGTGCATAATGATAGTACTCCCTCCGTTCCTAAATAATTATCTTTCTAGAGATTTCAACAAATGACTACATACGGAGCAAAATGAGTGAATCTATACTTTAAAACATGTCTACATACATCCGTATGTTGTAGTCTATTTGAGATGGCTAGAAAGACAATTATTTGGGAACGAAGGGAGTATATTGGATAGGTATAGACAACAGTTTCAGACATGACAGTAGGTAGCGCCCTGGAGGAGACACTCAGGCACTTCCCTTGGAGAAAGAGGGCACGGTCTCCAATGCTTGTCACCGGGATAAACCTTTCCAAGATAAGGTCCTCGAGTTTGTAAATCACAATGTGCTTTAAGGAAATGTCGCCATGGCCAACAAGCAGGATCTGCGAGTTGCATTCTACCAGGTGGGAGCCCCTGTAGAGTTTATCCACAGGACATGTGGCGATCAGCTTTGGCGGCAGTGGCGGCGAGCCAACCTGCAGGGGCGGGTCGATCCGGAAAACCAGCGACCCATTAGTTGTAGGATGGTGCACAAAATATAGCTTCCCTTGGAATGCCAAGGGCGCAATGTTAAATGGGACTTCCCAGCTTGGCATGGTCCATTGCTGGTCTTGGGAGTCGGAGGTCGCAAAGGCTACACGCATCAGACGACGGAACGCGAGCATGACGACGACGGATCCACCGCTGCAGGAAACAGAAGCGCACACGCAGTATCTGATGTAGTACCATTTCCGCAGCTCGGGGTCGGTGTGTGCGCTGCGGAGATCGTCGCCCAGCTGCGTGAGGAGGGTGGCGAGTGGTGGGAGCTCAACAATGTCGCGAGTGAAAGGGTGGAAGAGGCGGATGGCGGTGTCTTGGTCTCTCTGGAGGAGCAGGAGGCCGTCGACCGATTCCAGAGCGCAGTGGTTCTTGAACAGGGGGAGCTCGACACGGGCGAGGGCTCCAGTGTCAAGGTTGAGGAAGCGGGTGTAGCCGCCAAGCTTTCGGTGGCCGGGGTAGAGGCCGTTGCCCTCCGGCAGCATCATCCAGAGGCGCGGGTGGAAGCGTGGATCGATGACGCCGCGGCCGCGCGGGCACACGGTGCCGGACCGCCAACTGGTGCAAACGGCGCGGAGGCGGACGTAATCCAGAAAATCGCCGGCCAGCACGCGGGAAGCTATCTGTCGAACCATATCCCCTGGAAGCGAGGACGGCGACGAGGGTGCTGCCGCGCCGGCGACGTCATCCGGGGCCAGCACCGCGGGCGCGGGGCAGGGCCGCTTCTTTGTGAGCGCGGTCGTGGGCTGCGGCCCCGAAGGGCGCTTCCTAGATCTCGACGGTGACATCCCGCGTTCCAATCGAAGATCTGATTCGCCCGACTGGGAAACACAAGACGGTGAATTTTACCCTGGAGAAACCAAAGAAACCCAAATGACTTGGAGCAGGGCATTGCAGATACTGATCTAAACGCTCTTGTATTTTTTTTTTACAGAGGGAGTACTAATAGATCACACAGCGCAGAGGTGCAGTACCGGTGACGGTGAGTTGGGAATTTGAGATGGTGAATAGTGGTGGAGCACAGTTGAGGGGATTCACCGGCGTTGGCGGCCCCTTGGCATGGTACCTGCGCTCATTGCTTCCCAACTCTTGAGATTCTATTTGGGGAAGGTGGAGCTCAGCCGCGGCATTTTAGGCATTTGAATCAGCATTTGCGTATTACTCAGGAGTATATCCTTTTCTGCTTCGGCAAGTTTATTTTGAGCCTTATTTTAACTTCGGCAACTCCGACAAGGAAGAAAGGGAGTCTATCTCGCGCGCGCGCGCTGCAACGCGCGAATTCCGACAGGCCACACTTGCCGTTGTAGCTGGGCTGCACGTATAGATACTGAAACACAGTGCGAGGAAACGAGATCGCTCGTTGCGACGCTCGCTCGCGAAGGAGCGTTTCCGCAAGGAAGAGTATGGCTTGAAAGAAGGCGGCATCTTGTGTCTCATGTGGGTCCGTCTATGTCTCATGTCTTACTCTTCTTGTTCGCAACTCATATCTTCACTCTTTGCGGCTCATGCCAACCGATACGGGAACAACAAAGACTTGAACAACGGACGACGATAAAGATTTATCTTTTCGGGAGTACGCCAATGACGTAACATATTTTTATAGAAGACAGAAATAATTATAAGAAGTTGTGAGTGATGCGAACATCACCTAGAAAGAGGAAAAACCACCTACATCCACACCTACTACAAGGCCTACTATCTCACAACATGGTCTAACGCCCCAACACCTAATCCGGCCTCTTCCACTCTTTGATCTCGTACATGATGTGGTTGTATAGCTCGTCCACTGTTTTCTGTTGATGTTCGCATGACGACAAAGATTTAGACTAGATTAACTTTCGAATGCTTATGTTTAATAAAATATGTTAAAAATGTAGTGAATGTGTTTCGGTACAAATGGAAATAACTCAGGTTGTTTAAATCCTTTAAAATTTGCGGACAAATTCCCGGACGAATACTTAAATCCCCTGCAAGTTAAAATCCACCTCAATTCCCTCCAAGAGGTTTAACCCAAGATAGCTTTGGGCGCGCTTAGAATGGTTATAAGTAAATACGGAGGTGTTTACTTACGCTTGTATCTTACCGGCCGCGTAGCAAATTTCGGCTAGAAACGAAACGACGAGGTGAGGTCTGTATTTAGGCCCTGTTTGGTTTGGATTTCTAAAAGCAGCTGTGAAAAATTTGCTGTGGAAAAATAGTTGTGAAAAATCTGATGTGAAAAAGATGTAGGTCATTTGGCAAACCAGCTGATACAACTTTTTCAGATTTTGGCTCGCAGCGGAATCAGATTTTGGAAAGCACGTCCTGGGCTGCTTTCGATTTTAGTTCAGATTTTAGCAACGGATTTCTGGAATCGGATTCTGCTCGATTTGCCTTTTGGTTCAAATTCTGCTATGCATCAGTGGAATCCATCGATAAAAGCTGAATCAAACATGGTCTTATTTTACAGATGTATTAGAGGAAACACGACAATTCAATCCAGGCATAAGGAAAGCAGCTCCGGGACGAGCCGCTGTTTCTAGGGTATGCCCCACTTGTCTTTCTGAAATAAACGAGCGAGGATCTCATCTAGACCGTTCATATTTCAATCGAACGGGTCACACGCACCCGTGCCGTGCTTTCTCAGCCCGGGGGAGCGGGGAAGGTTCTGCGCCGACGACAAGCGTCAAGGGGGGAAGAGAAAGCCTCGCGTCTTCACCGGCCACGCGCGCCATGTCCGAGACAGATACGGCGGCGGCGGCGGCAACATCGACGGAGCGGAAGCCCCGGCGGCTGCGGGGGCACAAGAAGGGCGCCGTCACCTGCTGCGTGGCGTCCTCCGCCCGCCCGGGCGTCGTGGCGTCATCCGGCGAGGTACGCGCTTCTGCTCGCTCTGAGTCTCTGAATTTTCTCCAAGAAAAGGGTTACCCCGTTACCCCGTTCCATGGCCTCCCGTCAACACCCTGTAGCCCGTGGGGGACGTCCTCGCCCTGCCCCTAGTTGTGGTAGCGTGGTTTCTCTCGGTTAGGACACTGGTCGAATACCTCGTGGGCGCTAGCTGGTATAGTGGCCGAATCTCGTGGCTCGCCTGCTGCTTTTATGTGATGCCGCAGTAGTGCAATGTTGCCAATGGGATCCGGTTGCTTCGCACTGGCTTTGTCGATGGAGGCTTTGGCGTGGCGCTCCTTGAGCTTTAGCAATGAGCGGTTGAGCTAATTTGTTGGACATTGCCGCACTGGGAATGCAAACTATGCGCCCAAGTGATGTTCTTGCTTCTCAGGATGTTCTTGCTTCTCAGGATGCACATTGAGGCATTGAGCTCGTTGCTGCAGGATTAACTGGACCACATCTTGTGGATAGCACTGTATTATTATACAGAATGCAATGCCTTGTGAAGTAGTGCCAGGATAACAGATTTTGAACATCCAATGATCTTTTTCATGGTCTCATGCTAGTATGAGTACATGATGGCATTCCAGTTCGATACCACACAATGAATTTCTCAACATTCGCCTCACACAGAAATACTGTCACCGATTTATGCTTAGTAGAAAATACTAGTAAGCTGAGATGAGAAATGGCACGCGGCACTAGAATATTTTGTGAAGGTACTGGGAAAGTGGGAAGTCCTGGTATTTATGCTCCCAGGCCAGTAGGTTATTTCTGCAGGAATTACACTGATAAGTTGCTAATGGTTATTCAACAATGTGAAACCTTAGGCATATAATTCCGCACTACGTGGTAATTCTGATGTTTCTGCCTTTTGGTAATTTGTCATGTTCTAAACTTCTACTCCCTCTGTCCCATAATGTAAGACGCTTTTTAACACTACACTAGAGTAAAAAAAAACGTCTTACATTATGGGACGGAGGGAGTAATAGCTCATTCTGTCACCTTAGGATGGATGTCTTTGCTGGTTTGATTTGCGCACCAAAGATGTGCTCTTGACCATTGAGGCAGCAAATAAACCTATTTCTTCCATCTGTTTTAAATCAGGTCAGTAATGCCCTCCAAACATCTCAAGAAGTTCATCCTATTTTTTGTGGGACGTCAAACTTCACACGCTTTAATGTCATCTGTTTTCATTTGATAGGAAATGAAGATCATGTATATATATCAGCTGGAAATGAAATTCTGTCCTTCGATATTCGTATGGTAAGTGAGCACCCACTTAATATTTGTATTCCCGTATCGAGTTGTGACTTTTGCGTTGGTTTTCACTGGGAATATGATTAAAGTAGTTTTCTTGCAGGGATCTCAATCAAAGCCACTTGAGACGTATAACTACAATAGAGATGAAATCAACCAGGTATTTTGTGCTATCTGCAACAGCACTCCATTTAGTCTTTTTTATTATGTTGTGAAATGATGCTGTGATTGTGAATTTTCTCTTATTACTGGAACTTAGGGCCTTTGGCCTGATACTAACATTTAACTGTGTCCAGCAAGGGTTGATTCTAAGTGTTCCACATTTTATGCAGATTGCTGTCAGTTCTAAAGGCTTTCTTGCTGCTGCAGATGACAGTGGGGATGTTAAGGTATAGAAGATCTTTTTGAAATAATAGAATTAAATCATTCTAGGTTCAAAATTACTGGTTTTATATATAGCTCTGCTTACTTAGAACCAAGAAGGATTAGAACATAAATTTGAATAGCAAGAGGATTGTTGGATAACTTTAGATCTAGGCTTTTGGGTGCTCTAGTATCTTCAAGCTGAAGAAACTTGTATGAAATAAGTTTATACGTCTTTGGCATGATAAACTATTTCACTCTTAATAAGTTTGGCTACTGTTCCTCTCACAGATTGTCAATACCACTCAAAAGTGCTTGTACAAAAGATTGAGGGAGGCCCACACAAGTGTATCCTTATATGGTCTGGATAAACTCATACCTTTTCATCAAATAACAGTGTTTAGGTTTTGTTTTGCGTATTATTATTCCCAGTTTAATGTCTCCGTTGCCCTGCAACTGTCTTCCTTAGCAATATTTCAACAGATTTGCAGCAGTGTACAATTCATTCCTTGGAGACCTTGGACAGGTTATTGCTATTGTTCACTTTTTCTTTGTTTTATTTGACACTTTTGTTTGCTCCTGCCTCTTCCTTTTTTTTACAACTGATAAGGGAAGAACTATTATATGTATATCTTTGGTATGTTATTTTAAACGTATTATTGTCTTGATTTGGCAGCAATTACTGGTGGTCTCGACTCAAAGCTTGCTGTGTGGGATTTCTCCAAAGGGCGAACACTATTTTCTATTGATTATGGTACCTAATTCTTCTATTTCCGAACTGATACTTATGCCTTGTCCTGATAATGATGCATCTAACAGTTCCTAGTAAACCTCATGAAACTTCCTTAAGGCATATTAAATGCAGCTCTTATGTGTCTATTAGAAAGAGGAGTCGCACTAGTTAGTTTACATAGTAGGAAAAGATCTGTTGATTCATTGAAAAGTTGTAAGCTCTGTTATTTTTCACTTTGCTGTTATCAGATGTGGATCAGTGAACGTATTTCTGTTGAATGTCAGGATCACCTGAGTTGCAAAATAGCAGTTCTTCGGGTAGTACAGGGCAATGTCTCAACCCTGCTTTCGTTCACTCGGTAGCAGTTTCTGAAGAGGGCATTTTAGGAGGGTTGTACAAAGTTTGTGCCGTTGCAAGGGGGGACGGTGCTGTTGATGTAGTTGATCTAGAATACGAATTGGCCCCTGCAAAATCCAAAGGCCCTTCTCGGGCAGGGGGGTCAACCATGAGCTCAAAAATAACTGATCTTGGGGATGGGAGCAATAATCAATGTCAAAGGAGAAGGATCCATCTTGATTACTCAATGGGTGGCCATACTGCAGCTGTCTCCTGTGTGTAAGTCCTTTTATGCTGTTTCTATGTTCCTTACTTATCTCACTGTTTCACTAATTAACCACTTAACAGGGCATTTTCAGCGTTTGGTGAGAAGGGAAAGTTCCTTGTTTCAGGTGGTAATGACGCATCACTGAAAGTATGGGATTGGTCCAAAGGATTTTCTCCTGAAACAAGCAGCAATAGTGAACTTGTGTTGGATATTGATGTGAAGAAAAAGGTCATAACTAGACCTTCAATTATGTTTTAATTATTGCCTTTTGATATGGCACTAACAACATCAATACATATAGATTAAACTTTGTTAGTTACTATGCCATTGAAATTTCTAGGCATAATACTGACATCTGATCTATCTTGTCAGGTAAATTGGTTGTGTACTGCTCCAACTGATTCAGATAACCTGATTGTGTGCGACACATCCAAGGTGGTCAAAGTATATAATTTCCCATAGATGGAGAAATGCGTGCTGTTGCCTTATGGACAGTTTTCTGGGGTATGACACATCATGTGCCATGTTTGCCCTGACTCCCGTCTCTTCTTCATATGAAACCCAAGCCGGCTGCAGCTAGACCTGGTGAAATGACAGTACATGACTTAAGAGGCTCTGCAGAAACTATTGTTTGTAATGAGACAAAAGTTATGTGGTACTGAAATCTTGTACTCTGACGTGCTGCTAGGATAGACATGTATATCTTTATTATGTTGGCGTTATAAAGCTATGGTTTCAGTATGGAATGATTGGGTTTGTGTTGGCAGTTCATCAAAGATGGTGAAATGTGCTTAAATCTTTTGTTCTCCATATGATTTCGTAGAATTGTAACTGTTGTTTCTTACAAAGGCCCAGTTCTTTCGAGCAGATTCTGGAGAATCTGGGTCTGGAAAATCAACGAAACAAAAGAACTCGATTTTGCTAAGGAAATCTTGGCAGAATTCTGGAATAGTGCACCTCAAAATCCTCCCAAAACCTTGATTCTCAAGATTCTGGACAACTCCCTCAAAAGAAAACGTTTCAGACAGGAGAATACCCCTATTGCTTTTCAGTTTTTCACTAGGATCCTAGTGCAAATTCTGTGGGTAGCTTGATTCTGGAGAATACTGCGCAAAAAGATCTGGGCCAAAGTCATTTCCCCAAACGTTGTGATTGTGATACAGTGATATTACATGCTAATATATTTCTAGCAACAGCTATGAACATACTGCAGCTGGCAAGACGATTCACTAATTACTGTCACATAGCAGTGGTGTTGTTACCAGTAACCTCTGCAAGAGCACCTGCCTTGTTCAAAATGATGGAACCTGTTGGAATCCCTCAATATGATCTCTCTGCTGCACATCTTGGATATGAACTTGGCGGCCTCGTGGCAGTGGGTGCAAACCCTCGAGTTCTTCGTCACGCGGATCGGGCGCCCTTCCGACAGATTCAGCACCCCGAACGCGACGGCGAGCTTCGAGCTGTGACCGCAGAGTGATTCGCCGTTCACTGCGTCGTCAGCGCCCATCAGAGCATATCTCTTCTTTGGGTCATGGCCTTCTTCCTGCATTCTTCTGGCAACTTCATCCAGGAACTCTGCGATCCTCTCCCCCTGCGGATGATTCCGGTTGCCCGCGATGAAGACCTGAACCTTGCCCCTGGCCTCAATCCAGCTGCAGCCACTTTTCTCCCGGAGTCCTCGGCCGCCGATCTTGTTCCTGAGCTTCCTTACAGCCTCCCATCTCTCAGCTTCAGCATATATGTTGGCAAGAAGAACATAGTATCCGGCGTTTTCAGGTTCCAGTTCAAAGACCCTCTCTGCTACCTCCTCTGCAAGCTTGATATCCCTGTGAATTCTGCATCCATTCAGCAATGAGACCCATATGCTTGAATCTGGCTCGATCGGCATCGACTCGATGAACTCGTAAGCTTCCCTCAAATTGCCGGTGTTGGTTAGTAGGTCAACCATGCAGGTGTAGTGCTTCACCCTGGGCTCTATTCTGTGTTCACGACGCATCGCATCGAAGAATCTCCATCCCTCGTCTCTCAGACCTGAATGGCTGCAAGCATACAGTATGGCACTGAACGAGGCTGCATCTGGCATAATGCCACTGGTCCTCATCTGCTCAAAGAGAGCAATGGCATCCCTGCCACGGCCATGCATGCCATATCCCGCTACCATGATGGTCCATGAGATGAGGTTCTTGCTGCTCAACCTGTCAAACAACCGTCGAGCTAGCAGCAATGCACCACACTTAACATACATGTCCATGAGGGCGTTGGCTACAAAATCGTCTTCCAAGTACCCTCTTCGTAAGGCATAGGTGTGCATCTCTCTGCCTCGCTCCAGGGATGAAAGGCTTGCCGCGGCAGGAAGGATGCAGGTCATGGTCACGGCATTAGGTCTGAATTGGAGCAGCATTTCAGTGAACAAACTGAACGCTTCATTGGCAAGACTATTCCTGGAGTAGCCTCCTATCAGTGTATTCCATGATATCACATCCTTACTCATCACGCCATCAAAAATTAACCTTGCTTGCTCCATGTTTCCACATTTCGCATACATTTCCATTAGCGCATTGACAACAGGAAGAACCTTCTCCATTCCATTTCTGATGGCATATGCATGTACAGATTTGCCCTCTTTCAGCGATTCATTACCAGCAAAAGCATGAAGAGCACTGGTAATTGTAAAGGTATCTGGTCTGATACCTTCTAATGCCATTTCTTGGAGTAACCCAGCCACTTTGTCAAAAAGACCAGCCCTGGTATAACTCGTAATTATTGCTGTCCATGAGACAACATTTTTCTGATCCATATTTCTGAATATCTTATTGGTGCTACGCCAATCTGAGCAATTTGAGTACATATCAAGAAGAACATTAGCGAGAGATGTCTCGCCGATCAATCCAGTTTTCACAGAATACCCATGAACTACTCTCCCTAGAAACCAATGGCGCAACTGTGCACAAGCAGGCAAAACACTTAACAATGTGGCTGAATCCAACTCCTGTCCTTGTAACCACATTCTTACAAATAGCTCAATAGCTTTGCTGTGTAGTCCATTGAAAGTGCAGCCATTGATGATAGAATTCCAAGAAATGACATCTCGATGAGGCATTCCATCAAATACCAAGAGTGCATCTTCAGTCATATTGGATTTCGCATAGAATGATATCATTGCATTGCAAACTGCACACTGTGCACCAAAACCCAACTTCAAAAGATAGCCATGAACCACTAGGCCATCCCTAGCACTATACAAACTAGTGACACACTTTACAAGGCATGAAACGGTGTGCTCATCCGGGGCAATTCCACTGTCATGCATTTTCTCAAAAAGAAATAGGCTTTCTTGAAATTCACCAACCTTTGCATACCCACCCATCAGTAGATTCCACACATGTATGCTGCTTTTTGATGACATTGCATCAAATACCTTTCGTGCATAGCCCAATTCACCACATTTCACATACATGAATACCAATTTGGATCCCAGATTTTCATCTACTCTTCTCTCCAAAGACTCAAGCTCCCACAGTAATCCAGTTTTCACAGAGTACCCATGAATCACTCTTCCAACAAGCTCGTAACCTAATTCAGCACAGGCAGGCAGAACACTGAGCATCGTCACAGAATCGATCTCCAGGCCTTCAAACCACATTTCGCTTAAATGCTCAACAGCCCTGCCATGCCATCCATTTGAAAAGCATCCACTGATCACAGAATTCCAAGAAATAGCATCCCGCTGAGGCATTCCTTCAAAGACCCGCAAAGCATCCTCGTTACGGCCACACCTTGAGTACAGAGCCATCAATGCATTGCCAACCGCACATGAGCCAAAACCCAACTTCTCAAGGCACCCATGAACTACCTCACCATCCGCGATACTGCCTAAACCAGCAATGCACTTCAAGACGCAGGAAATGGTGTACGCATCCGGTCGAACCCCACAGCAGTGCATCTTCCTGAACAGCAACACACCTTCTCGTAAATCACCGGCCTTGGCATAACCGCTCATCAGAGCAGTCCAAACACGCACATCGCTTACTTGAGGCATTTCGTCAAACACCCTTCTTGCACTCCCCAAGTCCCCACACTTCAAGTACATCAGCACCAATTTCTGCCCCAGAACACTGTCCATTCCATCTATTCCAAGGCCAGATGCTCGAACCAGGAAATGGGCTCTCTTCCCACCCTCCAACGACCTCATCTCCGAGCAGAGCTGGAGGACGGCGCCGTAGCTCCGGTCATCGACCCCATCCGAGCCGAGCAACCGCAAAGCCTCCGCCAAGTCACCCGACCAACACAGCCTCTGAATCTGCAGGTTCACGTCGGAGCTCGGGGGCCAGTTTGGCGATTTCTCGGCGTCCCTCGGAGGAGCGGCTGCCTCCAAGGCTTGGCCGGACGGCGCGAGGACGCCACACCGAACCCTCGCTCTCTGGCTGGTGCTCTTGGGAGGCGGCCATGGCGGCGGAGCTCGGAGGTGGCTGGAAATGGAGGCTGCCGGAGGCGTCGCCATGGGAGGAGTTCAAATTTTGCCGCGAAATTCGCGCTGTCGGCGTGGTTTGGTCTTGCAGTGGATAGCTTTCTGGATTGGGCTGCTTCTTTGGCCATTTGCCCCCTCACATTCCGGAAAACTGACAAAATGACACATGTTAGCTACGGTCCTTTGACTCCTTTCTGCTCCATCGATGCTAAAAAAGAGACCAGTTTCTAACGAGGGTGTTTATGTAAAACTTCATGGACTGCATCATTTACCATCTCCGTGTGGCTGAGAAAGAGGATAGAGCACACACAGAGTAAGAGCATACTGTCACTCCATTAGAGCGCAGCAAGGAGGTCAGCTTCGGTTCTTTGGCAGAGGAAGAAGAGAGGAGAAATGGGAGGAATTCTGATGCAGCATCACCAAATCTCTCGCAGTCCTCTGCGAAAAGCCGCCTTTCCCGGATCATTTGCTCTCCAAAGAGGTGATTATGAAACATTGTAGTTATCTCCTTTTCGATACGAAACATTTTCATCAAGGTCAGTGTGTTTAAGCTCCTTGTGCTCACTGCCTCGCTGGTTATACTTTTTGTACGATTTTATATGATACTTCCTCCGTCCGAAAATACTTGTCATCAAAATGGATGAAAATAAATGTATCTAGAATTAAAATACATCTAGATACATCCATTTCAATGACAAGTATTTTCGGACGGAGGGAGTACATACTATACTACTCCCTCTTGTCGCATAAATGGATAGGAGTACAAAACAGACACCATTGTAGTCTCTCCTGTTACAGCTTCCTCTCTTGGTTTCAGTATCACTTTCAATCTGACCGAGTGGCAGTTCACTGGAAATCACTTTTTCTGCTCTTTGCCAGATTAATTTTTCGAAAATATAAATAGTAACCACTGATGAGAAAACCTCAGTTAACTAGTAACTGTGCGGCCTTTTGGTGAAGTCTGTAGCGCTGAATTTGGTAGCACCTGCAGATGTTGCTCTCCATCGCGCTCCACGGCGGGGTTCTCTGCCGTGCTCATCTTCCCTGACGGTCAGAGCAGAAGCCAACGGGTCCTCCACTTCAAGAGTGGCGGTCAAGAAGCACAGCAAAGGAGAGCTCATAGAGTTCTTCGGGGCCATCCAGGCCGCCATTGCCAGGGACTCTCCCAAGCCGCCCGGGAGGACGAGGAAGCCGTCGCCGCCGGCTGACACGCTCGAAGATGCCGGCACGAAGATGAAGCCACACGGTAACTGAAAAACATCACAGATATAAGTAGTTTGTCTCCTTTGTTCTGGATCATCATCCGCTTGTCGTTGTGACAAGGCGTGCGTGGCTCGTGCTTTCAGAGGGACTGGGGCAAGACGGGCAGCTAAATTTCGAGGGCATGACGGTGCCCGAGCTGAGGGACATGGCGAGGGTGAGGGGGATGAGAGGTTACTCCAAGCTGAAGAAAGGGGAGCTGATTGATCGTCTGAGGGGGCCTTCGTCGTCTGATAATTAACAAGTCTTCCTCTCCGAGATAGGAACAGGCAGACGACAGTGCTGGCTGTTCGACCGAATTGATGCAGCTTAGAATCGATTTTTCTTGCGTCTGTTGTTTTCTTTGTTAGGAACCTTCGAAAGAGAAAGAAGCTCGGCAGTTCGACTGAATTTATGTATATTGTTGGTTAAGCAGCTTTTATCTATTCTTGCACCTAGTTTCTCACTGAGGATTATAAAATAAGTTTATGAACAGCAGATTGAGCCTGAAGGACCAACAAAGCCACGTGGTATTGAAAACTCTTTTCTCGAAAGGCCGTCCTTTGCATGGTCCGTTTTGTTGCTTGCATTTGCGTATCGTCATGTTTTCTGAACTTAAATTTGTTTTTTCCCTTTTGATTGAATAACTAAGCAAGCGTTCACTTCGACATTATGAAAAGAGGAGAATTAGAGTAGAAAGAATGTTGAATTATCAGTGGTAAAAATAAAATATAACCATAGAGAAACACTGGACGAAACAGCGTGCCTTAATTCTTATTGTTTTAGAAATCTATATTCTGTGCATATGAAGAAAATTATGATTGCTAATATGAAGAAAACTAGTTCGGAGCCGACCGGTGTCCCAAAACAGCCCCTGCGTCGTCCCACCCGCGGGCGACTCGGGCGGCGGCGCGGCTTCCCTCCTCATCCCCTCCCCGCCCTCCCTCGCCCTCGCCGCCGGCCGCAGCCGCTGGGGCAAAGCCCCTCGCGGTGGCTGGCGGTGGGGCACCTCTCTCCGCTGCGCGGGGTTGGCCGGTGCGGGGCGGCTTGGAGATGTTGTCGCAATTTTTGCAACAAATGTCTTCTTGGAGAAAAATAGAGAAAAAGTTTGCAATATGGGTCTTGCTGCACGAAATTAGAGAGAGTATGTTTTGCAATAAGAGTCTTGTTGCAGAAAATTAGAGAAGAAAAGATTTTGCAACGAAGGTCCATGGCGGGCCGGGCGTTCGAGGCTCGTGGTCTTGGCGTGGCTCCGGGCGGCGTCGAAGCGGCGGCGTGGGGCGGCGACGGCGCGGCGCGTCGGCTACGTGCCGTGGTGGCGGGTGGTTCGGATCGGCCACGGGCTGCTCTTGGCGGATCTGGTGGATCCCTTCTCTACGTGCTCTGGCTCGGCCTCCCTCTCCTCTCACTCGGGGCCGGAGGTGGGCTGGAGCTGGTGGAGGTGGGGGCGTGCTGGCCGGATCTGACGCGACATTTCCGGCAGGCGGCGCGGGTTGGGGCAGCGATCGGGCGTGGCTGTTGCTCCGGCTGTGGGCGGCGGCGCGGGGAGGTCCGGGGGTGGTGGCCCCCCGGTGGCGTGGCGGCTACACGGTGGCCGGCGGCTCTGGCCGCGGCGGCGGCCGGCTTATCCGGCGTTGGCTTGTCTGCGGTCAGGTCGTTTCGACCTTTGCTTCACCTCCTCGTTGTCCGGGCTCTGCTTGCATCGAAGGGCTGGCCCGCTCCCAGCGATCGACCATCACTCGTCTCGCGCCCGGTGCCGCGGGACCGAGCTCGTCTCGCGCCCGACAGCAGGACCGAGCTCGTCTCACTCCCGGCGGCAAGATCGAGCTCATCTCGCGCCCGGTGCTGCAGGACGGGGCGATGGTGGCCTATTGTGGCCGGCCTATTGGGTCTCAACGCTGGGGGCCGCTCAGGGGTGCGAAAGGCCGGGCCTTTTCGCTCGTCTCTTTGGTTGGGAGCGACGGGTCTCGGGTGAGGTAGTGTCTTGGTCTTGGATGCCGGGGCGGCGGCCCTGGTGGTGGTAGCACGGTGCTCATGGGCATGAGCCCGTGGCTTGGTGCTGCCCGGCTGCCATGGCCATGTGGGCGGCGTGGGGGCCGGGGTGTGGCATTCGGTGGCGGTGAATGTTGGCTGGGGTGAAAACCTGTTCTATCCTCGGACGGACCGGCGACGGCGAAGCTCGTTCCCTTCTTGAAGGCGTCGTCGTGGTTCTCATTGCCCGTTGTGTTGCTCCAGGGGAAACTCCGACCCTCTGTTCGAGCGGCGGCGGCGCTCCGGCGTCGTATCCTTCCTGAAGGCGCCGCCTTGGAGTCCATGGTTCGTAGTATGCGGCTTCAACTCTTCGTAGTTAGGGGTGGTGTTGTTGCACTCAGCGCCTATGTATCCTGCCTTGGGTGTGTGCGTGTGTGGTGGCGTGCGTTTGTACTGTCGTGTCGATGATCTTTGCTTTATATATAAAGCGGGGCGAAAGCCTTCTTCGATAAGAAAACTAGTGATCTCAATTCAGTATGAAAACTGTTTTTTTTTTTTTTTTGCGATGGCAATCTAAATTTAGTACTCCCTCCGTCCAGAAAAACTCGTCGAGGAAATGGATAAAAATAGATGTCTCTAGAACTAAAATACGTCTAGATATATTCATTCCTCCGACAAGTATTTCCGGACGGAGGGAGTATGTACACAAAGGATGCAATATGCACTGAAGATTGCATTGAATTAAGAGAAAGGCCGAGACAGCCAAGTCGCAATTTACAGGTAAGCACTATTTACAGAAGCTACAGAATGTGAACTGAAGAACCCGTAACTCAGTTTTTTTTTTCTCTTCTGCCTCTCAGTTAACCTCCAATGCTGCTGATACTGATGTATTTAATATTAGATTATCCCCAAGAAATCTGTGGACAAGAAAACCATAAAACATAAGATTGTTGCAAAAAAGAAAGAAATGTAAGCTAATTATTCTAGGTACATGGTACCTACAGTGAACAAGGAGAACCTACTATGCCAAGAGGCGAAGGTCCTCGTTTGAATGATAATTACTGTGATAGGAGCTGGGATCCTACTAGGTCTAGCCCTTAGGTTGTAGGGATGGAAGGAAGGATGGCGAGGGGCTGGGCGCGGGAGGCGGCAAGTCGGCGCCGTGGCCACGCGGTGGGAGGAGGAGGAGGCAGGAGGCGGCTAGGGTTTTAGGGTTCCGGCTCCTGAAGGGAGCCGGTCAATAGTTATGACTTATTGCTTAATTCAAAAAGGTGGCCTTACAAGTGTTTATATAATCCTCGAAGTGCTAATAAAAATAAAGATAATTTGGGCTAAGCCCCTAACTAGACGCGCCATTGGGCCTCCGCCGGCTATATGAGACGTCGATCATAACATCTCTCCCGCCTGCGCAAACAGCTCGTCCTCGAGCTGGAAGTCTGGAAAATGCTGGCGGAACTCCTGGAGCTGCTCCCAAGTGGCGTCCTCCTCCAGAAGGCCTTGCCACTGGATCAACAAATGCCACATGCCGCGGCGCTGCTGGGCCTTCAACACCTTCGCTGGGCCCGGAAGAAGACGCCCATTGGAGGTTGGAGGAAGCGTCAGCGCAGTCGCGGGTGGATCACCGCGGAAAGGCTTGAGCAAGCCCACATGGAAGACGTCGTGCATGCACGCGCCGGCCGGAAGCTGAAGGCGGTAGGCGACCTTGCGGATGCGTTCCATCACTAAAAATGGGCTCGCGTAGCAAGGGCCCAGCTTGCGCTTAGCGCGTGGATCCAACGACTGCGTAGAGTGGTGAAGGAGTCACAACCACACCCAGTCGCCCACCGCAAACTCCGCCTCGCGGTGGTGGCCGTCGTAGTACTTCTTGGACAGCTGCTGGGCCTAGAGAAGACGCTGGCGCACCTCGGCAAGGATCTCGTCCCTGCTACGGAGAAGGTCGCCAGCCGCCTTCGTGCGGGCCGTCCTGGGGTCAACTGGCAGGATGAGTGGTGGAGGGCGGCCATCAACGACCTCAAAAGGCGTGGCGCGCAGGGCGGAGTGGTAGGAGGTGTTGTAGCAGTACTCCGCCCACGTGAGCCAGTCCACCCAAGCCCGGGGATGATCATCTATAACACGGCGAAAATACATAGCAATCACCTTGTTAACCACCTCGGATTGGTCGTTTGTCTGGGGGTGGAATGTCGTACTTAGGCACAGTTTCACACCCGCCATCCGGAAGAGATCCCGCCAGACATGACCAATGAACACCGGGTCACAGTTGCTGACGATCAAAGAGGGGAACCCGTGGAGGCGGACGATGCCGTCGAAGAAGGCACGCGCCACAGAGGCCGCGGTGTAGGGGTGACCGAGCGCGATGAAGTGTGCATACTTGGAGAAGCGGTCGACCACCGTGAGGATGACGGACTTGCCGCCCACCTTGGGAAGGCCCTCGATGAAGTCCATGGAGATGTCGGCCCAGACCTGAGATGGCACCTGAAGGGGCTGTGGTAGGCCCGCCGGCCGCGGTGTCTCCATCTTGTTGCACTGGCACATCATGCAAGACCGCACCCAGTCTCGCACCAGCGCTCGGTTGCCGGGGATGTAGAAATCTGCCTGAAGACGATGGAGGGTCTTCTGCACACCCTCGTGACCGGCCGAGTGGGCCAGCAGCAGGGCCTGGTGACGGAGGTCGTTGTAATCCGGTACGAATAGTCAGCGCCCGTGCAGGAGCAGGCCATCCACCAGGTGCCACGGCTCCTCCAGGTCGCCGGCGTCGAGGCGCTGCCGAAGGAGCTGCGCGTCCAGAGCGCTCGCAGTGGCCCGGCGGATGTCGTGGATGAGGGTGAAGGAGGGCCCGGAGCGGATGCATAGGGCCGCGCCCACGGGCCCGTCGGTGTCGTGGTCGGCGTCGCAGCGAGACAGTGCGTCAGCCACAGTGTTGAGGCAGCCCGAACGGTACTCAATGGTGAAGTTGAAGCCAAACAGCTTACTGATCCACTGATACTGCGGCACGGTGAAGAGGCACTGGCCCAACAAGAACTTGAGGCTGTAGTGATCTATGCGAATACGGAATGGCCGCCCCCACAAATATGGCCTCCAGTGGCGCACCGCCTGCACCAAGCTGATGAGCTGCCGCTCGTAGGCCGTGAGCTTGTGATGGCGCGCTATGAAGGGCCTGCTAAAGAACGTGAGTGCCCCGTCACCCTGATGTAGGATGGCGCCAAACCCCACGCCCGAGGCGTCACAGTACACCACGAAGAGCTTGTCTAAGTCAGGCATCTGGAGGACCGGCCCCGTCATGAGCGCCTGTTTGAGGGACGCGAACACCTCGGTCGCCTCAGTATCCCACAAGAAGGCGTCCCGGCAGAGCAGGCGCATGAGGGGAGCTGCGATGAGGCCAAACTCCCGGATGAACTTTCGGTAGTAGCCCGCGAGGCCGAGGAAACCGCGAAGGGCCCGTGGTGAGTGCGGCGTTGGCCAAGCCGCGACAGCCGCCACCTTGTCGGCACCCATAGCAACACCCTCCGCCAAGATGATGTGGCCGAGGTAGGCGACCGATGTCGTGCCGAACGAGCACTTCGAGTGCTTGAGGTGCAGATGGTGCACCCGAAGCTCGTTGAAGACAATGGCCACGTGTTGTAGATGCTCCGCCCAGGATGAACTATAGATAAGAATGTCATCAAAGAAAACAAGCACAAACCGGTGCAAGTAGGGGTGGAGGACATCGTTCATCAAAGCCTGAAATGTCGTTGGCGCATTGGAGAGGCCAAAGGGCTTCACCAAGAACTCGAAGTGGCCGTGATGAGTGCAGAAAGCCGTCTTCGCGACATCATCCGAGTGCATGCTCACCTGGTGATATCCCGAACGTAGGTCGAGCTTGGTGAAGAAGCGTGCCCCGTGTAGCTCGTCCAGGAGCTTGTCCACGACCGGAATGGGAAACTTGTCCTTGAGCGTCTTGGCGTTAAGAGCATGATAGTCGATGCAGAAGCGCCACGTGTCGTCCGCCTTGCGAACAAGGAGAACCGGCGCCAAGAATGGCGAGGTCGAGATCCGGATGATGCCCAGGGCAAGCATGACCACGCACTGCCGCTCCAGCTCGTCCTTCTGCAACTCGGGGTAGCGGTACGACCGCACAACGATGGGAGTGGTGTCCGACAGCAGGTGGATGCGGTGGTCTTAGGGCCTGACCGGTGGCAGGCCCTGCGGCTCATCGAAGAGGTCGTTGTGCTGCTACAATAGGCTAGCCAACACGGGATGCTCAGTGTCGACGGCGACCGCCGTCAACTGGGGCGGAGGGTCCGCCAACGCCCTCCTGATGAACCACAAGTATATGGGCTCAATTGTAGCTCTTTTTGATAAGTAAGAGTGTCGAACCCAATGAGGAGCAGAAGGAAATGACAAGTGGTTTTCAGCAAGGTAATGTCTGCAAGTGCTGAAATTGTAAGTAACAGAGTAGTTTGATAGCAAGATAATTTGTAACGAGCAAGTAACGATAATAGTAACAAAAGTGCAGCAAGATAGCCCAATACTTTTGAGGAAAAGGACAGGCCAAAACGGTCTCTTATAGTAAGCAAAGCGTTCTTGAGGGTACACGGGAATTTCATCTAATCACTTTCATCATGTTGATTCGATTCATGTTCGCTACTTTGATAATTTGATATGTGGGTGGACCGGAGCTTAGTTGATGTTCTTACTTGAGCAAACCTCCTACTTATGATTAACCCCCTCGCAAGCATCCGCAACTATGAGACAAGTATTAAGAATAAATTCTAACCATAGCATTAAACTTTTGGATCCGTTCAGTCCCTTACAGAATAGCGCATAAACTAGGGTTTAAGCTTCTGTCACTCTCACAACCCATTATCTAATAACTACTCCACAATGCATTCCCTTAGGCCCAAATATGGTGAAGTGTCATTTAGTCGATGTTCACATGACACCACTAAGAGAATCACAACATACACACTATCAAAATATCGAACACATATCAAGTTCACATGATTTCTGCCGTGACCTCAAGAACAAAAGTAACTACTCACAAATGATAATCATGCTCAAGATCAAAGGGGTATTAAATAGCATACTGGATCTAAACATATAATATTCCACCAAATAAACCATATAGTAATCAACTACAAGATGTAATCAACACTTCTAGTCACCCACAAGCACCAATCTATAGTTTCGGTACAAAGATTGAACACAACAGATGAACTAGGGCTTGAGATGAGATGGTGCTGTTGAAGATGTTGATGGAGATTGCCCTCCCCAAGATGGGAGAGTTGTTGGTGATGATGATGACGATGATTTCCCCCTCCGAGAGGGAAGTTCCCCCGGCGGGATCGCTCCACCGGAGGGCAAAAGTGCTACTGCCCAAGTTCTGCCTCGAGACGACGGTGCTCCGTCCCGAAAGTCCTCTCCTTATTGTTTTCTAGGTCAAAATGACTTATATACCAGAAGATGGGCACCGGAGGTGGGCCGAGGAGAGCACAACCCACCAGGGCACGCCTGGGCTCCCTGGCGCACCTAGGTGGGTTGCGCCCACCTGGTGGGCCCCCTCTGGTACTTATTGGCTCCAATATTCCTCATATATTCCATAAAAATTCTCCATAAAGTTTCAGCTTGTTTGGAGTTGTGCAGAATAGGTAGCCTGGCGTAGCTTTTCCAGGTCCAGATTTCCAGCTGCCGGAATTCTCCCTCTTTGTGTATACCTTGCAAATTATGAGAGAGAAGTCATTAGAATTACTCCAAAAAGCATTATTATGCATAAAAACATCATAAATAACAGTAGGAAAACATGATGCAAAATGGACGTATCAACTCCCCCAAGCTTAGACCTGCTTGTCCTCAAGCGAAAAACGAAATCAAAAAACATGTCCACATGCTTAGAGAGAGAGAGATGTGTCTATAAAAACAAAATACGAACATAGAAGCATCATGTAGATTATTATAACAGCAACAAATTTAGACATAAAACTTTTATCATAGAACTCTTATCATAAACTTCTCATGAATAAGTAATAGTTCATCACACAATCGAAGTATAAAGCATAAACTCTATTAGAAACCAACAAACAATGTTCTCAGTCAACTTTGCAACTATAATTCATCATCTTTTCAGGAAGGGTCACATATCGGAGCCTTTAGGCAAGTCCACATACTCAATCATCATATAGTCTTCTATGATTGCTAACACTCACCGCATACACATGAGCAAAACGTTTCAACCAGACACATAGAAAAATAGGGGCTTATGGTTTCGCCTCCCAACGTATTCACCTCAGGGGTGATGTCAACAATAATAACTCATGCTACCCATATTCAATTGGACATATGTGTAGATCTTTTCTCACCACATGATGCTTGCCAAAGGAGAAAAATAAAAAGGTATTGAGAGAAGAAACTTTGACTCTTGCAAAAAAGTAAATACATAAAGGTAAAAGATAGGCCCTTCGCAGAGGGAAGCAGAGGTTGCCATGCGCTTATTTGTTTGTATGCTCAACCCCTTAGTGCAAAGAACGACATGTTGTATTGCCCCTTGTGATGGCGACCTTTATTATACAGTCTGTCGCTTTTATTCTTCACCATCACAAGTTCATAGAACGCTCAATTTTCTCTTACACTAAATGATCTCACACTTTTAGAAGCAATTTTTATTGCCTTATCGCACCGATGACAACTTACTTGAGGGATCTTGCTCAATCCCTAGGTAGGTATGGTGGACTCTTGAAAACAAGATTTGGGTTTAAGGGTTTTTGGATGCACAAGTAGTATCTCTACTTAGTGCGGAATTTTTGGCTAGCAAAGATGGGGGCAAGCACCACATTTTGAAGGATCTATGACAATATAAATTCTATGTGAATATGAACAAACATAAATCATTACGTTGTCTTCCTTGTCCAACGTCAACAATTTTGGCATATAATATTTTGATGGGGGCTCACAATCACAAAAGATTTCTAGGATAGTGTATTTATATGTGAATCTTCTCTTCCCTTATTAATTCTTTCATGAGTTGCATCATTGACCAATGCTATGTTTGCCAATCTCTAATAAAATTTTCTACTTATACTTTTCCTTATGTGGTGCCATCACCTACCGTAAGATTAGCATATGATCTTTTTCATTTATTTCCTTTCTTTTTATTGCAACATGAAAGTAAAGAAAGCAAAAACTCAAACTAAACTTTATTATATATCTCGCACATGATTACAAGGATAGATCACTAAGCAAACTCTTGAAAAGAAAGGATCGAACTAAACTTTTATTCATCTAAAGCGAAAGATCAAACTAAAATAAGTAAAGGCAAAAGATAGTGGGGGTGATACGATACCGGGGCACCTCCCCCAAGCTTGGCAGAAGACAAGGGGAGTGCCCATACCCGACACTCAATTTTCTTTTGGTGATGAAGAAGAAGGTGGGGGTGATATAACTCCCAATATTTCCATGAGTATCTCCTTTATTCCTTGAATCCACGAAGGGATTTATGAAGCAACTCAACATTTCTCTTCACTTCGGCCATGATATGCTTATTCTCCGGCCCCCAAGAACTTGCTCCTGCATCACTTTCTCTTGGACGAGATATGTCTCAATTGGATGGTATGTGCACACGAGGAGTATTTTCAAACCCATAATTGTGAATCAAATTGTGAAAATTGTTATGATGTAACATGTGTAAAGGCTTCCTTGGTGGGAGTTCTTCTTGCACTTCCAAGCTCGCTTGATTGTTTGATGATCTCATGGCTTGATGAGGATGAGGAAGGGTAGAGATACCAGCTAGTGGGCCTCTCTCGGAAGCCGGAGGGGGTACTCCAAGGGAATCCCCTTCATCTTCCTCCATAGTAACTTCCTGAACTTCCTCCCTCTCTAGCTCCTCCTGTAGTAACCCAGCATCGTCTTATCCATTGTTCGAAGAGGGGGAAGACATGATGCCTGGCTTAACAGATCTGACCAAAAACAGCAAGAAAAGAGAACAGGAGATTTCTCCGCGATATGGTGATCAATAGGTTCGGGGGGTATATAAAGATTTTTTATCTTGGGAAACAAGCAAACGGGAGAAAAACGGAGTCCGGAAGTTTCCCGGTAGTTTCTTACTTTTGCGGATTTTTCAGATTCCGTTTACTTACCGTATCACGTACCTCCTCCTTTTCACGATTCTGGAGTGTTCCAGAAGGACTCTTTTATGTGTTATTCCGGTGTCATTGTTTGGATAATATTACTTTCAACATTAATGGGCGTACCTGAGATATAATGTTTTATTCGTTGCCCATTAACAACCTTCGGGTTAGTTCCTTCGGCATTATTTATTTTGATAGCTCCAGACCGATAAACCTCCTCGATAACATAGGGTCCTTCCTGTTCGGAGAGGAGTTTTCTTGCAAATAATTTGAAACAAGAGTTGTACAAAAGAACATATTCTCCAACTTTAAACTCACGCTTCTGGATTCTTTTATCATGCCATCTTTTAACTTTTTCTTTAAATAACTTGGCATTTTCATAAGCTTGGGTTCTCCATTCATCTAGTGAGCTAATATCAAATAACCTCTTTTCACTGGCAAGTTTGAAATCATAATTGAGTTCCTTGATTCCCCAATATGCTTTATTTTCTAAATCAAGAGGTAAATGACAAGCCTTTCCATAGACCATTTTGTAAGGAGACATACCCATAGGATTTTTATATGCTGTTCTATAAGCCCAAAGTGCATCATCTAATTTCTTAGACCAATTCTTTCGGGACCTATTGATAGTCTTTTGAAAAATTAACTTTATTTCTCTATTGCTAAGTTCAACTTGACCACTAGATTGAGGATGATAGGGTGATGCAATTCTATGGTTAACATCATACTTGGCAAACATTTTACGGAAAGCACCATGAATAAAGTGTGAACCACCATCAGTCATTAAATATCTAGGGACCAAGCCTTGGGAAAATAACTTCCTTAAGCATTTTAATAGAGGTTTTGTGATCAGCACTACTGGTTGGAATAGCTTCTACCCATTTAGTAACATAATCAATAGCAACCAAAATATGTGTATACACATTAGAGGAAGGAAAAGGTCCCATGTAATCAAATCCCCAAACATCAAATGGTTCAACAGCAAGTGAATAATTCATGGGCATTTCTTGATGCTTACCGGTAGTACCTACTCTTTAGCATTCGTCGCAAGATAAGACAAACTTACGGGCATCCTTGAAGAGAGTAGGCCAATAAAATCCGGACTCCAATACCTTATGAGCAGTTCTGTCTCCAGCATGATGCCCTCCATAAGCTTCAGAGTGACATTTCCGTAGGATTTGTCCTTGATCATGCTCAGGTACACAACGTCTAATAATACCATCTACTCCTTTATAAAGATGTGGGTCATCCCAAAATTAGTGTCTTAAATCATAGAAGATTTTTTTCTTTTGTTGGTTTGTAAAGCTAGGAGGTAAATATTTAGCAGCCATGTAATTAGCATAGTCAGCATACCAAGGAGTGTTATTAGAAGCATTTATTGCAGCTAACTGCTCATCAGGAAAACTATCATCAATAGGTAGTGGGTCATCAAGCACATTTTCAAGCCTAGACAAGTTATCAGCTACGGGGTTCTCAGCTCCTTTTCTATCAATGATATGTAAATCAAATTCTTGTAGCAAGAGAACCCATCAAATAAGTTTAGGTTTAGCATCTTTATTTTCCATACGATATTTTATAGCAGCATGATCGGTGTGAACAATTACTTTTGAATCAATAATGTAAGATCTAAATTTATCACAAGCAAACGCCACTTCTAAGAATTCTTTTTCAGTAGTAGCATAATTTCGTTGAGCACTGTCTAGATTTTTACTAGCATAATGAATAACATTCAGTTTCTTATCAACTCTTTGTGCTAGAACAACACCAACAACATAATCACTAGCATCACACATAATTTCAAAAGGCAAGTTCCAGTCAAGTGGTTGAACAATAGGTGCAAAAATTAAGGCTTTCTTGAGTGTTTCAAAGGCTTCTAAACAATCATCATCAAAAACAAAAGGAACATCATTTTGCAAAAGATTCGTAAGGGGCCCAGAAATTTTAGAAAGTCTTTGATAAATCTCCTATAGAAACCAGCATGACCTAAGAAACTACGAATACCTTTGTTATCTTTAGGACATGGCATTTTCTAAATTGCATCAACCTTAGCTTTGTCCACTTCAATACCTCTTTCAGAAATTTTATGGCCCAAAACAATACCTTCATTAACCATAAAGTGGCACTTCTCCCAATTCAAGACAAGATTTGTTTCCTCGCATCTCTGCAAAACTTGATCAAGATAGCTTAAACAATCATCAAAAGACTTACCATAAACAGAGAAGTCATCCATGAAAACCTCAACAATCTTTTCACAAAAGTCAGAGAATATAGCAGTCATACATCTTTGAAAGGTAACAGGTGCATTGCATAAACCAAAAGGCATACGTCTATGAGCATAAGCTTCAAAGGGACAAGTGAAAGTGGTCTTTTCTTGATCAGGTTGAGAAACAGGTATTTGTGAAAAACCATAGTATCCATCAAGGAAGCAAAAATGTGTGTGCTTACACTACTGCAGGATACTGCTAACGTGACACTACGATCAGAGACCCTTCGACGAAACTATATGTAATGCCATAATCGCAAACGATGGTGTAAAAACCATCGAAAAAGGTGCAAAATGTTTGTGATGGAGGATGCATCAAACATGGTTCAGATTTTAGTTGCGTGTGCGATGCGGCGCATACGGTTCAGCTCAAGTAACTGTTTGCGATGAGGAGGAACAAAAGAAACGGGCAGCCAGATGAAGGTGTGTGCGATATATAGCATACGGTTCACTCGGATGAACTGTTTGTGAATAGGCAACACAAAAGAAACGGTCAGCCAGATCAAAGTGTGTGCGATATAGGGCATGCGGTTCACTCGGATGAACTGTTTGCGTTGAGACAAGAGAACAGAAACGGTTCAATATAACAAGATGTGTGTGATACGCGGCAAACAGGTCTGTAATTAGAAATGTGTGCGAAGACCGATAATAGCACAGACGATTGCTTCTAATAAGATGTATGTGATATGCTATGCCTACACAACATCTATTGGCCATTGGGGGACGGGCGGTCATCCGGACACGCCATAAGGATGTGAAGAGGCATCCTATATCAGCAAGGACTAGTTGTTTATTTTTTATTTTTTAACACATGTTAAAGAAGGTCTACCGCATTATTTTTTGACAATGTGCGATACATGGCATACAATTGATCCATCTGGCCTGTTTGTGATGGAATAAGCCGTGTGTGTTGTGGGCAAACGCTTGCTAGTATTCAACCATTTGCGATTGATGAATTCATCACCCATGGGTTCCCTAGTGTGGTCTGTGTTCATCTAATCATCATCTACTTCTTGTGCTAGCTTGTTCCTTCTATGCTAAGTTTCCATTAATTGATGGTGTTTTATGAACACGCCACCGTTTCCCACCATTTCCTCACCTGTTTCCCGCCACCCAGCATATTGCGCATAAACCTAGGCGGCGCGCGACGCACGGAGGCGACAAGCGCAGCCTGTAGCACATCCACCTTTTCCAAGCATGCGAACCCACCAAAGCGCCACCTCTGTCATCAACCTCGTCGATGAGGAAAACAAGCAGGCGCCACGGCCTGTCGAGGCCGAGGTGCTCCCCGGCAACGCGATAGACGACACTGTGATGCGCGTTATTACCAGGGTTGAGCAAACCTTTGGCGCATGGCGCTTGAGCGCCGCGGATCAAGATAGGCATGTCAGCGCCGACAGGCTGCAGCTTGCCGCACAACATGATCGATGGCGCGCCGTAGAGCAAGCTAGGCGCATCCACGCCGATAGGCTGCGGCTCACCACACGATGAGCCCGTTGGAGCACCGCAGAGCAAGAGGCGCGGCGCACCGCACAGCAAGAGCAGATCCATCTGCACTTGCCTGCTGTTGACACAGCGTCGCAGCTGGATACACGTCCCGTCAGTACCCCATTCCTCGCCAGGAGTGGGAAGAGGCCCTCAGCGCCATAATTGCACCAAAGGTGGCCGCGCCGTACTTGCACCGGACGCCCGCCGTGCCGTTCGCATGGGTGGCGCCGTTCGCCTTGTCCACGGCCCGCTGGATGCCAACGCGCTGGTCCGTAGGCTCGACCGCCTCCTTGGCCCAGGTGTCCACCTGGGCGTAGTAGAGGAACATGGCCGTCGCATCCTCGAGCTAGTGATCTCCAATGAAATAGCCAACTTGAAGCTCGAGATCGCGTTCCAGATGTACCACGAGCGTGTCGATCGCTTGGATGAACGCCTGCACGAGTTCAGGCAGAGCCAAGAGCTACCGTAGGCAAGGGCTACAGGTCATGGTCTCATGGACGCGTTTTATTTTGTTGAGTCGTTTCGACGTGGATAGCTATGTATTCACATCAATCATAGTATTGCTCTATTTATTCCTCTGTTTCAATGTGTGTACTCTGTTTTCCGTACTTATATGTTCTGTTTCAATGTGTGTATATACGCTTTCCATTCTGTATATGTGGATGATAATAGCTAGATTCAAATTAGTATAAAAAACAGATAGAAAATGTAATTCATTATATATATATATATAATATCATCACATATACGTGATGATACGTAACTACTAGGTACAATGCATAAAATTGAAACCGAACAATACTAAAACTAATAATCCCTCCTGGGGCCAGTATTCCAGCAGCCCCTCGCAGCAGCTCCACGGTGCGGTGTCTTCCAGTCGGAGGCGTACTCCGCCTCCGCCGCAACGCTTGACGTACCGATCTGCCTCTTCCTGGCGGACGCGCGCGAACGATCTTGCCATTTCGTTGGGCGCCCACCGGAGCTCCTCGTCGGTGGCACGCTGGAGCTTATCAGCCCACCTCCACACAGCGACGAGGCGCCCAGTGCCTATGACCTTCCTAGCGAAGTACCCGTCTTCGTACACCTCCTCGGCACGACGAGGCGCCCGCCCCCAAAGCTCTGCCACCTCCTTTTTCTAGGCGGCATGGCCACCTGGTACCTGGCTTCGTCCTCCGCCATCTCCTTCTTGAACGCCACTTGCCTGGCTTTCTCAGCCAGCGGCAGCGACTTCCACAGACAAAGATTGTACTAGCCCCAAAACCAATCTTAAGTTGGGGGGTCCGGCGCAACCTCGTCCGGCGGCGCGTAGGGGTCCTCATCGCTGTTATTCGGGTGAGCGTCCTCGGGGGTGATATGTCTCCAACGTATCTATAATTTATGAAGTACTCATGCTATTATATATTCTGTTTTGGATGTTTAATGGGCTTTATTATACACTTTTATATTATTTTTGGGACTAATCTATTAACCGGAGGCCCAGCCCAAAATGTTGTTTTCTTGCCTATTTCAGTGTTTCGAAGAAAAGGAATATCAAATGGAGTCCAAACGGAATGAAACCTTCGGGAGAGTTATTTTTGGAACGACTTCGAGGAAGCCACGAGGCAGGGAGGCGCGCCCTACCCCCCTGGGCGCGCCCCCACCCTAATGGGCCCCTTGTGGCTCCCCTGACCGACTTCTTTCGCCTATATATATATCCATATACCCTAAAAACATCGGGGAACACAATAGATCGGGAGTTCCGCCGCCGCAAGCCTCTGTAGCCACAGAAAACAAATCGGGACCTGTCCAAGCACCTTCCGAGGGGGGATCCTCACGGTGGCCATCTTCATCATCCGGCGCTCTCCATGACGAGGAGGGAGTAGTTCACCCTCGGGGCTGAGGGTATGTACCAGTAGCTATATGTTTGATCTCTCTCTCTCTCTCTCTCTCTCTCTCTCTCTCTCTCTCTCGTGTTCTTGATTTGGCACGATCTTGATGTATCGCGAGCTTTGCTATTATATTTGGATCTTATGATGTTTCTCCCCCTCTACTCTCTTGTAATGGATTGAGTTTTCCCTTTGAAGTTATCTTATCGGATTGAGTCTTTAAGGATTTGAGAACACTTATTGTATGCCTTGCGTGGGATGCCCGTGGTGACAATGGGGTATTCTATTGATTCACTTTATGTATGTTTTGGTGATCAACTTGCGGGTTCTGCGACCTTGAGAATCTATGCATAGGGGTTGGCACACGTTTTCGTCTTGACTCTCTGGTAGAAACTTTGGGGCACTCTTTTAAGTTCTTTGTGTTGGTTTCAATAGATGAATCTGAGATTGTGTGATGCATATCGTATAATCATACCCACGGATACTTGAGGTGACATTGGAGTATCTAGGTGACATTAGGGTTTTGGTTGATTTTGTGTCTTAAGGTGTTATTCTAGTACGAACTCTTGAATAGATCGATCCGAAAGAATAACTTTGAGGTGGTTTCGTACCCTACAATAATCTCTTCGTTTGTTCTCCGCTATTAGTGACTTTGGAGTGACTCTTTGTTGCATGTTAAGGGATAGTTATATGATCTAATTATGTTATTATTGTTGAGAGAACTTGCCCTAGTGAAAGTATGTACCCTAGGCCTTGTTTCAAAGCATTGCAATACTGTTTACGCTCACTTTTATCATTAGTTACCTTGCTGTTTTTATATTTTCAGATTACAAAAACCTATATCTACCATCCATATTGCACTTGTATCACCATCTCTTCGCTGAACTACTGCACCTATACAATTTACCATTGTATTGGGTGTGTTGGGGACACAAGAGACTCTTTGTTATTTGGTTGCAGGGTTGCTTGAGAGAGACCATCTTCATCCTATGCTCCCCACAGATTGATAAACCTTAGGTCATCCACTTGAGGGAAATGTGCTACTTCCTACAAACCTCTGCACTTGGAGGCCCAACAACGTCTACAAGAAGAAGGTTGCGTAGTAGACATCAAGCTCTTTTCTGGCGCCGTTGCCGGGGAGGTGAGTGCTTGAAGGTATATCTTTAGATCTTGCAATCAAATCTTTTAGTTTCTTGTTTTATCACTAGTTTAGTCTATAAAAGAAAATTACAAAAAAATGGAATTGAGGGTGCCTCATATGCTTCATCTTTTTAATGTTTTCCATGAAAATAAGGATTCCGATAATTGTGCTCAATTGCTAGAGGAAGAATGCATTAAAATGTTTGGCACTAAATCTTTGAATGATGATCATGATTGCAATGTTGTTAGTATGAATTCTTTGAATACCCATGATGCTAATGATATGCTAAGCCACAAGCTTGGGGATGCTATGTTTGATGAAGATGATATGTTTAGTCCCCCAAGTTTTGATGAGCAAATTTATTATGATGAAAGCATGCGTCCTATTTATGATGATTATTGTGATGACACATATGTTATAAAGTATAAAGATAACCATGAAACTTTTCATCATGATTTTAATTTTCAATTGGATTGTGCTTCACATGATAGTTATTTTGTTGAGTTTGCTCCCACTACTATTCATGAGAAGACATTTGCTTATGTGGAGAGTAATAAAAATTCTATGCTGGTAGATCATGAAAAGAATGCTTTATGTGATGGTTATATTGTTGAATTCATTCATGATTCTACTGAAAATTATTATGAGGGAGGAACATATGCTTGTAGGAATTGCAATAATATCAAGTTTCCTCTCTATGTGCTTAAAGTTTTGAAGTTATGCTTGTTTTGCCTTCCTATGCTAGTTGATTATTGTTCCCATAAGTTGTTTGCTCACAAAATGCCTATGCATAGGAAGTGGGTTAGACTTAAATGTGCTAGTCGTATTCTTCATGATGCTCTCTTTGCATTTCAATTCTTATCTTTTATGTGAGCATTATTGAAATCATCATGCCTAGCTAGGGGCGTTAAACATTAGCGCTTGTTGGGAGGCAACCCAATTTTATTTTTGTTCCTTGATTTTTGTTCTTGTTTAGTAATAAATAAATCATCTAGCCTCTGTTTAGATGTGGTTTTATGTTTTAATTAGTGTTTGTGCCAAGTAAGACCTATAGGATCTCCTTGGATGATGATTATTTGATCTTGCTGAAAAAGACAGAAACTTTCTGCTCACGAAAACAATTTTTAAAAATCACCAGAGAAGGATAAAATATTGATTCCAATTGCAGTAGATCAATAATAAAATTATCTAGGTCGTCCTATTTTGGCAGAATTTTTGGAGTTCCATAAGTATACGTCTGATACATATTACTACAGACTGTTCTGTTTTTGACAGATTCTGTTTTCCATGTGTTGTTTGCTTATTTTGATGAATCTATGAGTAGTATCGGAGGGTATGAACCATAGATAAGTTGGGATACAGTAGATATTACACCAATATGAATTTAGAATGAGTTCACAACAGTACCTGAGTGGTGATTTATTTTCTTATACTAACGGAGCTTACGAGTTTTCTGTTAAGTTTTGTGTTGTGAAGTTTTCAAGTTTTGGGTAAAGATTCGATGGACTATGGAATAAGGAGTGGCAAGAGCCTAATATTGGGGATTCCCAAGGCACCCCAAGGTAATATTCAAGGACAACCAAGAGACTAAGCTTGGGGATGCTCCGGATGGCATCCCCTCTTTCGTCTTCGTTCATCGGTAACTTTACTTGGAGCTATATTTTTATTCACCACATGATATGTGTTTTGCTTGGAGCGTCATTTTATTTTGTTAGTATTTGCTTGCTATTATTTAGAATAATGTTTTGCATCTCTATTTTCAATAAAAATGTCAAGGATAGCTTTTACCATGCTTATTTTGCAAGTATACATGTTGATGTTTCAAAACAGAAAGTTTACCGGTGTTGCAAAAATTCCCTAGAAAAGTCAGAATGTGATAAAATGTTGAAATTTTTTGCATAATAATCTCTGATAAATTTTCTACAGTGTGGTAGAATTTCATAATGTTTGGAGTTAGGGAAGTATGATGAATCTTGCATTCTTTACAGACTGTACTGTTTTGGCAGATTGCTGTTATGTTTACATTGTTTGCATATATTTGCTTGTTTAATGATTATATTTGATGATAGGAGTATTAAATATGCAGAGGCATTTAGTATGCAATGTTGAATAATAATTTTAGTGATTTGTTACAGTATAAAATGATAAGGTTTTTGCATTGGTTTATACTAACTTATCTCACGAGTTCTTGTTGAGTTTGGTGTGGATAAAGCTTTCAAGATTTAGGAAACCATGATATGAGAGGAATTAAGGAGACACAAAAGCTCAAGCTTGGGGATTCCCAAGGAACCCAAAGATAATATTTCAAGAAGTCTCAAGCATCTAAGCTTGGGGATGCCCCGGTAGGCATCCCACCTTTCTTCTTCAACAATTATCGGTTAGTATCGGTTGAGCCTAAGTTTTTGCTTCTTCACATGATGAGTGCTATTCTTGAAATGTCATTTTATTTTCTTTTGTTTTGCTTGCTGTATGAATAAAATACCAAGATCTGAAATTCTTAAATGAGAGAGAGTCTTCACATAGCTACATAATTATTTAACTACTCATTGATCTTCACTTATATCTTTTTGGAGTAGTTTGTCATTTACTCGTGTGCTTCACTTATATCCTATGATTAAATAGTCGAATGATTTGAATGTCATAAATCTGAAATTATATATGTTTCATATGCTTATCCCATGGGGAGTAATGACTTCACATATAAGAAGTAGAGGTGGTAATTTTTTGAAGGTTAGCAAACATTGTATTGGTCACTTGAACAATTCATGAAAGAATATTGAAGGAAGAGAGATTTCACATATAAATATACTATCTTGGACATCTTCTATGATTGTGAGCCCCATTAATTAATTTCAAACCTGAGCAAATTAGTTGAAGTTGGACAAGGAAGACAACATAATGAGTTATGCTTGGGTATATTTGTATAGAAGTTATATTGTTATGGATCCTCTAACATGTGGTGCTTGCTATTTAGAATCCTTTGGTAGCCAAAATGTCTGTACTAAGTGGGAGTACTGCTTGTGCATCCAAATTCCTTGAATCAAGTTTCTTCCATGAGTGTCCATCATATCTACCTATATGCGGTATTTACCTGCCGTTCCAAATAAATTTGCATGCGCCTAACTCTAAACCTTCAAATAATAATATGTTTTGTATGCCCGAATCGCTCATGTAGCGACTAGGGGTTGTCAGTATCTTCCATGCTAGGTGGGTTATTCTCACGATGAGTGGACTCCGCTCATCATTCACGAGAAAATGCCTGGTAATTGGGATGCCCAGTCCTATGATCAAAAGATCAAAAACAAAATCGCAAATAATTTAAACAAAACTCCCCCAGGATTGTTGAAAGTTGGACGGCACCCATTGTTTTGGACAAGCCGTGGAGTGTGATTGTTGGTGGAGGGGGAGTAAAATCTTTACCTTTCTGTTTGGGAACCGCCTATAATGTATCTAGTATGGAAGATATTGGGAACTCTTGGTCGTTATGTTGACAATGAAAGCATACCTCTCAAAATTATTTTCATCTCTGTTTTAGCTTCGAGCTCTGGCACCTCTGCAAATCCCTGCTTCCCTCTGCGAAGGGCCTATCTTTTACTTTTATGCAAGAGTCAGTAGTATTCCTTCTCATTCCAACCTACTTTTTAGTTGGCAAGCATCATGTGGTGGAGAAAGATCTAAGAATGTATGGCCATTCAAATATATTTGATCATGAATTATTATTGTTGACAATTATCTATATGATAAATAAGTTGGAAGGCGAAACATTAAGCCCCTATCTTTCTCTATGTTTGATGGATGCTATTTGTTCTAAAAATATGCTTTGAGTGGTAGCAATCATGGAAGACTATATGATAGTTCAGTATGTGAAGTTTGCTGAATCAAAGCTCTGACATAGACTCTTCCTGAAAATAAGATGAATTGTAATTGTTTGATGACTAATAACACAGTTTGTTAGTTCTCAAGAAAGTTTATGATCTATACTTTAACATGTGAATAGTTTGTTACTTGATCATGAGAAGCTTTATGATATGAGCCATTGTTATGACATATAATGATGCTAGAAAAGGTGATCGAAATTATCATTGATCAAACTTGTGCACCTGCTAGCATTCACACTTCATAAATTATTTATTTTATCATTTACCTACTCGAGGACGAGTAGGAATTAAGCTTGGGGATGCTGATACGTCTCCAACGTATCTATAATTTATGAAGTATTCATGCTATTATATATTCTGTTTTGAATGTTTAATGGGCTTTATTATACACTTTTATATTATTTTTGGGACTAAACTATTAACCGGAGGCCCAACCCAAGGTTTCATGTTTTTTTGATCATTTTTTAATTTTTTGGAATTAAAATGCCATGTCATTCCATGCATACATATGCACGTGTCCATGTCGTGAGACAAATATATTTGAGAGTCCCTACTAATTTACTGCACATGGAATTAACTCGCACACAAGTACACAAATATGATTTTTGAAACCGTCATGGTTAGGCGTTGCATGTAGATGTAGTTCAAATTTGAATTACGGTCATTAAATGGCTAGAAAATCACTTAAATGTCTTCAAAATGTCAAATGACCCCTAGAATTTTCCAAATTTTCACATGACAGTTGTATTAGTGCACGTTAAACATAGAAAAAAAATTGAAGGCCGTAAGAGGAAACTATCTCCCGTTCGTCGTCAAACATGCACTGTTCCCTCTCGGAACCACGAGCCATCTAGTGAATTGCTCCGGTTTGTGAGGGTGTGTGTCCAAACTTTTGTCAAACATGCCAAAGAATTTAACACATCATCTTGGTGGCATGACATTACACCAACCAAGGTTTCATGTGTTTCTGATCATTTTTTTATTTTTTGGAATTAAAATGCCATGTCACTCCATGCATACATATGCACGTGTCCATGTCGTGAGACAAATATGTTTGAAAATTCCTTCTAATTTACTGCACATGGAATTAACTCGCACACAAGTACACAAATATGATTTTTGAAACCGTTATGGTTAGGCGTTGCATGTAGATGTAGTTCAAATTTGAATTACGGTCATTAAATGGCTAGAAAATCACTTCAATGTCTTTAATAGGTCAAATGACCCCTAGAATTTTCCAAATTTTTACATGACAGTTGTGTCGGCGTCCTGGGAACGGGGGTACCCAGACTTGCCTGCCTGCGGCCCACGACGTGGCTCTACCAGCGGCCTGGTGCGACCCATATTCATCAGCAATTACTCAAGACCCTCGCGAGGGGCCAAGCCTCGCGAGGCGGGCGACACCAGGACCTCTTCAGGGGCGGCCTCGCTAGGCTGGCTCCCGAGGAGTGGAGATATCAAGGATGGGGCACCTCACGAGGTTCGCGTGACGTGAGCCGTGACGACCGAAGCCAGGCAGGCGCCAGCGGGCGCATAGTACCAGTTTCCTCTTTGGTGCTAAAGAGGCAGGCGCAGGCGAGGAGTCCCGAGGCATCAGGCAAAGGTTTCTATATCGGTGCAACAAGACCAAGACCAGCGGGATGGCAGGACGGAGGTCACCGCGGAGCCTAAAGCTGCATCACCACCAGAGCCTTTGGCAGGCGAAGACCATCTTTTGTCAGGATAACTTGTACTAGTTGTCTCCCTTCAAAATTGGTCGTTGTGGGCTCCCTTCCCGCCTAACATTTGGGAAGAGGACCAGGGCCCCTATAAATAGGATTAGCCACCACCATAGTCAGGGATCGGCTCATCTGGATCGGATCCACTCCACCAAGGCCATCTCACCAGCTCATCGAGCGCAAGAACACCTCTCCTCAAGAGGCTGTTCCCACCTTGTACTTGTTCATCCTCAGCCCACGAGGCAATCCACCACACCACACTGGAGTAGGGTATTATACCGCAACGGTGGCCCAAACCAGTATAAACTCTCGTGTCTCTTGTTCCTTGGGTTCGGCGATCTAGGCCTTGAGATAGTTGCGAGAGCGAGCTAGGACGAGAGAGATCTTCGTGCGCACCCCAGAGTTTGAACCTCAAGGGTTTGCCGGAACCCCGAATCCGACATTTGGCGTGCTAAGTAGGGGTGCGCTGAAGCCTTTCCACCGTTGATCGACGCACCGCTGCTCCACCGCATCCATGGCTGACGTTCGCCGAGCCCGTGCTGAGCGCCGGGCCGCTCTTGCTGCCCGCGTCGCTCAGGCGGCGCCCGTTGGTGGACCTCCCGGCCATTCTCTGTCACCCGCTGCCAACGCCGCCACCGGCCCAACAGGGAATGAACAGCAAGCTTCATCGCTGCACCCCTCCGTGCGGCAGGACGGACGCACCTCCACCCCATCACTGACTCCGGCCGGCTCATCGTCTCACGCTCGTCGCTCGCCCACGGACGCGCAGGCCACGCGTCTCATGGCACGTGAGCTCCTGCGTTACCGCCCGGTCGATGACCTCTATGAGGACTGGCTGGACCGCATCGCCGAGCTCGTCAGAGCCACCGGGGGCTCTCCCGCACCGTCCCTCTCGCTGCCTCGCCCACCTCCAGCTGCGGGAGACGTAGCTCACGGAGCGCCTCCACCACCTCCGCATCAAGATGGCGCCCTCGCACCAAGATGCACGGTCCCGCGGCGTGACCCGCCCCGCCAGGCACCCGCGCACGAAGAAGGTGTTGGGGAACGTAGTAATTTCAAAAAAATTCCTATGCACACGCAAGATCATGGTGATGCATAGCAACGAGGGGGGAGAGTGTAGTCCACATACCTTCGTAAACCATAAGCGGAAGCGTTATGACAATGCGTTTGATGTAGTCGTACGTCTTCACGATCGACCGATCCTAGTACCGAAAGTACGGCACCTCCGTGATCTGCACACGTTCGGCTCGGTGACGTCCCACGAACTCACGATCCAGCAGAGTGTCGAGGGAGAGCTTCGTCAGCACGACGGCATGATGACGATGATGATGAAGCTACTGGCGCAGGGCTTCGCCTAAGCACTGGAACGATATGACCGAGGTGGATTGTGGTGGAGGGGGCACCGCACACAGCTAACAGATCAACGATCAACTTGTGTGTTCTAGGGTGCCCCCCTGCCCCCGTATATAAAGGAGCAAGGGGGAGGCCGGACGGCCCTTGGGGCGCGCCAAGGAGGGGAGGAGTCCTCCTCCTACTAGGAGTAGGACTCCCCCTTTCCTAGTCCAACAAGGATGAGGAAGGGGAAAGGAAGGAATAGGAAGAGGAGAAGGAAAGGGGGGGGGCGCCCCCCTCCCAAGTCCAATTCAGACTCCCTATAGGGAGGGGGCGTGGCTGCCCCTTGTGGGCTGCCTCCCCACTTCCCTATGGCCCATGTTGGACCAACTTTCCCCTGGGGGGGTTCGTAAACCTCCCACTCCGGTTTTCTCCGAAACCACCCGGAACACTTCTAATGTCTGAATATAGCCGTCCGATATATCAATCTTTATGTCTTGACCATTTCGAGACTCCTCGTCATGTCCGTGATCACATCCGGGACTCCGAACTACCTTCGGTACATCAAAACACATAAACTCGTAATACCGATCGTCACCGAACGTTAAGCGTGCGGACCCTACGGGTTTGAGAAGTATGTAGACATGACCGAGACACGTCTCTGATCAATAACCAATAGCGGAACCTGGATGTTCATATTGGCTCCCACATATTCTACGAAGATCTTTATTGGTCAAACCGCATAACAATATACGTTGTTCCGCAGACTAAGGCATAGCCTAGTGGTAGGAAGGGGATGATGCCTTCCCACCCACCCAGGTTGTCATGACCGGTTTTCCAATAAAATGATTATTGAGAACCGATCTTTTGAGTCCAGTATGAGGAAAATCCTCCTTACTGGTAGACAAAATCTTGATACAGAAAGCCAGTAGCATTAAATATATTACAGGGTTGAGCTGAGGCTGCTCAACAAATTATTACAAGCATGCCAATAATTATACATGATGGCGGATATGACACAATGGTGTGGGGTGGCATACTACTGACTCGAGAATAAAGTGGTAGTGGAATAACACAGTGGAGTGGATAAGGTAACTCCTAAACTGGCAGCTCATCGAGCGTCGATGTGAGGCTCAATGAATTTATTTGGGTAGCGGAAGCGGATATAAAACAGTGACTAATCCAGGGTCGCACGATACTGACTGGGACTCCTCTAGGCGTCGAACTCGCTATCGAATTCTTCATCCATGAGATCGCCTTCATCAACATCTGGCCAAATCAACAAGCCAGGTGAGTACTTTGAAAGTACTCGCAAGATAGTTCGGACATAAGATATAACAAATGCATGCATGAATGCGTCATGAGTAAAACAACAGTGCACATTCAAGTAATAAATATTGCACAACATGGTATGTAAAAAGGAAGTCGGGCGGTAGTCCTCCCGAAATCCCAACAAAATAAAAGAAAAACCGATCGGGTGTCTGGAGCGACGCCTCGAAGGGTAAACGAATAAATAAACATGCCGCAGTAGGGCGTCTAAGCGACACCACATAAAGGGCTTATATTGAAAATAAATGACATACATGCCACAGTCGGACGTCTGAGCGATATCGCAGAAAGGGCTTATATCGAAAGTAAAATAACAAGCGTGCCACAGTCGGACGTTGGAGCGACATCACACAAAGGGATAATATCGAAAGTAAATAACAAGCATGCCACCGTCGGACGTCGGAGCGACATCGCAGAAAGGACTTATATCGAAAGTAAATAACAAGCGTGCCACAGTCGGACGTCTGAGCGACATCGCAGAAAAGGCTTGTATCAAAAGTAAACAACAAGTGTGCCACAGTCGGACGTCTGAGCGACATCGCAGAAAGGGCTTATAATTCATATCTGATAAATTCACAAGATATAATATTCATAAGAAATATTCAACACACAATAATAAACGGGTTAGTCCATCCACAGGAATAAACATTTAACCGGACTTATCACTCATGTGGTTCACCGGAGTTTTTGTCACTGGGACTGACATTCGACGGAATAAGTTGAACACAGTACTTGAACATGGATAAGATGATTCAAAGGATTTTTGACTCTGCAGAGTTTGTACTAATTATCCACAGCCAACGGATTTCCGTAGTCACGAGGACTAGTTCCGTTTACGGTATTTCGGTAGAAACACATCTAACCAGTACACACCCATCCCACCTCACGATGCCATGAATCACCCCAGACAACGTTCAAGAAAAACTTTGAGACGGGGAGATCACAACCTCGAATAGCATGGGATCAAATTTATTTACGCTTCGCTCTAAGGGTGCCCCTCTCGGTCCCAACCGAAACACCCATGCCCCGACCGGATGGCGGGCTTTAATCCAGGCCATGGAACCCTCATCCCGCCTCTCTATTTGGTGTGTACCAGAAAGCGGTTTGCAACTTACTAAGCCATATCCCTTGCGGAAAACATGTGGTAGTACAGGTAGGGAAAACGGACGGAAGCGGACTGATTCATGTTGACATCGAGTCAAATAGTCGGCATAAGACTAGCATGCTACAACACTGCCATCTTACCCATCCTCATGCCATCACATGGCCATGCCAACTCACATCCAACAACTATGGATTATCGAAACTCACTTGCCTCAACTTTGCATGAAATATGACATTCATCGAGATGCTCATAAACATGCCATGAACTACTTAATGCAAACATGTCAAAGACACTCATCATATCAAAATTTCAAACATGCTTGCCTGGTTCGGAGTAGTCGGAGTCTAGCTTGGCGAAGTTCACGGTTCCGTCACCTCCTCCGGTATGTACGGTATAAGAAAATACGTACTTATCGTAAATACCGTGAGTGCACAGAAAAGTGTTCCAAATATTTTTCAAATAAATCTGATAAAAACTAGACAAAATTTTAAAGAGGACAGAAAAAGAATCAACCAAAAATACTTTTCTGTTTAAAAGTTTTAAGGGTTTTAATCCAGGGACCTTTCTGTAATGAAACAGAAACTTCTCACGGGGCTGAACAGAAAAGACCAGAAAAACGCTTCAGACTGAAAGCGTATTTGCCCGAATACGTTTTCAGAAAACGGTTTGTTTAAAAGAAAAGAGAGGCTGACAGGCGGGTCCCACCCGTCAGGTTTGAAATTTCAAACGGGGAAGAACAGAGCCCGCCGGCGCCCGAGAGCTGCGGTGGTCGCCGGCGGCGATCCACGGCGAGGCAGGGGGATCGGGCGGTACCTACGAGTTCAGCATGTCCTTCCGCATTGGTGGGTGGTGGTGGTGGTCGTTGGCGAGCACCACGTTGACGGCGACCCTTGCTCCGGCGGACGGCGGCTCGGGTGGAGCTGGATCTCGTCGGGGAGGGCTGCGAAGGTCAAATTGAAGCCGGGGTTAGACCACTGGGTTCTCGAGGAGGCTACTGGCGAGATTTGGGCGGCGGGGATAGCCTCACCAGAGTGATTCGAGCTGGTGGCCGAGGCGGATCGGGGCGGCCGGAGTTGGGGGAGGAGACCTCCTCGAGGTCCTCCTAGTGGCTTGGCGGGGTGTTGGTGGGGTGTAGTGATGGTGCGTGCTCGAGAGCGAGCTCGAGGCCCCTTTTTATAGGCGATCCGAGGCGGTGGCCGTGAACGGGGATCTCCGGCGATGGTTAAGGCGCGCAGTGCTTGGTCGGGGGTTTTAGGGAGTTGGGCGTCAACGTGGAGGTTCACCGGTTCCATTTAGGAGCTAACCAAGTTTGGATTAGGCTCCCTGGGTGGCCTCGACGGAACGGGGCGGCGCGGGCCCGTCGACGGCAGAGGGCGCGCCCTGTGCTTGCCGGGCCACGGCGATGGTGCTGCGGGGGTGCGCTGGCATGCATGAGGCACGCGGAGGGCTAGGGGGCGTTGGGCGGCGCAGAACGGCGTAGCGAACCGGCACTGGCTCCGTTGGCCGCCACGGGTGGCTCTGCCACCGCAGAGGCTGCGGCGTTGGCGATACTCGCCGCCACCGACACCAGCGTCTGTCCGAGAGGGCGTGCGGTGCTCTGGTCAAGGAGAAGGGGCCGTGCGCAACGCGCCAGGGCGCACGGGTGATCGATGACAACACTCTGACGAAGAAACGACACTGCAAATCTCTGAAACTCTGAACTTTCTGAAAGTGTACAGGGACAGTGTCGACCAAGTGTTAGACGAAATGATTTTGGCATGTGGGGAATTTTCCTTGAGCTGATTTTTGGTGGGGTGGCCTCTCATTGCATCTGGGGGCTGCCTGAATTTTGGTAGAATTTTTGGGGAAGAGGAAGTATGAATTTCACCAAATTTGACAAATCTGGTCCAAACTTGCAGAGGTTGAAACTTGAAAATTTTGAAAAGAGGAAGAGTGGATCTTGATGGTTCTAGGTTGGGGGTGCTAAAGACTATCCAGAGGAGTTGGTTTGAGATCAAAACACAAAGGGAATTAGGTACTTGCTTTGTAAATCACCTAGGCTTAAAATAAATGACAAAATTGTTTTGGAAAATAAAATAAACAAAATGAAATCCAAAAATGGGTTGGACTTGTTGGAACAGAAAGTTTAGATTGCTCCAAAGAGGAAGGAAGGGTTTTGGGAGGTTTTACCACATGAGGCATGGTAAAACCATGGGTTGTTTCAAAATGAAAGGAGCCCCAAAACTCATAGGGTTTCTTTTTTTAAAAGAAAATAATTTCCAAGAAAATATATTTGAGGAGGGAACAATCAGAAGGAAGGTTCTCATTAACCAAACACCAGGGTTGAAGAAGATACAAAAATAAAATCCTTGCCAAGGGAAAAAGTTTTGAGAGATAAATTTTTGGAAGAATTTAAATGACCTTCTTCAAATCCAACAAAGTTTTTGTTGAAAACCAAATAAATTTTTTTGAGTGTCACACAGGTTCAAGGCACAGTACTTGCAATTTGGGTTTGTTGCATCAATTATACTGTATGGGGTTCCCTTACAGTCTTTCTGTCAAAAAAAACGTTGTTCCCTTTGTCATCGGTATGTTACTTACCCGAGATTCGATCACTGGTATCTCAATACCTACTTCAATCTCGTTACCGGCAAGTCTGTTTACTCGTTCCGTAATGCATCATCCCGCAACTAAGTCATTAGTCACATTGCTTGCAGGGCTTATAGTGATGTGAATTACCGTGAGGGCCCAGAGATACCTCTCCGACAATTGGAGCGACAAATCCTAATCTATCTAGGCCAACTCAACAAGTAGCATCGGAGACACGTGTAGAGCACCTTTATAATCACACAGTGACGTTGTGATGTTTGGTAGCTGAAAGTGCAACTATCCCTAGGTGGTTTTGGTAATTCCTAACAACATATAGCTCATTGAGCTAACATCATTCCAAGATGAATATTTCAGGAAAAGCTCAATGGATGGCATGGCATGGATGAGAAAAGTGGATCCCTCAAAATGCTAAGGATAAAAGGATTGGCTCAAGCTCAAAAGCTCAAGACTCTTACATTTTATATTTTAGTGATCCAAGATCACACTGGGTCCGTAGGAAAAGCCAATACTATCAAGGAGGGATGAGGTGTTGCTTCATGAGTTTCTTGCTCTACAGTGCTTAGTGATATGCTCCAAAACCCTCAGCTACTTTCTCATATCGACATATGACCTAAACCCAAAGTCAAACTCGACCCTACCGATTCTTTCTACCCGGCGCCACCGAGTTCAGATGTCATAGCCACTGCCACAAACCCTAGGCAAATCGGTCTCACCGATAGGGATCTCGGTCTTACCAAGATGGGATTGTAATCTCTCTGTTTCCCTTTGTAACATTTCGGTCCTACCGAGATGAGCGATCGGTCCCACCGAGATTGCAATGTAAACTCTCTGTTTCCTTTTTGTAACATTTCGGTCTCACCGAAATGAGCGAATTGGTCCCACCGAGTTTGTGTAATCGGTCTCACCGAGATTACGTTATGCCCTAACCCTAACCATATCGGTCCTACCGAGTTGCATGTCGGTCCCACCGAAAATCCTAATGGTCACTAGATTTGCTGAATCGGTCCGACCGAGTTTATCAATTCGGTCCCACCGAGTTTAGCAAGTTGTGTGTAAGGGTTAGATTTTGTTCGGAGGCTATATATACCCCTCCACCTCCTCTTCATTCATGGAGAGAGCCATCAGAACAAACCTACACTTCCAACTTGCTGTTTTTGAGAAGGAACCACCTACTCATGTGTTGAGGCCAAGATATTCCATTCCTACCATATGAATCTTGATCTCTAGCCTTCCCCAAGTTGCTTTCCACTCAAATCTTCTTTCCACCAAATCCAAATCCTGTGAGAGAGAGTTGAGTGTTGGGGAGACTATCATTTGAAGCACAAGAGCAAGGAGTTCATCATCAACACACCATTTGTTACTTCTTGGAGAGTGGTGTCTCCTAGATTGGCTAGGTGTCACTTGGGAGCCTCCGACAAGATTGTGGAGTTGAACCAATGAGTTTGTAAGGGCAAGGAGATCGCCTACTTCGTGAAGATCTACCGCTAGCAAGGCAAGTCCTTCGTGGGCGGCGGCCATGGTGGGATAGACAAAGTTGCTTCTTCATGGACCCTTCGTGGGTGGAGCCCTCCGTGGACTCGTGCAACCGTTACCCTTCGTGGGTTGAAGTCTCCATCAACATGGATGTACGATAGCACCACCTATCGGAACCACGACAAAAACATCCGTGTCTCCAATTGCGTTTGAATTCTCCAAACCCTTCCCTTTACATTCTTGCAAGTTGCATGCTTTATTTTCCGATGCTCATATATTCTTTGCATTCTTGCTTGAATTGTGTTAGGATTGCTTGACTGTGCTAAGATAGCTAAAATCTGCCAAAGACTAAAATTGGGAAAAGGATAAGTTTAATTTGGTCAAGTAGTCTAATCACCCCCCCTCTAGACATACTTTTGATCCTACAAGTGGTATCAGAGTTTTGTTCTCCATTTTCTTTTATTTCCATAGCTTTTTGTGGTCATAGCCTTGGTTTCACAACCTAGGAGAGTATGGCGTCTAGCAAGGGAAATTATCACCGCAGAGGTCCTTACTTTGATGGTACTAATTTTGCTAGTTGGAAGCATAAGATGAAAATGCATATTCTTGGACATAACCCCGCCGTTTGGGCTATTGTGTGTATTGGCTTGCAAGGTGAATTCTTTGATGAGAGAGAACCGAACCGTGAAGCTAGTGCGGAAGAGTTGAAGATGCTGTGTAGCGACCTGACCCAAATCGGTCAAATCTCTGTGTCTGTACCATCCCAAGATCATGCTGGTACTCACAGTACATCGATAAAGTAATCAAAGTTCAATCACACCTGAATATCATTACACGATTCTCATATAGAGTCTTTATTACAAGGGAATAAATTCGGCTCAAGGCCAACTCATGAGAAATAAACTACTAATGCTGCGGAAGCGTCGAAGATAAAGCGAGTCCATCCGACTCCAAAGGGCAATCGCCAAGCGCGGAGCGTAGCCTCACTCCTGATCGGAATATACCTCTGCAACATAAGACGTTGCAGCCATGTAGGTCAGCTTTTTGAATAAGCTGGCAAGTCATGAAGAATAACAATAATAAAGTTACTAACACTATATGCATTTTGGCTGTGGAGCTCTAAGTTTCATCATTTTGCGAAAAGCAAATTTTCTCCTACTACAGTGGACTTGCTTGCAAATTACTACAATTGTTAGTAGTTATTGAGATGGTTCCGCCAACCAATATCTCATTCCCAAATTATTAAGTCATAAACCCCTCAAATTAATTTATTAGTTTTAGTGTTGAGATTTCCGAATACTTCCAAGTTCCAGAGGCTCAAATTGTCCGTAATCGGGACACGGCTAATCGATTAGATCTTTAACTCTGCAGAGGTTTATGACTTTTCCCGCAAGAATCATTCCTCCTTTTAAGTCTTCGCACTTCATGGTGTTTGAAGACGGACGAATGAAACAGGTCTTCCAAAGAGTTCTTCTGCTACTGCCGTACCCATCCAATCCTACCGTTCTTCTACATCTCGTAGTACCGCCCAGCCAGCGTCACTACTAAGGTTAACCCAGCCAGAGCCCATAATGGCTTGCGGCTGCACAGCAAGCTTCGGTCATGGGGCATCCATCCTTCTCTTCGTGGCTGGGTGAAGCTTTCCAAGATGTCATGGCACTTCTCCATGCATCCCGCCAACCACTGGGTTCTCCAGGTGCCCGTCAACCGCCCTCCACCCAAAGAGTGAATTTCAAAGTCCATCTTGATCATTGTAGTTCATGGGGTTGTCATCATCATTGACTCTCACATCTTGCTTATGAATTTCACTCAACCAAAACCCGTCTACGAGCATAGCAAAGTAAACTACTTCGTCCCGGGTCATGGTAACAAGGGGATTGGTTCATCCTACCACATGATACTACTCAAGATTAATAACTTCAAAATTTCAACTACTGCATGCATGGTGGGGTGGTGACAATTCTAATGCACAAAAACATAGGTATAGAAATAACATGATCAAAACTTGCCTTGTTGATGATCCTCGTAAGCTAAAGATTCAGAGTAGCAAGCTTCAGACCGGAAACTCTATCGAGACAAACAATGATCACAATAAGCATATAGCATAGGATCACATAATACAATAGCATAACAAGGTAACACACCAAAAACCAACAAAGCAAAACCCAAAGGGAAAACTCAAAGAAAACCAACTCAAAGTTTTCCTACTTCAAACAACAACTAAAAGTAGTTTTATATAAAAAAATTTTCTCAACATGTCCTAATCATGTTTTTAGGTTAACATAACAGAAAAGATTTCACTAAGCAACTAGGATAAAAAGAATTAATTAAAAATCTATTATGAAACTCTTATTAGGCCTAATCCAATTTCTATTAAGAAATATAAAATAAAACTTTTATTTATTATAAATAAAAGTTCATCCTATAAAGTGACAGAAACTATCCTAGAATAATCAATCACATGTTAAAAATAAATTTATTTACTAATTAAATTAATAGGAAAACAGTAGCTAGTTAATTAATTAGGATTAACAAGATTCTGCTTAAAACTATTTTTTATTAATCCTAAAGTACCCAAATTAATTTCTATGGTTTGGCAATGTCAAAATAAAGTTGGGACAAAAGAATCATATAAAAATAATTTTTCTAACTCAAGTTATAGCAGATTTACTATTCTGACTAAAACTAAATTAAAGCAATTTTAATTAATTTTAACATAGCTAAATATATATTCTGCAGAAACTATAGAAAATTTGCAAACCAAAAAAAAAAAGAATCACCTAAAAATATTAAACAGAATAAAAGATATGAATTTTTCAAAACAGGAACTATTCTGTTAAAACAGAAAATGAAATTAAAAGAAAAAGGGCCTAATGGGCCTAAACTGTGCACTGAGCGTAAAATAACCTAAACGGCCTAGGGTTAAACTAAAACGGGCCGGCTCAAAAATAAAAACCTAACTGAAAAATTAAACCGGACGAACCGGGCCGGTTTTATTTTAAAACGCGTACCCCTTCGGGGGTCTAATCCTAGCCGTTCATCACGCATCGGACGGGGGGAGGGGATTTCGGTGACTTACCGGCGTCCGACGGCGGCGGCGGCGGCGGCGGCGATGAGTGCGCCGGTGGCTCCGGTCGTCGGGGAGGTCGACGGAGTGGCCGGCCGGGGGGCTGACAGTGGGGGCTTCGTGGAGTCGGGGAGATCGGGAGTGGCTAGGGCGGCGACGGCGATTTAAAATGGCGGCGGGGACTCGGTCTCCGTGAGCTTGGGTGAGAGGGGAGGAGGTCCGCGAGGGATAGGGGGGAATAAAAGGGCGACGGCTTATAGGCGGGGCCTCGGCCTTGCTTGGGGCGATCGGAGGATCGGGATCCGGATCTCATGGATCCGCGATCGGCGGCGGCGCTGCGAAGACGTGGCGGGGTTGAAGATGGGGTCACTGCCAGAGAGAGGGAGGGAGGGTGCGCGGCGGGCGACCGCGCCAAGGGTTTTTGGGCGGGGAGGTGAGGGCGGCTCGGTCGGCTCATTGGCTGGCCTCTGGGCCACTGGTGGGCCGGGCTGGTGGGGGCTTCAGCTGGCTGGGCCAGGGCTCTGGTGGGCGCACTGGGGGTTTCTCTTTTTGAATTTATTTTTTAATAAAACAAGAATAGAAATAAAACAGAATCTATAAATATTTTATATAGGGTATATATATACCAAAATGATCAGGGGAATATTCCCTATCATTTGAACATTTTTCCAAAGGCAAAATCCAAACTTTATAAAAATCCATTTTTTTCAAATTCAAATAAAATTCAGATTTGAATCCAAAACTTTTGGCAATGTTTTCCTCTGATATTTTTGGAGTGTCATGTTTACTCCTCTCATACTTTTGATCAAGTATTTATCAGGCATAGTTTTTGAAATGTTTCCCACTTGCCAAAGTTTGAATTCAAATTCAAAACTCAAAATTCTCTGAAACTTCAAATGGCATTCAAATTTCAAACAGGATGCATAGGATGCTTAGCTATAATTGTAAAACATTCCAAATAGGAAATTTGGGATGTTACATGCTGCAATACAATGCTCAAGCTTGCGATATCCTCTTCAACGGATTGTGCCCCGAAGAATTCAACAAAATCAGCCGTCTTGAGAATGCAAAGGAAATTTGGGATACTTTGATTGATATGCATGAAGGTACCGACTCCGTCAAGGAATTCAAGTTGGATGTGGTCCAAAGTCAACTTGACAAGTTCAAAATGAAGGATGGTGAAGGTGTCGCTGAAATGTACTCTAGGCTTGCTCTTATCACAAATGAGATTGCTGGCTTAGGAAGTGAAGAGACGACCGACAAATTCATCATCAAGAAGATCCTATGAGCTTTGGCTGGAAAATATGATACCGTGGATCTAAATGATGCCCAATTACAAAGATCTCAAGCCAACGAAAGTCATTGGAAGAATTTTTGCTCATGAGATGTCGCTCAAGGATAAGGAGGAACTTCACAACAAGTCAAGTGGTGCTTACAAAGCCTCATGTGAGCCCCCACATCATCAAGTGAGAAACAAACCTTCAATGAAGAATTGAGCTTAATGGTGAAGAACTTCAACAAATTCTACAAGAGTAGAAGCAAAGAGAGAAGCTCCAAGTCAAAGGTCCTACAATGACAAAAGATCTTCTAGTCGGGAGTGTAATTGCTACAATTGTGGAAGACCCGGACACTATTCCAATGAGTGTACGACACCCTACAAAAGAAGAGAAGATTCTCCAAAAAGAAGAAGTAGAAGAGAAGAATCACCACCAAGAGAGAGAAGGAGTAGAGATGATCGTTATGAACGAAGACCCTCATGGAGAAGCAAGGATTCAGAAAGGAAGGACAAGTCATCAAGGAGCTACACAAAACGAAGACATCAAGCTCATGTTGGTGAATGGGTATCCGGCTCCGACTCCGACAATCACTCCGAGAGAAGTTATCACTCCGACTCCGAATATACTCAAGATGAAGGTGTTGCCGGTCTAGCACTTGTGTCAACCAACTCCTATGACATATTTGATTCACCTAATGAAGGAATTGGAAGATGCTTCATGGCTAAAGGCCCAAAGGTAACACACCCCGAGTATGTTGATTTCAATAGTGATGAAGATGACTTGCTAGGTGATGATGATTTACTTGTTGACAAATCTAGTGATGAATACTATGATGAAATGTCAATTAGTCATGCTAATCAAGATAAAACGATTTACAATGATAAGGAGAAGATTGAGCTTCTAACTAAAGAACTAAACACTCTTAACTTAGCTCATGAAACTATCTTAGAAGATCATCGAGAACTTTTAAGGACTCATGAGAAGTTACGCTTTGAAAAGCTCAACCTTGAGCAAGAGCATGAGTTCTTAAAGGCAATCAATGATGATCTTCGTAAGAAAAGTTCTTCTTACATTGCCAAGCGTTTACTCTTATCTACTTACATGCCTCAAGTCAAGTCCACTAACAAAAACAAGAAGGATTCTTCCTCTAGTAGTAACAATAATCATGCTAAATCAAGTGTTGTTGCTTCTAGTAGTTCTCTTGATTCCACTAATGATTCTCTTAGCCAAGTTACACTTGAGCAAGAAAATAGCTTATTGAAGGGAATTATAGAGAAAGGTCTTTACAAGAGCCTTGCCGGGAGTAAGCAATTTGAGGAAATTGTACGCAAGCAAGGAAGGCACAAGAATCAAGGTGTTCGTTTTGAACGAAAGTTCAATGCCAATGGAGTTGAGTGGGAAGAAGATCAATATCCCAAGACGAAGTTTGTTCCTCAACAAGAGAAGTATGATGCTACTTCCTTCAAGGGGACACAAGCTCAAGATGATCTTCCACCACAAGACCACAAGCAAAAAGGCAAGGACAAGCTTCAAGAGGAGATTGATGCATTTGAAGAAGCTCCTAAGGCCTTGGTCAAGTGGGTTCCCAAGACTACGACAAGTTCTACTTCATCAAGTACGACTACAACTCCGAGGATTCCCATCAAGATGATGTGGATCCCGAAGAAGAAGAACTAGAGAGTTCTTGAGGGTGACTCAGCCAACATATTCCACTTATATTATTTTGGCAACAACGAGTGCAATCAACTTCCACATCTTGCACTAGTTCAAGGAGTCACAAACCCTCTTGTTGGTAAGACAAGGAACAAGGTAATCTAAAGCTTTCATAGACATCATCTTATGTGTGCATCACTCTATGTCTATGGATATCCTTGTTTGTTACTTGTGGGACTAACCCGTGTAGGTATTGAAAGTGCAAATCACTCCAAAAGGATTGCTCCAAATGATCTTCATCAACATTGAGCATCCACATCTTCAACACCTACATGAAGTCATCATCGACAAAACCCAAGGTTAGTTCATCCCTCTAAGGGGGGTTCTCACATCTAGGGGGAGATTTACTCTAAAGAATTGAGCTAAAGCAACTCTAATGGTGTGAACACATCAATGCATTATGTAAAAGTGGTAACCCCACTTGAGCTTAAACGATGAGTATGACCTATGATCAAATGTTCTCATTTGACTCCTAAGTCAATATACTCATATATAGATGACCTAGTCATCGCCAATTGTTTGATAGATGCTAGAATTGTTTGTGCATGCTTTGTCACATATTTCATTTGCTATTTTATTGTGTGAGCATGTTGGTTGCATATTTTACTCATTTGAGGACATCCACTTGTTGTTTTGATTGATTGGTTTCTTTTTATTTGGCCAAGTGGATGGACAAGAATGCCTAAGAACCTTCTCTAGCTATCTATGCTCTTCTCATCTCAAACTCTATTCATGCTACATCACAAAATTTGATCAATTCAGATTCGAACCACTCTGTGTGAGGAGCACTCGGATTCCCCGATTCATCATAGACTTAAACTTCCAAAACTTCTTTGTGCGTTTCGGTCTGACCGATTCCTCCATTTCGGTCATACCGAGATCACTAAGTCGATCTAGGTTTTCAATCTCGGTGCAACCAATTTGAACTTTTCGGTCACACCGAGTTGCAGTAACTGACAACAGTTATGAATCTCGGTGCCACCGAGTTGTTGCACTCGGTCACACCGACAGGGTCGGGCTATATATACTGACGGGCAAAAATTTGGAAACTTCCTCCAAACTCCTTCGCCCGCGCATAGCTTGCTCTGCCTCTAGGGTCTGCGGATCGTCCTCCTCGTCGCCAGCCGCCTCCAGTCGCTGGTCTCCACCGCCGTCAACGGAATTCAAACCCGACGTTGCCGCCGTAGTGACTTCATCACCGAACTAGGGTATGGACTCGATCACAGTGCTATCCCCGTCCGATTCCTAGCACATTGTGTTCATCATGATTCTTACCACGATTGAAACTATTCTATCCAGTCAAAACACTCCGTAGATTAGAGATGAATTGAAAATTTAGGGTTAGGTTTCCACCGAAACCATCTCGGACCCACCGAGTTGCAGAACTCGGTTCCACCGATTCGGCTAAGGCCATTGCACATGTGGTTCTCGGTCTGACCGAGAATTGCAAATCGGTGTGACCGAGTTCAGGACTTTGTGAAACCCTAGCAGTCTCGGTGCCACCGAACTATGACTTGGTCTGACCGAGTTCACTAGTTTAGGTTCCAAAAGCTGCTTCGGTATCACCGAGTTTGCAAATCGGTTGATCCAAAATGCTTTCTGTGGAAAACTAAAACTATGTTTTTGACTCATTCTTTTGCAAAAACCTCTGTATTTTGTGATGCTCATCCACTCTATCTCATCTATATCTATTCACAGGGTCTGCAGTCTGTGTTTGCAATATGTCTGATCAGAGTGACAGCCAGAACAAGTCAGAGGAGCAGATTCAGATGAGTGAGGGCACTAGTCCCTCTAGCAGCTCAGATGAGGGTAGCAGAAGCACTCCCAGCAACTTACCCAAAGCAGCCACCAGGACAAGGAAGAAGAGAACCTCAGAATCGAAGGATGAAGACTATGTGGCTGTAGAGGATGAGGCCATTTCCTAGAAAAAGGTGCTCAAGAAGGAATATAGCTCAGCTGCAGCTAAGCCAGGTCTGAAGACCAAAAGGCCAACAGGAAGACAACCCATGTCTAAAGCCAGAGCCTCCACTCAAGCATATTTGGAATCTGAACCCAAAGAGGTTGCTGCAGAAGGGAAGAAAAGGAAGGAAAGGGTCAAGAAGACCATGGCCAGAGTTATTGGAAAGCCTTCCATGATGGAAGAAGAGGAAGAAGAAGAGGTTGCTGCACCAGCACCAAAGGCTCAGAAGCTCATGGCTGATGCTATTAGGTCAGGGGCTGCATCATCAAAGCCCAAAGAAGCACCCAAAGATGTCTCCAAACCAAAGATTGCACCAAAGAGGAATACCAGAAACATATCTGCTGCTGAGAAGAACAAGGCCCCAGTGTTCGAGACTCTGGTCAAGAAGAAGAAGATGAAGAGCATATCCTGAGAAAGTTGAAGCCAAAGATTCCAGACCACAATGATGCTCATCCTGTGGCTGAGAACATGAAGATCAGGAGATACTCGGGATTGAGCTATGGAGAGAGTCAGATCCATATGCCACCAGAAGGAGGACTGCTGTTGATTACAGGGTCCACACAAAGGAACAACAGGACTTCTTTGAGACAATCTTGTTGGACAAGAAGCCTATAGTGTGTGACATGAGGTGGGTCGACTGGACCTACATAAAGGAGAATGAGGAACTCTATCCTGGTGTGTATGATAGTTTCAGTGCTTGTGGAGTTGCAGACTTTGTTGGGCAGAAGCTCACAAAGTGGAGTGAGGAGCTCATAATGCAATTCTACTCCATAACACAATTCTACCCAGATGGCAGGATAATATGGATGTCTGAAGGTACAAGGTACCAATCAACTATTGAGGAATGGGCCAATCTGATCAATTCACCTAAGGAGGAAGATGATGACTTGGATGTCTATGCTAAGAAAAAGATGGATCACAACTCTATGGCACGTATGTACAAAGAGATTCCTAAAGCAGATTTTGAGACTCACCAGTTTGGATCAGTGAAACACTTGCTGTCAGGTCTGCCTACAATCAATTGGATCCTCAGGCACACTCTTTTTCCCAAGTCTGGTGATCATAGAATGATCAGAGGCCATGCAATAAACTTGCTACACATATTTGATGCGCCACAGAAGTTCAAGGTCATGAGCCTTATAGTTGAGACTATCAAGAGGACAACTGCTGACCAGAAAAAAAGTTGTGGATATGCCCCACATATCCAAGGAGCTGATTAACTACAAGATGGGCACAGGCACATACCTGTTGGATAAGGAGCACATGCCTATCTATCCAGACTTTGAGGACAACCAAGTGGTTATGGATGAAAATGAACCATCTTCAGTGCAAGCACAAGCTAAAAAGGAGAAGGCAAGGGCAGAGAAGGCTGCCAAGATGCCAACAATGGAAGAGGCATCTCAGTACCTTCTGAAGAGCAAACAGGATCAACTTGGCTACTTGATTCCATCCACTCTGAGGATTGAGAAGGGGCTGGACACCTTGACTCGAAACCAGGAGAGCTTGGAGAGGATCATGGAGCAGAAGTTCTATGACATGGATATAAAGGTAACTGAGATCCAGTTTGTTGTTGAGCAGCTTCAGGATGATATGCAGGAGAGGAAGGGCAAGACAACCACAGACGCATTTGCCAGAGTGCCTAGAGCTCACAGATCAGCTGCGATTGCGATGCAGACACGAGCCACTTCATCTACACCAGCTACAGCTTCAGTGCCACCAGCTCCAGCACCTACACCTCCAGCTCCATCAACATCAACTGATGCTTTCGTCCTTGGCATTCTGTCTACACCACCACCTGAAGATCAAGACTGAGACTCGATTTAGTGCTATGCATTTTTATGAACTTTTTGGTAACTTGTTGCCAAAGGGGGAGAAAAATGTATAGATCATAGGCTTCGAGAGAGAGAGTTGCTTTTTGTTCTCTCTGCTTTGGTGGTTGAACTTTATTTGCTTGTTTGAGATACATTATGTCTGTGCGATACCTGGATGATCATGTGTTTGATCATATGCTACATTTATGCTTGTTGGATGACATTATCCTTTTTATCTCCATATGATCATTCACTTTGCTTGGTGATGAGTGCATGTATTCAAGCATTATCATTTTGAGCGCTCCACCAAGATGTATGTGACATGGAAGAGTTAGCCATGAGCCTAACTCCTTGTGCATTTGCAGTCCAAAGCAAATCTTAAACTATGCACAAATTTAGGGGGAGCTCTTGCTTTTCACATACTTCTCAAAGCGACAATGTTTTTCACTCTTATTATCATTTGTCGAAGCTTTGATCTATATGTTGTTATCAATTACCAAAAAGGGGGGGATTGAAAGTGCAACTATCCCTAGGTGGTTTTGGTAATTCCTAACAACATATAGCTCATTGAGCTAACATCATTCCAAGATGAATATTTCAGGAAAAGCTCAATGGATGGCATGGCATGGATGAGAAAAGTGGATCCCTCAAAATGCTAAGGATAAAAGGATTGGCTCAAGCTCAAAAGCTCAAGACTCTTACATTTTATATTTTAGTGATCCAAGATCACATTGAGTCCATAGGAAAAGCCAATACTATCAAGGAGATGAGGTGTTGCTTAATGAGTTTCTTGCTCTACAGTGCTTAGTGATATGCTCCAAAACCCTCAGCTACTTTCTCATATCCACATATGACCTAAACCCAAAGTCAAACTCGGCCCTACCGATTCTTTCTACCCGGTGCCACCGAGTTCAGATGTCATAGCCACTGCCACAAACCCTAGGAAAATCAGTCTCACCGATAGGGATCTCGGTCTCACCGAGATGGGATTGTAATCTCTCTGTTTCCCTTCAGAACGTTTGGTCCTACCGAGATGAGCGATCGGTCCCACCGAGATTGCAATGTAAACTCTCTGTTTCCTTTTGTAACATTTCGGTCTCACGAAATGGCGAATCAGTCCCACCGAGTTTACGACCAACTCTCTGGTTAGCTTATTACCAAAATCAGTCTCACCGAGTTTGTGTGTCGGTCTCACCGAGATTACGTTATGCCCTAACCCTAACCATATCGGTCCTACCGAGTTGCATCTCGGTCCCACCGAAAATCCTAACGGTCACTAGATTTGCTGAATCGGTCCGACCGAGTTTATCAATTCGGTCCCACCGAGTTTGGCAAGTTGTGTGTAACGGTTAGATTTTGTGTGGAGGCTATATATACCCTCCACCTCCTCTTCATTCGTGGAGAGAGCCATCGTAACAAACCTACACTTCCAACTTGTTGTTTCTGAGAAGGAACCACCTACTCATGTGTTGAGGCCAAGATATTCCATTCCTACCATATGAATCTTGATCTCTAGCCTTCCCCAAGTTGCTTTCTACTCAAATCTTCTTTCCACCAAATCCAAATCCTGTGAGAGAGAGTTGAGTGTTGGGGAGACTATCATTTGAAGCACAAGAGCAAGGAGTTCATCATCAACACACCATTTGTTACTTCTTGGAGAGTGGTGTCTTCTATATTGGCTAGGTGTCACTTGGGAGCCTCCGACAAGATTGTGGAGTTGAACCAAGGAGTTTGTAAGGGCAAGGAGATCGCCTACTTCGTGAAGATCTACCGCTAGTGAGGCAAGTCCTTCGTGGGCGACGGCCATGGTGGGATAGACAAGGTTGCTTCTTCGTGGACCCTTCATGGGTGGAGCCCTTCGTGGATTCACGGAACCGTTACCCTTCGTGGGTTGAAGTCTCCATCAACGTGGATGTACGATAGCACCACCTATTGGAACCACGACAAAAACATCCGTGTCTCCAATTGCGTTTGAATTCTCCAAACCCTTCCCTTTACATTCTTGCAAGTTGCATGCTTTATTTTCCGCTGCTCATATACTCTTTGCATTCTTGCTTGAATTGTGTTAGGATTGCTTGACTTGTGCTAAGATAGCTAATATCTGCCAAAGACTAAAATTGGGAAAAGGATAAGTTTTATTTGGTCAAGTAGTCTAATCACCCCCCCCCTCTAGACGTACTTTCGATCCTACAATAGCACACAAAGTGTTTCTCCGGTATTCGGGAGTTGCATAATCTCATAGTCATAGGAACATGTATAAGTCATGAAGAAAGCAATAGCAACATACTAAATGATCAAGTGCTAAGCTAACGAAATGGGTCAAGTCAATCACATCATTATCTAATGATGTGATCCCGTTAATCAAATGACAACTCATGTCTATGGCTAGGAAACTTAACCATCTTTGATTCAACGAGCTAGTCAAGTAGAGGCATACTAGTGACACTCTGTTTGTCTATGTATTGACACATGTACTAAGTTTCCGGTTAATACAATTCTAGCATGAATAATAAACATTTATCATGATATAAGGAAATATAAATAACAACTTTATTATTGCCTCTAGGGCATATTTCCTGCAGTCTCCCACTTGCACTAGAGTCAATAATCTAGATTACACAGTAATGATTCTAATACCCATTGAGTCTTGGTGCTGATCATGTTTTGCTCGTGATAAAGGCTTAGTCAACGGGTCTGCAACATTCAGATCAGTATGTATCTTGCAAATCTCTATGTCTCCCTCCTTGACTTGATCGCGGATGGAATTGAAGCGTCTCTTGATGTGCTTTGTTCTCTTGTGAAATCTGGATTCCTTTGCCAAGGCAATTGCTCCAGTATTGTCACAAAAGATTTTCATTGGACCCGATGCACTAGGTATGACACCTAGATCGGATATCAACTCCTTCATCCAGACTCCTTCATTTGCTGCTTCCGAAGCAGCTATGTACTCCGCTTCACACGTAGATCCCGCCACGACGCTTTGCTTAGAACTGCACCAACTGACAGCTCCATCGTTTAATATAAACACGTATCCGGTTTGTGACTTAGAGTCATCCGGATCAGTGTCGAAGCTTGCATCGACGTAACCATCTACGACGAGCTCTTTGTCACCTCCATAAACGAGAAACATATCCTTAGTCCTTTTCAGGTATTTCAGGACGTTCTTGACCGTTGTCCAGTGATCCACTCCTGGATTACTTTGGTATCTCCCTGCTAAACTAATAGCAAGGCACACATCAGGTCTGGTACACGGCATTGCATACATGATAGAGCCTATGGTTGAAGCATAGGGAACACCTTTCATTTTCTCTCTATCTTCTGCAGTGGTCGGGCATTGAGTCTGACTCAACTTCACACCTTGTAACACAGGAAGAACCCTTTCTTTGCTTGATCCATTTTGAACTTCTCCAAAACTTTATCAAGGTATGTGCTTTGTGAAAGTCCAATTAAGCGTCTTGATCTATCTCTATATATCTTGATGCCCAATATATAAGCAGCTTCACTGAGGTCTTTCATTGAAAAACTCTTGTTCAAGTATCCTTTTATGCTATCCAAAAATTCTATATCATTTCCAATCAACAATATGTCATCCACATATAATATTAGAAATGCTACAAAGATCCCACTCACTTTCTTGTAAATACAGGCTTCTCCAAAAGTCTGTATAAAACCATATGCTTTGATCACACTATCAAAACGTTTATTCCAACTCCGAGATGCTTGCACCAGTCCATAAATGGATCGCTGGAGCTTGCACACTTTGTTAGCACCTTTTGGATCGATAAAACCTTTAGGTTACATCATATACAACTCTTCTTCCAGAAATCCATTCAGGAATGCAGTCTTTACATCCATTTGCCAAATTTCATAATCATAAAATGCAGCAACTGCTAACATGATTCGGACGGGCTTAAGCATCGCTATGGGTGAGAAGGTCTCATAGTAGTCAACTCCTTGAACTTGTCGAAAACCTTTCGCAACAAGTCGAGCTTTGTAGACAGTAACATTACCGTCAGCGTTAGTCTTCTTCTTGAAGATCCATATATTCTCGATGGCTTGCCGATCATCGGGCAAGTTAACCAAAGTCCACACTTTGTTCTCATACATGGATCCCATATCAGATTTCATGGCCTCAAGCCATTTAGCGGAACCTGGGCTCATCATCGCTTCCTCATAGTTTGTAGGTTCGTCATGGTCAAGTAACGTGACCTCCAGAACAGGATTACGATACCACTCTGGTGCGGATCTTACTCTGGTTGACCTACGAGGTTCGGTAGTAACTTGATCTAAAGTTACATGATCATCATCATTAGCTTCCTAACTAATTGGTGTAGGAGTCACAGGAACAGATTTTTGTGATGAACTACTTTCCAATAAGGTAGCAGGTACAGTTACCTCATCAAGTTCTACTTTCCTCCCACTCACTTCTTTCGAGAGAAACTCCTTCTCTAGAAAGGATCCATTCTTGGCAACGAATGTCTTGCCTTCGGATCTGTGATAGAAGGTGTACCCAACAGCTTCCTTTGGGTATCCTATGAAGATACATTTCTCTAACTTGGGTTCGAGCTTATCAGGTTGAATCTTTTTCACATAAGCATCGCAGCCCCAAACTTTAAGGAACGACAACTTTGGTTTCTTGCCAAACCACAGTTCATAAGGCGTCGTCTCAACGGATTTTGACGTGAATGCGGCCGTCTCTAAAGCATAACCCCAAAACGATAGTGGTAAATCAGTAAGTGACATCATAGATCGCACCATATCTAGTAAAGTACGATTATGACATTCGGACACACCATTACGCTGTGGTGTCCCGGGTGGCGTAAGTTGCGAAACTATTCCGCATTGTTTCAAATGAAGACCAAACTCGTAACTCAAATATTCTCCTCCATGATCAGATCGTAGAAACTTTATTTTCTTGTTATGATGATTTTCCACTTCACTCTGAAATTCTTTGAACTTTTCAAATGTTTCAGACTTTTGGTTCATCAAGTAGATATACCCATATCTGCTCAAATCATTTGTGAAGGTGAGAAAATAACGATACCCGCCGCGAGCCTCAACATTCATCGGGCCACATACATCAGTATGTATGATTTCCAACAAATCTATTGCTCGCTCCATTGTTCCGGAGAACAGAGTTTTAGTCATCTTGCCCATGAGGCATGGTTCGCAAGTACCAAGTGATTTATAATCAAGTGATTCCAAAAGTCCATCAGAATGGAGTTTCTTCATGCGCTTTACACCAATATGACCCAAACGATAGTGCCACAAATATTTTGCACTATCATTATCAACTCTGCATATTTTGGCTTCAATATTATGAATATGTGTGTCACTACTATCGAGATTCAACAAAAATAGACCACTCTCCAAGGGTGCATGACCATAAAAGATATTACTCATATAAATAGAACAACCATTATTCTTTGATTTAAATGAGTAACCGTCTCGCATCAAACAAGATCCAGATATAATGTTCATGCTTAATGCTGGCACCAAATAACAATTATTTAGGTCTAAAACTAATCCCTAAGGTAGATGTAGAGGTAGCGTGCCGACCGCGATCACATCGACTTTGGAACCATTTCCCACGCGCATCGTCACCTCGTCCTTAGCCAATCTCCGCTTAATCCATAGTCCATGTTTCAAGTTGCAAATATTAGCAACAGAACCAGTATCAAATACCCAGGTGCTACTGCGAGCATTAGTAAGGTACACATCAATAACATGTATATCACATATACCTTTGTTCACCTTGCCATCCTTCTTATCCGCCAAATACTTGGGGCAATTCCGCTTCGATGACCAGTCCCTTTGCGGTAGAGCCTTTTCGGTCTCATGCTTAGGTCCAGACTTGGGCTTCTTCACTTGAGCAGCAACTTGCTTGCCGTTCTTCTTGAAGTTCCCCTTCTTCCCTTTACCGTTTTTCTTTGAACTGGTGGTCTTGTTGACCATAAACACTTGATGCTCCTTCTTGATTTCTACCTTCGCAGCCTTTAACATTGCGAAGAGCTCGGGAGTTGTCTTATCCATCCCTTGCATATTATAGTTCATCACGAAGCTCTTGTAGCTTGGTGGCAGTGATTGAAGAATTATGTCAATGACACTATCATCAGGAAGATTAACACCCAGTTGAATCAAGTGATTGTTATACCCAGACATTTTGAGTATATGCTCATTGACAGAACTATTCTCTTCCATCTTGCAGCTGTAGAACTTATTAGAGACTTCATATCTCTCAATCCGGGAATTTGCTTGAAATATTAACTTCAACTCCTGGAACATCTCATATGCTCCATGACGTTCAAAACGTCGTTGAAGTCCCGGTTCTAAGCCGTAAAGCATGGCACACTGAACTATCGAGTAGTCATCAGCTTTGCCCTGCCAGACGTTCATAACATCTGGCATTGCTCCTGCAGCGGGTTTGGCACCTAGCGGTGCTTCCAGGACGTAATTCTTCTGTGCAGCAATGAGGATAATCCTCAAGTTATGGACCCAATCCGTGTAGTTGCTACCATCATCTTTCAACTTAGCTTTCTCTAGGAACGCATTAAAATTTCAACGGAACAATAGCACTAACCATCTATCTACAATAACATAGACATGCAAAATACTATCAGGTACTAAGTTCATGATAAATTAAAGTTAAATTAATCAAATTACTTAAGAACTCCCACTTAGATAGACATCCCTCTAATCATCTAAGTGATCACGTGATCCAAATCAACTAAACCATGTCCGATCATCATGTGAGATGGAGTAGTTTTCAATGGTGAACATCACTATGTTGATCATATCTACTATATGATTCACGCTCGACCTTCGGTCTCGGTGTTCCGAGGCCATATCGCATATGCTAGGCTCGTCAAGTTTAATCCGAGTATTATGCGTGTGCAAAACTGGCTTGCACACATTGTATGTGAACTTAGAACTTATCACACCCGATCATCACGTGGTGTCTCGGCACGACGGACTTTCACAACGATGCATACTCAGGGAGAACACTTATACCTTGAAATTTAGTGAGTGATCATTGAGGGAGTCCTGGATTAGGGGGTACCCGAACAGCCGGACTGTGTACAACGTCCGGACTATTGAAGCGTGAAGATATAAGGCTCAAGACTTTGGCCCGTGTCCGGATGGGACTTTCCTTGGCGTGGAAGGCAAGCTTGGCGATCCGGATATTATATTTCCTTCCTTGTAACCGACTCCATGTAAACCCTAGCCCTCTCGGTGTCTATATAAACCGGAGAGGTTGAATCCTAGAAGGCCGATCACAATTACAATCATACCATCATAGGCTATCTCTTAGGGTTTAGCCTCTACGATCTCGTGGTAGATCTACTCTTGTACTACCCATATCATCAATATTAATCAAGCGAGAAGTAGGGTTTTACCTCCATCGAGAGGGCCGAACACAGGTAAACATCTGTGTCCCCTTTCTGTTACCATCAGCCTTGGCCGTGATTGGGACCCCCTACCCGAGATCCGCGGTTTGACACGACATTGGTGCTTTCATTGAGAGTTCCTCTGTGCCGTTCTTTGTCGGGCTCGATGGCTCCTTCAATCATCAATGACGCTGTCGAGGCGAGACTTTCCTCCCGGAAAGATCTTCATGTTCGGGCCGTTTCTGAGCCAACTCGCTTGGCCATCTGGAGCAGATCGGCACTCGCCCACAGCCACCGAGTCAGGTTGAAACTGAACTACACGGCGGACATCCGCGGAGACTTGATCTTCGATGGATTTGGGCCTATGCTAGGAGCACCGGACAGTCCACAGCGGGCATGGCTTAGACCTGCCGTCGGACGGCTCGGGCATCACCCCGTCTTGTCCCCGGACCTAGATCTAGAGCAGGTTCGCTGCCCTAGGACGGAGGATGGACCCCCCAGTCGCACACTCATTGGTGGTGGAGCCGAACATGGGCCTTACCTCTGCGATGGCCTGTGACTCCGAACCCCCGGATTCGTGTCCGGACGTCGGTTCCAGTCCGCACACTCCCGAGCCCGTCGGGCCAGGATGGGCTCCGGTAATGGAGTTCACCAATGCGGATATCTTCAAGACTCGCCCTTTGGCGACATCTTGGACTCATTAAAGTCTCTCTTTGTCGGGAGGCTCTTGGCGAACTATGTCCGGCTTTCGAGTAGGGAGGCCGCGACGAAGGAATTTGCCCACCACCACCACTTCATTGCCACGGTCGATGACTTAACCGAGGTCTTGAACTTCGACTCGAAGGCGTCGACGGTATGGACGACGATGCGAGGAGAAGAACATGAACCACCGCTCACCAGCGGTGGACAGCCACCTCTTCTTATATATATATATATATATATATATATATATATATATATATATATATATATATATATATATATATATATATATATATGGTGGACACTCGGAAGGAAACAAGCGGCGATGAGGCAACGGAGGATAAAACCTCAAGGAAAAAAAAAAAGCAAAGAATGGGCGCCGTCGGCTGCGCCACTCAAGCCCCGCCACACCAATACTTGGCCCAGAGGCGAAAACAATCCGAATGGTGCCGAAGAAGAATACAACCCTGAACAGCCTGCCTTGGCGAGGCGAGCAGGAGGATGAGCAGGTCAGCCGAGGAAGAGCAGGCGACAGGCGAATACCCGGAGGAGGACAGCTACATGCCCCTCCCAAGAGGCGAGATTAGCCTCGGCGACGAAGAGTTGGCGCTACCGAGGATCCCGTGAGCAGGGCGCTTCAGCGCCGGCTTATAGCCTGGCGAGGAGCCTGAAAAAGAAGCGTGACAACTCCAAGCTGATCAAGACCTGCTCACAAACAGATGGACTGAGGTCCTGGCAGCCGAGGAATACGGACTCGAGCACCACTCGGCTGACCGGCCACCTCGTGGCCGGGATAAAATGGCATACCAGTCCGCATACCAGCCAACACCCCCACGCCAACATACTATGGCCCGGGGCAACAAATCAAGACAGCCAAGATCGATCTACGGATCGCGGGGGCGCGCCTCGGTACACGACGAGGACCGTCACGCGGACACACCTTCAACAAGACCGGCCGGGCGAATATAGCCACCAGAGCAATTAGACCTACGTAGCCACATAGCCGGCATGCAGGCGCGCACACCCCTCTCGCTTCAGCGGCGAAGTAATGGATCATGAATTCGGAAGGGTTCAAACCAGTACACATCGAATCATACGATGGCTGCTGCAGGCCCCACAAGTATGGATCGAAGATTTTCTTCTCCACATTCACATGGCCCGCGGAGACGATCTGCACGCCATTAAGTATCTGCCCCTTAAGCTCAAAGGACCAGCCCGGCACTTGGCTAAACAGCCTGCCAGCGAACTCCATTGGCAGGTGGGAAAACACGGAAGACGCGTTCCTCGACAACTTCCGGGGCACTTATGTCACGACCACTTGGCGCCGATGACTTGAGCCACATTACTCAACAGCCCGGAGAGTCAGCCAGAAGTGCGGACTCGGTTCCTAACTAAGAAGAACCAAATAGTTTTTGTCCGGACGCGAAGCCTGGCAGCTTTCAAGCATAATATCCGTGACGAGTGGCTCGCTTTCGACACCTCGGCCAGAAAATCCAAGTCCATGGCAGCCCTCACAACACTAATGACCCGCTTTTGCAGGCGAGGACAGTTGGTTGGCCCATAGCAGACACTCATACGGTCGGCAATTCGGATGGCGCGACAATAGCGGCAAGCCGCGTGTAACGAGACATAAGCGATGGAACAATGGCGACAACAACGAAGACCACGGCGATCAACGCCCGATTCAGTGGATCAAGCCCGGCCAGCGGAAGAAGCCGCTCAAAAGAAATAATCGAGGGACGTCCGATGCGGACCGCATCTTTGGGCGCTTCGTGCCAAATTCATGGCACCGGACAAACCAGCCAACCACACCAATAGAGATTGATGGGTATTCAAACAGGCCGGCAAGATAAGCGCTGAAGACAAGGACAAGGGCTGCACTGGACGATGACGATGACGAGCCCCGACGTCCGAACACGGGAGACGAAGAAAATTTACCCCCGGTGAAAGCGACCAACATGATCTACGCCACGCACATCCCCAAGTGGGAACGGAAGCGGGCACTAAGGGACGTCTATGCGATGGAGCCAGTCGCCCCCAAATTCAACCCTTGGTGAGCTTGCCTGATCACCTTTGATCATAGGGATCACCCTACTAGCATCCGTCACGGCGGCTCGACCGCATAGGTCCTAGACCCAATCATTGACGGATTCCACCTCACGTGCGTCCTTATGGACGTTGGCAGCAGCCTGAACCTGCTTTACCAGGACACAGTGCGCAAAATGGGCATTGACCCTTCAAGGATCAAGCCCACTAAAACCACCTTTAAAGGTGTAATTCCTGGAGTAGAGGCCCGCTGTACGGGCTCCATAACATTGGAAGTGGTCTTCGGATCTCCGGATAACTTCCGAAGCGAAGATTTAACTTCGATATCATCCTTTCCGCAGTGGTTACCATGCACTGGTCGGACGAACCGCATTCGCCAGATTCAATGCGGTACCACACTACGCATACCTCAAGCTCAAGATGCCAGGACCACGCGGGGTCATAGCGGTGAGCGAAATCACGGGCGCTCTTTACGACAGAAGAACATACCGCAGCACTTGCGGCGGAAGTACAATCGGCCTTCTCCGACAAACCAATCCGGCGACAACAACCCGAGCACGATCAAGCGAGTCGGAGCACCCGCAGCAGGATCATCGAGCACGCCAAGGCGTGACTAGCAATCCGACCTCGCTTAAGCCCCATCAAAGCAGCATTCGTGCCACGTGCACACAATTACGCACTTAAAATACCATGGGCATAGGCGGGCGCATCAACGACCAGTCAATAGTGCGGGTAACCGCCAAATACTTTCATACTCTTTCCCTCTTACCTTTCGGGACACGCGTTGGCGCAGCATCCTCAAAAGAGCGAATTGCGGACTTGTAGGGAAGAGACATCCAAGGAGGCAATAGGCGTTGTGCAGTGCGAGAAGAAAATACCAGGTGGAATCTATTTACGATCATTATACCTGCTTTATCTACTGAACACAGCCTGCCCTGGATAGGACATGTCAAATAGTCCTATTTTATCTCCGCTTAACGCACCCATTGTAAATGTACGGCTTAAACATATTTTTAGTCAATGGGAGATTATATATAGCGTCAGACTTATTATTCTTATTTGAGCATTTTTTCTCTTATAAATGTTTATTTGATATTGCATCCGTACACTTTAGTGCGGCGGTTTGCCGAGGGCTTCTCATGGCGCCCGTAATATGGCAAATAAAGTCCGAACACTTTCAACGATTGCACCCGAACTTATAGCACTATATGCATCAGCTCGAATCATGTCTTGGGTCTCTGATTGGGATAGCCCGACTCCCTTGTTTTGGTGCCTTACGTTCCGTTATATCGGCTAAGGTGGCGCAGGAGAACTCTGCGATTGTGTCCGGTTCTTAGGACGAGCACCTCGAGAGAAAGCGAAAACGGCCGTCATGATGTGGCGAGAGCTGGTCGCTGTTCGAGAGGTTTTAAAATCATAAAGATTTTCCGCTTTAAGCGATAAATCGGCCGTTCGATCTAGGCGTGCATAGCGCCCGATTGGTCTTCCGGTTCTAGGGGCTTCACGAAATTTAAAATTGTGAACTTCTATGGCTAAGTGAAAGTTATAAAGCCGCATAGTCCATTGTCTTGTTAGCTCGCAGGACACCTCCTTAAGGGACAAACATTTGGATAAAGAGTGTTGGGTTTTCCACGAACACCCGAGTGCTAGTCCGTGGGGCGGAAGGTGACGACTGGCCTACTTTCAGGATTTTATAAACAACCACACAGAAGTTAATATTTTAAATAACAAAAGCGCTACATGGCGCAAGTAACTTCGTCTTTAATTACAAACATGACAGAAGTGAATTCATTCCAAAATGGCATCCTTGGTACACTCATCGGCGACGAGACAAGCACCCTTCATCACGCCATCGTAGTACATTTCAGGATGGCGATGCGCCTTGCCCTTCGGTGGCCCGTCCTTGACGAGCTTCTCCGCATCCAGCTTGCCCCAATCCACCTTGACACGGGCAAAAGCTCGGCGGGCACCTTCGATGCAAACGGATCGCTTGATCACTTCAAGCAGCGGGCAAGCATCCACCATCCGGCAGTCAGGCCAAAGTAGCTCTTGGGCAGAGCCGACGAGGCCACATCGACTATGAAGTCCTTCATAGCAGTTCGGCCATACAGGAGTTCGACCAAGCTGCCCGATTGGTCGCTCGAGGCATCGGATGATCGGCCCTAGCATCTTTGAGGAGCAGGGAACTCCGCAGCTGCTCACGAGGCGCTGCGTGGCAAATCTGCAAATGCCCTGGAGAGCTCCGATTCGAGTAAGTAAAAATTCCTCCTCCACATATACGCTTTGCATAAAAATTTCTTACCGCTGCTATCTTTTGGCCTCCTGGATCTCTGTTGTGCTTTCTCGGCCTCGGCCTTGGCATCCTTCAAACTTACAAGGGCCTTTGCAAGCTCGGCCTCCTTCATCTTCAAATCATGCTCCACGGACTCGCACTTCTTGCCGAGGTCCTGGAGCTCTCGTTGTACCTCGCCCACTCTAGCACTTTTCTTTTCGCGCTCCTTGCATTCCAAGGCCGCTTTGTCTTCGACCTCGGACAACGCTTTCTTCAGGGGCGCCACTTGGCGGTGGCCTGTTACCGATCCACGGCGCTTTGGCGTTAGATTGACAAATTTTACCTATCTTTAAATACATACGAACAGAGAAAACACCTTTATTCTCCTCGAGCTGCCTCTTACGTGAGGCGAGCTCTCCTGCGCTGCTCGAGTCCGCTTGATTCGGCAACCTCCATGATGACAGGCAGCAGCAGACAAGTAGCACAACCTGCTTATTCACAACAATGCTTATTATTAGACTCCAGCGGATTATAATTGACCCTCCGTTTGGCTTTTCTTTCCGAACACCAAGCAGTATCGAGCTACTACCTATCGGATGATCATTTCATACATTTTTATTACTTACCTCAAAGTCCGTCGGGGAGAAGCATGCGAGCTTCCGGTTAGTCCGTTTTGGCGGACAGAACCTTTGAATCACCGCACTCATAAAATGCGGTGCTCTTCTTCCATGGAGCGCCTCGAAGCGCTTCCACGGACTATCCGGCGCCGTCGATCGGCGGAAGTCTTGGCGCAGGCGGCTCGCCCTCCCTAACGAGGGCTGCCGCCTAAGTCCGGAACCGTCGGAGGTTCGGAGCGATGTTCGATCGGGAGCCCGCCTTGTTGCGGCTCTCATCGGCGCGATCCGCGGGGATCTTGAACACCGCATGTCCGACATTCGGAAGTCCGCCTTGGGGCGTCTCCAGTGCCACCTCCCCCTACTTGGGGAACCTTCGGGACAACACCTCCGTGTCATCCGCAGGCTGAGGAGTGGTGGACGTCGGGAGCGAGTTCATCTCTGAAGCGCTCAGAGACCCATCCGAAGACAACACCTCCGGATGAGCCCGGACCGGACTGCATCAATGTTCGGCGTTATTAACAATTGTGAAGTGAAAATCACAGTAGAGTGCGGACACTTATGATCGCACCAGGGGCTTCCCTTTGGGCAGCCACCCTTCCTCGCTATGAGTGGCCGTGGTGGAGTAGTCTGGAAGGGACGTCTTTCCCTTCTTGGGCGTCCCAGCCTCCCCTTCCGGGGCGGCCTTCCTCTTTTTCTCCTCCCCAGTATGGGGAGGTGGAGTTCCTTCTTGCTTCCCCCCCGCCTCCGCGGGAAGAATCTGTTTTGTCATCATCGGACGACGTGGGTATGATGGCCTGGCGTCGAGGGCCTCTCCCGGCCCCACGGCCCGTCCCCTCAGGCCTCTCATCCTTTCCGTATGGGGCAGCTTCTTCTTCTTCCTCCTCCTCGGGGGAGGAGTGCGCCTCTTCGTCTTGGGACGAGGCTTACAGCACAACCTTCACACGGAGACCCTTCCGGGTCCCGGGGCCTTCTTCTCGGCCTTCTTCTACGGCACCTTATGCAGTGCGGGACCAGCTTATCTCCGTCGAGGAGAGCATCCAGCTGAGGCCTTACAGCATGAGCGGACGAGTGAGCCTGCTCTGCTGTCTCCACATAGTCTGAAGCAAATATACACATATACTTAAGACTCCCCGTGAATATATCGGGAAAAACTAGGTCGGTGGCGGTCGAAATTCACGACTAGGAGCCGTGCGGCGTGAAGCCCTTGGTCCTCGGATGTGGGAGGAGGTACTTGGAGGCCTTGAACATCACTTTCCATGCTCCTTCGTGCGTCATGCCGTAGAGCTTCCGGAGCGTCCGGTGTTCGGCCGGGACGAACTCCCACAGATTAACTGCCCGCCTCTGGCAGGGCAGGATCCGTTGAACGAGCATAACCTAGATTACGTTGACAAGCTTGATGTTCTTGTCCTTCATGCTTTTGATGCATGTCTGGAGTCCGGCCAGCTCCGTGGAATCGCCCCAGGACAGGCCCTTCTTTTCCCAGGAGGTGAGCCGCATAGGGGTTCCGGATCAGAACTCAGGGGCCGCTGCCCAGCTGGCGCCGCGTGGCTCGGTGATGTAGAACCACCCCGATTGCCATCCTTTTACGGTTTCTGTGAAGGAACCGTCCAGTCAGGTGATGTTAGGCATCTTGCCCACCATGGCTCCTCCGCACTCCGCTTGCTGGCCGCTTACAACCTTCGGCTTCACGCAGAAGGTTTGCAGCCATAGACGAAATGAGGCCAGATGCGGAGGAAGGCCTCGCAAACGACGATGAACGCCGAGATGTTGAGGACGAAATTTGGGGCTAGATCATGGAAATCTAGCCCATAGTAGAACATGAGCCCACGGACGAAGGGATGGAGTGGAAATCCCAATCCACAGACGAAGTGGGCGATGAACACGACTCTCTCATGGGGTCCCGGGGTCGGAATGACCTGCCCAGCGTCCGGTAGCCGGTGCACTATGTCTGCGGCCAAGTATCCGGCCGCTCGAAGATTTGTGATGTGCTTCTCCTCGACGGTGGAAGCCACCCACTTGCCTCCTGCTCCGGACATGTCTGGCTGTGCGGAGGAGACTTAAACTTAGGCGGCTGGAACTTCGGCGGGAAAGAATGGGCAGAGAAGGAAGAAGGCGTGGGTAAAAATGAGGAAATCTTATCCCTTTATAGGGGCGACGAAAGCGGTGCGCCTCCCCACTTGCCCGTTGGGAATCGCTTGCTTCCCAAGCGCCATGATTAATGATGTGGTGGGATTACCCGTACCCGTATTGACGAGAATCCCGTGATAAGGGGGCACGATCTCTGCTTTGACAAGATGTGTCAAGGAAACTGCCTCACAATATGCGCTGTGGCTGGTTGTGGAAAGATGGTTCGAATAATGACCTGACCGTAATGACACGTCGCGTTACCCAAAAGTTTTCAGCAGATTGCATTTGTGAAACATCGTTCTCTCTACGGTGGCATGCGAAGATCATATTGTGGATCCAGACACGGTCTGAGTGTTCAATAATTACTTTGGAGTATTTGGAGAAGGAACCCGCCCTGCAATGCCGAAGACAAGACTGCGCGCCGGACTCATCGTCATTGAAGCCTGGTTCAGGGGCTACTGAGGGAGTCCTGGATTAGGGGGTATCCGGACAGCCGGACTGTGTACAACGTCCGAACTATTGAAGCGTGAAGATACAACGCTCAAGACTTCGGCCTGTGTCCGGATGGGACTTTCCTTGGCGTGGAAGGCAAGCTTGGCGATCCGGATATTATATTTCCTTCCTTGTAACCGACTCCATGTAAACCCTAGCCCTCTCTGGTGTCTATATAAACCGGAGAGGTTGGTCCTTAGAAGGCCGATCACAATTACAATCATACCATCATAGGCTAGCTCTTAGGGTTTAGCCTCTACGATCTCGTGGTAGATCTACTCTTGTACTATCCATATCATCAATATTAATCAAGCAGGAAGTAGGGTTTTACCTCCATCGAGAGGGCCCAAACCTGGGTAAACATATGTGTCCCCTGTTTCCTGTTACCATCAGCCTTGACGCACAGATCGGGACCCCCTACCCGAGATCCGCCGGTTTTGACACCAACAATCATCTTATAATGCTACCGTCGAACTAAGAAAAATAAGATGCATAAAGGATAAACATCACATGCAATCAATATAAGTGATATGATATGGCCATCATCATCTTGTGCCTTGGATCTCCATCTCCAAAGCACCGTCATGATCACCATCGTCACCGGCGTGACACCTTGATCTCCATCGTAGCATCGTTGTCGTCTCGCCAACTATTGCTTCTACGACTATCGCTACCGCTTAGTGATAAAGTAAAGCAATTACATGGCGATTGCATTTCGTACAATAAAGCGACAACCATATGGCTCCTGCCAGTTCCGATAACTCTGTTACAAAACATGATCATCTCATACAATAAAATTTAGCATCATGTCTTGACCATACCACATCACAACATGCCCTGCCAAAACAAGTTAGACGTCCTCTACTTTGTTGTTGCAAGTTTTATGTGGCTGCTACAGGCTGAGCAAGAACCATTCTTACCTACGCATCAAAACCACAATGATTTTTCGTCAAGTATATGATGTTTTGACCTTCAACAAGGACTGGGCGTAGCCACACTCGATTCAACTAAAGTTGGAGAAACTGACACCCGCCAGCCACCTATGTGCGAAGCACGTCGGTAGAACCAGCCTCGCGTAAGCGTACGCGTAATGTCGGTCCGGGCCGCTTCATCCAACAATACCACTGAACCAAAGTATGACATGCTGGTAAGCAGTATGACTATTATCGCCCACAACTCACCTGTGTTCTACTCGCGCATATAACATCTACGCATAAACCTGGCTCGGATGCCCTTTGTTGGGGAGCGTAGTAATTTCAAAAAAATTCCTCGCACACGCAAGATCATGGTGATGCATAGCACGCGAGGGGAGAGTGTAGTCCACGTACCCTCGTGAGACCGTAAGTGGAAGCGTTATGACAACGCGGCTCATGTAGTCAATCACGTCTTCACGATCGACCGATCCTAGTACCGAAATGCGGCACCTCCGTGATCTGCACACGTTAAACTCGGTGGCGTCCACGAACTCACGATCCAGCGAGTGCGAGGAGAGCCGTCGGCATGGCGGCGATGACGATGATCATGAAGCTACGGGCGCGGGGCTTCACCTAAGCACCAACGGTATGACCGAGGTGGATTATGGTGGAGGGGGGCACCGCACACGACTAAGAGATCAATGATCAACTTGTGTGTTCTAGGGTGCCCCCCTGCCCCCATATATAAAGGATCAAGGGGGGAGGCCGGCCGGTCCTTGGGCGCGCCAGGAGGAGGAGTCCTCCTCCTAGTAGGAGTAGGACTCCCCTTTCCTAGTCAACTAGGAGGAAGAAGGGAAAGGAAGGAAGAGGAAGAGGAGAAGGAAAGGGCGCCCCCTCCCTAGTCAATTCGGACTCCTATAGGGAGAGGCGGCTGCCCTTGTGGGCTGCCTCCCTCTTCCCTATGGCCCATGTAGGCCCAACTTTCCCGAAGTCCGTAACCCTCCGGAACTCAGGTTTTCTCCGAAACCACCCGGAATACTTCCGGTGTCCGAATATAGCCGTCCAATATATCAATCTTTATGTCTCAACCATTTCGAGACTCCTCATCATGTCCGTGATCACATCCGGGACTCCGAACTACCTTCGGTACATCAAAAAACATAAACTCGTAATACCGATCGTTAAGCGTGCGGACCCTACGGGTTCGAGAACTATGTAGACATGACCGAGACACGTCTCCGGTCAATAACCAATAGCGGAACCTGGATGTTCATATTGGCTCGCACATTTTCTGCAAAGATCATTATCTGTCAAACCGCATAACAGTATACGTTGTTCCCTTTGTCATCGGTATGTTACTTGCCCGAGTTTCGATCGTCGGTATCTCAATACCTAGTTCAATCTCGTTACCAGCAAGTCTTTTTACTCGTTCCGAATGCATCATCCCGCAACTAACTCATTAGTCACATTGCTTGCAAGGCTTATAGTGATGTGCATTACGAGAAGGGCCAGAGATACCTCTCCGACAATCGGAGCGACAAATCCTAATCTTGATCTATGCCAACTCAACAAGTACCATCGGAGACACCTGTAGAGCACCTTTATAATCACACAGTTAGTTGTGATGTTTGGTAGCACACAAAGTGTTCCTCCGGTATTCGGGAGTTGCGTAATCTCATAGTCATAGGAACATGTATAAGTCATGAAGAAAGCAATAGCAACATACTAAATGATCAAGTGCTAAGCTAACGAAATGGGTCAAGTCAATCACATCATTATCTAATGATGTGATCCTTTTAATCAAATGACAACTCATGTCTATGGCTAGGAAACTTAACCATCTTTGATTCAACGAGCTAGTCAAGTAGAGGCATACTAGTGACACTCTATTTGTCTATGTATTCCCACATGTACTAAGTTTCCGGTTAATACCTAGCATGAGTAATAAACATTTATCATGATATAAGGAAATGTAAATAGCAACTTTATTATTGCCTCTAGGGCATATTTCCTTCAGAAGGAAGCTGCCAAGAAGTCCCTCGGCCGCGAGAAAATGCTCCGGCACTCCCAGCACCACCACATCAAGACCACGTGCCGCCCACGGTGGCAGCGCGTGGATACCAGGACCAGGCTCCCCCTCCGCAACGGGCTCCAATGACCACGGCAGGCTGCCGTGCCTTCACTCCCAAGCTGCACAGCATCGTCTGGCCTGGAAAATTCAAGCCAGACCTGCCTCCGCTCTACGACGGCACTCTCGACCCCGCGGAGTTCTTGCAGCTCTACGAGCTGAGCATCGAGGCAGCCAATGGCGACGAAAAGGTCATGGAAAACTGGTTTCCCATGGCCCTCAAAGATGGCGCGCGCTCGTGGCTCCTGAACTTGCCCCTGGGATTGATCTCCTCCTGGGGCGAGATGCGCGAGCGTTTCTTCGCCAATTTCCAGGGCACTCGCGACCGCCCACCGGCCGCAGCCGACCTGCGGCGCATCAAGCAGCGGCCAGGGGAAACTCTGCAGAAGTACATCCAGCGCTTCAATAGCGGCCGCCTCAAGATCCCCAAGGTGACGGACGAGGCCATCATCTCCGCGTTCTCCGATGGCGCCCGCAACGTCAAGATGAAGGAGGAGCTCGACATCCACGAGGAACTATGCACGGCCCTTGAGATGTTCAACATGGCGACCAAGTGCGCAAGGGCTGAGGAAGAGCGCCTTTCCCTCCTCGAGCTCCCAGCTGTCGACCAGGAGGACAAGAAGGCCAAGATCAAGGACGTGAAGCGCAAGGGTTCTGCCGTGCTTGCGGCGGAGCCAGAGATGAAGCGCGGCCGCGACCACCTCGAGTCATCCAAGGCCAACCGCCCATTCTGCGCCTTCCACAATGTACACAACCACAACACCAATGACTGTCAAGAGCTCAGGGCCATCCGTGACGGGCGCTTCGGTCGACGCCCTGAGTGCAGCGACCGCAGCTACGACCGAGGAGGAGGACGAAGTGGGGGACGCTGGGACGACCGCGGCCCCCGCCAGGAGTGGCGCGGCCGACCTTGTGAGGATCGCTGGCAGGACCAGCCTCGCGAGGGCGCCCTGAGGGAGCAGCCTCGTGAGGACCACCCTCAGGGCAACGCCGGCCTCCCTCTGCTGCCGCCGCCGCCAAGGAGAAACGACGACCACCATCAGGACGAGGGGGCTGGGGGCTTCCAAGAGCCTCATGCCATTGCCTGCATCTTGGGTGGTGCTCAGGCCCCAGACTCCCAGCGCATCTTCCAGCAGTTCGCCCGCGAAGTGAACACGGTCCTTCCCAGGCTCGAGGCCACGCGCCCGCTCACGTGGTCCAAGTGCGCCATTACCTTCAGCTCGTCCGACCAGCTCAAGTGCGTGGCAACCGCCGGTGCCCTCCCGATGCTCTGCTCGCCCCTCATCTGCAACGTTCAAGTCACCAAGACCCTCATCAACGGTGGCGCAGGGCTCAATGTCCTGTCCGTCGAGACATTCGACAACCTCCAAGTGCCATACGATCAGCTACAGGCTTCCAAGCCTTTCTCAGGAGTGACCGACGGCTCCACCACCCCGATAGGGCAGGTCCGCCTCCCTGTCACATTTGGCCAGCGTGACAGCTACTGCACCGAGCTCATCGACTTCGACGTCGCCCACATCCGCCTCCCGTACAACGCCATCCTCGGGTATCCAGCCTTGGCCAAGTTTATGGCAGTGACCCACCATGGCTAGAACGTCCTCAAGATGCCAGGGAGCGGCGGCATCATCACGGTCGCCTATGAAGAAAAGGATGCGGTGTGCTCCCTCAAGCGCGCTTACCAAGCTGCAGCGGCCGAAGACCCCGACAACGAAGGCACCCTGTACCCTCCTGAGGCCATCCCCAAGAAGAAGAAGTAGCTACTCCACCAAGGGCCTTAGGAGAGCGGCGTTTCCAGCGGCACCACCTCAAGATCTGCGCCCGCAGCCGAGGCGCCTCCCTCCCTCGCATAGGAAGGTGCGCCCGACGCCCTCCTCAGGCTGGGCTCGGGCTCTCTTCTGGAGGGCCTCTGACTTAGCCGATGTCACATGGGAGGCGCTTGGGCACCATGTGGAGGCGTGCTTCGCCACACGTTTCCCTCAAGAGGGCACAAGGCATGGAGCGCCTAGTGCTCAAGAGTTCATCACCGAGGCGACCCAGGAGCTTCAAGAGGCAAGGACCATACGCGGCGACCGCTGCCCACCACCCGGCGCAACCCCCCATCCTAGCAAGGACGGCGGGCTGCGCGTCTGTATCGACTACCTCGAGCTCAGCAGGGCCGCAACACATGAGCGCTTCTGTCCGTCTCACACTGGTCGGTGTGAGGGGCCCCCTCATAGCTACGTTTGCATGCCTTATGGACTGCCGAGCGTGGCTGTCACCTACCATCGGCTCATGCCCAGGGCGCCCTGGCGGCTCGCGAGGCCAGCGCTAGGCGATCCTGAGGGAGGAGGAGCCAGAACCGCCGGGGTCTCCCGGAAACTGGCTACCAGACGACATCTAAGGAGCAACTTCATCAGCACGCATCTTCAGCCACTCCAACACCACTCCAGCTACGGTATCAGGTGACTCTTTCGAGTTCATTCAGTTGGGGGCGCCCTTCGGGCAGCATTATCCCCAGATCGCATGGGCCAATCCCTGCGACTTGTATCCTTTTGCATCTTTAGCTTACTCTGTTGGGAGCGCCTCTCAGGCTGCATCATCCCCAAGCCGCTCGGGTCCGTCCTAGTGGCATGTATCGTTCTTGCATCTAACTAAACTAGCTTGCCCTCTTGCATGGATTACCTTATGATTATCACATGCTTACCTGTTACCCCTCGCGCCCACCCGCGTTGCTGACCGGCCTCCTGCTCATCTCGCAACGGGGGGTACACATGCAAGCATGGCGCTTGTGCTCGGGCCCGTCCCTGCAACGCTGACAAACCTGAGCAGTAGAGCTTTGGCTCGCGGCACGTCCCGAGCACGTCACCTCACCAGGCCCTCAGTGCCTTCATATTCTTGCGGAACAACCAGCGGCAGACCAGCAAACACGGTTGCAATCTGTATTCCTCCCTCGCGCTAACCTGCAGGAATCTCCGAAGGCTGACAACGGACGGCGCCGCAGGCTCCTTCTTTTTTCACGCAATCCACTTGCGCGTTAAAAGGGGGGCTCCTGAGCATCGCGTCTCAAGATCTCCTACTGACTCTCCAGCCCTCACCCCTGGCCTTGACCACGGCATCGTGACCTGGCATACCAGCGGCGGCTGAGCTCGCTCGAGGGCCGGGACCCGAGGACGCAGAGCACCTAGGAGAGCGTGAAAAGGGGAGGGAGGCCAGTGCAAGCCTAACCCAGTCGTCCCACAACCGCTCCCGCATGAATCGGGCGCTGCACACGGAAACCGCCTCAGGCTCGATAACTTAAGTCAAGCCGGCACGAGACTTAGGATTTCTGGCTCCTGCAGCCTTGCTCCAGCAATGTCGCCTTCCATTTTCACCTCTAGGAAGCTGCTTGCACGCCAAGGGGGGCCTCTCGAGCATCGCGCCTCAGGAGCTCTTACCGGACCCTGGGCCGCTCACCTCATGGCCTTGACCACGGCATCGTGACCTGGCATACCAGTGGACGGTGAAGCTCGCTGCGAGGCTCGGGACCTGCGGCGTGGAGCGCCAAGTTCATGCGAGGCGAAAAGGGGAACAATCTTTGAAGCAAGACATGCGATCGTGAATTTCATAATAGGAATAAGGCCGCCATACATTTGATGCAAAAGCAGTACAAAGCCTTTACACATGTAACGCCCCCGATGCGGCTATATCTCCCACGTGTCGAGGCACGACTTAGAGGCATAACCGCATTGAAAGCAATGTCGCAAGTGAGGTAATCTTCACACAACCCATGTAATAATTAAGGAAAGATACATAGTTGGCTTACGATTCGCCACTTCACACAGATACATAAATAAACATTCATCATTGAGTACACTCAAGGTCCGACTACGGAACCAAAATAAAGAAGATACCCCAAATGCTACACAGATCCCCGAATCGTCCCAACTGGGCACCACTACCGATCATCTGGAAAAGACACATAGTAACAACCACGTTCCTCGTCGAACTCCCACTTGAGCTCGGTGGAATCACCTGCACTGGCATCGTCGGAACCTGCAACTGTTTTGGAAGTATCTGTGAGTCACGGGGACTCAGCAATCTCACACCCGCGAGATCAAGACTATTTAAGCTAATAGGAAGGACAAGGTAGTAAAGTGGAGCTGCAGCAAGCGACTAGCATATATGGTGGCTACTTCGCAAAAGAGAGCGAGAAGAGGAGCAAAGCACGGTCGTGAAACTAGTAGTGATCAAGAAGTGATCCTGAACTACTTACGTCAGACATAACTCCAACACCGTGTTCACTTCCCGGACTCCGCCGAGAAGAGACCATCACGGTTACACACGCGGTTGATGTGTATTTTATTTGAGGTCAACTTTGGGTTATCTACAACGGACATTAACAAATTCCCATCTGCCTCATAACTTGCAGGCACGGCTTTGAAAGATATTACCTGCGGGGTGTCCCAACTTAGCCCATTATAAGCTCTCACGGTCAGCGAAGGATATTCCTTCTACCGGGAAGACCCGATCAATCTCGGAATCCCGGACTACAAGACATTTCGACAGCAATAAAACAAGACCAGCAAAGCCACCCGAATGTGCCGACAAAACCCGATAGGAGCTGCACATATCTCGTTCTCGAGGCACACGGATGGGCAAGGCGTCGGGTTGGCATAAACCCTGGATTGCCCGGGCGCCGGACATCGCCGAGTTGGACCAGCAATCGAAGGAGAACTGGCCCGGGTTTAAAATAAAGATGACCCTCGGGCTCGCGAAAACCCGGGAAAAAAGGCTTAGGTGGCAAATGGTAAAACCAAAGTTGGGCCTTTGCTGGACAAGTCTTATTCAAAGCGAACTGTCAAGGGGTCCCATAAATCACCCAACCGTGTAAGGAGCATAAAATCAAGGAACATAACACGGTATGGCGGAAACTAGGGTGGCAAGAGTGGAACAAAACACCAGGCATAAGGCCGAGCCTTCCACCCTTTACCAAGTATATAGATGTATTAATTATAGCAGATATATATTGTGATATCCCCAACAAGTAAACATGTTCCAAAAGGAACAACATCTCCATGTTCAACAAGGAACAAACTTCATCTTCACCGCAACTAGCAGCGCTATAAGAGGGCTGAGCAAAGCGGTAACATAGCCAATCAGCGGTTTGCTAGGAAAGGATGGTTAGAGGCTGACATGGCAATATGGGTGGCATGATATAGCAAGTGGTAGGCATCGCAGCATAGGCATAGCAAAAGAGCGAGCAACTAGCATAGCAAAGATAGAAGTGATCGAGGGTATGGTCATCTTGCTCGCAATGTTCTCGAGTTGTCGAAAGCTTGATCCTCTAAAACGTTCTCAACAGGCTCCTCGTTCACGTACTCGTCTCCCGACTCTACCCAAAGCAACAACACAAACAAAGGAACCACAATAAATCACGGTGCAATGCACAATCAACATGATGCAAAACATGACATGATATGCATGATGCGATATGCAATGCTTATATGCGCTCGGAAGGTAAATGATGAACCAGGCATCAACTTGGCAAACCAAGCATGCCACTGGAAAGATGAGATGATTTCGGTTGAAATCGATATAAAGATCACGGAATCGGATGCACGGTTTGCAAATGGCAAGCAAAACAAGAATGGCGCAAATCTGCCATTAACAGCATGATGTCACTTAGCAAGCAACAATTAATTAAGCTACTGCACCCAAACGTGTCAACAAAGCACATGGCAGTGATCTACACATGATGCTCGACAAAAGATGAGCACTGAGCTACGGCTAGTTCACATCATAACATGTTCAAACAAGCATGGCAAAAATGCTCAAAGTAACAGGCTGGACATGGCAAAAACAGTAACAGGTTGCAATGTTCAGAGCATCAAAACTACATGCTACAGGACCTTAAAATAGCAAAACATGGCATGGCGTGAATCTACTCAAAGCCTAGAACAAAAGTCCCTTACTGACCATAAGCCAAAAAGGACTAGAAAATATAGTAACACCCATGTCAATATTGAAAGTCTTGTTAACAGATTCAGCAACTTGACATGTCAAAAACTGATAACGAGATGGCATGTTTACAAGCTCAATGCTCTCACTACAGAGCCTCAAATGATAAACTAAGCATACATACATAAAGAAGACATGACATAGAAGACATACATGGCAAGAACACTAACATAGCATATATGGATCAACCACAACAAGCTAGGCAAAATTGAATAACATGTATACAATCTGCCAGGAAACATTTGGTAGCAGAAGTAGAGCTCGATTGACTCAAGCTATGGCAACCCATAATTGCTAACAAAGGCATGGATGGATAGAGCAAGTCATGCTTTACAAAACACCCTTACTGAAGTATCCCAAAATATGCATAGATCTCTCGGTATCATCAAGTAAACATGGCATCAAAATCAGCTAAAACAGGGCTGAAATCAGCAACAACAGGACACCTACTTTGCATGCTTGTGCTAGTCACCACATAGATCACAAAAATACATGGCATACACCCCTGGAAATATGGCATGGCATTTTACAAAACACATGTAGGACTCAAATTCATAGGGTGCACATATTAATCATAGCAAAAATAACAAAAGTGCAACTCCTGATAAAAATCAGAAACTATCAGCACATAGCACTCTTCCAACAGCATTTCGGGCATCAAGATGAGCTCAAATGAAAATGATGCAATGGAATGAAATGATCTACTCTTCTAGGCGAACATTTTGAAATATTATACGCGAAAAATGGATCTACGGATGCGAAGATATAGCATGATGAAAATTGCACGAAATTACAAAGATCTAGGGACTTAGAAGAAAATAGAGAGGGAAGAGAGTCAGCGGTGGCTCGGGGCGAGGGCGGATCCGATCGGATCGGGCGGTGGCGGCGTGGCGCGGGCTCCCGGAGCGGGCTGGTCGGGAAGGAAGGAAGGCGGCGGGGCGGGTCGCCCGGGCGAGGCGAGCCTTGATGGCTGGCGGGCCGGCCGGAGGTCCCGCATGGCGGTGGCGAAGCTCGCCGGAGCCTCGGGCGGCAGCGTGGTGGCGGCGGAGAGGCGGCGATGGTCGCGAGCGAGGCCGCCGGAGGTCGGCCGGAGGTCGCGGAGGCGGAGGCGGGCGGGCGGCCCGTGGCCAGGGCGACGACAGCAGGGAGGCGTGGCGAGGCTACGGGCGGCGGCGGAGGGGGAGGGCCATGCTGGCCCGGGCGGGCAGGCGCGGCGGCGGCGGCGGCGGCGGGCCACGTGGCGGACGACGGTTGACGAGGGCGTTGGGCGGGCGTGTCCGTGGCGAGAGAAAAATTAGGGTTTCGTGTGGGGAATTTGATCCGCGAATTTGGACGGGAGGGTTTGCTTAAATAGGCATAGAGGAGCTAGGAGAGTCCAAATGAGGTGTAGTTTCGCCACACGATCGTGATCGAGCGACGGAGAGCATGGAAGTGACTTAGATGGGTTATTGGGATGTTTTGAAGGGTGTTGGGCTGCAACTTAAAAGAGGCCTCTGCGAAGGTGCGGTTAACCGTTGGAGTACCAAACGAGCTCCAAATGACCGAAACTTGACCGGTGGTCTCCGGTGTTATACCAAGGCCACTAGACAAACCTCGGTCCATTTCGAGAAGGTTTAATACCCGCACGGAAAAAGCGTAAAAGGACCGCCGGGGAAGATAGGAGTGCCGGATTGCAAAAGCGGACAACGGAAAAATGCCGGAATCATGAGGCGAACACGTATGCAAATCGATGCACATGATGACATAATATAAAATGCATGACATGGACAAAATGCAAAATGAAGAAAACCCAACCACGGAGGAATATCATATATCAATGCGAAAATGGCAAGAGTTGGAGTTACAAATATGGAAAGTTACTTCCGGGTGTTACAACACTCCACCACTACAAGAGGATCTCGTCCGAGATCTAGGACTGAAAGAACTCCGGATACTCAGAACGGAGGTGATCCTCGCGCTCCCAGGTAGCTTCTCGGTCGGAATGGTGTGACCACTTCACTTTGAGGAATTTGATTGACTTGTTGCGAGTCTTGCGCTCGGTTTCTTCAAGAATAGCAACGGGGTGCTCATGATAAGAGATCTTCTTGAAGGTCAATCTCTTGAAGTTGATAGTGCGTTCAGGAGTCTTGAAGCACTTGCGAAGCTGTGACACGTGAAACACATCGTGCACGTTTGCAAAGTTGGATGGAAGCTCAAGTTGATAGGCGAGATCGCCTCTTTTCCCAATGATCTTGAAAGGACCCACGTATCTAGGGGCAAGCTTCCTTTGATACCGGGCGGCGAGTGCCTTTCATTGGAGAGACGCGAGGTAGACATGGTCTCCGATTTCAAAAGCCACATCACGGTGCTTATCATCATAATAGCTCTTCCGCGCGATTGCGCGGCTTTGAGATTCTCACGAATGACTGGCACATTTCTTCCGCTACGTGATCAAGTCATTGCCAAGAAGTTGGCGTTCACTGTCTCGAGACCAATTGAGAGGAGTACGGCACTTTTCGCCATAGAGAATTTCGAATGGGGCCTTGCCGAACTCGCTTGAAGCTGTTGTTGTAAGAGAACTTCGGCATATGGAAGACAATCTTCCCACTTCATACCGAAGGAAATGACACAAGCCCGAGCATATCTTCAAGAATTTGATTAACTCGCTCGACTTGGCCACTTGTTTGAGGATGGAAAGCTGTCTTTGAAAGCGAATGTTGGTGCCCATGGCCTTCGAAAAGAATCCCGAACTTGGAGGTAAAGATGCTGCAGTGCAGAAGAGATCACTTGTGGAATGCCGTGCAAGGAGACAATCACGAGGTGTATAACTCGCCAACCGAGCTGCAGTGATGGATTCTTTGATAGGAAGAAAATGAGCCACTTTAGTAAGCTTGTCAATGACAACGAAGATAGCATCATTTCCACGCTTGGACTTTGGAAAGCCAGTCACGAAGTCCATTTCAATATGATCAAACTTCCATTCAGGAATAGCAAGAGGTTGAAGGAGACCAGCTGGTCTTTGGTGTTCGCTTTCACTCTTCTGCGGACATCACACTCATTCACGAATTGAGCAATTTCTCGCCTCATTCGAGTCCACCAATATGACTGCTTGAGGTCATGGTACATCTTCGTACTTCGGGATGAATGGATAGAAGCGAATTGTGAGCCTCGTTCATAATGACTTTTCTCGAGATCACCCTTAGGAACCACAATCCGGTCCTCAAAGAACAGAGTGTCTTTGTCATCAACATGGAAGCACTTGTACTTGAAATGCCCTTGTCGATACCACGTTTCACTTTCTTCACCATGGCATCCAGAAGTTGAGCCTCACGAATCTGATCTTCCAAAGTAGGAGAGACTATGAGGTTGGCAAGAAAGCCTTGAGGAACAACTTGAAGATTCAGCTTGCGGAAAGATTCACAGAGATCCGGTGAAAGGGCTTGAGGATTAGGCATTGCGATAAGCTTTCTGCTCAAAGCATCTGCAATGACATTGGCTTTGCCGGAGTATACTCAATACTTGGGTTGTACTCTTGAATCATTTCGACCCATCGAGTCTGCCTGAGGTTGAGGTTGGGCTGAGTGAAGATGTACTTGAGACTCTTGTGATCGGTGAAAATGTCCACTTTCCTTCCCAACAAGAGATGTCTCCACGTAATCAAAGCATGGACAACTGCCGCCAACTCAAGATCGTGAGTGGGGTAGTTCTTCTCGTTGGGCTTCAACTGGCGAGAGGTATAAGCCACAACTCTCTTCTCTTGCATTAACACAGCACCGAGACCTTGAAGAGAAGCATCACAGAAAACTTGTAACGACCACGATGCGGCTATATCTCCCACGTGTCGAGGCACGACTTAGAGGCATAACCGCATTGAAAGCAATGTCGCAAGTGAGGTAATCTTCACACAACCCATGTAATAATTAAGGAAAGATACATAGTTGGCTTACAATGCCACTTCACACAAAGACATAAATAAACATTCATCATTGAGTACACTCAAGGTCCGACTACGGAACCAAAATAAAGAAGATACCCCAAATGCACAGATCCCGAATCGTCCCAACTGGGCACCACTCTGATCATCTGGAAAAGACACATAGTAACGACCACGTTCCTCGTCGAACTCCCACTTGAGCTCGGTGGAATCACCTGCACCGCATCGCCGGAACTGCAACTGTTTTGGAAGTATCTCGTGAGTCACGGGACTCAGCAATCTCACACCCGCGAGATCAAGACTATTTAAGCTAATAGGAAGGACAAGGTAATACTGTGGAGCTGCAGCAAGCGACTAGCATATATGGTGGCTACTTCGCAAAAGAGAGCGAGAAGAGGAGCAAAGCACGGTCGTGAAACTAGTAGTGATCAAGAAGTGATCCTGAACTACTTACGCCGACATAACTCCAACACCGTGTTCACTTCCGGACTCCGCCGAGAAGAGACCATCACGGTTACACACGCCGTTGATGTGTATTTTATTTGAGGTCAACTTTGGGTTATCTACAACGGACATTAACAAATTCCCATCTGCCTCATAACCAGCGGGCACGGCTTTGAAAGATATTACCCTGCAGGGTGTCCCAACTTAGCCCATTATAAGCTCTCACGGTCAACGAAGGATAATCCTTCTACCGGAAGACCCGATCAATCTCGGAATCCGGACTACAAGACATTTCGACAGCAATAAAACAAGACCAGCAAAGCCACCCGAATGTGCCGACAAAACCCGATAGGAGCTGCACATATCTCGTTCTCGTGGCACACCGGATGGGCAAGACGTCGGGTTGGCATAAACCCTGGATTGCCCGGGGGCGCCGGACATCGCCCAGGTTGGACCAGCAATCGAAGGAGAACTGGCCCGGAGTTTAAAATAAAGATGACCCTCGGGCTCGCGAAAACCCGGGGAAAAAGGCTTAGGTGGCAAATGGCAAAACCAAAGTTGGGCCTTGCTGGACAAGTCTTATTCAAAGCGAACTGTCAAGGGGGTCCCATAAATCACCCAACCCGTAAGGAACATAAAATCAAGGAACATAACACCGGTATGACGGAAACTAGGGTGGCAAGAGTGGAACAAAACACCAGGCATAAGGCCGAGCCTTCCACCCTTTACCAAGTATATAGATGTATTAATTATAGCAGATATATATTGTGATATCCCCAACAAGTAAACAGGTTCCAAAAAGGAACAACATCTCCATGTTCCAACAAGGAACAAACTTCATCTTCACCTGCAACTAGCAACGCTATAAGAGGGCTGAGCAAAGCGGTAACATAGCCAATCAACGGTTTGCTAGGAAAGGATGGTTAGAGGCTGACATGGCAATATGGGTGGCATGATATAGCAAGTGGTAGGCATCGCAGCATAGGCATAGCAAAAGAGCGAGCAACTAGCATAGCAAAGATAGAAGTGATTTCGAGGGTATGGTCATCTTGCTCGCAATGTTCTCGAGTTGTCGAAAGCTTGATCCTCGAAAACGTTCTCAACAGGCTCCTCGTTCACGTACTCGTCTCCCGACTCTACCCAAAGCAACAACACAAACAAAGGAACCACAATAAATCACGGTGCAATGCACAATCAACATGATGCAAAACATGACATGATATGCATGATGCGGTATGCAATGCTTATGTGCGCTCCGGAAGGTAAATGATGAACCAGGCATCAACTTGGCAAACCAAGCATGCCACTGGAAAGATGAGATGATTTCGGTTGAAATCGATATAAAGATCACCGGAAACGGATGCACGGTTTGCAAATGGCAAGCAAAACAAGAATGGCGCAGATCTGCCATTAACAGCATGATGCCACTTAGCAAGCAACAATTAATTAAGCTACTGCACCCAAAAGTAACAAGAAAGCACATGGCAGTGATCTACACATGATGCTCGACAAAAGATGAGCACTGAGCTACGGCTAGTTCACATCATAACATGTTCAAACAAGCATGGCAAAAGTGCTCAAAGTAACAGGCTGGACATGGCAAAAACAGTAACAGGTTGCAATGTTCAGAGCATCAAAACTACATGCTACAGGACCTTAAAATAGCAAAACATGGCATGGCATGAATCTACTCAAAGCCTAGAACAAAAGTCCCTTACTGACCATAAGCCAAAAAGGACTAGAAAATAAAGTAACACCCATGTCAATATTGAAAGTCTTGTTAACAGATTCAGCAACTTGACATGTCAAAAACTGATAACGAGATGGCATGTTAACAAGCTCAATGCACTCACTACAGAGCCCCAAATGATAAACTAAGCATACATACATCAAGAAGACATGACATAGAATACATACATGGCAAGAACACTAACATAGCATATATGGATCAACCACAACAAGCTAGGCAAAATTGAATAACATGTATACAATCTGCCAGGAAACATTTCGTAGCAGAAGTAGAGCTCGATTGACTCAAGCTATGGCAACCCATAATTGCAAACAAAGGCATGGATGGATAGAGCAAGTCATGCTTTACAAAACACCCTTACTGAAGTATCCCAAAATATGCATAGATCTCTCGGTATCATCAAGTAAACATGGCATCAAAATCAGCTAAAACAGGGCTGAAATCAGCAACAACAGGACACCTACTTTGCATGCTTGTGCTAGTCACCACATAGATCACAAAAATACATGGCATACACCCCTGGAAAGATGGCATGGCATTTTACAAAACACATGTAGGACTCAAATTCATAGGGTGCACATATTAATCATAGCAAAAATAACAAAAGTGCAACTCCTGATAAAAATCAGAAACTATCAGCACATAGCACTCTTCCAACAGCATTTCGGGCATCAAGATGAGCTCAAATGAAAATGATGCAATGTAATGAAATGATCTACTCTTCGAGACGAACATTTTGACATATTATACGTGAAAAATGGATCTACGGATGCGAAGATATAGCATGATGAAAATTGCACGAAATTACAAAGATCTAGGGACTTAGAAGAAAATAGAGAGGGAAGAGAGTCAACGGTGGCTCGGGGCCCGAGGCCGGATCCGATCGGATCGGGCCGGTGGCGGCGCTGGGCGGCTCCCGGAGCGGCCGGTCGGGAAGGAAGGCGGCGGCGGGGCGGTCGCCGCGGGCGAGGAGGCGCGGTGAGGCGGAGGGCGGGCTGGCCGAGGTCCCGCGAGGCGGCGGCGAAGCTCGCCGGCCTCGGGCGGCGGCGTGTGCCAGCGGAGAGGCGGCGATGGTCGGCGGGTGGCGCCGGAGGGGGTCGGCCGAGGTCGCCGGAGGCGGAGGCGGCGCGGGCGGCCAGCGCCGGCCGAGGCGGCGGCAAGGGCGTGATGGCGGGGCGGGTGTGCTGTGTGGCGGCAGGCGGGTCGAGGAGGCCAAGGCTGGTTCGGGCGAACAAGGGCGGCGGCGGCGGCGGCGGGCCACGTGGCGGACGACGGTTGGACGAGGGCGCGGGCGGACGTGTCCGTGCGAGAGAAAAAATTAGGGTTTTGGGGGAATTTGATCCGCGAATTTGGACGGAGGGTTTGCTTAAATAGGCATAGAGGGAGCTAGGAGAGTCCAAATGAGGTGTAGTTTTCGCCACACGATCGTGATCGAACGATGGAGAGCATGGAAGTGACTTAGATGGGTTATTGGGCTGTTTTGAAGGGTGTTGGGCTGCAACTTAAAAGAGGCCTCTGCGAAGGTGCGGTTAACCGCTGGAGTACCAAACGAGCTCCAAATGACCGAAACTTGACCGGTGGTCTCCGGGTGTTATACCAAGGCCACTAGACAAACCTCGGTCCATTTCGAGAAGGTTTAATACCCGCACACGGAAAACGTAAAAGGACCGCCGGGAAGATAGGAGTGCGGATTGCAAAACGGACAACGGAAAAATGCCGGAATCATGAGGCGAACACGTATGCAAATGCGATGCACATGATGACATAATATAAAATGCATGACATGGACAAAATGCAAAATGAAGAAAACCCAACCACGGAGGGAATAACATATATCGATGCCGAAAATGGCAAGAGTTGGAGTTACAAATATGGAAAGTTACTTCCGGGGTGTTACAACACACCCCCACGGGGTTCACCTCGATTCCTCCCAGGGAACAAAAGAAGAAGGTTTCCAGGAGTCGTATCTACAGGCGTCGCCACCGATGCCATCATCAACAGTGGGCCACGGGAGGCCAACGCCAACCCCATCAAGATCAACGGCGGCGGGCGGACGCCGCTGCCGTGCTCCGGGCACGGCGAGAGCTCGGGGGCACGTAGCTGTCGTCGCTCGTCTCCGGAGTCTCGTAGGGCTCGGGAGAGTCGCTGGACTCCCAAGCGCCATCACTGTCGTTGGAGGAGCTGTCGGCACGGCCAAGGGCGGGCCCAGCACCAGCCACCGCTCCGTCCTGGTGACCCCCTCCAGGGCAGCACTCCATACGGCGACCCTCCCCATCGAAGACCTTGAAGGACATCGCGGAGGCGCTGTCGTACTCAAAGTGGATGGCGAGGGCCCCCTCCGTGCGGCAAGCGCAGACGACCTCACCCCATCCGCAGGTCAAGAAGATCTTTCCCGGGGAGACTACCTCGACCTCTGCTCCCGTTGCCGGGGTACCACACTCGGCGTGCCGCAGCCACAGCTCAAGTGGCCCCATCGGCGGCATCTCTTCAGCAAAGAACTATGGGAATCTGATCCACGTCCGCGGGGGCATTGCCGCCCACACTACCAATTCGCGCGAGGAGCCCTCGGCATGAGTTCGCGGGCTAGCGGTGCGGGCCACCACAGCACGGCCACCGCGGCCGTGGCGCGAGCGGCGCCGGTCGCTGCTTCCGCCTCCGGGGCCTTCTGCCTGAGCGTACAAGGGCAGCGGATAGCCGGGGGGAGAACGCTCGTACCAAGGCCTCGTCACCTCCAGCCTCGCGACAGCGTCGCGGGGGTGAGCCAACCTCTTCTTTAGAGGAAGTGGCCCCTGCTCCTCGCGGGGGATCTTTCCCTTCTCAGCGGCCGAGAACCTCTTCACTGGTGCCATGGGTGTCGCAGCAAGACGGTGGAGCAAAGAGGAAGAAGAAGCAGGCGGAATGGAGGAAGAGATGAGCAACGGGGGCTCCGCACCCTCCTCATTTATAGCCAGAAGAAGGCCAACCGCCGACCTCCACGATCGCAGGTAATGATAGTTTAAATCTGCATGCAGCAGGGACTCGTCAAGTCAGACAGTTGTCGAGGCAGCATGGGGAAGCGGAGACGCCCACATCCTGTCAATCGCCATGCGTCAATTAAGGCCGCAGGCGGTTGGAGCCCGCGGTGCTCTGCACTTGCCCTTTGACTTCGCCTCGAAGTCAAGTCTGAGCGTGCCTTGGGCCCGGGGACTACTGTCGGCGTCCTGGGAACGGGGTACCTAGACTTGCCTGCCTGCGGCCCACGGCGTGGCTCTACCAGCGGCCTGATATGGCCCATCTTCATCAGCAACCACTCAAGACCCTCGCGAGGGGCCAAGCCTTGCAAGGCGGGCGACACCAAGACCTCCTCAGGGGAGGCCTCGCTAGGCTGGCTCCTGAGGAGCAGAGATATCAAGGCACGGGGCACCTCACGAGGTTCGCGTGACGTGAGCCGTGACGACCGAAGCTAGGCGGGCGCCAGCGGGCGCAGAGTACTAGTTTCCTCTTTGGTGCTAAAGAGGCAGGCGCAGGCGAGGAGTCCTGAGGCATCAGGCAAAGGTTTCCATATCAGTGCAACAAGACCAAGACCAGCAGGACGAAGGTCGCCGCGGAGCCCACAGCTGCATCACCACCAAAGCCTTTGGCTTGCCAAGACCATCTTTTGTCAGTATAACTTGTACTAGTTGTCTACCTTCAAAATTGGTCGTTGTGGGATCCCTTCCCGCCTAACATTTGGGAAGAGGACCAGGGCCCCTATAAACAGGACTAGCCACCACCATAGTCAGGGATCGGCTCATCTGGATCGGATCCATTCCACCAAGGCCATCTCACAAGCGCATCAAGCGCAAGAACACCTCTCCTCAGGAGGCTGTTCCCACCTTGTACTTGTTCATCCTCAGCCCATGAGGCAATCCACCACACCAGACTAGAGTAGGGTATTACACCGCAACGGTGGCCCGAACCAGTATTAACTCTCGTGTCCCTTGTTCCTTGGGTTCGCCGAGCTAGGCCTTGAGATCGTTGCGAGAGCGAGCTAGGACGAGAGAGATCTTCGTGCGCACCCCAGAGTTCGAACCTCAAGGGTTTGCTGGAACCCCGAATTCGACAAGTTGTAGTAGTGCATGTTAAACGTAGGAAAAAATTGAAGGCCGTAAGAGGAAGCTATCTCCCGTTCGTTGTCAAACATGCATCGTTCCCTCTCGGAACCACGAGCCTTCTAGTGAGTTGCTCCGGTTTGTGAGGGGGGTGTGTCCAAACTTTCGTCAAACATGCCAAAAAATTTACCACATCATCTTGGTGGCATGACATTACAACAACCAAGGTTTCATGTGTTTTCGATCTTTTTTAATTTTTTGGAATTAAAATGCCATGTCACTCCATGCATACATATTCACGTGTCCATGTCGTGAGACAAATATGTTCGGCAATTCCTTGTAATTTACCGCACATGGAATTAACTGGCACACAACTACAGAAATATGATTTTTGAAACCGTTATGGTTAGGCGTTGCATGTAGATGTAGTTCAAATTTGAATTACAGTCATTAAATGACTAGAAAATCACTTAAATATCTTTAAAAGGTCAAATGACCCCTAGAATTTTCCAAATTTTCACATGACAGTCGTAGCAGTGCACGTTAAACGTAGAAATAATTGAAGGTCATAAGAGGAAGCTATCTCCCGTTCGTCATCAAACATGCATTGTTCCCTCTCGGAACCATGAGCCTTCTAGTGAGTTGCTCCAGTTTGTGAGGGGTGTGTGTCCAAACTTTCGTAAAACATGCCAAATTTTTTACCACATCATCTTGGTGGCATGAAATTATATCAACCAAGGTTTCATGTTTTTCTGATCATTTTTTAATTTTTTGGAATTAAAATAACATGTCACTCCATGCATACATATGCACGTGTCCATGTCGTGAGACAAATATGTTTGAAAATTCCTTCTAATTTACTGCACATGGAATTAACTTGCACACAAGTACACAAATATGATTTTTCAAACCGTTATGGTTAGCCGTTGCATGTAGATGTAGTTCAAATTTGAATTACGGTCATTAAATGGCTAGAAAATCACTTCAATGTCTTTAAAAGGTCAAGTGACCCCTAGAATTTTCCAAATTTTCACATGACAGTTGTAGTAGTGCATGTTAAACGTAGAAAAAATTGAAGGCCGTAAGAGGAAGCTATCTCCCATTCGTCGTCAAACATGCATTGTTCCCTCTCGGAACAATGAGCCTTCTAGAGAGTTGCTCCGGTTTGTGAGGGGTGTGTGTCCAAACTTTCGTCAAACATGCCAAAAAATTTACCACATCATCTTGGTGGCATGAAATTACATCAACCAAGGTTTCATGTTTTTCTGATCATTTCTTTATTTTCTGGAATTAAAATGCCATGTCACTCCATGCATACATATTGTCGGTGGGAAACGACACCTATGGGATCACTGGAAACCCTTCTACGGTTGCGGGGCGCGGGGATCGTGAGAAGAGCGGGACCAACAGGTGACACAAGGGGGATTTACCCAGGTTCGGGCCGCAAGGATGCGTAAAAACCTAGTCCTGCTTTGGTGGATGTATTTAGTGTTCTTGAGCTCTCCAACTAGCTCTAAGTGTTGCCAGGTTCCAAAGAGCCGAATCCCTTCCCCTGTGCGCCGTGGGCCTCCTTTTATAGGGGAAAGGGGCTGCCGAAGTGGCACACAGGAGGTGGAAAGTGCTACAGTGTTGCGAGTATATCGCTAGTATTACAGGACAAAACGCATTTAATGCAAGGCTTAGGTGTCCCTTCGCTTTTTTGGGGACGGGGGCGAGGCCTGTCCCGTCCGTCGCCGCTCCTCCTCGCTTCGACACGTGCCCTGGCCAGCGGCGCATGCGGTGCCATGTAGGCAGGCAGGCAGCTGAGGTGGCGCGGTGGTGGAGCTTCCATGAAGGATTGCATGCCGCCACGCAGGTGCCTGCCCAGCTGGTTGGGTCGGAAGCTGCATGCGAATGGCGGTGAAGACTTATCTGGTACGGGCCTGGCAGTGGCCCTGCTAGCGTCCTTGGTGAAGGCCTTGTCGGGTGGCCCGGCAAGGGTCTTGCCGGGTGGCTCGGCAAGGGTCTTGCCGTGGCACGCTGGCCTCCCCGGCAACGGTCTTACCGGGGGTCTTGTGGGTTTCTTCGGTGAGGATGGTTGCCCTCTTATCCTCATTTGATCTTGGGCATTCTATGTCTTCACAAAGATCTGCATGCCACCATGGAGGTGCCTCCCGAGTCCTGTCCCAACGCATTTGTCTGAGCATTGGTGGCCTCAAGGGTGGCTCGCTCGGCTGGTGTGGGCGGGCTGCCCCGGCAAGACCCTTGCCGGGGCCGCTGAGGCTGCCCCGGCAAGGGTCCTTGCCAGGAAAACCTGCTTCGCCCATCTGATCCTTGTGGCCTTGGTCCTTGTCGTTGCTTCGTTTGCCTTGTGGCCTCGGCTTCTCTCCGTTCCCCCCTTCCCGCCCTGTCTGTGCGTGGCCGTGGCGGGAGGCTCTGACTGCCCGTGCACAAGTAAAGGGGTCAAAAGTAGAGCCCCTACTTTTGTACAACGACAGGAGCCCCCGGGCCTGGGCCACACATAAACGTAGCACGTTGTTGGGCCAGGCCCAGAACGGTGTGCGGGCAGTTGGGGCGGATTTTTACCGCGACCACTGTTCCGTCCGCTGCGCTTCCCACGACCCGCGTTGAACGCGCGACGTGGGGATCGTGCGTGCGCATGACGTGGGCATGCTGGCGTCACCTCGTGGTGGATAGTAAAGAGGCGGCTTGCGCGTCTCTTTGAGATCGCGGGGCCGCCTCCCATTTATTGCCCTCGCTCGGGAACCGTCGTTCCACGCATCCTATTGTGCCCGCCCCTTGTGCCACGTTCGCTGCATGCAGAGCGAATGACAGGCGCAGGGGTCGTGGGTACTCGCGCGCGTGCGGGTCGATTCCCACGCGGCTTCAATGGAGCGGGGAGGGCGGTCGACGGCCCTGCTCGCTGTCACTTCAAGAGGCCGGATTGGCTGACAGGGGGCGGCCTAGCCTCGCTCCCACCCCTTTATAAGGAGGGGAGTGGGAGGGACGGCACCTCTCAACCTTTCGCCATCTGCCTCTCCCCGTCCCTGCTTCCTTTTTTCTTCTGTCATGGCGAGGGGGCGCGGCGACGCTTCATCGGTGGCGGCAAGGGTCTTGGCCCGGCAGCGCATCACTCCTCCCCAAGAACTCGTAGCGGCGGAGCCGGCCATTAGAGGAAGGGGGAGGGGACGAGGTCGAGGCTGCCGTGGTGCCCGAGGGAGAGGAGGACGGGGCGGCAGATCTGCCTCGCCCCCTCCAGCAGTCCTTCCTCCGATGGAGGGCCACGCTGGGGACAACCCCTGCGAATTCTTCGTCAGGCTGCACCATCCGCCGCGCCGTCGCCTTCGCCTTCCGACCCCGTTTGCGTGGGAGATGGAGCTGGATCCACCGCAGGCACTGCGGCTGCACATGAGGGGTTGTGGGAACAGTGGCACGTGGGTCGACGTCGAGTCCCCCGCCCCTCACGTCATGTATCTTCACCGAGGGTGGAAGACCTTCGCTCACCTCCACAGCTTGACGGATGGGCTTGCTCTCCATTTCAAACTAATGGAGGGCGGCTTCTCTCCGTCAAAATCTTCAGGCATTTTAGGACCCGCGTGAGGTGCTGCGTGGAGAGCTCTTCTGATGATGAAGATTCCTCCTCGAGCGAGAGTGACGAGGAGGACAACGGCAGCGACGGCGAGGCCAACGGGCGGCAGGATAACGGGTCCGACTAGGCGTCGGGCGCCGCTCCGGGCGGCACCGGTGACCCCATCATCTGTGTCGCCAGCTTCTTGAACTTCTCGGGGTCGTCTCCTTGGGCGGCTGGCGTTGGGAGGCTGCGGAAGAGGAAGAGGGCGGGCGGCAAGGCCGTCAAGTCGGAGTACGCGGGCACCGACTCCTTTGTCGCAGCATCGACGCCCCGCCTCGTCTTTTGAGCTCGCCTCCGGCGCTGCCATCACCATCCAGCCCTTGGACGGCCACCAAGACGTTCTCTTGGTGTCTTCTGCCACCCGTAGCTCGCCTAGGCGCCCCTTTTGCCCTCCTGCTTTTCTTGTTCCGTTTCCTGAGGAGAGCGACAAGAAAGGGATTACGGGCACCTTATCTCTTTTTAGTTTGTAAGCCTTCGGGCCTTATAGAATTTAAAGCCTGTAATCCCGTTGCTCATGTTTTTCATTTCATATGAACTATACCTGTATGGGATGTTTTTTTATGAAAAAGGGATGTTTTCCGGGATTTTCGTTCACGGGAGGAACCCACGACAAGGAGTGAATCCTTGTTATCTTTAAGACAAACGTTTTCTCGCCCGGCAACAGGCCTTGCCATTTCCCCACTTTGCTCGACCTTTCTCATGCTCTTGGCGGAGGCAGGGATGAGGTGGGCTTAGGCCCCCCATTCCTCTACTTTGCTGCCGCGGCTACGAGCAAATCCATACCCAGGGGATAATCCTCGGGTGCCGAGAAGGGGGAGCACGGTAGCTCAGAGATAGAACGGGGTTTCAAGTATCCCAGTCCATAACGAAATGCATGACAGAGGATAAAGGACTTATCTGGATCTGCAGCCCCCGGCGATCTTGGCTTGCGGTGGAGGGACCCTTGTTCTTGCAGCCCCCGGCAACACTGGCTTGCCGGGGCCCGGGTGTCGGTCTGTCCCCTTCCTTCCAAAATAGCTCGGCAAGAATACTTACGTGCCCTGCGAACCAAAGGAAACAGATAAGAACAGAGAGACGCGCACTCGACCTCTAAGCTAGGGGTTAGCCGCCGCTAAGCACTATCAACCCTAACCAAGGAAGAGACTCAACCTAGCATGCATGCAATAACTTAGGGCGCTAGCGCTTCATCTATTTATGCTCGTGGTCTGCACTGGCTTTGTACAAGGGTTACATGCCTTGCAAGCAAGGCTTGTACAAAAAGGGTGGTTTCGCCGGAGGCCCGGCAGCCGCGCCTTATGGGTAAAACTTGCGAAGATGCTCGATGTTCTAGGAGTTACTCACTGGGATGGCATCTTCGGTCTCCAGCCGGACTTCGCCGGGCCTGGTGACTCGGGCTACCCGATAAGGGCCTTCCCACTTCGGCTTCAACTTGTTGGAATTCTTGGCTGACTGAACATGCCGAAGAACAAGTTCGCCTTCCTCAAAGCTCCTGTCATGAACCTTGCGGCTATGGTAGCGGCACAAGGCTTGCTGGTAGCGTGCTACTCTCACAGGCGCCCGGAGACGATCTTCCTCATGGAGCGTCGCGTCATCTTGCCGCAATCGCTCTTGCTCAAGCTCATCATAAGCGAGCACTCGAGGTGACCTGTATATGAGTTCCGTGGGAAGAACTGCTTCTGCCCCGTAAACCAGGGCAAAGGGTGTCTGGCCGATGGCTCGATTTGGCGTCGTTCTGATCGACCAAAGAACCGCCGCAACTCATCAATCCAGCGCCCCGCTTTTCTTGCGCATCTGTCAAAAGTCCTTGTCCTTAAGCCTTGCGGGACCTCAGCATTTGCCCTTTCCGCTAGCGTTGTTCGCGGATGTGCCACGGAAGCAAAACAAACCCCGCTGCCAAGATCCTCAATGTCTTGCATGAAGGCGTGGCTTGTGAACTGTGTGCCGTGGTCGGTGATGATCTGTTGGGCACCCCAAAGCGCACACTAGTCCTTGAAGAACTTGATGGCTGATGCGCTTGTCACCTTCCTTATCGCTTCCACTTCGCCACTTTGTGAACTTGTCGATTACGACGCATAAGTACTCAAAGCCCCCGACGGCAAGGGGGAAAGGGCCCAATATGTCGAGCCCCCAGACCGAGAAGGGCCAGGAGATAGGGATAGTTTGGAGGGCTTGAGGTGGTTGATTAAGCTTCTTCGAATGGAACTGGCATGCTTCATACTTGATTACTAGTGCTGTCGCATCTTGGAGGGCGGTGGGCCAGAAGAGACCTTGTCGGAAAGCCTTGCCGGCAAGGCCCTCGTGAAGGAAATATGCCCTAGAGGCAATAATAAAGTTATTATTTATTTCCTTATATCATGATAAATGTTTATTATTCATGCTAGAATTGTATTAACCGGAAACATAATACATGTGTGAATATATAGACAACCAGTATGTCACTAGTATGCCTCTACTTGACTAGCTTGTTAATCAAAGATGGTTATGTTTCCTAACCATGAACAAGGAGTTGTTATTTGATTAACAAGGTCACATCATTAGTTGAATGATCTGATTGACATGACCCATTCCGTTAGCTTAACACTTGATCGCTTAGTATGTTAATGCTTTCTTCATGACCCATACATGTTCCTATAACTATGAGATTATGCAACTCCGTTTACGGAGGAACACTTTGGTACTACCAAACGTCACAACGAATCGGGTGATTATAAAGGAGTACTACAGGTGTCTCCAAAGGTACTTGTTGGGTTGGCGTATTTGAGATTAGGTTTTGTCACTCCGATTGTCGGAGAGGTATCTCTAGGCCTTCTCGGTAATACACATCACTTAAGCCTTGCAAGCATTACAACTAATGAGTTAGTTGTGAGATGATGTATTACGGAACGAGTAAAGAGACTTACCGTAACGAGATTGAACTAGGTATTGATACCGACGATCGAATCTCGGGTAAGTAACATACCGATGACAAAGGGAACAACGATGTCGTTATGCGGTTTGACCGATAAAGATCTTCGTAGAATATGTAGGAACCAATATGGGCATCCAGGTTCCGCTATTGGTTATTGACCGAGAATGGTTCTAGGTCATGTCTACATAGTTCTCGAACCCGTAGGGTCCGCACGCTTAACGCTTCGATGATAGTTCATTATGAGTTTATAAGTATTGATGCACGAAGGTTGTTCGAGTCCCGGATGTGATCACGGACATGACGAGGAGTCTCAAATGGTCGAGACATAAAGATTGATATATTGGAAGCCTGCATTTGGACATCGGAAGTGTTCCGGGTGAATTCGGAATTTATAGAGTACCGGAGGTTACCGAACCCCCGGAGGACTATGGGCCTTAATGGGCCATAAGAGAGAAGAGGAAGGGCCGGCCAGGTGGGCTGCGCGCCCCCTCCCCTCTGGTCCGAATAGGACAGGAGGGGCGGCGCCTTCCTCTTCCCCTCCTCCAATCCTAATCCAACTAGAGAGGGGGAGTCCTACTCGGTGGGAGTAGGACTCCTCCAGCGCCGCCCCCAAGGCTGGCCGCACCCCCTTGGCTCCTTTATATACGGGGCAGGGGCACCCCATGACACACAAGTTGATCTACGGATCTTTCCTTAGCCGTGCGGTGCCCCTTCCACCATATTCCACTTCGGTCATATCGTCATGAGCTTAGGCGAAGCCTGCGCCGGAGAAGTCATATCGTCATGAGCTTAGGCGAAGCCCCGCGTCGGTGGAGCATCAACATCGTACCACGCCGTCGTCTCGACGGAACTCATCCCCGACACTTTGCTGGATCGGAGTCCGGGATCGCCATCGAGCTGAACGTGTGCGAACTCGGAGGTGCCGTGACGCTCGGTGCATGGATCGGTCGGATCGTGAAGACGTCGACTACATCAACCGCGTTGTTATAACGCTTCGCTTTCGGTCTCACGAGGGTACGTGGACGGACACTCCCCTCGTTGCTATGCCATCACCATGGTCTTGCGTGATCGTAGGAAAATTTTTGAAATTACTACGCTCCCCAACAAGTGGTATCGAGCCTGGTTTTATGCGTTGATGTCATATGCACGAGTAGAACACAAGTGAGTTGTGGGCGATACAAGTCATACTACCTACCAGCATGTCATACTTTGGTTCAGCGGTATTGTGAGATGAAGCGGCCCGGACCGACATTACGCCAGACGCTTACGCGAGACTGGTTTCACCGCCCGAGCACTCGTTGCTTAAAGGTGACCGCGGGTGTCTGCTCTCTCACTTTAGTTGAATCGAGTGTGGCTCGCCCGTCCTTGAGAAGGTTAAACGGAGTCTATTTGACGAAGTATCGCTGTGGTTTTGATGCGAGGTAAGAACGGTTCTTGCTCAGCCCGTAGCAGCCACGTAAAACTTGCAACAACAAAGTAGAGGACGCCTAACTTGTTTTTGCAGGGCATGTTGTGATGTGATATGGTCAAGACGTGATGCTATATTTTATTGTATGAGATGATCATGTTTTGTAACCGAAGTTATCGGCAATCGGCTGGAGCCATATGGTTGTCGCTTATTGTATGAAATGCAACGCCATGTAATTGCTTTACTTTATCACTAAGGAGTAGCGATAGTCGTAGAAGCAATAGTTGGCGAGACGACAACGATGCTACGATGGAGATCAAGGTGTCACGCCGGTGACGATGGTGATCATGACGGTGCTTCGGTGATGGAGATCACAAGCACAAGATGATGATGACCATATCATATCACTTATATTGATTGCATGTGATGTTTATCCTTTATGCATCTTATCTTGCTTTGATTGACGGTAGCATTATAAGATGATCTCTCACCAAAATTATCAAGAAGTGTTCTCCCTGAGTATGCACCGTTGCGAAAGTTCTTCGTGCTAAGACACCACGTGATGATCGGGTGTGATAGGCTCTACGCTCAAATACAACGGTGCAAAACAGTTGCGCACGCGAATACTCAGGTTAAACTTGACGAGCCTAGCATATAACAGATATGGCCTCGGAACACGAGACCGAAAGGTCGGCGTGAATCATATAGTAGATATGATCAACATAGTGATGTTCACCATTGAAACTACTCCATCTCACGTGATGATCGGACATGGTTTAGTTGATTTGGATCACGTAATCACTTAGATGACTAGAGAGATGTCTGTCTAAGTGGGAGGTTTTAATATGATTAATTAAACTTAAATTTATCATGAACTTAGTACCGATAGTATTTTGCTTGTCTATGTTTCTTGTAGATAGATGGCTCGCTGTTGTTCCGTTGAATTTTAATGCGTTCCTTGAGAAAGCAAAGTTGAAAGATGATGGTAGAAATTACACGGACTGGGTCCGTAATTTGAGGATTATCCTCATTGCTGCACGTAAAAATTACGCCCTGGAAGCACCACCGGGTGACAGCCTGCTGCAGATGCCGAGCGAAGTTATGAACGTCCGCAAAGCAAAGCTGATGACTACTCAATAGTTCAGTGTGCCATGCTTTACGGCTTAGAACCGGGTCTTCAACGACGTTTTGAACGTCATGGAGCATATGAGATGTTCCAGAGTTGAAGTTAATATTTCAAGCAAATGCCCGGATTGAGAGATATGAAGTCTCCAATAAGTTCTATAGCTGCAAGATGGAGGAGAATAGTTCGTCGGTGAGCACATACTCAAAATGTCCGGGTATAACAATCACTTAATTCAGCTGGGAGTTAATCTTCCGGATGATAGTGTCATTGATGAATTCTCCAATCATCGCCACCAAGCTACAAGAGCTTCGTGATGAACTATAATATGCAAGGGATGACTAAGACAATTCCCGAGGTCTTCATAATGCTAAAAGCAGCGGAGGTAGAAATCAAGAAAGAGCATCAAGTGTTGATGGTCAACAAGACCACTAGTTTCAAGAAAAGGGCAAAGGGAAGAAGAAGGAAACTTCAAAAGAACAGCAAGCAAGTTGCTGCTCAGAGAAGAAACCCAAGTCGGACCTAAGCTGAAACCGAGTGTTTTACTGCAAGCAAACCGACTTTCGAAGCGGAACTGCCCCAAGTATTTGGCGGATAAAAAGGATGGCAAGGTGATCAAAGGTATATGTGATATACATGTTATTGATGTGTACCTTACTAATACTCGCAGAGTACTGGTATTTGATCTGGTTCATTGCTAATATTTGCAACTCAAACAGAACTACGGATTAGCGAAGATTGGCTAAGGACGAGGTGACGATCGCGCGTTGAAATGGTTCCAAAGTCGATGTGATCGCAGGGCACGCTACCTCTACATCTACCTTCGGATTAGTTTTAGACCTAAATAATTGTTATTTGGTGCCGCGTTGAGCATGAACATTATATCTGGATCTTGTTTAATGCGAGACGGTTATTCATTTAAATCAGAGAATAATGGTTGTTCTATTTATATGAGTAATATCTTTTATGGTCATGCACCCTTGAAGAATGGTCTATTCTTGTTGAATCTCGACAAGTAGTGATACACATATTCATAATGTTGAAGCCAAAAGATGCAGAGTTGATAATGATAGTGCAACTTATTTGTGGCATCGCCGTTTAGGTCATATCGGTGTAAACGCATGAAGAAACTCCATACCGATGGGCTTCGAATCACTTGATTATGAATCACTTGGTACTTATGTAACCGTGCCTCATGGGCAAGATGACCAAAACGCCGTTCTCCTAACTATGGAGCGAGCAACTGATTTGTTGGAAATCATACATACCGATGTTTGTGGTCCAATGAATGTTGAGGCTTGGCGGGTATCGTTATTTTCTCACCTTCACAGATGATTTGAGCAGATATGGGTATATCTACTTAATGAAACACAAATCTGAAACATTTGAAAAGTTCAAAGAATTTCAGAGTGAAGTGGAAAATCATCGTAACAAGAAAATAAAGTTTCTACGATCTGATCGTGGAGGAGAATATTTGAGTTACGAGTTTGGTTTACATTTGAAACAATGTGGAATAGTTTAGCAACTCACGCCACCCGAACACCACAGAGAAATGGTGTGTCCGAACGTCGAATCGTACTTTACTAGATATGGTGCGATCTATGATGTCTATTTCCGATTTACCGCTATCGCTTTGGGGTTATGCTTTAGAGACGGCCGATTCACGTTAAATAGGACACCGTCAAAATCCGCTGAGACGACGCCTTATGAACTGTGGTTTGGCAAGAAACCAAAGTTGTCGTTTCTTAAAGTTTGGGGCTGCGATGCTTATGTAAAGAAACTTCAACCAGATAAGCTCGAACCCAAATCGGAAAAATGTGTCTTCATAGGATACCCAAAGGAGATCATTGGGTACACCTTCTATCACAGATCTGAAGGCAAGATTTTCGTTGCTAAATTCGGATCCTTTCTAGAGAAGGAGTTTCTCTCGAAAGAAGTGAGTGGGAGGAAAGTAGAACTTGATGAGATAATCAGATCTCGCTCCCTTATTGGAAAGTAGTTCATCACAAGAAATGGTTCTGTGACAACTACACCAATTAGTGAGGAAACTAATGATGATGATCATGAAGCTTCAGATCAAGTTACTATTGAACCTCGTGAGGTCAACCAGAGTAAAATACGCACTGAGTGGTACGGTAATCCTATTCGGAAGTCATGTTACTTGACCATGGCGAACCTACAAACTATGAAGAAGCGATGGTGAGCCCAGATTCGCAAAATGGCTGGAAGCCATGAAATCTGAGATGGGATCCATGTATGAGAACAAAGTATGGACTTTGGTTGACTTGCCGATGATCGGCAAGCCATTGAAAATAAATGGATCTTTAAGAAGAAGACTGACGACGATGGTAATATAACTGTCTACAAAGCTCGACTTGTTGCGAAAGGTTTTCGACAAGTTCAAGGGGTTGACTACGATGAGACTTTCTCACCAGAGCGATGCTTAAGTCTGTCCGAATCATGTTAGCAATTGCGCATTTTATGATTATGAAATTTGGCAAATGGATGTAAAACTGCATTCTTGAATGGATTTCTAGAAGAAGAGTTGTATATGATGCAACCAGAAGGTTTTGTCGATCCAAAGGGTACTAACAAAGTGTGCAAGCTCCAACGATCAATTTATGGTCCGTGCAAGCCTCTCGGAGTTGGAATAAACGCTTTGATAGTGTGATCAAAGCATATGGGTTTATACAGACTTTTGGAGAAGCCTCAGATTTACAAGAAAGTGAGTGGGAGCTCAGAGCATTTCTAATATTATATGTGGACGATATATTATTGATTGGAAATGATATAGAATTTCTGGATAGCATAAAAGGATACTTGAATAAAAGTTTTCAATGAAAGACCTCGGTGAAGCTGCTTACATATTGGGCATCAAGATCTATAGAGATAGATCAAGACGCTTGATTGGACTTTCACAAAGCACATACCTTGATAAAGTTTTGAAAAAGTTCAAAATGGATCAGCAAAGAAAGGTTTTTACCTGATTACAAGGTGTAAGATTGAGTCAAACTCAATGCCCGACCACAGCAGAAGATAGAGAGAAAATGAAAGATGTTCCTATGCTTCAGCCATAGGCTCTATCATGTATGCAATGCTGTGTACCAGACCGACGATGCTTAGCTGTAAGCTTGGCAGGAAGGTACCAAAGTAATCCAGAGTGGATCCTTTGGACAGCGGTCAAGAACATCCTGAAATACCGAAAAGGACTAAGGATATGTTTTCGATATGGAGGTGACAAAGAGCTAGTCGTAAATGGTTACGCCGATGCAAGCTTTGACATCGATCCGGACGATTCTAAATCGCAAACCGGATCGTATTTTTATTAAACGGTGGAGCTGTCGGTTGGTGCAGCTCTAAACAAAGCGTCGTGGCGGGATCTACATGTGAAGCGGAGTACATAGCTGCTTGAAGCAGCAAATGAAGGAGTGCGGATGAAAGAGTTCATTTCCGATCTAGGTGTCATACCTAGTGCATCGGGACCGATGAAGATCTTCCGTGACAATATGGTGCAATTGCCTTGGCAAAGGAATCCAGATTTCACAAGAGGACCAAGCATATCAAGAGACGCCTTCAATTCCATTCGGGACCAAGTCCAAGTGGGAGACATAGAGATTTGCAAAATACATACGGATCTGAATGTTGCAGACCGTTGACTAAGCCTCTTCCACGAGCAAAACATGATCAGCACCAAGACTCCATGGGTGTGAGGATCATTACTTTGTAATCTAGATTATTGACTCTAGTGCAAGTGGGAGATGAAGGAAATATGCCCTAGAGGCAATAATAAAGTTATTATTTATTTCCTTATATCATGATAAATGTTTATTATTCATGCTAGAATTGTATTAACCGGAAACATAATACATGTGTGAATATATAGACAAACAAGATGTCACTAGTATGCCTCTACTTGACTAGCTTGTTAATCAAAGATGGTTATGTTTCCTAACCATGAACAAGGAGTTGTTATTTGATTAACAAGGTCACATCATTAGTTGAATGATCTGATTGACATGACCCATTCCGTTAGCTTAACACTTGATCGCTTAGTATGTTAATGCTTTCTTCATGACCCATACATGTTCCTATAACTATGAGATTATGCAACTCCGTTTACGGAGGAACACTTTGGTACTACCAAACGTCACAACGAATCGGGTGATTATAAAGGAGTACTACAGGTGTCTCCAAAGGTACTTGTTGGGTTGGCGATTTTGAGATTAGGTTTTGTCACTCCGATTGTCGGAGAGGTATCTCTAGGCCTTCTCGGTAATACACATCACTTAAGCCTTGCAAGCATTACAACTAATGAGTTAGTTGTGAGATGATGTATTACGGAACGAGTAAAGAGACTTACCGTAACGAGATTGAACTAGGTATTGATACCGACGATCGAATCTCGGGTAAGTAACATACCGATGACAAAGGGAACAACGATGTCGTTATGCGGTTTGACCGATAAAGATCTTCAGAGAATATGTAGGAACCAATATGGGCATCCAGGTTCCGCTATTGGTTATTGACCGAGAATGGTTCTAGGTCATGTCTACATAGTTCTCGAACCCGTAGGGTCCGCACGCTTAACGTTTCGATGACAGTTCATTATGAGTTTATAAGTATTGATGCACCGAAGGTTGTTCGGAGTCCCGGATGTGATCACGGACATGACGAGGAGTCTCGAAATGGTCGAGACATAAAGATTGATATATTGGAAGCCTGCATTTGGACATCGGAAGTGTTCCGGGTGAATTCGGGAATTTACCGGAGTACCGGGAGGTTACCGGAACCCCCCGGGAGGACTATGGGCCTTAATGGGCCATAAGAGAGAAGAGGAAGGGCCGGCCAGGTGGGCTGCGCGCCCCCCTCCCCCCTCTGGTCCGAATAGGACAAGGAGAGGGGGGCGCCTTCCTCTTCCCCTCCTCCAATCCTAATCCAACTAGGAGAGGGGGAGTCCTACTCCCGGTGGGAGTAGGACTCCTCCAGGCGCGCCTCCCCAAGGCTGGCCGCACCCCCCCTTGGCTCCTTTATATACGGGGGCAGGGGGCACCCCATGACACACAAGTTGATCTACGGATCTTTCCTTAGCCGCTTGTGTGCCCCTTCCACCATATTCCACTTGGTCATATCGTCATGAGCTTAGGCGAAGCCCTGCGCCGGAGAAGTCATATCGTCGCGGAGCTTAGGCGAAGCCCCGCGCCGGTGGAGCATCAACATCGCCACCACGCCGTCGTCCGACGGAACTCATCCCCGACACTTTGCTGGATCGAGTCCGGGATCGCCATCGAGCTGAACGTGTGCGAACTCGGAGGTGCCGACGCTCGGTGCTTGGATCGGTCGGATCGTGAAGACGCACGACTACATCAACAGCGTTGTTATAACGCTTCGCTTTCGGTCTCACGAGGGTACGTGGACGGACACTCTCCCCTCTCGTTGCTATGCCATCACCATGGTCTTGCGTGATCGTAGGAAATTTTTTGAAATTACTACGTTCCCCAACACCTCGACCCTATGTGGGAGCCACATATGCCTCCATGTATCTCTGCCAATAGCTTTAGTCCTTCCTCCCGGGAGATACACATCAATTTCACCCCATTCGGTCTTCTTCTGTACAATACGCTATCAACGAATTGGTACAGAGCAGACCGGCGGGCTACTCTTTCTGCTTCTTCCTGCTCCTCAGGAAGCTCTCCTTTTTGAAGGAATTGGATGGTGTGTTGTGCCCATGCTGGAGCCTGCGGCTCGACGACAAGGACCAAAGGCATCTCTTCTGCCACGGGAGCGGCCGCCTCCACGGCCATGACCTGAGGTCCTGCCGGAGTCGGTTGCCCCGTGGCAGGATCGGCATTCGTAGCAACATCTTTGCCGGCAGCTCCGGGGAGCTCGGTGGGGAAGTACTTGTCGGGTCCTAGCTTCCTCCGCTTGTTCTGCCCGGTCAATGGTTCAACGGACGGCTGGGTTAACTGAAGCACAAAAGTACCTGGTTCCACAGGTAGCTTGAGGGCAGCGCGCTTTGACAGGTAATCGGAGATGTCGTTCTCCGCCCGAGGGACATGCTCCGCTTGTATACCATCAAAGCGTTCCTCCAGTTTCCTCACCTCATCTATGTAAGCTTCCATCAACGTGCTTTGATAGTCTTTGTTGGTCTGCCTGACGACGAGCTGTGAGTCGCCCCTGATGATGAGCTTTTTAACTCCGAGGTCTGCCGCGATCCTGAGAACGGCAAGTAATCCCTCGTACTTGGCGGTGTTGTTGGTTGACATCTCCCGGGGGAAGTGCATCTCGATGACATACTTGAGGTGCTCTCCGGTGGGCGCGACAAGCAGCACACCAGCACCGGCGCCTTGCAGCGAAAAGGCACCATCAAAGTACATGATCCAGTCGCGACTCGTTTCCTTGCCGGGGAGAGTGGTCTCCTGTACCTCTTCGTCGGGCGTCGAGGTCCATTCTGCAACGAACTCCGACAAGACTCTGCTCTGAATTGTTGAGGTACTCTCGAACCTCAAACCAAAACTTGACAACTCCAGGGCCCATTCCATAATCCTCCGTGTTGCATCTGGGTTATGCAGTATCCGTTGCAACGGGAGGCGGGTGACCACCGTGATCTTGTGCGCTTGGAAGTAATGGCGCAGCTTCCTCGAAGCCATAAGGAGGCCGAAGAGCATCTTTTGCACAGCTGAGTACCTCGACCTAGCCCCCTGCAAAAGTGAGGTGACGAAGTAAACTGGGTGCTGCACCATTTTCTTCTTCTGTGCTTCTTCACCTGGTCGTGTAGATCCCGTCGCATGGGCGCCAGTCTTGCCGGGGCCAAACCTTGCCGGGGGCTCAGCCTTCCCGGGGCTGAGCCCTGCTCGGAAGGGTTCCGGCCCGCCAACCATCGACTCTGCCGTTGCTGTTGTCTCTCCTTGCCGCGGCGGCCTTCTTGGCTGCCATGTTTCTTGTCGGATCCTTCGGCACCATCTGGGCCTTTCTCCTTGTCCCGCCGCTCATACTCGGCTTTTTGTTTCTCGGCGAGCAGCTCTACCTGCCGCCAGTTTTGGAGGTCATGGCCCTTGGTGCGGTGGATCTTGCAGTACTGCTTGTCGGAGCCTCCTGGCTTGTCGGCAACCGCCAAGGCCCGGCAAGCGTTACACCCGACAATCTCTTTGCCAGGGTGAAAGTGCAACTATCCCTAGGTGGTTTTGGTAATTCATAACAACATATAGCTCATTGAGCTAATGCTATTCCAAGATGAACATTTCAGGAAAGCTCAATGAATGGCATGTCATGGATGATGAAAGTGGATCCCTCAAAACGCTAATGACAAAGGATTGGCTCAAGCTCAAAAGCTCAAGACTCTTCATTTTGTATTTTAGTGATTCAAGATCACATTGAGTCTATAGGAAAAGCCAATACTATCAAGGAGGGATGAGGTGTTGCTTAATGAGCCTCTTGCTTCATGTGCTTAGTGATATGCTACAAAACCCTCAGCTACTTTCTCACATCCACATATGACCTAAACCTAAAGCCAAAATCGATCTCACCGATTCTTCCTATCCGGCGCCACCAATTCCAAATGTCATAGCCACTACCACAAACCCTAGGCAAATCGGTTCTACCGATAGGGATCTCGGTCTCACCGAGATGGGATTGTAATCTCTCTGTTTCCTTTTCGTAACTTTTCGGTCTCACCGAAAGAGCGGATCGGTCCCACCGAGATTGCAATGTAAACTCTTTGTTTCCCTTTTGTAACATTTCGGTCTCACCGAAAAGAGAAAATCGGTCCCACCGAGTTTACCCGACCAACTCTCTGGAAAGCTTATTACCAAAATCGGTCTCACCGAGTTTGTGTAATCGGTCTCACCGAGATTATGTTATGCCCTAACCCTAACCATATCGGTCCTACCGAGATGCAAGTCAGTCCCACCGAAAACCCTAACGGTCACTAGGTTTACTAAATTCGGTCTGACCGAGTTTGTTGATTCGGTCCCACCGAGATTGGTAAATTGTGTGTAACGGTTAGATTTTGTGTGGAGGCTATATATACCCCTCCACCTCCTCTTCATTCGTGAAGAGAGCGATCAGAACAAACCTACACTTCCAACTTACCATTTCTGAGAGAGAACCACCTACTCATGTGTTGAGACCAAGATATTCCATTCCTACCATATGAATCTTGATCTCTAGCCTTCCCCAAGTTGCTTTCCACTCAAATCTTCTTTCCACCAGATCCAAATCCTATGAGAGAGTTGAGTGTTGGGGAGACTATCATTTGAAGCACAAGAGCAAGGAGTTCATCATCAACGCACCATTTGTTACTTCTTGGAGAGTGGTGTCTCCTAGATTGGCTAGGTGTCACTTGGGAGCCTCCGACGAGATTGTGGAGTTGAACCAAGGAGTTTGTAAGGGCAAGGAGATCGCCTAATTCGTGAAGATCTACCGCTAGTGAGGCAAGTCCTTCGTGGGCGACGGCCATGGTGGGATAGACAAGGTTGCTACTGTGGACCCTTCGTGGGTGGAGCCTCCGTGGACCCGCAAGAACCATTACCCTTCATGGGTTGAAGTCTCCATCAACGTGGAGGTACGATAGCACCACCCATCGGAACCACGCCAAAAACATCCGTGTTCCAATTGCGTTTGAATCCTCCAAACCCTTCCCTTTACTTTCTTGCAAGTTGCATGCTTTAATTTCCGCTGCTCATACACTCTTTGCATGCTTGCTTGAATTGTGTGATGATTGCTTGACTTGTCCTAAGATAGCTAAAATCTGCCAAACTCTAAAACTGGGAAAAGGCTAAGTTTTTAATTGGTCAAGTAGTCTAATCACCCCCCCCCCTCTAGACATACTTCAAGGTCCTACATGTGGTCGCTTGCCTTGGTCTTTTTGGTGGTACCGGTGTCGTCGGATCCCTCAACGGCAAGCATGGCCTTGCCCTTGCGCTTCCTATTACGGCGTCGGCCTTTCTTTGCTGGGGTGGTGGTATCGCCAGTGGAGTCGGTTTCCGCACCGGCATCTTCGTCGGAGTACTTCCTTCCTTCCTCGGCACGAGCGCACCGATCGGCAAGAACATAGAGCTCGGCCACATCCTTAACCTTGTTCATCGCCAGATCTTCACGCATCTTGCGATTGCGCATGTTCTGATGGAACGCACTGATCACAGCGGTGGGATGAACATCGGGGATGTTGTACTGCACCCGGCTGAACCTTTAGATGTACTTGCACAGGTTTTCTCCTTCCTTCTGGGGGATGATGTGTAAATCACTCGCCTGGCCATGAGCTTGGTGACCTCCGGTGTAGGCGCCAACAAACTCATGGCACAAATCCGCCCAAGAAGAGATGGAATCCACCGGCAAGTGCATCAACCATGACATAACATTAGGCTTGAGTGCCAACGGGAAGTAGTTCGCAAGCACCTTGTCATTGTGGGCCCCGGCAGCTTGCATCGCGATGGTGTAGATGCTGAGGAACTCTGACGGGTGAGTCTTGCTGTTGTACTTCTCGCCAATGTCGGGTTTGAACGTACGGTGGGAGGGCCACTGGAACTGCCGCAGCTCACGGGTGAAGGCCAGACAACCCACCTCGTAAGGTAGGCCACCGTAGCTTCCGGGCGCTGGGTGGTCCGTAGCGGCCCCGCCCGCTGTCGATCGGTGGCGCGCGCCACGTCGGCGCTCGATCGTAGTTCGAGCGTCCTCATGAGCCCGCTCCCGAAGGACTTGGCGCTGATCGCGGTTGGTCCGCGGGTCGGACAACGCGATGGAGATATCATCTTGAGCATCGCCGCGACGGGCCGACGCCCGGGGCGGTCGGGATGGATGTGGGGAGTACACCGTGGCCGTGTTGCCTCCGGCGTGGCCTCCGCTAGCAGGTGGCAGCCCGGCGGAGCGACGGCCGACGGGTTCCGCTGGCCGCAGCCTGTCATCATTGGCGATGCCGACGAGGCTCCGAACAGTGGCCCTCCATTCGTCGAGCTTCTCCACGGCAGGAGGAAAATCGAGGAGCAGCTGCACGCGCTAGGGCTTCCGCTGGCGTGGGTGGAGGCGAAAGCTGGGTGGACCGCGATGCGCCTCGACTTCTAACCACGTTAGAAGGAGCTGCGTTGCGGCTCCGCAGCCGTTCGCCACCTCCAGCAGCACCTCGGCGCGCATGCTGGCCCTCTCCTTCATGTGAGGACGCACGGGACTCTTCCCAGGGCGGCGCGCAGGGTCACCAGCAGGGTGACGCTGCTCCTCACGCACAACCTGAGAGGAGCGCGCCGTGGGGACCGGTGTTGGTGCTTTGGAGATCGCCGTGCCGCCGCCTGGTGGGACGGCGGCACCCCTGGAGGGCCCCGTGCCGCCTGAGGGGCCTGACTCCATCTCCGGAGCCCGCGACTGGTGGCTCGCCGCCCGACGCGCGAACGACGTTGCTCGCCAGGTCCAGACCATCAGGGCGATGTGGATGTTCGCAGGCCGCGCCACGGGTCCTCTCCGCGACTGGCCCGCTGCCGGTCCGCGCTGGTACCAACCCGGTTCCGGACGAACCGATCGCCGTGGTCGCCTTCTTCTTAGGAGCCATGGCGATGAAGAACAGCTAGGTCAACTGCTAGACCAGATTCTCACAACAGCGCCCCCTACCTGGCGCGCCAAAGATGTCGGTGGGAAACGACACCTATGGGATCACTGGAATCCCTTCTACGGTTGCGGGGCGCGGGGATCGCGAGAAGAGCGGGACCAACAGGTGACACAAGGGGGATTTACCCAGGTTCGGGCCGCAAGGATGCGTAAAACCCTAGTCCTGCTTTGGTGGATGTATTTAGTGTTCTTGAGCTCTCCAACTAGCTCTAGGTGCTGCCAGGTTCCAAAGAGCCGAATCCCTTCCCCTGTGCGCCGTGGGCCTCCTTTTATAGGCGAAAGGGGCTGCCACAGTGGCACACAGGAGGTGGAAAGTGCTACAGTGTTGCGAGTCTATCGCTAGTATTACAGGACAAGACGCATTTAATGCGAGGCTTAGGTGTCCCTTCGCTGTATTGGGGACGGGGGCAAGGCCCGTCCCGTCCATTGCCGCTCCTCCTCGCTTCGACACGTGCCCTGGCCAGCGGCGCATGCAGTGCCATGTAGGCAGGCAGGCAGCTGAGGTGGCCCGATGGTGGAGCTTCCACGAAGGATTCCATGCCGCCACGCACGTGCCTGCCCAGCTGGTTGGGTCAGCAGCTGTATGCGAACGGCGGTGAAGACTTATCTGGTGCGGGCCTGGCTGTGGCCCTGCTGGCGTCCTTGGTGAAGGCCTTGTCGGGTGGCCCGGGAAGGGTCTTGCCGGGTGGCTCGGCAAGGTCTTGCCATGGCACGCTGGCCTCCCCGGCAAGGGTCTTGCCGGGGGTCTTGTGGGTTTCTTCGGTGAGGATGGTTGCCCTCTTATCCTCATTTGATCTTGAGCATTCTATGTCTTCACAAAGATCTGCATGCCACCACGAAGGTGCCTCCCGAGTCCAGTCCCAACGCATTTGTCTGAGCATTGATGGTCTCAAGGGTGGCTCGCTCGGCTGGTGTGGGCAGGCTGCCCCGGCAAGGGTCCTTGCCGGGAAAACCTTCTTCGCCCATCTGATCCTTGTGGCCTTGGTCATTGTCGTTGCTTCATTTTCCTTGTGGCCTCGGCATCTCTCCGCCCCCCCCCCTTCCTGCCATGTCTGTGCGTGGCCGTGGCGGGAGGCTCTGACTGTCCGTGCACAAGTAAAGGGGTCAAAAGCAGAGACCCTACTTTTGTACACCGACACATATGCATGTGTCCATGTCGTGAGACAAATATGTTTGAAAATTCCTTCTAATTTACTGCACATGGAATTAACTCACACATAAGTTCACATATGATTTTTCAAACCGTTATGGTTAGTCGCTTAAATATCTTTAAAAGGTCAAATGACCCCTAGAATTTTCCAAATTTTCACATGACAGTTGTATTAGTGCACATTAAACATAGAAAAAAGTTGAAGGCCGTAAGAGGAAGCTATCTCCCGTTCGTCATCAAACATGCATTGTTCCCTCTCGGAACCACGAGCCTTCTAGTGAGTTGCTCCGGTTTGTGAGGGGTGTGTGTCCAAACTTTCGTCAAATATGCCAAAAAATTTACCACATCATCTTGGTATCATGACATTACATCAACCAAGGTTTCATGTGTTTCTGATCATTATTTAATATTTTGGAATTAAAATGCCATGTCATTCCATGCATACATATGCACGTGTCCATGTCGTAAGGCAAATATGTTTGAAAATTCCTTCTGATTTACTGCACATGGAATTAACTCGCACACAAGTACACAAATATGATTTTTCAAACCATTATGGTTAGGCGTTGCATGTAGATGTAGTTCAAATTTGAATTACAGTCATTAAATGGCTAGAAAATCACTTAACTTTCTTTAAAAGGTCAAATGACCCCTAGAATTTTCCAAATTTTCAAATGACAGTTGTAGTAGTGCACGTGAAACGTAGAAAAAATTGAAGGCCAGAAGAGGAAGCTATCCCCCGTTCGTCGTCAAACATGCATTGTTCCCTCTTGGAACCATGAGCCTTCTAGTGAGTTGCTCCGGTTTGTGAGGGGTGTGTGTCCAAACTTTCGTCAAACATGCCAAATTTTTTACCACATCATCTTGGTGGCACGAAATTAAATCAACCAAGGTTTCATGTTTTTCTGATCATTTTTTATTTTTTGGAATTAAAATGCCATGTCAGTCCATGCATACATATGCATGTGTCCATATAGTGAGACAAATATGTTTGAAAATTCCTTCTAATTTACTGCACATGGAATTAACTCGCACACAAGTTCACATATGATTTTTCAAACCGTTATGGTTAGTCGTTGCATGTAGATGTAGTTCAAATTTGAATTGCGGATCATTAAATGGCTAGAAAATCACTTAAATATCTTTAAGAGGTCAAATGACCCCTAGAATTTTCCAAATTTTCACATGACAGTTGTATTAGTGCACATTAAACGTAGAAAAAAATTGAAGGCCGTAAGAGGAAGCTATCTCCCGTTCGTCATCAAACATGCATTGTTCCCTCTCAGAACCACGAGCCTTCTAGTGAGTTGCTTCGGTTTGTGAGGGGTGTGTGTCCAAACTTTCGTCAAACATGCCAAAAAAATTACCAGATCATCTTGGTATCATGACATTACATCAACCAAGGTTTCGTGTGTTTCTGATCATTTTTTAATTTTTTGGAATTAAAATGCCATGTCATTCCATGCATACATATGCACGTGTCTATGTCGTGAGGCAAATATGTTTGAAAATTCCTTCTGATTTACTGCACATGGAATTAACTCGCACACAAGTACACAAATATGATTTTTCAAACCATTATGGTTAGGTGTTGCATGTAGATGTAGTTCAAATTTGAATTACGGTCATTAAATGGCTAGAAAATCACTTAACTGTCTTTAAAAGGTCAAATGACCCCTAGAATTTTCCAAATTTTCACATGAAAGTTGTAGTAGTGCAGGTGAAACGTAGAAAAAATTGAAGGCCAGAAGAGGAAGCTATCTCCCGTTCGTCGTCAAACATGCATTGTTCCCTCTTGGAACCACGAGCCTTCTAGTGAGTTGCTCCGGATTGTGAGGGGTGTGTGTCCAAAATTTCATCAAACATGCCAATTTTTTTACCACATCATCTTGGTGCCATGAAATTACATCAACCAAGGTTTCATGTTTTTCTGATCATTTTTTAATTTTTTGGAATTAAAATGCCATGTCACTCCATGCATACATATGAATGTGTCCATGTCGTGAGACAAATATGTTTGGAAAATCCTTCTAATTTACTGCACATGGAATTAACTCGCACACAAGTACACAAATATGATTTTTCAAACCGTTATGGTTAGTCGTTGCATGTAGATGTAGTTCAAATTTGAATTACGGTCATTAAATGGCTAGAAAATCACTTCAATGTCTTTAAAAGGTCAAATGACCCCTAGAATTTTCCAAATTTTCACATGACAGTTGTAGTAGTGCACGTTAAACATAGAAAAAAATTAAAGGCCGTAAGAGGAATCTATCTCCCGTTCGTCGTCAAAAATGCATTGTTCCCTCTCGGAACCACGAGCCTTCTAGTGAGTTGCTCCGGTTTGTGAGGGGTGTGTGTCCAAACTTTCGTCAAACATGCCAATTTTTTTACCAGATCATCTTGGTGGCATGACATTACATCAACCAAGGTTTCATGTTTTTCTGATCATTTTTTAATTTTTTTGAATAAAAATTCCATGTCATTCCATGCATACATATGCATGTGTCCTTGTAGTGAGACAAATATGTTTGAAAATTCCTTCTAATTTACTGCACATGGAATTAACTAGCACACAAGTGCACAAAATTGATTTTTCAAACCGTTATGGTTAGCCGTCGCATGTAGATGTAGTTCAAATTTGAATTACGGTCATTAAATGGCTAGAAAATCACTTAAATGTCTTTAAAAGGTCAAATGACCCCTAGAATTTTCTAAAATTTCACATTACAGTTTTAGTAGTGCACGTTAAATGTAGAAAAAAATTGAAGGCCATAAGAGGAAGCCATCTCCCGTTCGTCATCAAACATGCATTGTTCCCTCTCGGAACCACGAGCCTTCTAGTGAGTTGCTCCGGTTTGTGAGGGGTGTGTGTCCAATCTTTCGTCAAACGTGTAATTTTTTATACCACATCATCTTTTTGGCATGACATTACATCAACCAAGGTTTCATGTGTTTCTGATATTTTTTTGATTAAAATGCCATGTCACTCCATGCTTAATTGTGTAATAGTCGTTAGACCAATATGTTTGAAAATTCCTTCCAATTTACCGCACATGGAATTAAATCGTACACAAGTACACAAATTATGAGTTTTCAAACCGTTATGTTTAGCTGTTGCATGTACATGTAGTTCAAATTTTAATTACGGTCATTAAATGGCTAGATAATCACTTAAATGTCTTAAACGGTCAAATGACCGCTGAAATTTTCCAAAATTTGACATGACCGTTGTATTAGTACTACAAAATTTCTCGTACATTTAGAACACCATCCGTTGCCACTTTACTCCAAATTCGTCTTTCACAGTTAATAAAAAATATCTACAACATCACACACATTTGTTTTCTAGGAACCGTTTGCGATGAAAATATCTGGGTCTATTTAAGTATCCCTCCTTAAGCTTCGCCGGCTCTTCTGCTCCAGTGCCGGCAACCCCCGAATCCATTAATCCCGATCCCCATTCCCGCACCCCCTTCTTGCAAAGATGACACCGTGGAAATGCTTCGTGAAGGCCCGTACGATGGCCGCGTCCCCCCTGAGCGCCGCCGCCTGCGCCGAGAGCGTGGCCGCATCCGCATTGAGCGCGGCCACTTCCACCGAGAGGGCGTCTGTGGCAGCCGACAGGGAAGCTGCAGCTGCTGCTGCGACGACGGCTGCAAACGCCGAGAGCGCTCGAGCTGCCGTCTGTGCCGCCAATGTCGCCCTGGCCTGGGTCGAGGCCATCCATGCCAAGATCGAGGATGCACACGCCAAGATATTCCAGGCCACCTCGGACTCTAGCATGCAACCCACGTCCGGAAAGGCGGCGGTGGCCATGGAGCACCTACTTCCTCATGAGGTCGCCGAGCGAGAGCTGGAGATGCAGGAGGCGGTGGAGATCGAGGAGCGCCGGGAGGAGGAGTTGCACTTGGCCGAGGTCGAGGTAGATAAGAGTCTATCCGTCGACGAATCGGCGGTGGAGTACCAACGCGAGCTCTGGGGCAACCACTACTACGAGTACTACAACCTTGAGGGCGGCGCCGAGGACGAGGACGAGGACGCGGTCGACTTCAGCAGGGGGGCGCGTAGTCCACCAACGGCCGCTTTCGCCAGGACAAGTCATCGACGTCTCATCTCACAACGGCGATGCATAGGCCGGCGCGGCAGCAGATTTGTTAAAATTATGCATACTTAGGCTTTGTTTTTAATGCTGGTGTTTTGTTAGAGCAATGTTTAGGTCAACTGGCTTTGTTTAATTACTAAAATTGCTCGATTCAGTAAGTGTGGTCTGTCTGCTGTACCCTCTTTTGTGTGCCCAAATTAGCAAGCGATGTTAAATTATGCAATGACGTACCCGGGGAAATTTCCACCAAAATTTGAATTATCAAACTCATCCCATGCACGTAAAGCAGAAGAATCGTTTGCTATGCACACAGTCGTTCAAAGAGAATGGTCTGGCGGCACCGATCGCAAAGTTTCCCTCCACATTTCCAAAATTTTGGTGTACCGCCAAAATATCTACCCCTGCCCCCTCCCCCTTCCCCACCCCCTTTTCTCCCCGACCACAAGTCACATTTCCCATGTTTCCTCCTTCCTTCCTTCCTTCCTAAGCTATAGTCGCTTCCTCGCTTTCGCTGTCTCGCATCCTACCGCCGGGGTCGCCATGGTCTTCTTCAAAGACCTCTCCAGCGGTTCCTCCTCCAGCGACGACTCCTTCACCACCCGGGTATGCCTCTCTTCTCTCTCTCTCGGGCTATGACTGGAATGAAGGATTTTAACCATGGTCGATTTGAGTCATTTCTTCCTCTTGTAGCTCCCTAGGACCATCGGGCAACGAATGGAGCGGGGTGGCTGAAGATCTATCTGCTCGTTGTCACCATCAATCTCCATGCGTGAAGCTAGTTGCTTTGAATCTGTGGACAGTGGGAAGAAGTTTCTGGCATGTGCAGAGAAGGTTAGACCATCTTTCGTTGTTACAAATCATTTGTTAGATGTGATTCAGACACTGTCACGGTCCCAACCCATTCATACCACACCTTCAACCAAATGCATCCTAAGACAGTGTCACAGTTTGTACCTAGTATCTTAATTGTTGCCATCTCATCAGTGGTGCCATTAGAAAATTATTTGGCACCGCTTCAGTAGTTTGTGCAGCCAACTTTGGTCCACACATTCGAGCAGCCAAGCAGTAAAATACTAAATCTTTATGGCACGGAGGAACTGGCCATCGGAGCAACTACGTGCTCCGGAGTCTGGGTCCCTGATTTTTTTTCGCTGCATCGGCTCGCCAGTGCAGGGCACCGGTGCGAGATGTAGCAATAATTGTCTTTACCCCAGTTTTGGCATACATAGTGGACGACCTTAGTGCTATTAGTTCTATGTTACTAAATTTGTGCATGTACACACCTGTTAGTATCAATTTGCTGTCATCCAAACACTGTCGCTATACTGTTGTAGTTATATTTACCTTCCTCATAAAATGTTCAATTTGTTATTTATTGTACATGAGTAAGAACTTGTAGTGTTGTTGTAGTTAATTATAGCTTCTGATGTTCCAGAATTTGGTTGTTGTCTCAGTAGCAATTAATTCATTTGCACATTGATCTGTTTGAGAAGATATGTCATAATAAACATGTTTCTTCAGTTTTTCAAAATAAGCATTGGTGATTTCCTATGTTGCTATAAACCCATTTCCCCTACAATTGTTACTAATCTAGTTTTAAATATTATAGGATGAACGGAAGTGTTCTTACTTGGAGTGGGTTTGATGAAGAGTGGCCACAGTCTTTGAAGATGTGCCTAGCGAAGCTCTGGAGCATGTATGAGGAAGAGAATAGACATAGGCTTAGAGAAACTGTTGTCAACGCTGAAGAATATTTGAAGATGCGGGATAAAAAGTGGAAGGTGGAGAATGAGCTCAGATTTTTTAAATCAGACTTTGCTAACATGGTGTTGGCGAAGGAGGAGGCACTTTCCCAGTTGGCCCATGCAAAATAGGTTCTTACTGAACTGAAAGCAGAGGTGGATAAGACGAGCCTGGATGATCTCGATTAAGGAAATGAATATATTGTTCTTATGAAGTTGAACTAGCTATATGTTGTATTGTGCTGTTTTCATTTAGCTATTGTACTTTGATGTTATAATATATTTATGTGCCTGACATGAAATTGGCAAACAATTGTTCGATATGAAATGTGAATTTGCGTAATACTGGAATTATTAATTGTAAACTAATAACCTGCTAAATGTGTCATGGAACTTTGCAAACGGTTCTAGCAGTAAAAGCGCTTGTGATGGATAGCCAAATGCCACACAGTTTTCTTCATCAAATCGTGTGTGATGTAGTTGATAAAAGCAAATAGTTAACCAAGGTAGAGCGTGTGTGATAGTTACACCTTTCACACACGAGCCTACACATAAAACTGTGTGGGATGTACATACAAACGGAAACGTTTTCCCTGGATTGACTGTGTGTGATATACATACGAACAGAAATGATTTCCCTGGATTGACTGTGTGGGATGTATATAAGAACGGAAACGTATTCCTTGGATTGATTGTGTGTGATATACATACCTACGGAAATGTTTTTCTGGGATTCACTGTGTGGGATGTACAAACCTATGGAAATGTTTTTCTGGGATTCACCGTGTGGGATGTGCATACCTACGGAAATGTTTTTCTGGGATTCACCGTGTGGGATGTACATACCTACGGAAATGATTGGGTTTCGATGCCTCGCCTGATCGCACGCGGCCCCAGCCTGTGTCCCAGGAAGGCCTATCCCCGACGATTGCTGGGTCGTGTGGGAAGGACCCCCCTATCGCCCACACTCACTTCGCAGCGGTTCCAAATGTCGTCGGAGAAAGGGGTTAAAAACCGTTTGTATAGCACCGTCGCGCATTTGTGTTAGATAATCTTTCTAGCATTTGATCAATAAAAGGCAGCGGGTAATGATCTTTTCTAGTTGCTTTGTTCAATTTTCTAAAATCAATTACCATTCTATAGCCTGTAACAATTCTTTGTGGAGTAAGTTCATTTTTATCATTAGGAACAATAGTAATACCTCCTTTCTTAGGGACACAATGAACAGGACTTACCCATCTACTATCAGCTATAGGATTGATTATACCTGCTTCTAGAAGTTCTAATATTTTCGTTCTTACCACTTCCTTCATCTTCTGATTTAACCGGCGTTGGTGATCAACGACGGGTTTAGCATCAGGTTCCATATTAATCTTGTGCTGACATAGAGTGGGACTAATGCCCTTTAAATAATCAAGAGTATATCCAATAGCAGCTCGGTGCTTCCTTAGAACTTTCAATAATCTTTCTTCTTCATGTTCTGAAAGGTTAGCACTAATAATAACAGAATATATCTTCTTTTCATCAAGATAAGCATATTTCAAAGTGTTTGGCAATTGTTTTAATTCAAACACATGATCAACTTTAGGTGGAGGCGGACCTCCTAGAGTTTCAATAGGCAAACTATGTTTAAGCAGAGGACGTTGTTCAAAGAAAATCTCATCTATTTCATTTCTTTCATGCATATGTAAATCATTTTCATGGTCTAGCAAATGTTGTTCTAAGGGATCAGCAGGAGGCACAACAATAGAAGCAAGACCAATTATTTCAACCTTACTAGGGAATTCTTTTTCACAAAGCTTTCTACTAAACTTGGAAAAATTCAACTCATGAGACTCATCACCAAAGCTGACACCGACAATTTGTTTCTTACAATCTATCTTAGCATTAACGGTGTTCAAGAAAGGTCTACCAAAGATAATGGGACATAAGTCATCTTGTGGGGAACCAAGAATGAGAAAATTAGTAGGGTATTCTATTTTCCCACACAAGACTTCAACATCTCTAACAATCCCAATTGGTGAAATAGTATCTCTATTAGCAAGTTTAATAGTAACATCTATGTCTTGTATCTCTGTGGGTGCTATGTCATTCATAATTTCTTGATATAAGTTAAAATGAATAGCACTCACGCTAGCACCTATGTCGCATAAACCATGATAACAGTGATCTCCTATTTTAACTGAGACAACGGGCAAGCCAACAATGGGTCTATGATTATCTGTTTTATCAGGTTTGACAATTCTAGTAGCCTCATTACAAAAGTAAATAATATCCCCATCGACATTTTCTTCCAGGAGATCCTTAACCATGGCAACACTAGGTTCTACTTTGATTTGTTCCTCAAGTTTGGGTGTTCTAATATAACTTTTGTTAACCACAGTTGAAACTTTAGCATGTTCCACTATCCTAACAGGGAAAGGTGGTTCCTCAATATAAGCAGTAGGAACAACTGGATCAACATTATAAATAATAGTTTCCCATTTAGCTAGTACCGGTTCTTTGTCTTCTTTAATAGGTGGGTGATATTTGAACCACTTCTCCTTAGGGAGATCAACATGAGTAGCAAATGATTCGCAAAAAGAGGCTACTATCTCAGAGTCAAGTCCAAATTTAGTGCTAAAGTTTTGAAAAGCATCGGTATTCATAAAAGATTTAACACAAGCATACTCAAGCTTCATACTTCCCAAAATCTTTACCTTCGTAGAGTTACCAATCTTCAGAGTTGTGTTTAATTCTTTCCAAAATATCACACCGGAATTCAATAGTCTTCTTCATAAAAGAACCAGCACAAGAAGTATCAAGCATGGATCGATCATTATGAGAAAGTCGTGCATAAAAATTCTGGATAATAACTTCTCTTGAGAGCTCATGATTGGGGCATGAATATAACATTTACTTAAGTCTCCCCCAAGCTAGAGCAATACTTTCTCCTTCATGAGGCCAAAAATTGTATATGTAATTCCGATCACTATGAACTAGATGCATAGGATATTTTTTTGGTGAAACTCCAGTTTCAATCGATTCCAATTCCAAGATACAATATCATCGCATAGCCTATGCCATGCCAATGCTTTTCCCTTCAAAGATAAAGGGAAAACCTTCTTCTTAAATTCATCTCCGGGTAAACCTGCAAGCTTAAACAATCCACAAATTTGTTCCACATATATCAAGTGCATATCAGGATGTTCGGTTCCATCTCCTGCATAAGGATTAGCTAGCAGTTGTTCTATCATACCCAAAGGAATTTCATATTCAATATTTTCAGTAGGTGCAGTAGGTTGAGGGGTAGCTAATTGTGGTTCCGGTCGAGGTGAAGATACCCCGAACAAACCCCTCAAAGGATTGTTTTCCATAGTAACAACTGACAATAAATTTTAGCACACTATATAAATGTTTCCTTACCAAAGGCGCTTCACTCCCCAGCAACGGCGCCAGAAAATAGCCTTGATGACCCACAAGTATATGGGATCAATTGTAGCTCTTTTCGAAAAGTAATAACGTCGAACCCAACGAGGAGAAGAAGGAAATGACAAGTGGTTTTCAGCAAGGTAATGTCTGCAAGTGCTGAAATTGTAAGTAACAAAGTAGTTTGATAGCAAGATAATTTGTAACGAGCAAGTAACGATAATAGTAACAAAAGTGCAACAAGATAGCCCAATCCTCTTGAGGCAAAGGACAAGCCAAAACGGTCTCTTATAGTAAGAAAGCGTTCTTGAGGGTACATGGGAATTTCATCTAGTCATTTTCATCATGTTGATTCGATTCATGTTCGCTATTTTGATAATTTGATATGTGGGTGGACCGGTGCTTAGGTGCTGTTCTTACTTGAACAAACCTCCTACTTATGATTAACCCCCTCGCAAGCATCTGCAACTACGAGAAAAGTATTAAGAATAAATTCTAACCATAGCGTTAAACTTTTGGATCCATTCGGCCCCTTACGGAATAGCGCATAAACTAGGGTTTGAGCTTCTGTCACTCTCGCAGCCCATCATCTAATAACTACTCCACAATGCATTCCCTTAGGCCCAAATATGGTCAAGTGTCATGTAGTTGCTGTTCACATGACACCACTAAGGGAATCACAACATACACACTATCAAAATATCGAACACATATCAAGTTCACATGATTACTCGCAACATGATTTCTCCCATGACCTCAAGAACAAAAGTAACTACCCGAAAATGATAATCATGCTCAAGATCATAGGGGTATTAAATAGCATAATGGATCTGAACATATAATATTCCACCAAATAAACCATATAGTAATCAACTACAAGATGTAATCAACACTACTAGTCACCCACAAGCACCAATCTATAGTTCTAATACAAAGATTGAACACAAGAGATGAACTAGGGTTTGAGATGATATGGTGATGTTGAAGATGTTGATGGATATTACCCTCCCCAAGATGGGAGAGTTGTTGGTGATGATGATGATGATGATTTCCCCCTCCAGGAGGGAAGTTTCCCCAGCGGAATCACTCCGCTTGAGGGCAAAAGTGCTCCTGCCCAAGTTCCGCCTCGAGACGGTGGCGCTCCATCCCGAAAGTCCTCTCCTTATTTTTTTTCTATGTCAAAATGGCTTATATACCAGAAGATGGGCACCGGAGATGGGCTGAGGAGAGAACAACCCACGAGGGCGCGCCTGGGCTCCCTGGCACGCCCAGGTGGGTTGTGCCCACCTGGTGGGGCCCCTCTGGTACTTATTGGCTCCAACATTCCTCATATATTCTATAAAAATTCTCCGTAAAGTTTCAGCTTGTTTGGAGTTGTGCAGAATAGGTAGCCTGACGTAGCTTTTCCAGGTCCAGATTTCCAGCTACCGGAATTCTCCCTCTTTGTGTATACCTTGCAAATTATGAGAGAGAAGGCATTAGAATTACTCCAAAAGCATTATTATGCATAAAAACATCATAAATAATAGTAGGAAAACATGATGCAAAATGGACGTATCACCTCCCACCGAATGCGGCGACCCAGGCGCCAGAAGATCATCGTTAGGGTGTCGAAGTCCCATAGAATGGGACCCAGAGTCTGCAAGAAGTCGACGCCGAGGATGAAGTCGAAGCAGCCCAAGTCAATGTCGACGTAGGTGACGGTGAAGTGCTCGTCTCCGATGATGATGGGGACATGTCGAGCGATACCCTGGCACTGGAGACAGTCACCGTTGACCACGGTAATGTGTAGCTGCTCCCCGCCGGTCGGTTGCAGCGCAAGGCGGCGCGTGGTAGCTCCGGACAGGAAGTTATGGGTGGAGCCCATATCCAGGAATTTGAGGAACCACTCGTCGTGGATCGTCACCGGTAGCAGCATGGTCTTCTCCATCCGGATGCCCGCAAGAGCATGGAGGGAGACGACGAGGGTGTTTGCCTGGGATGGCCCTGGCGGAATCTCGTCGACCAATGGAAGGGCCGGGTCACCCAGCCCGGCAGTGTCGGCGTCCTCCTCAATGTAGTCCGCGGCCTCCAAGTAGAACAGGTGCGGGCAAACGTGGCTCGAGACGTAGGGCTCGTCGCAGTTGTAACACAGCCCCTGACGGCGGCGCTCAAGCTACTCGGCAGGGGTGAGCCGGCGGAAGGGGCGCGTCGCGGGCGGCACGTTGGGCCCTATGGGGGCCTGGGCCAGATGTCCCGCCGCTGGTGGTGGTGGTGGCGGCCGGGCAGGCTATCGGGCGCCCCGGGACGGTGACGCTTGCTGCATGGCCACCGCGCGCCGCTCGAAGGCGCCGGCATAGTACATGGCCGTCTGGAGGTCCTTTGGGCCCTGCGTCTCCACGTCCATGCGGATATGATCTCGCAGAACGCCAACAAAGAGCTCGGCCCGCTGGCGAGCCGTGACGCCAGGCGCGTGGCACGCCAGGGCCTGGAAGCGGTCGGCGAAGTCCTGCACCGTAGAGGTGAAGGGTAGGCGCCCAAGCTCCGCTAGCCGGCTCTCGCGTATCGGTGGCCCGAAGCGTAAGAGGCAAAGCTCACGGAAATGCTCCCACGAAGGTATGCCGCCCTCGTCCTGCTCGAGGGCGTAATACCATGTCTGTGCGGCGCCTCGAAGGTGGTAGGAGGCGATCCAGGTGTGGTCGGACGCGAGCGTGCGTTGCCCCCTGAAAAACTGGTCGCACTGATTGATCCAATTCAGGGGGTCCACGTGTCGTCGTAGGTGGCGAACTCGAGCTTGGAGAAGCGCGACGGTGTCTAGCCATAGACAACGGATGGGTACACCTCATCGGTGTGAAGCAGCGAGCACGACGGAGCCGAGTAGGTGGGCATCAGCGGCCCACCCTGGAATAGAGCCCGCCGATGCCGCCGTAGGGGTCGCCGGAGCCCGAGGCCCCGCCGAACTGCATGGCCGAGGACGGCACCGGCGGGGACGACACGTGGCTGTCCGTAGGCTGTCGTGTAGACCGGCTCGAGGGACCCAGCGAGCTAGTCTAGTAGCGGTGATGGCTATGGGGGAAACTGGACCTGGTGGATGGGCACACCCGGAACCGTCATTGGGGTACCCTGGGTCGCGGCCGGCGGCAGCTGCAACTGCTGGTGCGGCAGCGCCACAGTGGGAGCGACATGGGGCTGTTGCTGCGGCTGTATGGTGGAGTCACCAAGTTGTGCCCCGGGCGGCGGCTGTTGCAGGGCGGAAGCTAAGGGCATCGCTGAGGGGTGCGGCTGCCACAGCGGCAACTGCGGCGGCATGGTGGCGAAGGGCCCCGGCGGCTATGGTCCGTAGGGGCTGGCGAGGAAGGTGCGGATGCCCGTGACCGCCTGGGTGAGGTCTGATAACCCACAAGTATAAGGGATCAATTGTAGCTCTTTTCGATAAGTAAGAGTGTCGAACCCCACAAGGAGCAGAAGGAAATGACAAGTGGTTTTCAGCAAGGTAATGTCTGCAAGTGCTGAAATTGTAAGTAGCAGAGTAGTTTGATAGCAAGATAATTTGTAACAAGCAAGTAACGATAGTAGTAACAAAAGTGCAGCAAGGTATCCCAATCCTTTTGAGGCAAAGGACAGGCCAAAACGGTGTCTTATGATAAGCAAAGCGTTCTTGAGGGTACGTGGGAATTTCATCTAGTCACTTTCATCGTGTTGGTTTAATTTGTGTTCGCTACTTTGATAATTTGATATGTGGGTGGACCGGTGCTTAGGTGCTGTTCTTACTTGAACAAACCTCCTACCTATGATAAACCCTCCCGCAAGCATCCGCAACTACGAGAAAAGTATTAAGAATAAATTCTAACCATAGCATTAAACTTTTGGATCCAATCGGTCCCTTGCGGAATAGTGCATAAACTGGGGTTTAAGCTTCTGTCACTCGCAACCCATCATCTAATTGCTACTCCACAATGCATTCCCTTAGGCCCAAATATGGTGAAGTGTCGTGTAGTCGACGTTCACATGACACCACTAAGGGAACAACAACATACATACTATCAAAATATCAAACACATATCAAATTCACATGATTACTTGCAACATGATTTCTCCCGTGACCTCAAGAACAAAAGTAACTACTCACAAATAATAATCACGCTCATGATCAGATGGGTATTAAATAGCATAATGGATCTGAACATATAATCTTCCACCAAATAAACCATATAGTAATCAACTATAAGATGTAATCAACACTACTAGTCACCCACAAGCACCAATCTATAGTTCCGATAACAAGATTAAAGACAAGAGATGAACTGGGGTTTGAGATGAGATGATGTTGTTGAAGATGTTGATGGACATTGCCCTCCCCAAGATGGGAGAGTTGTTGGTGATAATGATGACGATGATTTCCCCCTCCAGGTGGGAAGTTCCCCCGGCGGAATCGCTCTGCCGGAGGGCAAAAGTGCTCCTGCCCAAGTTCCGCCTCGAGACGGCGGCGCTCCGTCCCGAAAGTCCTTCCTTTATTTTCTAGGTAAAAATGGCCTATATACCAGAAGATGGGCACCGGAGGTGGGCCTGGGTGAGCACAACCCACTAGGGCGCGCCTGGGGTGCCTGGCGCGCCCAGGTGGGTTGTGCCCACCTGGTGGGGCCCCTATGGTAGTTATTTGCTCCAATAATTCTTAAATATTCCATGAAAAATCTCCGTGAAGTTTCAGATTGTTTGGAGTTGTGCAGAATAGGTAGCTTGACGTAGCTTTTCCGGGTCCAGATTTCCAGCTGCCAGAATTCTCCCTCTTAGTGTGTACCTTGCAAATTATGAGAGAGAAGGCATTAGAATTACTCCAAAAAGCATTATTATGGATAAAAACATCATAAATAACAGTAAGAAAACATGATGCAAAATGGACGTATCAACTCCCCCAAGCTTAGACCTTGCTTGTCCTCAAGCGAAAACCCAAATCGAAAAAGTTATCCACATGCTTTGAGAGAGAGGTGTTGATAAAAACAAAATACGAACATAGAAGCATCATGTTGATTATTATAACAGCTGCAAAATTAAACATAGGACTTTTATCATAGAACTTTTATCATGATGTTTACCCAGGTTCGGGCCCTCTTAATGGAGGTAATACCCTACTTCCTGCTTGATTGACTTTGATGAGTATAGGGGTTACAAGAGTTGATCCACCTCGAGATCGTAATGGCTAAACCCTAGATGTCTAGCCTGTATGATTATGATTGCCTCTACGGACTAAACCCTCTGGTTTATATAGACACCAGAGGGGGCTAGGGTTGTACAAAGTCGGTTTACATAGAAAGGAATCTTCATATCTGTCGTGGATATACCCCGCGGTATGACCCGGCCGGAGTTATAACCCGGCTGGGACTTGGTAAACCGGCTGACAGTTAAGACAGACAGTTAAGACAGATGGTTAAGCCAGACGGTAAACCGACAGGTGGTAAACCGGCTGACAGTTAATTCAGATGATAACCCGGTAGATGTTAAGTCAGATGATAACCCGGGAGATGTTAAGTCAGATCATAACCCAACAGACAATCATAACCCGGCAGACAGTCATAACCCGGCAAACAGTCATAACCCGGCAGACAGAGTCACCTGGAGTTAACAAGCCCGAGATGTTAAGAATCCCAAGATGTTAAGAAGCCCATGAAGAGAAGTCAAAATAGTTTAAGTCTTAATCCGAGTTGGACTCTACATGTAACCTGCTCCTTCAACTTATATAAGGAGGGGCAGGGCACCCCAAGAGAGGGAGAAATAATCTAAGGGCTAGACATAACTAGGATAGCCGGTTTACAGCGACTCCCTCATGATGATAATGAGACCTAGCCACAAATAGCATGTAGGGTTGTTACCGGATGATGTTTCCCGGGGTCCAAAGCTGTCTAAAATCCTTTTCTTGTGTTGCGTCTCTCGATTCCACCCAACCCCTCTCAAGCTACCACATAGATGCGTTGGCCTCATGACTAAGTCCTCACACTAGGACATCTTCCGTGACAATTCCACGATAGTTGGCGCCCACTGTGGGGCCTGCGCACGGTGGTGTTGAGTTCTTGGAGGGATCTTCCCCCAGGATCGAGAAACTTGCAATTTTCCGTGGCTGTCTCACGTCTAGAGAAATTTCATGGGGTAAGGAAAAGACTGCAGTAAAAAGATCTTACATCATCAACGAACAGTCAAACCAACATGTTCAGATTCGCTCCGGGCAAGACCGGGTTAAGACTGTCCCGCAGATTGCCAGGTCAAGATTGCCCGCACGTCGCCGGGTCGAGATCAACTGCTACTGCTGTCAAATTGTACTAGTTTTCCATCGAGGCCGACAAAAAAAATTTGTTGTCTGATCCGCCGAGTTCCACAAAGTTTTTGCTACCGGGTTACAGGCTCGAGCCCGGAGGAAAGATTGGAGTATTGGTCTTATACACTACGTATGCTTTTTCCTACTCTACGTGAGGTCTATTCAAGGCTGGCTAGAATACATATATGCATGCTCACGGAGGTTTGATGGACAGATCGATTATTATATCAAGAGCAACTACCCTATAGTTTTGGGAAGTGCATAAGGCCAGGGAATCAGTCTCCGCCTTCGTTTCTAAATAACTGCTGTGGCCCGTAACTGTGCGACTCCATGGGTGAGTTGCTGGTCTCCTTCAAGTTGCTGCTCCGAGCTACTACAACGCCTCGGCAAGCTTCGCGGCATCGATCTTCGCCAACTCGCTTTCTGTCGACGTGGATTGCCTCCGCAGTATCTTGCCTCGCCGTCCGCCGGCCTCCATAGCGGCTGCTTCTGCTGCGGCCTCCCTGAATCGTCGCCACGGCCTCGTAAAACCGGCCGCACCTGCGCCGTCTTCGTCAGCACGCCAACTTGTTTCCATCGCCGGCTCACCTCCGCCATGCGGCCGTCTGACTCAAGCCACCGGACTCCGACTCCGAGTGTATTCCGTTCTGGTTCGCTCCGACTCGGCGACCGAGCTGCTGGAGAACCGCCCTAAACCTCTGGGCTGCTCCGCATTGAACTGCTGCTGGTGAAACGCCCTGTGCTTCCGGGCCTTCTCGTGACGAGCAGCCGCCCTAGAGCCGCCCCGACGGCCTTGTGTGACTACCTCCGTGTCCAAGGCACTGCCACGGCCTCGTTCCACTTCCACAGAGTCGCCGTCGTAGCTGCTCGTTTCTGCGGCCTCGCTTTGAGCCGCCCCCAATGGCCCGCCACTCACCAATATCACTCCCGTGTCTCGCGTGACTCACTCGTGGCTAGCTGACTCCGAGTCCATTACTTCGCCGCTCATCTTCTGAGGCATTTGTTCAAAATTGCCATGGGCTTCTGTCGCCGTGCCATGACTACTTGCCGGGTCATCCGTGAGCCGCTTCGCCGTGGCCGCGTTTCACCTCCGCCGCTTTGACCTGCCATCTGACCCACCTCTGTCATCGACCCGCCAGTGCCCGGCGACCCGATTCTGCCGCTTTGAGCAGCGACGCGCCGGGTTACCTCCGCCACCACAGCCGTGGCCTCCCGCTTCCGTGGTTGTAGCCTCGCCAGACTACCTCGGCCTTAACCCACCTCTATTATGGTGCCGCCTGGAGCCGCTCGGCCATGACCCGCCTTCAAGCACGCCCGCGCTGGTTCATCTTCGCCACCGAGAACCGCCCCCGAGTGTCTTCAAACCGCCGCGGTGTCGATTGATACGTCTCCAATGTATCTATAATTTTTTATTGCTCCATGCTATATTATCTACTGTTTTGGACATTATTGGGCTTTATTATTCACTTTTATATTATTTTTGGGACTAACCTATTAACCGGAGGCCCAGCCCAGAATTGTTGTTTTTTGCCTATTTCAGAGTTTTGTAGAAAAGGAATATCAAACGGAGTCCAAACGGAATGAAACCTTCGGGAACGTGATTTTTAGAATGAATATGATCCGGGAGACTTGGACCCTACGTCAAGAAACAAAAGAGGAAGCCACGAGGTAGGGGCGCTGCCCTTCTGTATGCGCCTCCACCCTCGTGGGCCCACTGTTGCTCCACCGACGTAATCCTTCCTCCTATATATACCTACGTACCCCCAAACGATCAGATACGGAGCCAAAAACCTAATTCCAACGCCGCAACCTTCTGTACCCACGAGATCCCATCTTGGGGCATGTTCTGGAGCTCCGCCGGAAGTGGAATTGATCACGGAGGGCTTCTACATCAACACCATAGCCTCTCCGATGAAGTGTGATTAGTTTACTTCAGACCTTCGAGTCCATATTTATTAGCTAGATGGCTTCTTCTCTCTTTTTGGATCTCAATACAATGTTCTCCCCCTCTCTTGTGGAGATCTATTCGATGTAATCTTCTTTTTGCAGTGTGTTTGTTGAGACCGATGAATTGTGGGTTTATGATCAAGATTATCTATGAACAATATTTGAATCTTCTCTGAATTCTTTTATGTATGTTTGGTTATTTTTGCACGTCTCTTCGAATTATCAGTTTGGTTTGTGAAGGAAATATGCCCTAGAGGCAATAATAAAGTTATTATTTATTTCCTCATATCATGATAAATGTTTATTATTCATGCTAGAATTGTATTAACCGGAAACATAATACATGTGTGAATACATAGACAAACAGATTGTCACTAGTATGCCTCTACTTGACTAGCTCGTTGATCAAAGATGGTTATGTTTCCTAGCCATAGACATGAGTTGTCATTTGATTAACGGGATCACATCATTATGAGAATGATGTGATTGACATGACCCATTCCGTTAGCTTAGCACAAGATCGTTTAGTATGTTGCTATTGCTTTCTTCATAACTTATACATGTTCCTATGACTATGAGATTATGCAACTCCCGTTTACCGGAGGAACACTTTGTGTGCTACCAAACGTCACAATGTAACTGGGTGATTATAAAGGAGCTCTACAGGTGTCTCCGAAGGTACTTGTTGGGTTGGCGTATTTCAAGATTAGGATTTGTCACTCCGATTGTCGGAGAGATATCTCTGGGCCCTCTCGGTAATGCACATCACTTAAAGCCTTGCAAGCATTGCAACTAATGAGTTAGTTGCGAGATGATGTATTACAGTACGAGTAAAGAGACTTGCCGGTAACAAGATTGAACTAGGTATTGAGATACCGACGATCGAATCTCGGGCAAGTAACATACCGATGACAAAAGGAACAACGTATGTTGTTATGCGGTCTGACCGATAAAGATCTTCGTAGAATATGTGGAAGCCAATATGAGCATCCAGGTTCCGCTATTGGTTATTGACCGGAGACATGTCTCGGTCATGTCTACATAGTTCTCGAACCCGTAGGGTCCGCACGCTTAACGTTACAATGATAGTTATATGATGAGTTTATATGTTTTGATGTACCAAAGGTTGTTCGGAGTCCCGGATGTGATCACGGACATGACGAGGAGTCTCGAAATGGTCGAGACATGAAGATTAATATATTGGAATCCTATGTTAGGACATCAGAAGTGTTCCGGGTGAAATCAGGATTTTTCCGGAGTACTGGGAGGTTACCGGAACCCCCCCCCGGCAACTTAATGGGCCTTGGTGGGCCTTGGTGGAAGAGAGGAGAGGAGGCCAGGGCAAGGCCGCGCGCCCCTCCCCCCCCTAGTCTGAATAGGAAAAGGAGAGGGGGGCAGCGCCCCCCCCCCTTTCCTTTCTCCCCTCCACCTCTTCCCCCTCTCTCTCCTAATCCAACATGGAAAAGGGGGGAGTCCTACTCCCGGTAGGAGTAGGACTCCTCGGCAATCTCTCCCTGGCCGCCCCCCCTTGCTCCTTTATATATGGGGGCAGGGGCACCTCTAGACACAAGTTGATCAGTTGATCTCTCCCAACCGCAGCGGTGCCCCTCCACCATAGTCCACTTCGATAATATCAGAAGCGTGCTTAGGCGAAGCCCTACGTCGGTAGAACATCAACATCGTCACCACGCCTTCGTGCTGACGAAACTCTCCCTCAACACTCGGCTGGATCGGAGTTCGAGGGACGTCATCGGGCTGAACGTGTGTTGAACTCGGAGGTGTCGTACGTTTGGTACTTGATCGGTTGGATCGTGAAGACGTACGACTACATCAACCGTGTTGTGCTAACGCTTCCGCTTTCGGTCTACTAGGGTACGTGGACAACACTCTCCCCTCTCGTTGCTATGCATCACCATGATCTTGCGTGTGCGTAGGAATTTTTTTTGAAATTACTACGTTCCCCAACAGTGGCATCCGAGCCTGGTTTTATGCGTAGATGTCATATGCACGAGTAGAACACAAGTGAGTTGTGGGCGATATAAGTCATCTTGATTACCAGCATGTCATACTTTGGTTGGCGGTATTGTTGGATGAAGCGCCCGGACCGACATTATGCGCGACGCTTACGCGAGACCGGTTCTCCCGACGTGCTTTGCATAAAGGTGGCTAGCGGGTGTCAGCTTCTCCAACTTTAGTTGAACCGAGTGTGGCTACGCCCGGTCCTTGCGAAGGTTAAAACAGCACCAACTTGACAAACTATCGTTGTGGTTTTGATGCGTAGGTAAGAACGGTTCTTGCTAAGCCCGTAGCAGCCACGTAAAATTTGCAACAACAAAGTAGAGGATGTCTAACTTGTTTTTGCAGGGCATGTTGTGATGTGATATGGTCAAAACATGATGCTATGTTTTATTGTATGAGATGATCATGTTTTGTAACCGAGTTATCGGCAACTGGCAGGAGCCATATGGTTGTCGCTTTATTGTATGCAATGCAATCGCCCTGTAATGCCTTACTTTATCACTATACGGTAGCGATAGTCGTAGAAGCATAAGATTGGTGAGACGACAACGATACTACGATGGAGATCAAGGTGTCGCGCCGGTGACGATGGTGATCATGGAGGTGCTTCGGAGATGGAGATCACAAGCACAAGATGATGATGGCCATATCATATCACTTATATTGATTGCATGTGATGTTTATCTTTTATGCATCTTATCTTGCTTTGATTGATGGTAGCATTATAAGATGATCCCTCACTAAATTATCGAAGTATAAGTGTTCTCCCTGAGTATGCACCGTTGCGAAAGTTCTTCATGCTGAGACACCACGTGATGATCGAGTGTGATAGGCTCTACGTTCAAATACAACGGGTGCAAAACAGTTGCACATGCGGAATACTCAGGTTAAACTTGACGAGCCTAGCATATAACAGATATGGCCTCGGAACACGGAGACCGAAAGGTCGAGCGTGAATCATATAGTAGATATGATCAACATAGTGATGTTCACCATTGAAACTACTCCATCTCACGTGATGATCGGACATGGTTTAGTTGATTTGGATCACGTAATCACTTAGAGGATTAGAGGGATGTCTATCTAAGTGGGAGTTATTAAATAATATGATTAATTGAACTAAAATTTATCATGAACTTAGTACCTGATAGTATCTTGCTTGTCTATGTTTGATTGTAGATAGATGGCCCGTGCTGTTGTTCCGTTGAATTTTAATGTGTTCCTTGAGAAAGCAAAGTTGAAAGATGATGGTAGCAATTACACGGACTGGGTCCGTAACTTGAGGATTATCCTCATTGCTGCCGAGAAAAATTACGTCTGGAAGCACCGCTGGGTGCGAGCCTGCTGCAGGAGCAACACCGGATGTTATGAATGTCCGGCGAGCAAAGCTGATGACTACTCGATAATTCAGTGTGCCATGCTTTACGGCTTAGAACCGGGACTTCAACGACGTTTTGAACGTCATGGAGCATATGAGATGTTCCAGGAGTTGAAGTTAATATTTCAAGCAAATGCCCGGATTGAGAGATATGAAGTCTCCAATAAGTTCTATAGCTGCAAGATGGAGGAGAATAGTTTTGTCAGTGAGCATATACTCAAGATGTCTGGGTATAATAATCACTTGATTCAACTGGAAGTTAATCTTCCGGATGATAGCGTCATTGACAGAATTCTCCAATCACTGCCACCAAGCTACAAAAGCTTCGTGATGAACTATAACATGCAGGGGATGGAAAAGACGATTCCCGAGCTCTTCGCAATGCTAAAGGCTGCGGAGGTAGAAATCAAGAAGGAGCATCAAGTGTTGATGGTCAACAAGACCACTAATTTCAAGAAAAAGGGCAAAGGGAAGAAGAAGGGGAACTTCAAGAAGAACAGCAAGCAAGTTGCTGCTCAGAGAAGAAACCCAAGTCTGGACCTAAGCCTGAAATTGAGTGCTTCTCCGCAAGCGGTAGTCCTTTGGAAGCGGAACTGCCCCAAGTATTTGGCGGATAAGAAGGATGGCAAGGTGAACAAAGGTATATGTGATATACATGTTATTGATGTGCACCTTACTAATGCTCGCATAGCACTGGGTATTTGATATTGGTTACATTGCTAATATTTACAACTCAAGCAGGGGCTACTGAATTGCGAAGATTGGCTAAGGACGAGGTGACGATGCGCGTGGGAAATGGTTCCAAAGTCGATGTGATCGCGGTCGGCACGCTACCTCTACATCTACCTTGGGATTAGTATTAGACCTAAATAATTGTTATTTGGTGCCAGCGTTGAGCATGAACATTATATCTGGATCTTGTTTGATGCGAGACAGTTATTCATTTAAATCAGAGAATAATTGTTGTTCTATTTATATGAGTAATATCTTTTATGGTCGTGCACCCTTGAAGAGTGGTCTATTTTTATTGAATCTCGATAGTAGTGATACACATATTCATAATGTTGAAGCCAAAAGATGCAGAGTTGATAATGATAGTGCAACTTATTCGTGGCACTGCCGTTTAGGTCATATCGGTGTAAAGCGCATGAAGAAACTCCATACCGATGGACTTTTGGAACCACTTGATTATGAATCACTTGGTACTTGCGAACCGTGCCTCATGGGCAAGATGACTAAACCATCGTTCTCCGGAACTATGGAGAGAGCAACAGATTTGTTGGAAATCATACATACAGATGTATGTGGTCCGATGAATGTTGAGGCTGTGGCGGATATCGTTATTTTCTCACCTTCACAGATGATTTAAGCAGATATGGTTATATCTACTCAATGAAACATAAGTCTAAAACTTTTGAAAAGTTCAAAGAATTTCAGAGTGAAGTTGAAAATCATCATAACAAGAAAATAAAGTTTCTACGATCTGATCGTGGAGGAGAATATTTGAGTTACGAGTTTGGTCTACATTTGAAACAATGTGGAATAGTTTCGCAACTCACGCCACCCGGAACACCACAGCGTAATGGTGTGTCCGAACATCGTAATCGTACTTTACTTGATATGGTGCAATCTATGATGTCTCTTACTGATTTACCGCTATCTTTTTGGGGTTATGCTTTAGAGACGGTTGCATTCACGTTAAATAGGACACCATCAAAATCCGTTGATACGACGCCTTATGAACTATAGTTTGGCAAGAAATCAAAGTTGTCGTTTCTTAAAGTTTGGGGCTGCGATGCTTATGTGAAAAAACTTCAACCTGATAAGCTCGAACCCAAGTCGGAGAAATGTGTCTTCATAGGATACCCGAAGGAGACTGTTGGGTACACCTTCTATCACAAAACTGAAGGCAAAACTTTTGTTGCTAAATTCGGAGTTTTTCTAGAGAAGGAGTTTCTCTCGAAAGAAGTGAGTGGGAGGAAAGTAGAACTTGATGAGGTAACTGTACCTACTCCCTTATTGGAAAGTAGTTCATCACAGAAACCGGTTTCTGCGACACCTACACCAATTAGTGAGGAAGTTAATGATGATGATCATGAAACTTCAGATCAAGTTGTTACTGAACCTCGTAGGTCAACCAGAGTAAGATCCACACCAGAGTGGTATGGTAATCCTGTTCTGGAAGTTATGTTACTAGACCATGACGAACCTACGAACTATGAAGAAGCGATGGTGAGCCCAGATTCCGCAAAATGGCTTGAGGCCATGAAATCTGAGATGGGATCCATGTATGAGAACAAAGTGTGGACTCTGGTTGAATTGCCCGATGATCGGCAAGCAATTGAGAATAAATGGATCTTCAAGAAGAAGACTGACGCTGACGGTAATGTTACTGTCTACAAAGCTTGACTTGTCGCGGAAGGTTTTCGACAAGTTCAAGGGATTGACTACGATGGGACCTTCTCACCTGTAGCGATGCTTAAGTCTGTCCGAATCATGTTAGCAATTGCCGCATTTTATGATTATGAAATTTGGCAAATGGATGTCAAAATTGCATTCCTGAATGGATTTCTGGAAGAAGAGTTGTATATGATGCAACCGGAAGGTTTTATCGATCCAAAGGGAGCTAACAAAGTTTGAAGCTCCAGCGATCCATTTATGGACTGGTGCAAGCCTCTCGGAGTTGGAATAAACGCTTTGATAGTGTGATCAAAGATTTGGTTTTGTACAGACTTTTGGAGAAGCCTGTATTTACAAGAAAGTGAGTGGGAGCTCAGTAGCATTTCTGATATTATATGTGGATGACATATTACTGATTGGAAATGATATAGAATTTCTGGATAGCATAAAGGGATACTTGAATAAGAGTTTTTCAATGAAAGACCTCGGTGAAGCTGCTTACATATTGGGCATCAAGATCTATAGAGATAGATCAAGACGCTTAATTGGACTTTCACAAAGCACATACCTTGACAAAGTTTTGAAGAAGTTCAAAATGGATCAAGCAAAGAAAGGGTTCTTGCCTGTGTTACAAGGTGTCAAGTTGAGTAAGCCTCAATGCCCGACCGCTGCAGAAGATAGAGAGAAGATGAAAGATGCTCCCTATGCTTCAGCCATAGGCTCTATCATGTATGCAATGATGTGTACCAGACCTGATGTGTGCCTTGCTATAAGTCTAGCATGGAGGTAGCAAAGTAATCCAGGAGTGGATCACTGGACAGCGGTCAAGAACATCCTAAAATACCTGAAAAGGACTAAGGATATGTTTCTCTATTATGGAGGTGACAAAGAGCTCATCGTAAATGGTTACGTTGATGCAAGCTTTGACACTGATCCGGACGTTTCTAAATCGCAAACAGGATACGTGTTTACATTGAACGGTGGATCTGTCAGTTGGTGCAGTTCTAAACAAAGCGTCGTGGCGGGATCTACGTGTGAAGCGGAGTACATAGCTGCTTCGGAAGCAGCAAATGAAGGAGTCTGGATGAAGGAGTTCATATCCGATCTAGGTGTCATACCTAGTGCATCGGGTCCAATGAAAATCTTTTGTGACAATACTGGTGCAATTGCCTTGGCGAAGGAATCCAATTTTCACAAGAGAACCAAGCACATCAAGAGACGCTTCAATTCCATCCGGGATCTAGTCCAGGTGGGAGACATAGAAATTTGCAAGATACATACGGATCTGAATGTTGCAGAGCCGTTGACTAAGCCTCTTCCACGAGCAAAACATGATCAGCACCAAGGCTCCATGGGTGTTAGAATCATTACTGTGTAATCTAGATAATTGACTCTAGTGCAAGTGGGAGACTGAAGGAAATATGCCCTAGAGGCAATAATAAAGTTATTATTTATTTCCTTATATCATGATAAATGTTTATTATTCATGCTAGAATTGTATTAACCGGAAACATAATACATGTGTGAATACATAGACAAACAGATTGTCACTAGTATGCCTCTACTTGACTAGCTCGTTGATCAAAGATGGTTATGTTTCCTAGCCATAGACATGAGTTGTCATTTGATTAACGGGATCACATCATTAGGAGAATGATGTGATTGACATGACCCATGCCGTTAGCTTAGCACACGATCGTTTAGTATGTTGCTATTGCTTTCTTCATAACTTATACATGTTCCTATGACTATGAGATTATGCAACTCCCGTTTACCGGAGGAACACTTTGTGTGCTACCAAACGTCACAACGTAACTGGGTGATTATAAAGGAGCTCTACAGGTGTCTCTGAAGGTACTTGTTGGGTTGGCGTATTTCGAGATTAGGATTTGTCACTCCGATTGTCCGAGAGGTATCTCTGGGCCCTCTCGGGAATGCACATCACTTAAAGCCTTGCAAGCACTGCAACTAATGAGTTAGTTGTGAGATGATGTATTACAGTACGAGTAAAGAGACTTGCCGGTAACAAGATTGAACTAGGTATTGAGATACCGACGATCGAATCTCGGGCAAGTAACATACCGATGACAAAAGGAACAACGTATGTTGTTATGCGGTCTGAACGATAAATATCTTTGTAGAATATGTGGGATCCAATATGAGCAAGGTTCCGCTATTGGTTATTGACCGGAGACGTGTCTCGGTCATGTCTACATAGTTCTCGAACCCGTAGGGTCCGCACGCTTAACGTTATGATGACATTTATATGATGAGTTTATATGTGTTGATGTACCGAAGGTTGTTCGGAGTCCCAGATGTGATCACAGACATGACGGGGAGTCTCGAAATGGTCGAGACATGAATATTGATATATTGGAAGCCTATGTTTGGACATCGGAAGTGTTCCGGGTGAAATCGGGATTTTTTTTTTCGGAGTACCGGGAGGTTATCGGAACCCCGCGGCAATTTAATGGGCCTTAGTGGGCCTTGGTGGAAGAGAGGAGAGGAGGCCAGGGCAGGGCCGCGCGCCCCTCCCCCCTAGTCCGAATAGGACAAGGAGAGGGGGGCAGCGCCCCCCTTTCCTTTCTCCCCTCCACCTCTTCCCCCCTCTCTCCTAATCCAACATGGAAAAGGGGGGAGTCCTACTCCCGGTAGGAGTAGGACTCCTCCGGCGCGCCTCTCCCCTTGGCCGGCCGCACCCCCCCCCTTGCTCCTTTATATCACGGGGCGGGGGCACCTCTAGACACAAGTTGATTAGTTGATCTCTCCCAACCGTGTGCGGTGCCCCCTCCACCATAGTCCACCTCGATAATCTGAAGCGGTGCTTAGGCGAAGCCTGCGTCGCTAGAACATCAACATCGTCACCACGCCGTCGTCTTGTGAAACTCTCCTCAACACTCGGCTGGATCGAATTCGAGGGACGTCATCGGGTTGAGCGTGTGCTGAACTCGGAGGTGCCGACGTTCGCACTTAATCGGTCGGATCGTGAAGGCGTAGGACTACATCAACCGCGTTGTGCTAACGCTTCCGCTTTCGGTCTACGAGGGTACGTGGACAACACTCTCCCCTCTCGTTGCTATGCATCACCATGATCTTGCGTGTGCGTAGGAATTTTTTTTAAATTACTACGTTCCCCAACAGTTTAGCCTACTAGATTGATCTTTCTTGCAATGGGAGAAGTGCTTAGCTTTGGGTTCAATCTTGCGGTGTCCTTTCCCAGTGACAGTAGGGGCAGCAAGGCACGTATTGTGTTGTTGCCATCGAGGATAACATGATGGGGGTTTTATCAGATTGGATGGATTTATCCCTCTACATCATGTCATCTTGCTTAAGGCGTTACTCTGTTTTCATGAACTTAATACTCTAGATGCATGTTGTATAGCGGTCGATGAGTGGAGTAATAGTAGTAGATGCAGGCAGGAGTCGGTCTACTTGTCTCGGACGTGATGCCTATATACATGATCATACCTAGATATTCTCATAACTATGCTCAATTCTGTCAATTGCTCAACAGTAATTCGTTCACCCATCGTAAAATACTTATGCTCTTGAGAGAAGCCACTAGTGAAACCTATGGCTCCCGGGTCTATCTTCATCATATTAATCTTCCAATACTTAGTTATTTTCTTTGCTTTTTACTTTGCTTTTATTTTACTTTGCATCTTATCACAGAAATACCAAAAATATTATCCTATCCTATCTATCATATCTCACTCTCGTAAGTGACCGTGAAGGGATTGACAACCCCTTATCGCATTGGTTGTGAGGATTTATTTGTTTTGTGTAGGTACGAGGGACTCGCGCGTAGCCTCCTACTGGATTGATACCTTGGTTCTCAAAAACTGAGGGAAATACTTACGCTACTTTGCTGCATCACTCTTTCCTCTTCAAGGGAAAACCAACGCAGTGCTCAAGAGCTAGCAAGAAGGATTTCTGGCGCCGTTGCCGGGGAGGTCTACGCAAAAGTCAACATACCAAGTACCCATCACAATCCCTTATCTCCCGCATTAAATTATTTGCCATTTTCCTCTCGTTTTCCTCTCCCCCACTTCACCCTTGCCGTTTTATTCGCCCTCTCTTTTCCGTTTGCCTCTTTTTCGCTTGCTTTGTGTTTGCTCGTGTGTTGGATTGCTTGTTTGTCATGATGGCTCAAGATAATACCAAATTATGTGATTTTACCAATACCAACAATAATGATTTCCTTAGCACTCCGATTGCTCCTCTTACCGATACTGAATCTTGTGAAATCAATGCTGCTTTGTTGAATCTTGTCATGAAAGATCAATTCGCCGGCCTTCCTAGTGAAGATGCCGCTACTCATCTAAATAGCTTTGTTGATTTGTGTGATATGCAAAAGAAGAAAGATGTGGAAAATGATATTGTTAAATTGAAGCTATTTCCTTTTTCGCTTAGAGATCGTGCTAAAGCTTGGTTTTTGTCTTTGCCTAAAAATAGTATTGATTCTTGGAACAAGTGCAAACATGCTTTTATCTCTAAGTATTTTCCTCCCGCTAAGATTATCTCTCTTAGAAACGATATTATGAATTTTAAGCAACTTGATCATGAACATGTTGCACAAGCTTGGGAGAGAATGAAATTAATGATACGTAATTGCCCTACACATGGATTGAATTTGTGGATGATTATACAAAAAAATTATGCCGGATTGAATTTTGCTTCTAGAAATCTTTTAGATTCGGCCACGGGAGGCACTTTTATGGAAATCACTTTAGGAGAAGCTACTCAACTCCTAGATAGTATTATGGTTAATTATTCTCAATGGCACACTGAAAGATCTACTAATAAAAAAGTGCATGTGATAGAAGAAATTAATGTTTTGAGTGGAAAGATGGATGAACTTATGAAATTATTTGCTACTAAGAGTGTTCCTTCTGATCCTAATGATATGCCTTTGTCTACTTTGATTGAGAATAATAATGAATCTTTGGATGTGAATTTTGTTGGTAGGAATAATTTTGGTAACAACACGTATAGAGGAAACTTTAATCCTATGCCTTATCCTAGCAATTCCTCTAATAATTATGGTAATTCCTATTACAACTCTTATGGAAATTTTAATAAGATGCCCTCTGAATTTGAGACTAGTGTTAAGGAGTTTATGAATTTGCAAAAGAATTTCAATGCTTTGCTTGAAGAGAAATTGCTTAATGTTGATGAATTGGCTAGGAACGTTGATAGAATTTCTCTTGATGTTGATTCTTTAAAGCTTAGATCTATTCCTCCTAAGCATGATATCAATGAGTCTCTCAAAGCCATGAGAATTTCCATTAACGAGTGCGAAGAAAGAACCGCTAGGATGCGTGCTAAGAAAGATTGCTTTATGAAAGCGTGTTCTTCAAATTTCTATGAAAATAAAGATGAAGATCTAAAAGTTATTGATGTGTCTGTCGGATTTCGGGTTCCGGCAGACCCTTGAGGTTTGAACACTGGGGTGCACGCGGAGATCTTTCCCCTACCAGCTCATGCGTGAACGGTTAGCAAGGGATCTAAACTACGAACGAAGAACACACAAGGGACACGAGGTTTATACTGGTTCGGGCCACCGATGTGGTGTAATACCCTACTCCAGTGTGTGGTGTGGTGGATTGCTTCAGGGGCTGATGATGAACAGTACAAAGGAAGAACAGCCTCGCGAGGGGTGTTCTTGGGCTGGTGCGATGAACTGCTTGGGTGAGTTCGATCGCCTCTCTCTCTCTCTGCTAGGGCTCTATCAGCTTGCGCGTCCTCTTTTCTGGTCCTCCTCTACTCTGTGGTGGCTAGCTCTATTTGTAGAGGGAGGCCCTGGGCCTCTTCCAAAATAATGAGCGGGAAGGGCGCCAACAATTGGCCATTTTGAAGGGGAACATCTAGTACACTTATCCTGACTAAAGTTGGTCTTTGGCTGCCAAAGGCTCTGACGGTGACGCCATCCTGGGCTCCACGATGACCTCCATCCTGCCGCTCTGCTGGTCTCGGTCTTGTTTCACTGAAGCAGTAACCTTTGCCTGATGCCTTGGCCTGTGCTTGCCTCCTTTGCACCAAAGGGGAAAAGAGGACACTGCGCAGGCCGGCGCCCGCCTGGTCTTGATCGTCACGGCTTGCGTCACACGGCACCCTCGTGAGGTACCCTGCCTTGATCTCTCTGCCTCCTCGCGAGCCTGCCTGACGAGGCTGCTCCTGAGGAAGGTTCCTATCATCCGCCCCGCGAGGCTTGGCCCCTCGCGAGGGTCTTGAGCTTGAGCTGATAAAGCTGGGCCACGCTGGGCCCCCACTTGAGCCACGCCGCAGGCCGCAGGCAGGCAAGTCTGAGGACCCCCGTTCCCAGAATGCCAACAATAGCCCCCGGGCCCAAGGCGCGCCCGGACTTGGCTTAGCAGAGAAGCGAAGGGGCAAGTGCGAAGCGCCATGGGCCCCAACAGCCTGCGGCCTTGGGCGCCGCGTGGCGATTTATTGGTCGTGGGCGTCTCCGCCTCCCCACGACGCCTCGGCAACTGCATGACTTGACAAGTCCCTGCATGCAGAAATGGGTCATGATTACCTGTGATAGTGGAGGCCGACGGTTAGCCTCCTCCGGCTATAAGTACGGAATGACGCGAGCCCTTCCAGTCCATCTCTTATTGCTGCTCCTTCCTCTCCATCCTTGCCCTTGCTCCACATTGCGACAATGGCTTCGATCCGCCAGTTTTCTGCAGAAGAGAAGGGAAAGGCTCCCCGAGAGGGTCCCGATCTGCTTCCGCCGAAGAAACGGCTAGTCCCCTGCCGCCGAGATGAGGGCGCCCGGCAGGAGGTGTCGAGGCCCTAGTATGAGCGGCCACCGCCAGGGTTCCCGCTGCCCTTGTACGCCCGCATTGAGGGCCCTGGAGGAGTAGACGCCGAGCGCCACGGATGACGCCGCCGTCGGCGCCGGCGGGTCACGGCGGTGCGCGTTGTTCCCCCTGGAGTCCATGCCAAGGGCTCCTCCCGAGAGCTTGTGCTTCACGCCGCCATGCCTCCTCAATCTTGGATTCGCCTTCCTCCCTCCTTCGCCTTCGAGATCCCGCAGAGGGGCTCTCTGGAGCTCTGGTTGCAGCACGCTGGCTGCAGCACCCCTGCGACCGGAGCGGAGGTTGCGGTCGTCGCTCCGGGTAAGTTTTTCATGACCCGAGGCTGGGGCGAGATCGCCCGGGTCTGCCGGACGAGGGGCGCCCTCGTGATCCACCTGGAATACGATGGCGCCCCTTCATGTTCTTCAAGGTCTTCGACGCGGAAGGACGCCGACTGGAATGTTGCCCCGAGATGGGCGGTCGGGGCGCTATCGTCGCAAGGACTAGGCCCGCCGGTCGCCCCCTCGGCAGCTCCTCGAGCAGCAGCGAAGGGGACGGAGGGTCCAGCGCCTCCGCCGAGCTTGGCGACTCGAGACGAAGCGGCAGCGATTCTGAGCCCCGAGCTCGCGCCGTGCTCGGAGCCGGGCGGGCGCTTCAGGTTACCAGCCCCGGTGATCTGGATGGGGTCGGCGCCAGCGCCTGACGGCCCACTGTTGACGATGGCGTCTCCTGCGGAGGCTTGCATAGTAGGCGTTCCTTAGGATTAGCACCTTTTATTTCCTGCAAAGAATCGAAGTAGCACCCGCGGGGGCATGTAAGGCGCTGGCCATGTTTTTCCCTATGATGAATCGGTGCGAGATGCTTGTTCTGCCCCAGCTCAGCTCCCCCTTTCTTTCCTCGCGAGGGCTTGGTGCTTTGCGCTGACAGGTCCCGGTCCCCAGGCAGGCTTCAGCCGTCGCTGGTATGACAGGTCGCGATGCCGTGGGTCAAGGCCAGGAGGTGAGCGGCCCGAGGTCTAGTAAGAGCCCATGAGTCGCGATTCTCAGGAGGTCCCCTTTAGCGCTCAAGCAGCCTCCGCAGGGCAAGAAAGGTAGGCAGCTTTGCTGTGACAGGGCAGCAGTAGGCATGGGTTTAGCGCTGAGTCAGATCAGTTTTTTGCGTGACTTATCTTGTGGGTTTGGAGCGGTGCTCGATGAGGTTCCGTGTCTGCGCGACGACAACTGAGGTGTTGCTGGGTCGGGACCTCGCGAGCTTCTTCCCTCTCCCCCGCGCTTTCCTTAATGCTCTCGTCCTCGTGTCCGGCCCTCGAGCGAGCTCAGCCGCCGCTGGTATGACAGGTCGCGATGCCGTGGATCAAGGCCAGGGGGTGAGGGCTGGAGAGCCAGTAAGAGCCCATGAGCCGCGATGCTCAGGTACCCCCCTTTTAATGTGTAAGCGGATCGCGCCGGACAGGAGGAGAGAAGGCTCGTGATGCCGCCAGCGTTACTCCTGGAGCAGGTCCTATGTACGAGTCACGAGGGGAAACAAGGTTCATCGTTGCGGTCGCCAGCCAACCATTGGTCGCTCCGAGGGAGTGATAGGGGGCACTGAGGCCTCGGTGAGGTGGCGCCTTGCGGGGCTGCCGCGGCCAGAGCTCAGCCACTCAGATTTATCAGCGTTGCAGGGACGGACCCGTGCGCAAGTGCCGTGCCTGAGCGAGCGGCTTCAAAGGTAGGTGTCGATTGAGCAGGCGATTAGGTCAAGCATGTCATGTATGAATAAGCAAATCCATCTAGATAGGTGCGGAGAAAGCATACGCCACTGGGTCTGGCCCGAGCAGCTTGGGGATAATGCAGCCCGAGGGGCGCCCCCAACAAGGTAAGTAAAGAACATAAGCAAAACGGATACATGCCGCAGGGACGGACCCACGCAGCCTGGGAATGATGCAGCCCGAGGGGCGCTCCCAGCTGAAAACGAAACTTGGAAAGGTATCACCTGATATGGTCGGGGGTGAAGGGATGTTGAGGTAGCGGACGACGCGCGATGAGGACGCCGGCCCTCACGAGCCCTCCGGACCTGGAGCCTCGGGAGGCTCCGGGGGCACGGGGGGTTCCTCGAGAGCCATCTCCATCTCTGCCAGGACCGCGCGTTGCTTGACCTCCCGAGCCTCCAGAGCGCGCCTCAGCAGACGCTGATGGGCGGCGACCGCGTTCGGCAGGCCGAAAGGCATGCGAACATAGTTGTGAGGTGGACCCTCGCAACGTCCCACGCATGAGGGCCAGAGGCGCTCCTGAGACGCGGCCTGGCTGAGCCCTGGTATGTCGATGCAGATTCGCAGCCTAGCATCCTTGCCTGGATGCGGGGCCACGGCGGGCAAGCGGCGACAACCGCGCATGACTCTTGAATCCTGTAGCTCCCGGGTGCTCCTCGCGATGAACTCCTGAGGGTTTGGCCCTCCTTGCCTCATACCTTCCTGAGGGAAACGTGCCTCGAAGCACGCCTCCAAGTGGTGCCTGAGCGCCTCCCTCGTGACCCCGGCTAGGTCGGTGGCTCGCCATGAAAGAGCCCCCGAGCCATGCCTGAGGAGGGCGCCGGGTGCGCCTTCCTATGCGTCAGAGGGTGGCGACCCTTGAACGGGCGCTGGTCCTGTTGCCACGCCTCCAGAGGTGCCTACCCCATGAGGGCTTGGACCAGGTGAAGCCTTCTTCTTCTTAGGGATCCCCTCGGGAAGTCTCCTGCTCCTGTGATCTGGGTCTTCGATTGCTGCGGCTTGGAAGGCACGCTCAAGAGAGCACACTGCATCCCTTTCCTCACAAGGCACTGTGATGACTCCTCCGCTTCCTGGCATCTTGAGGACATTGTAGCCGTGGTGAGTCACTGCCATGAACTTGGCCAAAGCTGGGTACACGAGGATGGCATTGTATGGCAGGAGGATGTGGGCGACATCGAAAGCGATGAGCTCGGTGCGGTAGTTGTTGCGCTGTCCGAAGGTGACGGGAAGGCGAACTTGCCCTATCGGGACGGTGGAGCCATCGGTGACTCCAGAGAAGGGCTAGGTTGGCTGAAGCTGATCGTATGGCACTTGGAGATCGTTGAATGTCTCGACAGATAGGACGTTGAGTCCTGCTCCTCCGTCGATGAGGGTCCTGGTGACTTGCACGTTGCTGATGACTGGTGAGCAAAGCATGGGGAGGACTCCTGCCATTGCCGCGCACTTGAGCTGATCCGCAGAACTGAATGTGATAGCGCACGATGACCACCTGAGAGGGCGTGTGGCCTCGGCTTGGGAGGACTGCATTCACCTCGTGGCAAACTGCTTGAAGATGCGTTGAGAGGCTGGGGCTGGCGCCACCAGGATGCAAGCGATCGCTGGCTCGGAAGCCCCCAGCCCCTCGTCCCCGATGATTGTCTTCATACCTCCTTGGCGACTGCGGCAGAGGTGGGAGCCCTGCGTTGCCTTGAGGGCGATCCTCGCGAGGTTGGTCCCTCCAACCTCCCTCGCGAGGCTGGTCCTGCCAACGGTCCTTGCGGGTCTGTCACGCCATCCTTGGCGAGGGCCACGGTCTTCCCAGCGTCCTGCGCCTCTTCCTCCTCCTCTGTCGTAGCCTCGATCATTGTGGTCGGGGCGTCGGCCGATTCGCCCTTCTCGCACAGCCCTGAGCTCCTGGCATTCGTTGGTGTTGTGGGTGTGGAGGTCGTGGTACGCGCAGTACCGGCTGCCCTTGGACGACTCGGGCTGATCCCTTCCTCGCTTGGTATGCGGTTACGCATGAGCACGGTAGCCCCTTGCGCTTCACGTCCTTGGCCTTGGGCTTCTTCTCTTACGGATCGGCGGTGGAAGCTCGAGGAGGAGGCGCCCTTCCTCAGCCCTAAGCGCATTTGGTCGCCAAGTTGAACAGCTCGAGGGATGTGCACAGGTCTTCATGCATTGCTAGCTCCTCCTTCATCTTGGCGCCACGCACGCCATCGGAGAAGGCTGAGATGATGGCTTCCTCGATCACCTTGGGGATTTTGGTAGGCGTTGTTGAAGCGCTGGATGTACTTCTGCAGGTCTCTCGGCTGCTGCTTGATCTGGCGCATGTCGCTCACGGCCGGAGGCCGGTCGCGAGTGCCTTGGAAGTTGGCGATGAAGCGGGTGCGCATCTCGTCCTAGGAGGAGATCATGCCGGGAGCCAGGTTCAGGAGCCAGGTTCGGGCTCCGTCCTTCAGCGCCATGGGGAACCAATTCGCCATCACCTTTTCGTCCCCGTTGGTGGCTTCGATGCCCAGCTCGTAGAGCTGGAGGAACTCGGCGGGGTCGGCAGTGCCGTCATAGCAAGGAGGCAGGTCTGGCTTGAACTTGCCGGGCCATGCGACGCTGCGTAGCTCGGCGGTGAAGGCGCGGCAGCCTGCAGTGGCCACAGGGCTCTCTGGCGATCACGGAGCTTGCTCTTGTGGGTTCTCGCGCACCGCTGCTCGGAGCAGCGCGGAGGTCTTGACGCTGTAGCGCTGGGCCTTGATCGCGGTGCTCGTCTTGGAGCACGCGAGCACCTGCTTGGGGACGAGGGATCTCCTGGTAGCTCCTTTCTTGATGCGCGGGCACCGAACGCGGAGAGTCTCGGCCCGGGGCCACGCGCCTTGGAGCCAGGGCGCCTTCTTGGGAAGGAGGCGGCGGGGGCACCTCCGGCTCCCTGCCTCCCACGCGGGGTGCGGGGCGAGGCAGCGAGAGGGACGGCGCGGGGGAGCCCCCTGCAGCGCGAACGAGCTCGGCAACGCGGTCGAGCCACTCCTCGTAGACGTCGTCGATGCGGCGGTAGAGCAGGAGCTCGTTTGCCGCGATGAGCCCGGCTCGGGCCTCCATGGGAGCGCGGTGCACGCGTGACGAAGAACCAGCAGGGGCGAGCGAAGGAGTAGCGGTGCGGCCCTCTCGCCTCACCGCTGGATGCAGGGACGAGGCCTGCTGCTCGTTCCCCGCCGGGCCGGTGGCGGCAGGCGACGGGGAACAACGGGGGTGTCCGCCGATGGGAGCCGTCTGGGCGACTCGAGCGGCGCGAGCAGCCCTGCGCTCGGCGCGAGCTCGGCGAGCCTCAGCCATGGACACGACGAAAGGTCACACACGACCAGCAGAAGAAAGATTCCGGTGCACCCCTACCTGGCACGCCAAATGTCGTATTTCGGGTTCCGGGAGACCCTTGAGGTTCGAACACTGGGGTGCGCGCGGAGATATTTCCCCTACCAGCTCATGCGTGAACGGTTAGCGAGGGATCTAAACTACGAACGAAGAATACACAAGGGACACGAGGTTTATACTGATTCGGGCCACCGATGTGGTGTAATACCCTACTCCAGTGTGTGGTGTGGTGGATTGCCTCAGGGGCTGATGATGAACAGTACAAAGGAAGAACAGCCTCGCGAGGGGTGTTCTTGGGCTGGTGCGATGAACTGCTTGGGTGAGTTCGATCGCCTCTCTCTCTCTCTGCTAGGGCTCTATCAGCTTGCGCGTCCTCTTTTCTGGTCCTCCTCTACTCTGTCGTGGCTAGCTCTATTTATAGAGGGAGGCCCTGGGCCTCTTCCCAAATAATGAGCGGGAAGGGCGCCAACAATTGGCCATTTTGAAGGGGAACATCTAGTACACTTATCCTGACTAAAGTTGGTCTTCGGCTGCCAAAGGCTCTGACGGTGACGCCATCCTGGGCTCCACGATGACCTCCATCCTGCCGCTCTGCTGGTCTCGGTCTTGTTGCACCGAAGCAGTGACCTTTGCCTGATGCCTTGGCCTGTGCTTGCCTCCTTTGCACCAAAGGGGAAAAGAGGACACTGCGCAGGCCGGCGCCCGCCTGGTCTTGATCGTCATGGCTTGCGTCACAGGGCACCATCGTGAGGTACCCTGCCTTGATCTCTCCACCTCCTAGCGAGCCTGCCTGACGAGGCTGCTCCTGAGGAAGGTTCCGTCGTCCGCCCATGAGTCTTGGCCCCTCGCGAGGTCTTGAGCTTGAGTGATGAAGCTGGGCCACGCTGGGCCCCCACTTGAGCCACGCCCAGGGCGCAGCAGAGCAAGTGCAGGGACCCCCGTTCCTTAACGCCGACAGTGTCCCCTATTAAATCTTTGTTTTGCAATATGAATCTTGATAATGATGGGACTGAATATGATCCACCTTTACCAAGAAGGCGTTCCAAAAATTCGGGGTTTTTAGATCTTGATGCTAAAATTGATAAAAGTGGGATTGAAGAAATCAAACCGTTAGATGTTGATAAACCCACTATTTTGGATTTCAAGGAATTTAATTATGAAAATTGCTCTTTGATAGATTGTATTTCCTTGTTGCAATTTGTGCTAAATTCTCCTCATGCTTATAATCAAAATAAATCTTTTACCAAACATATTGTTTATGCTTTGATGCAATCTTATGAAGAAAAACTTGAGTTGGAAGTTTATATCCCTAGAAAACTTTATGATGAGTGGGAGCCTACTATTAAAATTAATATTAAAGATCATGAATGCTATGCTTTGTGTGATTTCGGTGCTAGTGTTTCCACGATCCCAAAAACTTTGTGTGATTTGCTAGATTTCCGTGATTTTGATGATTGCTCTCTAAACTTGCATCTTGCGGATTCCACTATTAAGAAACCTATGGGAAGAATTAATTATGTTCTTATTGTTGCAAATAGGAACTATGTGCCCGTAGATTTCATCGTTCTTGACATAGATTGCAATCCTTCATGTCCTATTATTCTTGGTAGACCTTTCCTTAGAACGATTGGTGCAATTATTGATATGAAGGAAGGGAATATTAGGTTCCAATTTCCATTAAAGAAAGGCATGGAACACTTCCCTAGGAAGAAAATAAAATTACCATATGAATCTATTATGAGAGCCACTTATGGATTGCCTACCAAAGAGGGCAATACCTAGATCTATCCTTGCTTTTATGCCTAGCTAAGGGCGTTAAACGATAGCGCTTGTTGGGAGGCAACCCAATTTTTTTAGTTCTTTTTACTTTTTGCTTCTGTTTAGGAATAAATATTTGTTCTAGACTCTGGTTAGATGTGTTTTTATGTTTTCATTAGTGTTTGTGCCAAGTTAAACCTATAGGATCTTCTTGGATGATAGTTATTTGATCTTGCAGAAATTTCCAGAAACTTTCTGTTCACGAAAACAATTGTTAAAAATCACCAGAACATGATAAAATACTGATTCCAATTGCTTCTGGTCAATAAACAAATTTCCTAGGTCTTCATATTTTGGCTGATTTTTTTGAGTTCTATAAGTTTGAGTTAGTTACAGATTACTACAGACTGTTCTGTTTTTGACAGATTCTGTTTTTCGTGTGTTGTTTGCTTATTTTGATGAATCTATGGCTAGTAAAATAGTTTATAAACCATAGAGAAGTTGTAATACAGTAGGTTTAACACCAATATAAATAAATAATGAGTTCATTACAGTACCTTGAAGTGGTCTTTTGTTTTCTTTCGCTAACGGAGCTCACGAGATTTTCTGTTGAGTTCTGTGTTGTGAAGTTTTCAAGTTTTGGGTGAAAGATTAGATGGATTATGGAACAAGGAGTGGCAAGAGCCTAAGCTTGGGGATGCCCATGGCACCACCAAGATAATCTAAGGACACCAAAAAGGCAAAGCTTGGGGATACCCCGGAAGGCATCCCCTCTTTCGTCTACTTCCATCGGTAAATTTACTTGGAGCTATATTTTTATTCACCACATGATATGTGTTTTGCTTGGAGCATCTTGTATGATTTGAGTCTTTGCTTTTTAGTTTACCACAATCATCCTTGCTGTACACACCTTTTGATATAGCCATACATGATTTGGAATTTGTTAGGATACTCCATGTGCTTCGCTTATATCTTTTGAGTTATATAGTTTTGCTCTAGTGCTTCACTTATATCTTTTAGAGAACGGTGGTGGATTTGTTTTATAGAAACTATTGATCTCTCATGCTTCACTTAGATTATTTTGAGAGTCTTAAATAGCATGGTAATTTGCTTAAAATAATCCTAATATGCTTGGTATTCAAGAATAGTAAAAACTTTCTTATGAGTGTGTTGAATACTATGAGAAGTTGATAATTGTTTTGAGATATAAAGATGGTGATATTAGAGTCATGCTAGTTGAGTAGTTGTGAATTTGAGAGATACTTGTGTTAAAGTTTGTGATTCCCGTAGCATGCACATATGGTGAACCGTTATGTGATGAAGTCGGAGCATGATTTATTTATTGATTGTCTTCCTTATGAGTGGCGGTCGGGGATGAGCGATGGTCTTTTCCTACCAATATATCCCCCTAGGAGCATGCGCGTAATACTTTGCTTTGATAACGTGTAGATTTTTGCAATAAGTATATGAGTTCTTTATGACTAATGCTGAGTCCATGGATTATACGCACTCTTCTTCCTTCCACCATTGCTAGCCTCTCTAATACCGCGCACTTTTCGCCGGTATCATACACCCACCATAAACCTTCCTCAAAACAGCCACCATACCTACCTATCATGGAATTTCCATAGCCACTCCGAGATATATTGCCATGCAACTTTCCACCGTTCCGTTTATTATGACACTCTCCATCATTGTCATATTGCTTCGCATGATCATGTAGTTGACATTGTATTTGTGGCAAAGCCACCGTTCATAATTCTTTCATACATGTCACTCTTGATTCATTGCATATCCGATATATCACGGAGGCATTCATATAGAGTCATATTTTGTTCTAAGTATCGAGTTGTAATTGTTGAGTTGTAAGAAAATAAAAGTGTGATGATCATCATTTTTAGAGCATTGTCCCAAGTGAGGAAAGGATGATGGAGACTATGATTCCCCCACAAGTCAGGATGAGACTCCGGACGAAAAATAATAAAATAAAAAAAGGGAAAGAGGCCATAAAAAAAAGAGAAAAGGCCCAAAAAAATGAGAGAAAAAGAGAGAAGGGACAATGTTATTATCCTTTTAATACACTTGTGCTTCAAAGTAGCACCATAATCTTCATGATAGAGAGTCTCTCATTTTGTCACTTTCATATACTAGTGGGAATTTTTCATTATAGAACTTGGCTTGTATATTCCAATGATGGGCTTCCTCAAAATGCCCTAGGTCTTCGTGAGCAAGCGAGTTGGATGCACACCCACTTAGTTTCTTTTGCTGAGCTTTCATATACTTATAGCTCTAGTGCATCCGTTGCATGCCAATCCCTACTCACTCACATTGATATCTATTGATGGGCATCTCCATAGCCCGTTGATACGCCTAGTTGATGTGAGACTATCTTCTCCCTTTTTGTCTTCTCCACAACCACCATTCTATTCCACATATAGTGCTATGTCCATGGCTCACGCTCATGTATTGCGTGAATATTGAAAAAATTTGAGAATGTCAAAAGTATGAAACAATTGCTTGGCTTGTCATCGAGGTTGTGCATGATTTAAATACTTTGTGTGGTGAAGATAGAGCATAGCTAGACTATATGATTTTGTAGGGATAACTTTCTTTGGCCATGTTATTTTGAGAAGACATAATTGCTTTGTTAGTATGCTTGAAGTATTATTATTTTTATGTCAATATTAAACTTTTGTCTTGAATCTTTCGGATCTGAATATTCATACCACAATTAAGAAGAATTACATTGAAATTATGCCAAGTAGCATTCCACATCAAAAATTATCTTTTTATCATTTACCTACTCGAGGACGAGCAGGAATTAAGCTTGGGGATGCTTGATACGTCTCCAACGTATCTATAATTTTTGATTGCTCCATGTTATATTATCTACTGTTTTGGACATTATTGGGCTTTATTATTCACTTTTATATTATTTTTGGGACTAACCTATTAACCGGAGGCCTAGCCTGTAATTGCTTTTTTTGCCTATTTGAGTTTCAGAGAAAAGGAATATCAAACGAGTCCAAACGGAATGAAACCTTCGGGAACGTGATTTTCAGAACGAATATGATCCGGGAGACTTGGATCCTACGTCAAGAAACAAAAGAGAAAGCCACGAGGTAGGGGGGCAAGCCTACCCCAGGGCGCGCCCTCCACCCTCGTGGGCCCCCTGTTGCTCCACCGACGTACTCCTTCCTCCTATATATACCCTACGTACCCCCAAACGATCAGATACGGAGCCAAAAACAAAATTCCACCGCCGCAACCTTCTGTACCCACGAGATCCCATCTTGGGGCCTGTTCCGGAGCTCCACCGGAAGGGGAATCGATCACGGAGGGCTTCTACATCAACACCATAGCCTCTCCGATGAAGTGTGAGTAGTTACTTCAGACCTTCGGGTCCATAGTTATTAGCTAGATGGCTTCTTCTCTCTTTTTGGATCTCAATACAATGTTCTCCCCCTCTATTGTGGAGATCTATTCGATGTAATCTTCTTTTTGCGGTGTGTTTGTTGAGACCGATGAATTGTGGGTTTATGATCAAGATTATCTATGAACAATATTTGAATCTTCTCTGAATTCTTTTATGTATGATTGGTTATCTTTGCAAGTCTCTTCGAATTATCAGTTTGGTTTGGCCTACTAGATTGATCTTTCTTGCAATGGGAGAAGTGCTTAGCTTTGGGTTCAATCTTGCGGTGTCCTTTCCCAGTGATAGTAGGGGCAGCAAGGCATGTATTGTATTGTTGCCATCGAGGATAACAAGATGGGTTTTTTATCATATTGCATGAATTTATCCCTCTACATCATGTCATCTTGCTTAAGACGTTACTCTGTTTTCATGAACTTAATACTCTAGATGCATGCTGGATAGCGGTCGATGAGTGGAGTAATAGTAGTAGATGCAGGCAGGAGTCGGTCTACTTGTCTCGGACGTGATGCCTATATACATGATCATACCTATATATTCTCATAACTATGCTCAATTCTGTCAATTGCTCAACAGTAATTCGTTCACCCACCGTAAAATACTTATGCTCTTGAGAGAAGCCACTAGTGAAACCTATGGCCCCCGGGTCTATCTTCATCATATTAATCTTCCAATACTTAGTTATTTCCTTTGCTTTTTTACTTTGCTTTTATTTTAATTTGCATCTTATCACAAAAATACCAAAAATATTATCCTATCCTATCTATCAGATCTCACTCTCGTAAGTGACCGTGAAGGGATTGACAACCCCTTGTCGTGTTGGTTGCGAGGATTTATTTGTTTTGTGTAGGTACGAGGGACTCGCGCGTAGCCTCCTACTGGATTGATACCTTGGTTCTCAAAAACTGAGGGGAAATACTTGCGCTACTTTGCTGCATCACCCTTTCCTCTTCAAGGGAAAACCAACGCAGTGCTAAAGAGGTAGCATCGACCCGCCTGAATCCTAAACCGCCCTGCGCATCTCGCGCTTACGACTGGTCACTACTCCGGGTTGCCCTCCACCTCGACGAATCCGGGTTACACCTGCGGCCTCGTTGAGCTGCCCCCACCTTGCTGACTTGCTTCAGCTCCAATTCGCCATGAGCAACCACTATCCTGAGCCACCAGTGAACTACAGGTGCGGAGTTGAGTCGCCGGCCGCTCCGCCGGTTCTGAGTCGCCGCCTCACGGATATCACCAACCTGCCTCCATCGGAGCTCTGAGACGCTGACTACCTTGGTTTCGTGCCTCCCTGAGCCACCATGGTCCGCTTCTTCTGTTGTGTTAACCCGTCATTACCACAAGCCATCTTGCATCTGCTGTCAATCGCCGCTCCAAGTTGCCTGCTCAAAACCGTTGTAGCTCTACCTTGCAGTCACCATCGAGCCGCCGGGGCTGCTATGAATCCTCTGCCAACACGGGTCACGCCTCGCCATCGGGCCCCGACTTGTCTCCGGTTCAAGTCGCCATCGGGCCTCGACTTGTCTCCGGTTCAGTCGCCAATGAGTCTCGTCTTGACTCCAATCTCAAGTCACCTCCCCCGCAACTGTCTTCAAACCAGACTCAAGCCACTCTCTGCTCCACGTCACCATGGACTTGGGCCGGCTGCGTCTCCCTCGTCACTCTGTGCCCTTGTTGTTCCCTCACTGGCTCGCCGTGCCCCGTTCTTTCGGATGCGTTCCGTGGATGAGTTGACTGGCCAACGGGGTTAAAAAAAGGCCGAAGACGTCCGTGACTCTGTTGGTACGAGGTCTCCATCTTGTTTGATTGTACATGCCAGGCGACCCCGCGAGTGGGATAGAGTTCATCGGGCCATTCAGAACAAATTTCAGGTTATATTTTTCTAAGGTATTTCTGCCAATGCAATTTTCATGGAACATCTTACTTTTGACTTGTATTATATTGTATACACAGGTTAATCAGCTCATCGCTGCAAAAAAAAGTCAAACATGACCCGGGGGGTCCGTCTGAGCCGACTGGTGCAGTGCTTTAAGCCGCCGCCTCTGTTGCGGTTAATAGATCATTCGTCATCCAAATACATCAGGTGATATCTGTCCAGACTATCTTAAATAGCACGTATCAACTTTTTCCTTTTGAGAACAATTACTCCGGTTTATGATATTATTTATGCAGGACATGTGATCACTGCAAGAGCGGTAGCGACTCGCCCGCATCCATACCGCCTTTAATGTTGCAGTTGTTTTTTTCGTCCGCTTCCGCGGTTTTGGTGTATATCAACATAATGCGGCTAACTTGCCCGTTCGCACGATTTACCGCGTCGTTTCACCATGGTCAACTAATCATCAACTCCGCGGCGGATAATTTCTGGCCTAACATATCAGGTAAAATTCATCCAGTATATTTTTATATTATATATTGCTTTCTTTAAAAGAGCAATTACTCCGGCTTGCAAAGTTATCTAATATAGGACCCTAAACCGCCATATTGGTGCAAATGTAAAGGCCGTCAGAAAATTTTCGGCTTAAAAAGAAGGATTTCGGTTTAAAATCCGGTTTAAGAGGAACTGTCTCCCACAAAGCTTTGAAGCTCTCAATATCCGGTTTAAGAATTTCCGGTTCAAAAGAATAATCTCTCGCAAGTTCGAGTTCTGAGAAAAAATTAAAGGGACCAAAGCGAGTATGTTGCAAAAGCACAGCTCAAACATAGGTACCCTTTGGGCACAGCCCACAATATCACTTGGGGGCTTGGTCATATTCGAACCATAGCTACACCTCTTGATAGGCATAAGGCCACTAGGGAAATCACTTGGGGGCTTGGTCGTATTCGAACCATAGCTACACCTCTTGATAGGCATAAGGCCACCAGGGAAATTACTTGGGGGCTTGGTCGTATTCGAACCATAGCTACACCTCTTGATAGGCATAAGGCCACCCGGGAAATCATCAGGGAAATCACTTGGGGGCTTGGTCGTATTCGAACCATAGCCGCACCTCTTGATAGGCATAAGGCCACCAGGGAAATCACTTGGGGGCTTTGGTCGTATTCGAACCAAAGCTTCAACCCTCTTGATCGGTGCAATACCACAATTATGACTATTTAAATCCTTCTTGCCTTTTAGGTTTATAATGCTTTATGAGTATAATTTATCCCGTGTTTATTAACCCGGCCTGGTTTTTGACTATAAGTCGCCAGTATGAGATAAGATAACATTCGGTGTTTATTAACCCGGCCTGGCTTTCGACTATAAGTCGCCAGTATATATTTGGATTGCGCCATTGGAATCATGCGCTTATAAATCATTGGGTATATTATTCAAATCTTTAATAGCCAACATGGCTGGACTTTTACTATGGTTATCAATAACCAGTATTATGATTGAGGTTTTCAAATTCGCTTTAGCACAATGGATATTATTTTATCGATGGATATGATTTATTCTACGATGGAAGGAATAGTCCCAAGTCGCTGCAGGCTTACGACCCGGCACTTGGAGGCTACATTTCTAAAATTGAGATTACATCAAATATGCAAGTCCCATGTCACTGCCAGCATGCACCATGGCACTTGGGGCTAATTCAAAGTCATTTTTTCATCACCTTATTGAAGACCCGACTCATCACATTGTAATGAGCCGGCCCTTGGGGGCTACCAATTGCTCCTGTCAACAATTCAAGGTACACAAGTCTTAATCCATTATATTGAAGGGTCCACTCCTCAGTTGGTAAAGCACAAAGCTCTTAACCTTGTGGACGTGGGTTCAAGCCCCATGATGGGAGTTACATCATATGATGTTATTTTCAATGAAGTATATATAAAGTCCCAGCTCAGTATTATCTTACTAAGCCGGCCCTTGGAGGCTACACGTTGTTGTTAAAGTCTACATGATCATATTTTCAAAGTACCTGCTCATTATTTGCAAAATGACCCGGCCCTTGGGGGCTACACTGGTTGACGTTTTTATGAGCATAAAGCGATTAAGTCCGTGTTCGCAAGCATAACAACCCGGCACTTGGGGGCTACATATGTGGAATACTCAGTTTTGACTAGTAATTGAGATGAACAACATGGATTTCTTCAAGATTGTGACATTCATATTGAAGCAATTCTTAAGTTGTTACTACTTTACCTTCTTAAGACTTGGGGGCTACAAGTGATAGGCATATAAGAGGTATATTTTCAAAGCTGATGTTAACAAATAGTTATGACCTGGTGCCATCAATATTTATAAACCGGCAATTTGGCAATGATAAACCGGCAAGTTCTACATCCTTAAGCCGGCTGAAGATCAAATGAGGATTTCAAGGACCATATTTTTCTTAAGCATTGAGAGCCGAATCAAATGAATTATTCTTCACAATATTTCTCTGTGGCAAACCAATGTCAGCAAATTGATTATGAAGATGGCCTATTGAACCGGATTTTCTAGAAGAAGGAAATGACAAGAACTTAAGGATGATCAGGATCAGTTTAACATGGATAAATCCAAATTAAACTGGGGGCTAATGTCGGGGATATACCCCGCGGTATGACCCGCCCGGAGTTATAACCCGGCTGGGAATTGGTAAACCGGCTGACGGTTAAGACAGACAGTTAAGACAGATGGTTAAACCAGACGGTAAACCGGCAGGTGGTAAACCGGTAGACAGTTAACCCAGATGATAACCCGGCGGATGTTAAGTCAGATGATAACCCGGGAGATGTTAAGTCAGATCATAACCCGACAGACAATCATAACCCGGCAGACAGTCATAACCCAGCAGATAGAGTCGCCTGGAGTTAACAAGCCCGAGATGTTAAGAAGCCCAAGATGTTAAGAAGCCCATGAAGAGAAGTCAAAATAGTTTAAGTCTTAATCCGAGTTGGACCCTACATGTAACATGCCCCTTCAACTTATATAAGGAGGGGCAGGGCACCCCAAGAGAGGGAGAAATAATCTTAGGGCTAGACATAACTAGGAGAGCCGGTTTACGGCGACTCCCTCATGATGATAATGAGACCTAGCCACAAACAGCATGTAGGGTTGTTACCGGATGATGTTTCCCGGGGCCTGAAGCTATCTAAAATCCTTGTCTTGTGTTGCGTATCTCGATTCCGCCCAACCCCTCTCAAGCTACCACATAGATGCATTGGCCTCACGACTAAGTCCTCACACTAGGACATTTGCCGTGACAATTCCACGACAATATCCGCACGCCAAGCTTGCCTTCCACGCCAAGGAGAGTCCCATCCGGACACGGGGAAAGTCTTCCGTCATGTATCTTCATGGCCCGTCAATCCGGCCGACGTCACATAGCCCGGACGCCCGAGGGCCCCGTAATCCAGGACTCCCTCAGCTACTATCTCAGAGTCAAGTCCATATTTAGTGCTAAACTTTTGAAAAGCATCGGTATCCATAAAAGATTTAACACAATCATACTTAAGTTTAATACCTGACTCTTTACCTTCTCGAGTTCCCAATCTTCAGAGTTGTGTTTAATTCTTTCCAAAAGATCCCACCGGAATTCAATAGTCTTCTTCATAAAAGAACCAGCACAAGAAGTATCAAGCATGGTTTGATCATTACGAGAAAGCCGAGCATAAAAGTTCTGGATAATAATTTCTCTTGAGAGTTCATGATTGGGGCATCAATATAACATTAACTTAAGCCTCCCCCAAGCTAGAGCGATGCTTTCTCCTTCACGAGGCCAAAAATTATATATATAATTCCGATCACGATGAACTAGATGCATAGGATAATTTTTTTGGTGGAACTCCAATTTCAAACGATTCCAATTCCATGATCCAATATCATCGCATAGCCTATACCATGCCAATGCTTTTCCATTCAAAGATAAAGGGAAAACCTTTTTCATAACTTCATCCCCGGTAAACCTGCAAGCTTGAACAATCCACAAATTTGTTCTACATATATCAAGTGCATATCAGGATGTTCGGTTCCATCTCCTGCATAAGGATTAGCTAGCAGTTGTACTATCATACCTGAAGGAATTTCATATTCAATATTTTCAGTAGGTGCATTAGGTTTAGGGGTAGCTAATTGTGGTTCCGGACGAGGTGAAGCTACCCCGAACAAACCCCTCAAAGGATTGTTTTCCATAGTAACAAGTGACAATAAATTTTAGCACACTATATAAATGTTTCCTTACCAAAGGCGCTTCACTCCCCGGCAACGGCGCCAGAAAATAGCCTTGATGACCCACAAGTACAGGGGATCAATTGTAGCTCTTTTTGATAAGTAAGAGTGTCGAACCCAACGAGGAGCATAAGGAAATGACAAGTGGTTTTTAGCAAGGTAATGTCTACAAATGCTGAAATTGTAAGTAGTAGAGTAGTTTGATAGCAAGATAATTTATAACGAGCAAGTAACGATAGTAGTAACAAAAGTGCAGCAAGGTAGCCCAATCCATTTGAGGCAAAGGACATGCCAAAACGGTCTCTTATGATAAGCAAAGCGTTCTTGAGGGTACACGGGAATTTCATCTAGTCACTTTCATCATGCTAGTTTAATTTGTGTTCGCTACTTTGATAATTTGATATGTGGGTGGACCGGTGCTTAGGTGTTGTTCTTACTTGAAAAAAACCTCCTACTTATGATTAACCCTCCCACAAGCATCCGCAACTACGAGAAAAGTATTAAGAATAAATTCTAACCATATCATTAAACTTTTGGATCCAATCGGTCCCTTACGGAGTAGCACATAAACTGGGGTTTAAGCTTCTGTCACTCTCGCAACCCATCATCTAATTGTTACCCCACAATGCATTCCCTTAGGCCCAAATATGGTGAAGTGTCATATAGTCGACATTCACATGACACCACTAAGGGAATAACAACATACATACTATCAAATATCGAACACATATCAAATTCACATAATTTCTCCCGTGACCTCAAGAACAAAAGTAACTACTCACAAATAATAATCATGCTCATGATCAAAGGGGTATTAAATAGCATAATGGATCTGAACATATAATCTTTCACCAAATAAACCATATAGTAATCAACTACAAGATGTAATCAACACTACTAGTCACCCACAAGCACCAATCTATAGTTCCGGTAAAAAGATTAAAGACAAGAGATGAACTAGGTTTTGAGATGAGATGGTGCTGTTGAAGATGTTGATGGAGATTGCCCTCCCCAAGACGGGAGAGTTGTTGGTGATGACGATGACGATGATTTCCCCCTTCGGGAGGGAAGTTCGCTCGGCGGAATCGCTCCGCCGGAGGGCAAAAGTGCTCCTGCCCAAGTTCCGCCTCGAGACGGCGGCGCTCCGTCCTGAAAGTCCTCCCTTTATTTTCTAGGTCAAAATGACCTATATATGTAGCGACCTGACCCAAAATCGGTCAAATCTACGTGGTCATGCCATCCCAAGATCATCTTTGGTACTCACAAGACATCGATAAAGTAATCAAAGTTCAATCACACCTGAATATCATTATTCGATTCTCATATAGAGTCTTTATTACAAGGGAATAAATTCGGCTCAAGGCCAACTCATGAGAAATAAACTAAAATGCTGCGGAAGCGTCGAGGTAAAGCGAGTCCATCCGACTCCAAAGGGCAATCGCCAAGCGCGGAGCGTAGCCTCACTCCTGATCGGAATATATCTCTGCAACATAATACGTTGCAGCCATGTAGGTCAGCTTTTGGAATAAGCTGGCAAGTTATGAATAACAACAATAATAAAGTTACTAACTCTATATGCATATTTGGCTGTGGAGCTCTAAGTTTCATCATTTTGCGTAAAGCCAATTTTATCCTACTACAGTGGACTTATTTGCAAATTTCTACAAATTGTTGGTAGTTATTGAGATGGTTCCGCCAACCAATATCTCGTTCCCAAATTATTATTAAGTCTTAAACCCATCAAATCAATTCCTTAGAGTTAAGTGTTGAGATATCCGAATACTTCCAAGGTCCAGATGCTCAAATGTCCGTAACCGGGGACACGGCTAATCGATTAGGTTATAACACTCTGCAGAGGTTTATGACTTTCCCGCAAGAATCATTCCTCCTTTAAAGTCTTCGCACTTCATGGTGTTTGAAGACGGACCAATGAAACAGGTCTTCCAAAGAGTTCTTCCGCCACCGCGGTACCCATCCAACCCTACCGCTCGTCTACTTCTCGTAGTACCGTCCAGCCAGCTTCACTACAAGGGTCAACCCAGCCAGAGCCCATAATGGCTTGCGGCTGCTGCAGTAAGCTTCGGTCATGGGGCATCCATCCTTCTCTTCGTGGCTGGGTGAAGCTTTCCGCAGGATGTCATGGCGCTTCTCCATGCATCCCGCCACCACTGGTGCTCCAGGTGCCGTCAACAAATCCTCCACCCAAGAGTGATTTTTCCGAAGTCCATCTTTATCATTGTAGTCCATGGGGTCATCATCATCATCATTGACTCTCACATCTTACTTATGAATTTCACTCATCCCAAATCCCGTCTACGAACATAGCAAAATAACTACTACGTCCCGGGGCCATGGTAACAAGGGGATTGGTTCATCCTACCACATGATACTACTCAAGTTTAATGACTTCAAGATTATCACTACTGCATGCAATGGTGGGGTGGTGACAACTACTAATGCACAAAAAACATAGGTATAGAAATAACATGATCAAAACTTGCCTTGCTGATGATCCTCGTAAGCTAAAGAGTCGTAGTAGCAAGTTTCGCACTCCGGGAACTCTACCGAGACAAACAATGACATAATAAGTACCAAGCAAGAGGATCACACAAAATAACAAGGATAACATAACACAACCAAACAATCAAAACCAAATCAAAAGGAAAACTCAAAGAAATCAAATTCAAAGTTTTTCCCTATTCCAATCAATAGCAAAAATAGTTTTTATATAACAAAAATTCCTCAACATGACCTAATCATGGTTTTAGGTTAACTTAACAGAAAAGGATTAACTAAGCAACTAGGAGCAAAAAGAATTAATTAATTAGCTATTATAAAACTCAATTTAGGCCTAATCCAATTTCTATTAGGAAAATTAATTTAAAACTTTTATTAATTATAAATAAAAGTTCATCTAATGGAATGACAGAAACTAACCTAGAATAACTAATCTCAAGTTAAAAATAAATTAATTTGCTAATTTATTAATTAAGAAAACAGGAACAATTCAATTAATTAGGGTTAATAGGATTCTGCCTAGAATTAATTATTTATTAATCCTAAAATACCAAAGTTAATTTCTAGGGTTTGGCAATATCAAAATAAAGTGATTGCAAAAGAATCATGCAAAAATAATTTTTCTAACTAAAACTATAGCAGATTTGCTATTCTGACTAAAATAATATTTAAGCATTTTTAATTATTTTTAACATAGCTAAATATATGTTTTTCAGAAACTACATAAAATTTGCAATCCAACAAAAAAAGAATCACTAAAAAATATTAAACAGAGCAAAAGATACACATTTTTGAAATTTGGAACAAATCGGCTAAAACAGAAAATCTAAATAAAAGAAAAATGCCTAATGGGCCTAAACTGTGCACTAGGCGTCAGATAGACTAAATGGGCCTAGGGTTTAACTAAAAACGAACCGGCCTAAATAAATAAACCTAACTAAAAATAAACCGCACCGGGCCGGCCGGTTTTCTAATAAAAACGTACCCCTTTGGGGGTTCTAATCCTAGCCACCCGATCGGGATCGGACGGTGGAGGGGAAAACCGGGGACTCACCGGACTCGCGACGCCGGGCGGCGGCAAGGGAGTGCTTGAGGCGTTGGGGGTCGGCGAGCTTGGGAGTCGTCGGGAGGTGCGGGAAGCTCGGGAAGGGTTGGTGGGGTTGGTGAGGTTCGGGGGCACCAGGCGGCGACGGCGAGGGTTTGGCGGCGGGGTTGAGCTCGGGCTCCGCGTGCTTGGGAGAGAGAGGAGAGGGCTCGGCGTGGCTAAGGGGGAATGGGGTGCGGGGCCTCTGGCTTATATAGCCAGGGGGTCGGGTGAGGGTTCGGAAGGGGATCGGGGCGTCGGGGGTGCCCGGATTCTTGGGATCCCATGGATCTCCCATGAGGTCCGTTTTGTGGGCGAGGGGAAGACGACGGGTGGGGGCCACGGGATGAGAGAGAGAGGGGGTTTCGTGCGGTCGACCGGATCCTAAGGGATTCGGGCGAGGGGCATGGGTTGTCGGCTGGTGACACAGCCAGGCCTAGTGGGCGGTGGGTGGGCCTAGTCTTGTGGGTGGCCGAGGGTTAGGTGGCGCTGGCTGGGCTGGGTGGCTTTGGCTGGCGCCTGAAAGATTTTTCTTTATTTTTTAATAAAACAAAACCAAAAATAAAACCTAAACTATAAATATTTTATATAGGGTATATATATACCAAAATGATCAGGGAATATTCCTTTCATTTGAACATTTTCCAAAGGCAAAATCCAAACTTTATGAAAAACCATTTTTTCAAATTCAAATAAAATTTCAGATTTGAATCCAATTCTTTTGGCATTGTTTCCTCTGATATTTTTGGAGTGTCATGTTTGCTCCTCTCATACTTTTGATCAAGTATTTATCAGACTTGGTTTTGGAATTGTTTCCCACATGCCAAAGTTTGGAATTCAAATTTCAAATTCAAAACTCTCTGAAACTTCAAATGGAATCCAAATTCAAATAGGATGCATAGGATGCTTAGCTATAATTGTAAAACATTCCAAATAGGAAAATTTGGGATGTTACAAACCTACCATTTTAAGATGAATCTAGCCCTCGAGATTCGGGTTGGCTAGCAAATAGGTGCGGATGGTCTCGACGAAGATCTTCTTGGCGTTCCTGTGTGGCTTCTTCCTCGGTGTGGTGACTCCACAGCACCTTGCAAAACTTGATGACTTTGCTGCGGGTGGCTCTCGCTTGCAGTCTCGAGAATTTTGACGGGTTTCTCCTTGTAAGTCAAATCTTTGTCAAGCTGTATGGCCTCTAGGGGCACTTGTGTCTCTCAACGGAACATCGGCCATGTCGCATGGCACTTCTTCAAGCGAGAAACGTGAAAGACATCATGAACTCCGGACAATCCTTCCGCAATTCCATCTTATATGCAACTTCTCCACGACGTTCGAGGATTTTGTAGGGGCCAATGAATCGGGGTGCTAACTTTCCCTTGACTCCAAACCTCTTGATTCCACGAAGTGGAGATACACGAAGATATGCTCGGTCTCCCACTTCGTAAGTCACCTCCTTGCGCCATCGTCGGCATAACTCTTACGTCGTGGATGTGCTATCTTGAGCCGGTCTCAATTAGCTTGACTTTCTCTTCGAATCCTTGATAAGATCGGAACCGAAAAGTGATCGATCTCCAACGCTATCCCACAAACAATGGTGTTCGCACCTCCTTCCGTATAGAGCTTGAAAGGGCCATCTTCAAACCGGATTGATAACTGTTGTTGTATGAGAACTCTGCGTAGGGCAAATTATCATCCCAGCTAGACCCATAGTCTAGCACACAAGCTCTCAACATGTCTTCCGAATCTGATTGACTCTCTCGGTCCGTCCATCCATCTCATGCGGATGAAAAGCTGTCTTGAATTCCAGCCTCGCACCCAAAGTTTCATGCAATTGCTTCCAAAACTTTGAGGTAAACTGCGTTCCTCTATCGACACGATTTTCCTCGGAACTCCATGCGGACATACGATCCTGGTCATGTATATCTTGGCCAACTTGGCCTTTGGTATAGGTAGTCTTCACGGGAATGAAGTGAGCTACCTTAGTCAAACGATCAACTACTACCCAGATAGAATCATAACCTGAGCGGGTCTGGGTAATCTGTGATGAAATCCATACCAAGTTTCTCCCATTTCCAATCGGGAATCGGCAAAGGTTGAAGTAACCTCGCTGGCTTCGATGTTCGCCTTTACGTTGGCAAACATCGATACTGCCACGTGCTCGGCAATGTCCTTCTTCATTCCTGTCCACCGAAACTTTGCTTCAAATCCGGTACATCTTGGTGTTGCGGGGTGAATTGAGTACGGGGAATCATGTGCCTCCTGTAGAATTAGCTTGCTGAGCTCGGGATCATTGGGCACATATATACGATCCTCAAACCATATAGTTCCATGTTCATCCTTTCGGAATCCTTTAGCTTTTCCTTCCTCCATCTTTTGCTTAATCTCATCGACTTCCTTGTCCGACTTTTGGGCTTCACGAATCCTTTCGGTCAGGGTGGACTGAACTTCCAGAGTTGCGACAAATCCTTTCGGAACTATCTCCAGTCGGAGATCTCGAGGTCATCGACCAACTCTGGGTAATCCTCCTGCTGTAAGAGTGTTCACATAACTCTTACGGCTCAAAGCATCTGCTACAACATTGGCTTTACCGGGTGGTAATGTAGCCTCATGTCATAGTCCTTTATCAACTCTAGCCATCTCCTCGCTCGAGGTTCAATTCCTTCTGCGTGAAGATATATTTCAGACTCTTGTGATCCGTATAGACATCACAACGGTTTCCAATGAGGAAATGTCTCCAAGTCTTGAGTGCATGCACTACATTTGCTAACTCCAAATCATGAGTGGCATAATTCATCTCATGAGGTCAGTAGCTGTCGGAGGCATATGCTACAACCTTGCCTTCTGTATCAATACTCCTCCGAGTCCTTGACGAGAAGCGTCTAATAGACCTGGTATTCCTTATGTATGTCCGCAATATCAACTTTGGAGCTGTGACCAACCGTTTCTTCAACTCCAAAACTGGCTTCACATTCCTTGGTCCAAACATACTTGGCTTCCTTTTTCAACAGCTCGGTCATGGGCTTGGCAATCTTCGAAGTTCTCAATGAACCTCCGATAGTATCCCGCAAGTCCGAGAAAACTGCGGATCTCCTTGGTCGAGGTGGGTGACTCGCCATTCGGTGGTGATTCAACCTTGGCGGGATCAACTGCTATTCCTTCTCCTGAAATAACATGTCCGAGGAATCCAACTTCCTTCAACCAAAATTCACATTTGCTGAATTTGGCATACAATTGATGTTCTCGAAGTTTCTCCAGAACTAGACGCAAATGTTCCTTATGCTCTTCCTCGCTCTTGGAGAATATCAATATGTCATCGATGAACACCACGACAAACTTGTCCAAGTACTCCATGAACACCTTGTTCATCAAATTCATGAAGTATGCAGGAGCATTAGTCAATCCAAATGACATGACGGTATACTCGTATAAACCATACCTGGTGGTGAATGCTGTTTTGGGTATATCCTTCTCACGAATTTTCAATCGGTGATACCACGATCAAGATCGATCTTAGAGAATACCTTGGCTCCAACAAGCTGATCAAACAAGTCATTGATCATGGGCAGAGGGTACTTGTTCTTGATGGTTACCTCGCTCAATGCACGATAATCCACAACCATCCTCAAGCTTCCATCCTTCTTCTCTACCAAAAGAACTGGGGCTCCCCAAGGTGATGAGCTTGGACGAATATATCCTTTCTCCAATAACTCATTTATTTGTTCCTTGATCTCTTTCAACTCATTCGGTGGCATCCGATAAGGTCTCTTGGATATTGGGGCTGTGCCGCAATAACTCGATCAGAAATTCAATGTCCCCGTCCGGTGGCATTCTGGTAATTCCTCCGGAACACATCGGAAATTCTTGCACTCTGGTACTTCTTCTGAACAACTCCCGTGAGGGAATGCACTGATTCTTCATCCGGCCGTGTGCGGCTACATACTTGATCCTCTTCGCGCCCGGTGGTGAGCAGAATAGACTTTCGGCACGATCAATGTTCCTTCATACTTTGACAACGGTCCATGCCTAGGATTACATCCAAGGTCTGAGTTTCCAACACTATGAGTTCTACGGAAATTTGTGGTTCCCGATGTTGAGGTTTCTTTGGACAGCTTAAACCGCCATCATTTCTCCTCCTGCGGAACCGACGCGGAGGGGCTTCTAAGGGTTCTAGTGCGTAATCCGTACTTATCCACAACTACCCTTGATATGAATGAATGCGTTGCACCAGAATCAAACAGAACCAAAACTGAATGTGAATTCAATAAAAACTTACCAACCACGATTGTTCGGCTGATCATAGACGTTCTCCACGCCGATGTGATTCACTTGAGCACGAGGAAAGGATTGGGCTTCTTATTTGAGCCTCCATTGCCATTCCTGCCTCCGCTTGGCCTCCGGGCGTCGGTGGCGTAGTGCCCTGCCTTCTTCGGCACTTGAAGCGGTGATGTGGCTCAAATCCTTCTGAGCCGGGCAGAACGGTGCTGATTGCCATTACCATTGCCATTGCCATTGCCATGGCCCGACTTGTTGTCTGGCTGCGGTTGTTTCCATTTCCACCATGGTTATGACCTCCATGGTTGTGATGGATGTGCCCTCCTGAGTACGGTGCATAGCGGGGCTTCTGCTGAGCTCCTGAATTGTGCTTCCCCTGGCTGTACTTCCTCTTGCGGCTTTCTATCTGCTGCTGCTTGCCTTCCAGGATGGTGGCCTTGTCTACCAGCTCCTGGTAGTTGTTGAAAGTAGCCACAATAAGCTGCATGCTCAATTCATCATTTAGTCCCTCAAGGAACTTCTCCTGCTTGGCGGCATCAGTGGCCACATCATCAGGGGCATAGCGGGCAAGCTTGCTGAATTCCTCCACGTACTGTGCCACAGTACGATTCCCCTGGCGCAAGTTTCGGAACTCACGCTTCTTCAGACTCATGGCTCCAGATGAGACATGAGCAGTGCGAAAGGCCTGCTGGAATTGATCCCAAGTGATGCCACCCAATGGAAAAGTGGCGGTATAGTTCTCCCACCAAGAAGCGGCAGGTCCATCCAGTTGATGCGCGGCAAAGCGCACCTTCTCAGCATCGGTGCATCCAACGGTGACTAGCTCTCTTCCAATCTTATGAGCGATCGTCACCACAATCGGCTCGGTGCTACTAGAGAACATCATGGCGGATTCAACCTCGTAAACCGAGTCAAATTGTCCACGGTGGGTGGTGGTGGCGGTGGATTGTTGGCGGGTTGTTACGATTTCAATCGAGCTGCATCGGTGCATTCTCTGCTTTGGAGCAGCTGGGTGAGCTCGGCGGAAACCAAAGTGTCACGTCTCGGAGGCATCTGGTGTTTTGGAGTGGATGAGAAAATTAGAATAGAACAAGGGTCTATGAGAAATAACACTACCCATATGAATGCACAATCATAACACACCAATCATTTATTCATTCCACTCAAACATGGTTCAAACTCGATTACAAAAGCTCTTGACTAATCGAAGGAAAACTTCGCCTAACGATCGACGAAAAAGAAAAAAAAGATAACATGGTGGTCGACTAAAAGTCGCATCGGTGGCGCCTCCTCTTGGGGTTTCCTTGGTGGTACTCCCTCGAAATCCTGATCATTGCTTACGAGGGTGCTTCATCTCCACTCGGGTAAAGGTCCTCTCCCAAGTCCATCTTTTCCTCAATCGCGGCAAGCTTCATCTTGGTCGTCGACTATCTCCATGAAGTCCGTGATTTCTTCCTCATGGCCAAGGAAGTCTGCGAGCCTTCTCCTCCAGTTCCATTCATGGAACAAAAGCTTCGGTGTGTCTTGAGTTACGGCGAGCCTGAATCTCCGTGTCCCGAGAAGACACTCCAAATCTGAATGTACGAGAGAGTGGAATCGTCCTCGATGGTACGGATGATATCTCCATTCCTTGCCCCGCGAGAAACCATGGCGAGGTCCGAGTGATCGAGCTCGATCTGTACTCCTCTCGGAGATGTCCAAGTGCTCGGTAGATCGCCACGTCTCTTCCGATGATCCAGCTTGAACTCGGTGAACTCAAAGTTGATAGGCTCGTCGTCCTCCAAAAGTCCTCCACAGGATATGCACCTCAATCTCAGAAGCGGGTGTCCGTCGGAAGTGCATTAGTGGGTTTCCAGTGATCGAGGGCGAGCAATCTTCAGCAGCTTCACCATCTGGACCAGCTTCCTTCCAAGGGCATCGTCTCATCGGGTGGCGTAACTCCGTAGCAAAACGGGGTGAACTCGACGGCCATCTAGAATGTTGCAAAGGAGAGAAGAGTCGAATAGATCGAGAGAAGAAGTATAGAATGAAAAGGGTTCAAAGTAAATGGTCTCGCTTATGGCTTTCCGATCCTAGGGGTTACGATCCTACGGTCAGCGTGTGCTCGATACCATCTCTCATGAGCGACTGACCCAAAATCGGTCAAATCTACGTATGCATACCATCCCAAGATCATCTTTGGTACTCACATTACATCGATAAAGTAATCAAAGTTCAATCACACCTGAATATCATTATTCGATTCTCATATAGAGTCTTTATTACAAGGGAATAAATTGGCTCAAGGCCAACTCATGAGAAATAAACTAAAATGCTCTTGAGCGTCGAGGTAAAGCGAGTCCATCCGACTCAAAGGGCAATCGCCAAGCGCGAGCGTAGCCTCACTCCTCGATCGGAATATATCTACGCAACATAATACGTTGCAGCCATGTAGGTCAGCTTTTGGAATAAGTGGCAAGTTATGAATAACAACAATAATAAAGTTACTAACTCTATATGCATATTTGGTGTGGAGCTCTAAGTTTCATCATTTTGCGTAAAGCCAATTTTATCCTACTACAGTGGACTTATTTGCAAATTTCTACAAATTGTTGGTAGTTATTGAGATGGTTCCGCCAACCAATATCTCGTTCCCAAATTATTATTAAGTCTTAAACCCATCAAATCAATTCGTTAGAGTTAAGTGTTGAGATATCCGAATACTTCCAAGGTCCAGATGCTCAAATGTCCGTAACCGGGGACACGGCTAATCGATTAGGTTATAACACTCTGCAGAGGTTTGCGCACTTTCCCCGCAAGAATCATTCCCTCCTTTAAAGTCTTCGCACTTCATGGTGTTTGAAGACGGGACGAATGAAACAGGGTCTTCCAAAGAGTTCTTACGCCACCGCGGTACCCATCCAACCCTACCGTTCGTCTACTTCTCGTAGTACCGCCCAGCCAGCTTCACTACAAGGGTCAACCCAGCCAGAGCCCATAATGGCTTGCGGCTGCATGTAAGCTTCGGTCATGGGGCATCCATCCTTCTCTTCGTGGCTGGGTGAAGCTTTCGCAGGATGTCATGGCGCTTCTCCATGCATCCCGCCACCACTGGTGCTCCAGGTGCCCGTCAACCGTCCTCCACCCAAGAGTGATTTTTCCAAGTCCATCTTTATCATTGTAGTCCATGGGGTCATCATCATCATCATTGACTCTCACATCTTACTTATGAATTTCACTCATCCCAAATCCGTCTACTGAACATAGCAAAATAACTACTACGTCCGGGGCCATGGTAACAAGGGATTGGTTCATCCTACCACATGATACTACTCAAGTTTAATGACTTCAAGATTATCACTACTGCATGCAATGGTGGGTGGTGACAACTACTAATGCACAAAAACATAGGTATAGAAATAACATGATCAAAACTTGCCTTGTTGATGATCCTCGAAGCTAAAGAGTCGAGTAGCAAGTTTAGACTCAGGAACTCTACCGAGACAAACAATGACATAATAAGTACCAAGCAAGAGGATCACACAAAATAACAAGGATAACATAACACAACCAAACAATCAAAACCAAATCAAAAGGAAAACTCAAAGAAATCAAATTCAAAGTTTTCCCTATTCCAATCAATAGCAAAAATAGTTTTATATAACAAAATTCCTCAACATGACCTAATCATGGTTTTAGGTTAACTTAACAGAAAAGGATTAACTAAGCAACTAGGAGCAAAAAGAATTAATTAATTAGCTATTATAAAACTCAATTTAGGCCTAATCCAATTTCTATTAGGAAAATTAATTTAAAACTTTTATTAATTATAAATAAAAGTTCATCTAATGGAATGACAGAAACTAACCTAGAATAACTAATCTCAAGTTAAAAATAAATTAATTTGCTAATTTATTAATTAAGAAAACAGAACAATTCAATTAATTAGGTTAATAGGATTCTGCCTAGAATTAATTATTTATTAATCCTAAAATACCAAAGTTAATTTCTAGGGTTTGGCAATATCAAAATAAAGTGATTGCAAAAAGAATCATGCAAAAATAATTTTTCTAACTAAAACTATAGCAGATTTGCTATTCTGACTAAAATAATATTTAAGCATTTTAATTATTTTTAACATAGCTAAATATATGTTTTCAGAAACTACATAAAATTTGCAATCCAACAAAAAAGAATCACTAAAAATATTAAACAGAGCAAAAGATACACATTTTTGAAATTTGGAACAAATCGCTAAAACAGAAAATCTAAATAAAAGAAAAATGCCTAATGGGCCTAAATCTGTGCACTAGGCGTCCGATAGACTAAATGGGCCTAGGGTTTAACTAAAACGAACCGCCTAAATAAATAAACCTAACTAAAATAAAACCGACCGGCCGGCCGGTTTTCTAATAAAACGTTCCCCTTGAGGTTCTAATCCTAGCCACCCGATCGGGATCGGACGGTGGAGGGAAAACTGGGACTCACGGACTCGGCGACGTCGGCGGCGGCGGGAGTGCTCGAGGCGTTGGGGGGTCGGCGAGCTTGGGAGTCGTCGGGAGGTGCGGGAAGCTCGGGAAGGGTTGGTGGGGTTGGTGAGGTTCTGGGGCACCAGGCGGCGACGGCGAGGGTTTTGGCGGCGGGGTTGAGCTCGGGCTCCGGCGTGCTTCGGGAGAGAGAGGGAGAGGGGCTCCGGCGTGGCTAAGGGGGGGAATGGGGTGCGGGGCCTCTGGCTTATATAGCCAGGGGGTCGGGTGAGGGTTCGGAAGGGGATCGGGGCGTCGGGGGTGCCCGGATTCTTCGGGATCCGGCGGATCTCCGGCGAGGTCCGTTTCGTGGGCGAGGGGGGAAGACGACGGGTGGGGGCCACGGTCGATTGAGAGAGAGGGGTTTCGTGCGGTCGACCGGATCCTAAGGGATTGAGGCGAGGGGGCGGTCGCTGGCCGGCCTGCTGTGGCCTAGTGGGCGGTGCATTTGGGCCTAGTCTGCTGGGTGGCCGAGGGGTTAGGTGGCGCTGGCTGGGCCTGGGTGGCCTGGCTGGCGCCCGAAAGATTTTTCTTTTATTTTTTTAATAAAAACAAAACCAAAAATAAAACCTAAACTATAAATATTTTATATAGGGTATATATATACCAAAATGATCAGGGGAATATTCCCTTTCATTTGAACATTTTTCCAAAGGCAAAATCCAAACTTTATGAAAAACCATTTTTTTCAAATTCAAATAAAATTTCAGATTTGAATCCAATTCTTTTGGCATTGTTTCCTCTGATATTTTTGGAGTGTCATGTTTGCTCCTCTCATACTTTTGATCAAGTATTTATCAGACTTGGTTTTGGAATTGTTTCCCACATGCCAAAGTTTGGAATTCAAATTTCAAATTCAAAACTCTCTGAAACTTCAAATGGAATCCAAATTCAAATAGGATGCATAGGATGCTTAGCTATAATTGTAAAACATTCCAAATAGGAAAATTTGGGATGTTACAATATACCAGAAGATGGGCACCGGAGGTGGGCCTGGGTGAGCACAACCCACTAGGGCGCGCCTGGGCTGCCTTGTGCCCCCAGGTGGGTTGTGCCCACCTGGTGGGCCCCCTCTGGTAGTTATTTGCTCCAATAATTCTTAAATATTCCATAAAAAATCTCCGTGAAGTTTCAATTTGTTTTGAGTTGTGCAGAATAGGTAGCCTGACGTAGGTTTTCCAGGTCCAGATTTCCAGCTGCCGGAATTCTCCCTCTTGGTGTGTACCTTGTAAATTATGAGAGAAAAGGCATTAGAATTACTCCAAAAAGCATTATTATGGATAAAAACATCATAAATAACAGTAAGAAAACATGATGCAATGGACTTATCATGGTCCCGGAGGACAGCCATCATCTCCTCCAGGGTGTAGACGATGGGGGGGCGAGCGGCTCCATGGGATACGGTGGCCAGGCTGTGCCGATGAGGCGTGGCAGGGCTGACCGGCCCAAGCCGTGGAGGCGCTTGGGGTTGTGCTGATGGCTGTTCGAAGGCGGCGTTCCGGTGCACACGCCGGAGATTCGTGGAGCAGGTCCGGGTGAAAACCTGCTTTCAGCTATTTCTAAAGCCGGGGATGACGGCGCTTCATGTGTCGTCTACTTCTTGAAGACATCGTCGAGGAGAAGCTCCAGACTCCCTCCGCTACCTCTGGGGGAAACCCTAGATCAGACAATTGGATAACGGCGACGCTCTTGTGTCGTTACCCCCTTGGGGGCGTCATCCTTGGAGGTGTGCATTGACTCGAGGGACCAGTGGACGGTTTCAACAGTTGAGCAGCATTTCATGTGACGCGTCGATGTCATGGCACTACCGGGTCTCGGTGACACATGTGTGATGATGGACACGCGTAGGGAGGAGGCGTTGTCTGGCGTCGCGGGTGCATCGACGATAGGCCTGGCAAGGTCGGTGCGTGAAAGTGCAACTATCCCTAGGAGGCGTTGCTTTTTGTTCTCTCTTGCTTTGGTGGTTGAAATTTATTTGCTTGTTTGAGATACATTATGTTTGTGTGATACATGGATGATCATGTGTTTGATCATATGCTACATTTATGCTTGTTGGATGACATTATCTCGTTTATCTCTATATGATCATTCACTTTGCTTGGTGATGAGTGCATGTATTCAATCATTATAATTTTGAGCGCTCCATCAAGATGTATGTGACATGGAAGAGTTACCCATGAGCCTAGCTCCTTGTGCATTTGCAGTCCAAAGCAAATCTTAAACTATGCACAAATTTAGGGGGAGCTCTTGCTTTTCACATACTTCTCAAAGCAACAATGTTTTTCACTCTTATTATCATTTGTCGAAGCTTTGATCTATATGTTCTCATCAATTACCAAAAAGGGGGAGATTGGAAGTGCAACTATCCCTAGGTGGTTTTGGTAATTCCTAACAACATATAGCTCATTGAGCTAACATCATTCCAAGATGAATATTTCAGGAAAAGCTCAATGGATGGCATGGCATGGATGAGAAAAGTGGATCCCTCAAAATTATAAGGATAAAAGGATTGGCTCAAGCTCAAAAGCTCAAGACTCTACATTTTATATTTTAGTGATCCAATATCACATTGAGTCTATAGGAAAAGCCAATACTATCAAGGAGGGATGAGGTGTTGCTTAATGAGTTTATTGCTCTACAGTGCTTAGTGATATGCTCCAAAACCCTCAACTACTTTCTCATATCCACATATGACCTAAACCCAAAGTCAAACTCGGCCCTACCGATTCTTTCTACCCGGCGCCACCGAGTTCACATGTCATAGCCACTGCCACAAACCCTAGGCAAATCGGTCTCACCGATAGGGATCTCGGTCTCACCGAAATGGGATTGTAATCCCTCTGTTTCCCTTCATAACGTTTCGGTCCTACCGAGATGAGCGATCGGTTCCACCGAGATTGCAATGTAAACTCTCTGTTTCCTTTTTGTAACATTTCGGTCTCACCGAAATGAGCGAATCGGTCCCACCGAGTTTACCTGACCAACTCTCTGGTTAGCTTATTACCAAAATCGGTCTCACCGAGTTTGTGTAATCAGTCTCACCGAGATTACGTTATGCCCTAACCCTAACCATATCGGTCCTACCGAGTTGCATGTCGGTCCCACCGAAAATCCTAACGGTCACTAGATTTGCTAAATCGGTCCGACCGAGTTTATCAATTCGGTCCCACCGAGTTTCGCAAGTTGTGTGTAACGGTTAGATTTTGTGTGAAGGCTATATATACCGCTCCACCTCCTCTTCATTCGTGGAGAGAGCCATCAGAACAAACCTACACTTCCAACTTGCTGTTTCTGAGAAGGAACCACCTACTCATGTGTTGAGGCCAAGATATTCCATTCCTACCATATGAATCTTGATCTGTAGACTTCCCCAAGTTGCTTTCCACTTAAATCTTCTTTCCACCAAATCCAAATCCTGAGAGAGAGAGTTGAGTGTTGGGGAGACTATCATTTGAATCACAAGAGCAAGTAGTTCATCATCAACACACCATTTGTTACTTCTTGGAGAGTGGTGTCTCCTAGATTGGCTAGGTGTCACTTGGGAGCCTCCGACAAGATTGTGGAGTTGAACCAAGGAGTTTGTAAGGGCAAGGATATCGCCTACTTCGTGAATATCTACCGCTAGTGAGGCAAGTCCTTCGTGGGCGACGGCCATGGTGGGATAGACAAGGTTGCTTCTTTGTGGACCCTTCGTGGGTGGAGCCCTCCGTGGACTCGCACGACCGTTACCCTTCGTGGGTTGAAGTCTCCATCAACGTGGATGTACGATAGCACCACCTATCGGAACCACGACAAAAACATCTGTGTCTCCAATTGCATTTGAATTCTCCAAACCATTCCCTTTACATTCTTACAAGTTGCATGCTTTATTTTCCGCTGCTCATATACTCTTTGCATGCTTGCTTGAATTGTGTTAGGATTGGTTGACTTGTGCTAAGATAGCTAAAATCTGCCAAAGACTAAAATTGGGAAAAGGATAAGTTTTTATTTGGTCAAGTAGTCTAATCACCCCCCTCTAGACATACTTTCGATCCTACAGGTGGTATCAGAGCTTTGGTCTCCATTTGCTTTGATTTCCATAGCTTTTGGTGGTCATAGCCTTGGTTTCACAACCTAGGAGAGTATATCATCTAGCGAGGGAAATTATCACCGTAGAGGTCCTTACTTTGATGGTACTAATTTTGCTAGTTGGAAGCATAAGATGAAAATGCATATTCTTGGACATAACCCACCCATTTGGGCTATTGTGTGTATTGGCTTGCAAGGTGAATTCTTTGATGGGAGAGAGCCGAACCGTGAAGCTACTGCGGAAGAGTTGAAGATGCTACAATACAACGCTCAAGCTTGTGATATCCTCTTCAACGGATTGTGCCCCGAAGAATTCAACAAAATCAGCCGTCTCGAGAATGCAAAGGAAATTTGGGACACTTTGATTGATATGCATGAAGGTACCGACTCCATCAAGGAATCCAAGTTGGACGTGCTCCAAAGTCAACTTGACAAGTTCAAAATGAAGGATGGTGAAGGTGTTGCTGAAATGTACTCTAGGCTTGCTCTTATCACAAATGAGATTGCCGGCTTAGGAAGTGAAGAGATGACCGACAAATTCATCATCAAGAAAATCCTAAGAGCTTTGGATGGAAAATATGATACCGTGTGCACATTGATCCAAATGATGCCCAATTACAAAGATCTCAAGCCAACGGAAGTCATTGGAAGAATTGTTGCTCATGAGATGTCGCTCAAGGATAAGGAGGAACTTCACAACAAGTCAAGTGGTGCTTACAAGCCTCATGTGAAGCCCGGACACTATTCCAATGAGTGTACGGCACCCTACAAAAGAAGAGAAGATTCTCCAAAAAGAAGAAGTAGAAGATAAGAATCACCACCAAGAGAGAGAAGGAGTAGAGATGATCGTTATAAACGAAGACCCTCACGGAGAAGCAATGATTCAGAAAGGAAGGACAAGTCATCAAGGAGCTATACAAAACGAAGACATCAAGCTCATGTTGGTGAATGGGTATCCGGCTCCGACTCCGACAATCACTCCGAGAGAAGTTATCACTCTGACTCCGAATATACTCAAGATGATGGTGTTGCCGGTCTAGCACTTGTGTCAACCAACTCCTATGACATATTTGATTCACCTAATGAAGGAATTGGAAGATGCTTCATGGCTAAAGTCCCAAAGGTAACACACCCCGAGTATGTTGATTTCAATAGTGATGAAGATGACTTGCTAGGTGATGATGATTTACTTGTTGACAACTCTAATGATGAATACTATGATGAAACGTCAATTAATCATGCTAATCAAGATAAAACGAATGACAATGATAAGGATAAGATTGACCTTCTAACTAAAGAACTAAACACTCTTAAGTTAGCTCATGAAACTATCTTACAAGATCATCAAGAACTTTTAAGGACTCATGAGAAGTTACGCTTTGAAAAGCTCAACCTTGAGCAAGAGCATGAGTTCTTAAAGTCAATCAATGATGATCTTCGTAAGAAAAGTTCTTCTTACATTGCCAAGCGTTTACTCTTATCTACTTACATGCCTCAAGTCAAGTCTATTAACAAGAACAAGAAGGATTCTTCCTCTAGTAGTAACAATAATCATGCTAAATCAAATGTTGTTGCTTCTAGTAGTTCTCTTGATTCCACTAATGATTCTCTTAGCCAAGTTACACTTGAGCAAGAAAATAGCTTACTGAAGGGAATTATAGAGAAAGGTGTTTACAAGAGCCTTGCCGCGAGTAAGCAATTTGAGGAAATTGTACGCAAGCAAGGAAGGCACCGGAAGAATCAAGGTGTTGGTTTTGAACGAAAGTTCAATGCCAATGGAGTTGAGTGGGAAGAAGATCAATATCCCAAGACGAAGTTTGTTCCTCAACAAGAGAAGTATGATCCTACCTCCTTCAAGGGGACACAAGCTCAAGATGATCTTCCACCACAAGACCACAAGCAAAAAGGCAAGGACAAGCTTCAAGAGGAGATTGATGCATTTGAAGAAGCTCCTAAGGCCTTGGTCAAGTGGGTTCCCAAGTCTACATCAAGTTATACTTCATCAAGTACGACTACAACTCCAAGGATTCCCATCAAGATGATGTGGATCCCGAAGAAGAAGAACTAGAGAGTTCTTGAGGGTGACTCGGCCAACATATTTCACTCATATTATTTTGGCAACAACAAGTGCAACCAACTTCCACATCTTGCACTAGTTCAAGGAGTCACAAACCCTCATGTTGGTAAGACAAGGGACAAGGTAATCTAATGCTTTCATAGACATCATCTTGTGTGTGCATCACTCTATATCTATGGATATCCTTGTTTGTTCCTTGTGGGACTAACCCATGTATGTATTGAAAGTGCAACTCACTCCAAAGGATTGCTCCAAATGATCTTCATCAACATTGAGCATCCACATCTTCAACACCTACATGAAGTCATCATCGACAAAACCCAAGGTTAGTTCATCCCTCTAAGGGGGGATCTCACATCTAGGGGGAGCTTTACTCTAAAGAATTGAGCTAAAGCAACTCTAATTGTGTGAGCACATCAATGAATTATGTAAAAGTGGTTACCCCACTTGAGCTTAAACGATGAGTATGACCTATGATCAAATGTTCTCATTTGACTCCTAAGTCAATATACTCATATATAGATGACCTAGTCATCGTCAATTGCTTGATAGATGCTAGAATTGTTTGTGCATGCTTTGTCACATATTTCATTTGTTATTTTATTGTGGGAGCATGTTGGTTGCATATTTTACTCATTCGAGGACATCCGCTTGTTGTTTTGATTGATTGGTTTCTTTTTCTTTGGCCAAGTGGATGGACAAGAATGCCTAAGAACCTTCTCTAACTATCTATGCTCTTCTCGTCTCAAACTCTATTCATGCTACATCACAAAATTTGATCAAGTCAGATTCGAACCACTCTGTGTGAGGAGCACTCGGGGTCCCCGATTTGTCATAGACTTAAACTTCCAAAACTTCTTTGTGCGTTTCGGTCTGACCGATTCCTCCATTTTGGTCATACCGAGATCACTAAGCCGATCTAGGTTTTCGATCTTGGTGCAACTGATTTGAACTTTTCGGTCACACCGAGTTGTCATGAATCGCCAATGATTATGCATCTCGGTGCCACCGAGTTGTTCCACTCGGTCACACCGACAGGGTCGGGCTATATATACTCACGGGCAAAAATTTGGAAACTTCCTCCAAAGTCCTTCGCCCGCGCATAGCTCGCTCTGCCTCCAATGTCTCCGGATCGTCCACCTCGTCGCCAGCCGCCTCCAGTCGCTGGTCTCCGCCACCGTCAACGGAATTCAACCCTGCCGTTGCCGCCGTAGCGAGTTCATCGCCGAACTAGGGTATGGACTCGATCACAGTGCTATCCCCGTCCGATTCCTAGCACATTGTGTTCATCATGATTCTTGCCACGATTGAAACTACTCTATCCAGTCAAAACACTCCGTAGATTAGAGATGAGTTGAAAATTTAGGGTTAGGTTTCCGCTGAAACCATCTCGGACCCACCGAGTTGCAGAACTCGGTTCCACCGATTCGGCTAAGGCCATTGCACATGTGGTTCTCGGTCTGACCGAGAATTGCAAATCGGTGTGACCGAGTTCAAGACTTTGTGAAACCCTAGTAGTCTCGGTGCCACCGAACTGTGACTCGGTCTGACCGAGTTCACTAGTTTAGGTTCCAAAAGCTGCTTCGGTATCACCGAGTTTGCAAATCGGTTGATCCAAAATGCTTTCTGTGGAAAACTAAAACTAAGTTTTTGACTCATTCTTTTGCAAAAATCTCTATATTTTGTGATGCTCATCCACTCTATCTCATCTATATCTATTCACAGGGTCTGCAGTCAGTGTTTGCAACATGTCTAATCAGAGTGACAGCCAGAACAAGTCAGAGGAGCAGATTCAGATGAGTGAGGGCACTAGTCCCTCTAGCAGCTCAGATGAGGGTAGCAGAAGCACTCCCAGCAACTTACCCAAAGCAGCCACTAGGACAAGGAAGAAGAGAACCTCAGAATCTGAGGATGAAGACTATGTGGCTGTAGAGGATAAGGCCATTTCAAAGAAAAAGGTGCTCAAGAAGGAGTATAGCTCAGCTGTAGCTAAGCCAGGTCTGAAGACCAAAAGGCCAGCAGGAAGACAACCCATGTCCAAAGCCAGAGCCTCCACTCAAGCATCTTTGGAATCTGAACCCAAAGAGGCTGCTGCAGAAGGGAAGAAGAGGAAGGAAATGGTCAAGAAGACCATGGCCATAGTTATTGAAAAGCCTTCCATGATGGAAGAGGAGGAAGAAGAAGAGGTTGCTACACCAGCACCCAAGGCTCAGAAGCTTATGGGTGATGCTATTAGGTCAGGGGTTGCATCATCAAAGCCCAAAGAAGCACCCAAAGCTGTCTCCAAACCAAAGATTGCACCAAAGAGGAATACCAGAAACATATCTGCTGCTGAGAAGAACAAGGCCCCAGTGCCTGAGACTGTTGCTGAAGAAGAAGAAGATGAAGAGCATATCCTGAGAAAGTTGAAGCCAAAGATTCCAGACCACAATGATGCTCATCCTTTGGCTGAGAACATGAAGATCAGGAGATACTCGGGATTGAGCTATGGAGAGAGTCAGATCCATATGCCACCAGAAGGAGGACTGCTGTTGATTACAGGGTCCACACAAAGGAACAACAGGACTTCTTTGAGACAATCTTGTTGGACAAGAAGCCTATAGTGTGTGACATGAGGTGGGTCGACTGGACCTACATAAAGGAGAATGAGGAACACTATCCTGGTGTGTATGACAGTTTCAGTGCTTGTGGAGTTGCAGACTTTGTTGGGCAGAAGCTCACAAAGTGGAGTGAGGAGCTCATAATGCAATTCTACTCCATAACACAATTCTACCCAGATGGCAGGATAATATGGATGTCTGAAGGTACAAGGTACCAATCAACTATTGAGGAATGGGCCAATCTAATCAATTCACCTAAGGAGGAAGAGGATGACTTGGATGTCTATGCCAAGAAAAAGATGGATCACAACTCTATGGCACGTATGTACAAAGAGATTCCTAAAGCAGATTTTGAGACTCACCAGTATGGATCAGTGAAACACTTGCTGTCAGGTCTGCCTACAATCAATTGGATCCTCAGGCACACTCTTTTGCCCAAGTCTGGTGATCATAGAATGATCAGAGGCCATGCAATAAACTTGCTACACATATTTGATGCGCCACAGAAGTTCAAGGTCATGAGCCTTATAGTTGAGACTATCAAGAGGACAGCTGCTGACCAGAAAAGAAGTTGTGGATATGCCCCACATATCCAAGGAGCTGATTAACTCCAAGATGGGCACAGGCACATACCTGTTGGATAAGGAGCACATGCCTATCTATCCAGACTTTGAGGACAACCAAGTGGTTATGGATGAAGATGAACCATCTTCAGTGCAAGCACAAGCTAAAAAGGAGAAGGCAAGGGCAGAGAAGGCTGCCAAGATGCCAACAATGGAAGAGGCATCTCAGTACCTTCTGAAGAGCAAACAGGATCAACTTGGCTACTTTATTGCATCCACTTTAAATATTGAGAAGGGACTGGCCACCTTGACTCGAAACCAGGAGAGCTTGGAGAGGATCATTGAGCAGAAGTTCTATGACATGGATATAAAGGTAACTGAGATCCAGTTTGTTGTTGAGCAGCTTCAGGATGATATGCAGGAGAGGAAGGGCAAGACAACCACAGATGCATTTGCCAGAGTGCCTAGAGCTCACAGATCAGCTGCAGTGCCAGTGACAGACATCAGAGCCACTTCATCTGCACCAGCTACAGCTTTAGTCCCACCAGCTCCAGCACCTACACCTCCAGCTCCATCAACATCAATTGATGCTTTCGTCCTTGGCGTTCTGTCTACACCACAACTTGAAGATCAAGCCTGAGAGTCAATTTAGTGCTATGCATTTTTATGAACTTTTTGGTAACTTGTTGCCGAAGGGGGAGAAAAATGTATAGATCATAGGCTTCGAGAGAGAGTGCTGCTTTTTGTTCTCTCTTGCTTTGGTGGTTGAACTTTATTTGCTTGTTTGAGATACATTATGTCAGTGTGATACCTGGATGATCATGTGTTTGATCATATGCTACATTTATTCTTGTTGGATGACATTATCCTTTTTATCTCCATATGATCATTCTATTTGCTTGGTGATGAGTGTTGGGGAACGTAGCAGAAATTCAAAATTTTCTACGCATCACCAAGATCAATCTATGGAGATTCTAGCAACGAGAGAGAGAGAGAGAGAGAGAGAGAGAGAGAGTGCATCTTCATACCCTTGAAGATCGCTAAGCGGAAGCGTTACAAGAACGTGGTTGATGGAGTCGTACTCGCGGCGATTCAAATTGCGGAAGATCCGATCTAGCGCCGAACGGACGGCGCCTACGCGTTCAACACACGTACAACCTGGGGACGTCTCCTCCTTCTTGATTCAGCAAGGGGAGAGGAGAAGTTGAGGGAGAACTCCGATAGCACGACGGCGTGGTGGTGGTGGAGCTCGTGGTTCTCCAGCAGGGCTTCGCCAAGCACTATGGAGGAGGAGGAGGTGTTGGAGGAGGAGAGGGCTGCGCCGGGGAGAGGTGCGGCTGCCCTCCCACCCTCCACTATATATAGGGGCAAGGGGAGGGGAGGCGCCTAGGGTTTCCCTAGGGGCGGCGGCCAAGCAGATTGGATCTCCCTAGGGAAAATCCTAGGGAGACTTGCCCCCCAAGCCAAGCAGGTGGAGGATTGCCTCCCAAGCAAGGTGGAGGCGCCCCACCTCCCCAAATAACGTGGGAAAGGGTGTGGGGGGCGCACCACCCCTTAGTGGGATGGTTTGCCCCTTCCCTTTTGGCCCATGAGGCCCTCCAACACTTGCCGGGTCTCCCGGAACACCTTTCGGTCATGCTGGCCATAGCCTGGTACCCCCGAAACACTTCCGGACTCCAATACCCTTCGTCCAATATATCGATCTTCACCGCTGGACCATTCCGGAACTCCTCGTGACATCCGAGATCACATCCGGGACTCCGAACTAACTTCGGTAACCACATACTATTTCCCATAACAACTCTAGCGTCACCGAACCTTAAGTGTGTAGACCCTATGGGTTCGGGAATCATGCAGACATGACCGAGACATCTCTCCGGCCAATAACCAACAGCGGGATCTGGATACCCATGTCGGCTCCCACATGTTCCACGATGATCTCATCGGATGAACCACGATGTCGGGGATTCAAGCAATCCCGCATACAATTCCCTTTGTCAATCGATGCGTTATTTTGCGAGATTCGATCGTCGGTATCCCAATACCTCGTTCAATCTCGTTACCGGCAAGTCACTTTACTCGTTCTGTAATGCATGATCCCTTTACTAACTACTTAGTCACATTGAGCTCATTATGATGATGCAATACCGAGTGGGCCCAGAGATACCTCTCCGTCATACGGAGTGACAAATCCCAGTCTCGATTCGTGCCAACCCAACAGACACTTGCGGAGATACCTGTAGTGCACCTTTATAGCCACCCAGTTACATTGTGACGTTTGGTACACGCAAAGCATTCCTACGGTATCCGGGAGTTGCACAATCTCATGGTCTAAGGAAATGATACTTGACATTAGAAAAGCTTTAGCAAACGAACTACACGATCTTGTGCTATGCTTAGGATTGGGTCTTGTCCATCACATCATTCTCCTAATGATGTGATCCCGTTATCAATGACATCCAATGTCCATGGTCAGGAAACCATAACCATCTATTGATCAACGAGCTAGTCAACTAGAGGCTCACTAGGGACATGTTGTGGTCTATGTATTCACACATGTATTACGGTTTCCAGTTAATACAATTATAGCATGAACAATAGACAATTATCATGAACAAGGAAATATAATAATAACCATTTTATTATTGCCTCTAGGGCATATTTCCAATAGTCTCCCACTTGCACTAGAGTCAATAATCTAGTTCACATCACTATGAGATTGTAATGAATCCAACACCCATTGGGTTTGATCATATCTCCCTTGTGAGAGAGGTTATTAGTCAACGGGTCTGAATCTTTCAGATCCGTGTGTGCTTTACAAATATCTATGTCATCTCCTATATTCAGCTATCACGTGCCATTTGGAACTATTCCAAATAACAACTCTACTATACGAATCCGGTTTACTACTCAGAGTCATCCAGATTAGTGTCAAAGTTTGCATCGGCGTAACCTTTACGATTTAACTCTTTTACCACCTCCATAATTTAGAAAATTCCTTAGTCAACTAGTTACTACGGATAACCTTGATCGCTGTCCTGTGATCCATTCTGGATCACACTTGTACCCCTTGAGTGACTCATGGCAAGGCACACTTCAGGTGCGGTACACAGCATAGCATACTATGGAGCCTACGTCTAAGCATAGGGGACGACCTTCGTCCTTTCTCTCTATTTTGCCGTGGTCAGGTCTTGAGTCTTACTCAATACTCACACCTTATAATACAGCCAAGAACTCCTTCTTTGCCGATCTATTTTGAACTCCTTCAAAATCTTGTCATGGTATGTGTTCGTTTGAAAGTACTATTAAGCGATTTTGATCTATCCTTATAGATCTTGATGCTCAATGTTCAAGTAGCTTAATCCAGGTTTTCCATTGAAAAACACTTTTCAAATAACCCTATATGCTTTCCAGAAACTCTACATCATTTCTGATCAACAATATGTCAACAACATATACTCATCAGAAATTCTATAGTGCTCCCACTCACTTCTTTGGAAATGCAAGTTTCTCATAAACTTTGTATAAACCCAAAATCTTTGATCATCTCATCAAAGTGTATATTCCAACTCCGAGATGCTTACTCCAGTTCTTAGAAGGATTGCTGGAGCTTTGCATACTTTTTAGCATCTTTTAGGATTGACAAACCTTCTGGTTGTATCACATACAACCTTTCCTCAAGAAAATTATTGAGGAAATAATGTTTTGACATCCTATCTGCAAGATTTCATAAATAATGCAGTAACTGCTAATATAATTCCAACAGACTCTTAGCATCGCCTACGAGTGAGAAAGTCTCATCGTAGTCAACTCCTTGAACTTGTCGGAAACATCTTAGCGACAAGCCGAGCTTTCTTAATGGTGACACATACCATCATTGTCTGTCTTCCCTCTTAGAATCCAGCTGTACACAACAGCCTTACGACCATCAAGTAGTTCTTCCAAAGTCTACACTTTGTTTTCATAGATGGATCCTCTCTCGGATTTTATGGCCTCGAGCCATTCGTCGGAATCAGGGCCCACCATCGCTTCTCCATAGCTCGTAGGTTCATTGTTGTCTTGCAACATGACTTCCAAGACAGGATTGCGTACCACTCTGAAGTAGTATGCATCCTTGTCGACCTACGAGGTTTGGTAGTGACTTGATCCGAAGTTTCATGATCACTATCATAAGCTTCCACTTCAATTGGTGTAGGTGCCACAGGAACAACTTCCTGTGCCCTGCTACACACTAGTTGAAGTGACGGTTCAATAACCTCATCAAGTCTCCACCATCCTCCCACTCAATTCTTTCGAGATAAACTTTTCCTCGAGAAAGGACCCGTTTCTAGAAACAATCACTTTTGCTTCCGGATCTGAAATAGGAGGTATACCCAACTGTTTTGGGTGTCCTATGAAGATGCATTTATCCGTTTTGGGTTCGAGCTTATCAGCCTGAAACCTTTTTCACATAAGCGTCGCATCCCCAAACTTTTAAGAAACGACAGCTTAGGTTTCTCTAAACCATAGTTCATACGGTGTCGTCTCAACGGAATTGCGTGGTGCCCTATTTAAAATGAATGTGGTTGTCTCTAATGCCTAACCCATAAACGATAGTGGTAATTCAATAAGAGACACCATGGTATGCACCATATCCAATATGGTGCAGCTATGATGTTCGGACACACCATCACAATAAAGTGTTCCAGGCGGTATTAGTAGTGAAACAATTTCCACAAGGTCTTAATTGTGTGCCAAACACGTAACCCAGATATTCATCTCTATGATCATATCATAGACATTTTATCCTCTTGTCACGACGAACTTCAGCTTCACTTTGAAATTACTTGAACCTTTCAATAATTCAGACTTGTGTTTCATCAAGTAAATATACTTAGGATGTACTCAAATCATATGTGAAGTAAGAGCATAACGATATCCACTGCGTGCCTCAGCACTCATTGGACTGCACACATCAAAATGTATTACTTCCAACAAGTTGCTTTCTTGTTCCATCTTACTGAAAACGAGGCCTTTCGGTCATCTTGCCCATGTGGTATGATTTGCATGTCTCAAGTGATTCAAAATCAAGTGAGTCCAAACGATCCATCTGTATGGAGTTTCTTCATGCATATCTATCAATAGACATGGTTCGCATGTCTCAATCTTTTCAAAAACGAGTGAGTCCAAAGATCCATCAACATGGAGCTTCTTCATGCGTTTTATACCAATATGACTCAAATGGCAGTGCCACAAGTATGTGGTACTATCATTACTATCTTATATCTTTTGGCATAAACATGTGTATCACTACGATCGAGATTCAATAAACCATTCATTTTAGGTGCAAGACCATTGAAGGTATTATTCAAATAAACAGAGTAACCATTATTCTCCTTAAGTGAATAACTGTATTGCGATAAACATAATCCAATCATGTCTATGCTCAACGCAAACACCAAATAACAATTATTTAGGTTTAACACCAATCTCGATGGTAGAGGGAGCATGCGATGCTTGATCACATCAACCTTGGAAACACTTCCAACATATATCATCATCTCACCTTTAGCTAGTCTCCGTTTATTCCATAGCTTTTCATTTCGAGTTACTAACACTTAGCAACCAAACCGGTATATAATACCCTGGTGCTACTAGGAGTACTAGTAGAGTACACATTAATATAATGTATATCCAATATATTCATCGACCTTGCCGCCTTCTCATCTACCAAGTATCTAGGGTGGTTCTGCTTGATGCCGCTCCCTCACTAAGTCTTGGGTTTTGGGTTCAACCTTGGGTTTCTTCACTCGAGCAAAGAACTGATTTGCCGCTTCATGAAGTATCCCTTCTTGCCCTTGCCCTTCTTGAAACTAGTGGTTTTACTAACCATCAACAATTGATGCTCCTACCGATTTCTACTTTCATGCGGTGTCAAACGTCACGAAATGATCAAGGATCATCATGTCTATCCCGATATGTTATAGTTCATCACGAAGCTCTAATAGCTTGGTAGCAAAGTGACTATGGAGAACCATCACTATCTCATCCGAAGATTAACTCCCACTCGATTCAAGTGATTGTAGTACTCAGACAATCTGAGCACATGCTCAACGATTGAGCTTTTCTCCCTTAGTTTGCAGGCTTAAGAAACTTGTCAGAGGTCTCATACCTCTTGACGTGGGCACTACCCTGAAATCCCAATTTAAGTCCTTGGAACATCTCATATGTTCCGCAACATTTCAAAAATGCCTTTGACGCCTCAATTCTAAACTATTTAACATTACGCACTGAACAATCACGTAGTCATCAAAACGTGTATGTCAGATGTTCGCAACATCCACAAACGACGTTCGAGATTCAGCACACCGAGCGGTGCATTAAGGACATAAGCCTTCTGCGTAGCAACGAGGACAATCCTCATTTTACGGACCTAGTCCGCATAATTTCTACTATCAACTTTCAACTAAATTTTCTCTAGGAACATATCTAAAACAAGAGAACTAAATCGTAGCTATTTACATAATTTGCAAAGACCTTTTGACTATGTTCATGATAATTAAGTTCATCTAATCAAATTATTTAATGAACTCCCACTCAGATAGACATCCCTCTAGTCATCTAAGTGATACATGATCCAAGTCAACTAGGCCGTGTCCGATCATCACGTGAGACGGACTAGTCATCGTCGGTGAACATCTTCATGTTGATCGTATCTTCTATCGACTCATGTTCGACCTTCGGTCTTCCGTGTTCGAGGCCATGTCTGTACATGCTAGGCTCGTCAAGTCAACCTAAGTGTATTGCGTGTGTAAATCTGGCTTACACCCATTGTATTTGAACGTTAGAATCTATCACACCCGATCATCACGTGGTGCTTCGAAACAATGAACCTTCGCAACGGTGCACAGTTAGGGGGAACACTTTCTTGAAATTATTGCGAGGGATCATCTTATTTAAGCTACCGTCGTTCTAAGCAAATAAGATGTAAAACATGATAAACATCACATGCAATCAAATAGTGACATGATATGGCCAATATCATTTTGCTCCTTTTGATCTCCATCTTCGGGGCGCCACGATCATCATTGTCACCGGCATGACACCATGATCTCCATCATCATTATCTCCATAATCGTGTCTTCATGAAGTTGTCTCGCCAACTATTACTTCTACCACTATGGCTAACAGTTTAGCAATAAAGTAAAGTAATTACATGGCGTTACTCATGACACGCAGGTCATACAATAAATTAAGACAACTCCTATGGCTCCTGCCGGTTGTCATACTCATCGACATGCAAGTCGTGATTCCTATTACAAGAACATGATCAATCTCATACATCACATATATCATTCATCACATTCTTTTGGCCATATCACATCACACGGCATATGCTGCAAAAACAAGTTAGACGTCCTCTAATTGTTGTTGCAAGTTTTACGTGGTTGTTATAGGTTTCTAGCAAGAACGTTTCTTTCCTACGCCAAAACCACAATGTGATATGCCAATTACTATTTACCCTTCATAAGGACCCTTTTCATCGAATCCGATCCGACTAAAGTGGGAGAGACAGACACCCGCTAGCCACCTTATGCAACTAGTGCATGTCAGTCGGTGGAACCTGTCTCACGTAAGTGTACGTGTAAGGTCTGTCCGGGCCGCTTCATCCCACGATGCCGCCGAATCAAGATAAGACTAGTAACGGCAAGTAAATTGACAAAATCGACGCCCACAACAACTTGTGTTCTACTCGTGCATAGAAACTACGCATAGACCTAGCTCATGATGCCATTGTTGGGGAACGTAGCAGAAATTCAAAATTTTCTACGCATCACCAAGATAAATCTATGGAGATTCTAGCAACGAGAAAGAGAAAGATAGAGAGAGAGAGAGAGAGAGAGGGAGTGCATCTTCATACCCTTCAAGATCGCTAAGTGGAAGCGTTACAAGAACGCGGTTGATGGAGTCGTACTCGCGACGATTCAAATCGCGGAAGATCCGATCTAGCGCCGAACGGACGGCGCCTCCGTGTTCAACACACGTACAACCCGGGGACGTCTCCTCCTTCTTGATCCAGCAAGGGGACAGGAGAAGTTGAGGGAGAACTCCGAGAGCACGACGGCGTGGTGGTGGTGGAGCTCGTGGTTCTCCAGCAGGGCTTCGCCAAGCACTATGGAGGAGGAGGAGGTGTTGGAGGAGGGAGAGGGCTGCGCCAGGAGAGGTGCGGCTGCCTCCCATCCCTCCACTATATATAGGGGCAAGGGAGAGGGAGGCGCCTAGGGTTTCCCTAGGGGCAGCGGCCAGCAGATTGGATCTCCCTAGGAAAATCCTAGGAGACTTGCCCCCAAGCCAAGCAGGTGGAGGATTGCCTCCCAAGCAAGGTGGAGGCACCCCACCTCCCCAAATAACGTGGGAAAGGGTGTGGGGGCGCACCACCCTTAGTGGGCTGGTTTGTCCCTTCCCTTTGGCCCATGAGGCCCTCCAACACTTGTCGGGTCTCCCAAACACCTTTCGGTCATCTTTGGCCATAGCCGGTACCCCGAACACTTCCAGGACTCCAATACCCTTCGTCCAATATATTGATCTTCACCGTCGGACCATTCCGGAACTCCTCGTAACGTCCGGGATCACATCCGGGACTCTGACTAACTTCGGTAACCACATACTATTTCCCATAACAACTCTAGCATCACCAAACCTTAAGTGTGTAGACCCTACGGGTTCGGGAATCATGCAGACATAACCGAGACATCTCTCCGGCCAATAACCAACAGCGGGATCCGGATACCCATGTAGGCTCCCACATGTTCCACGATGATCACATCGGATGAACCACGATGTCGGGGATTCAAGCAATCCCGTATACAATTCCCTTTGTCAATTGGTACATTACTTGCCCGAGATTCGATCGTCGGTATCCCAATACCTCGTTCAATCTCGTTACCGGCAAGTCACTTTACTCGTTCCGTAATGCATGATCCCGTGACTAACTACTTAGTCACATTGAGCTCATTATGATGATGCAATACCGAGTGGGCCTAGAGATACCTCTCCGTCATACGGAGTGACAAATCCCAGTCTCGATTCGTGCCAACCCAACAGACACTTTCGGAGATACCTGTAGTGCACCTTTATAGCCACTCGATTCGTTGTGACGTTTGGTACACCCAAAGCATTCCTACGGTATCCGGGAGTTGAACAATCTCATGGTCTAAGGAAATGATACTTGACATTAGAAAAGCTTTAGCAAACGAACTACACGATCTTGTGCTATGCTTAGGATTGGGTCTTGTCCATCACATCATTCTCCTAATGATGTGATCCCGTTATCAATGACATCCAATGTCCATGGTCAGGAAACCATAACCATCTATTGATCAACGAGCTAGTCAACTAGAGGCTCACTAGGGACATGTTGTGGTCTATGTATTCACACATGTATTACGGTTTCCAGTTAATACAATTATAGCATGAACAATAGACAATTATCATGAACAAGGAAATATAATAATAACCATTTTATTATTGCCTCTAGGGCATATTTCCAACAATGAGTGCATGTATTCAATCATTATCATTTTGGGCGCTCCACCAAGATGTATGTGACATGGAAGAGTTACCCATGAGCCTAACTCCTTGTGCATTTGCAGTCCAAAGCAAATCTTAAACTATGCACAAATTTAGGGGGAGCTCTTGCTTTTCACATACTTCTCAAAGCGACAATATTTTTCACTCTTATTATCATTTGTCGAAGCTTTGATCTATATGTCGTTATCAATTACCAAAAAGGGGGAGATTGAAAGTGCAACTATCCCTAGGTGGTTTTGGTAATTCCTAACAACATATAGCTCATTGAGCTAACATCATTCCAAGATGAATATTTCAGGAAAAGCTCAATGGATGGCATGGCATGGATGAGAAAAGTGGATCCCTCAAAATGCTAAGGATAAAAGGATTGGCTCAAGCTCAAAAGCTCAAGACTCTACATTTTATATTTTAGTGATCCAAGATCACATTGAGTCTATAGGAAAAGCCAATACTATCAAGGAGGGATGATGTGTTGCTTAATGAGTTTCTTGCTCTACAGTGCTTAGTGATATGCTCCAAACCCTCAACTACTTTCTCATATCCACATATGACCTAAACCAAAAGTCAAACTCGGCCCTACCGATTCTTTCTACGCGGCGCCACCGAGTTCAGATGTCATAGCCACTGCCACAAACCCTAGGTAAATCGGTCTCACCAATAGGGATCTCGGTCTCACCGATATGGGATTGTAATCTCTCTGTTTCCCTCCGTAACATTTCGGTCCTACCGAGATGAGCGATCGGTCCCACCGAGATTGCAATGTAAACTCTCTGTTTCCTTTTTGTAACATTTCGTCTTACCGAAATGAGCGAATTGGTCCCACCGAATTTACCTGACCAACTCTCTGGTTAGCTTATTACCAAAATCGGTCTCACCGAGTTTGTGTAATCGGTCTCACCGAGATTACGTTATGCCCTAACCCTAACCATATCGGTCCTACCGAGTTGCATGTCGGTCCCACCGAAAATCCTAACGGTCACTAGATTTGCTAAATCGGTCCGACCGAGTTTATCAATTCGGTCCCACCGAGTTTGGCAAGTTGTGTGTAACGGTTAGATTTTTTGTGGAGGCTATATATACCCCTCCACCTCCTCTTCATTCGTGGAGAGAGCCATCAGAACAAACCTACACTTCCAACTTGCTGTTTCTGAGAAGGAACCACCTACTCATGTGTTGAGGCCAAGATATTCCATTCCTACCATATGAATCTTGATCTCTAGCCTTCCCCAAGTTGCTTTCCACTCAAATCTTCTTTCCACCAAATCCAAATCCTGTGAGAGAGAGTTGAGTGTTGGGGAGACTATCATTTGAAGCACAAGAGCAAGGAGTTCATCATCAACACACCATTTGTTACTTCTTGGAGAGTGGTGTCTCCTAGATTGGCTAGGTGTCACTTGGGAGCCTCCGACAAGATTGTGGAGTTGAACCAAGGAGTTTGTAAGGGCAAGGAGATCGCCTACTTGAAAGTGCAACTATCCCTAGGTTGTTTTGGTAATTCATAACAACATATAGCTCATTGAGCTAATGCTATTCCAAGACAAATATTTCAGGAAAGCTCAATGAATGGCATGGCATGGATGATGAAAGTGGATCCCTCAAAATATCAAGGACAAAGGATTGGCTCAAGCTCAAAAGCTCAAGACTCTACATTTTACATATTAGTGATCCAAGATCACATTGAGTCTATAGGAAAAGCCAATACTATCAAGGAGGGATGAGGTGTTGCTTAATGAGCCTCTTGCTTCATGTGCTTAGTAATATGCTCCAAAACCCTCCACTACTTTCTCACATCCACATATGACCTAAACCCAAAGTCAAACTCGGCCCTACCGATTCTTTCTATTCGGCGCCACCGAGTTCAGATGTATAGCCACTGCCACAAACCCTAGGCAAATCGGTCTCACCGAGATGGGATTGTAATATCTCTGTCTCCCTTCGTAACATTTCGGTCTAACCGAAGTGAGCGATCGGTCCCACCGAGATTGCAATGTAAACTCTCTGTTTCCCTTTCGTAACTTTTCGGTCTCACCGAAAGAGCGAATCGCTCCCACCGAGTTTACCTGACCAACTCTCTGGTTAGCTAATTACCAAAATCGGTCTCACCGAGTTTGTGTAATCGGTCTCACCGAGATTACGTTATGCCCTAACCCTAATCATATCGGTCCTACCGAGTTGCATGTCATCCCAATCGAAAACCCTAACGGTCACTAGGTTTACTAAATCGGTCCGACCGAGTTTGATGATTCGGTCCCACCGAGTTTGGTTAATTGTGTGTAATGGTTAGATTTTGTGTGGAGGCTATATATACCCCTCCACCTCCTCTTCATTCGTGGAGAGAGCCATCAGAACAAACCTACACTTCCAACTTACCAGTTCTGAGAGAGAACCACCTACTCATGTGTTGAGGCCAAGATATTCCATTCCAACCACAAGAATCTTGATCTCTAGACTTCCCCAAGTTGCTTTCCACTCAAATCTTCTTTTCACCAAATCCAAATCCTGTGAGAGAGAGTTGAGTGTTGGGGAGACTATCATTTGAAGCACAAGAGCAAGGAGTTCATCATCAACACACCATTTGTTACTTCTTGGAGAGTGGTGTCTCCTAGATTGGCTAGGTGTCACTTGGGAGCCTCCGACAAGATTGTGGAGTTGAACCAAGGAGTTTGTAAGGGCAAGGAGATCGCCTACTTCGTGAAGATCTACCGCTAGTGAGGCAAGTCCTTTGTGGGCGACGGCCATGGTGGGATAGACAAGGTTGCTTCTTCGTGGACCCTTCGTGGGTGGAGCCCTCCATGGACTCGCGCAACCATTACCCTTCGTGGGTTGAAGTCTCCATCAACGTGGATGTATGATAGTACCACCTATCGGAACCACGACAAAAACATCCGTGTCTCCAATTGCGTTTGAATTCTCCAAACCCTTCCCTTTACATTCTTGCAAGTTGCATGCTTTAATTTCCGTTGCCTATATACTCTTTGCATGCTTGCTTGAATTACGTGTAGATTGCTTGACTTGCTCAAAGATAGCTAAAATCTGCCAAAGTCTAAAATTGGGAAAAGGTTAAGTTTTTAATTGGTCAAGTAGTCTAATCACCCCCCCCCCCTCTAGACATACTTCAAGGTCCTACAAGTGGTATCAGAGCTACGGTCTCCATTTGCTTTGATTTCCATAGCTTTTGGTGGTCATAGCCTTGGTTTCACAACCTAGGAGAGTATGGCGTCTAGCGAGGGAAATTATCACCGTAGAGGTCCTTACTTTGATGGCACTAATTTTGCTAGTTGGAAGCCTAAGATGAAAATGCATATTCTCGGAGATAACCTCGCCGTTTGGGCTATTGTGTGTATTGGTTTGCAAGGTGAATTCTTTGATGGGAAAGAACCGAACCGTGAAGCTAGCGCGGAAGAGTTGAAAATGCTGCAATAGAACGCTCAAGCTTGTGATATCCTCTTCAATGGCTTGTGCCTCGAAGAATTCAACAAAATCAGCCGTCTTGAGAATGCAAAGGAAATTTGGGATACTTTGATTGATATGCATGAAGGTACCGACTCCGTCAAGGAATCCAAGTTGGATGTGCTCCAAAGTCAGCTTGACAAGTTCAAAATGAAGGATGGTGAAGGTGTCGCTGAAATGTACTCTAGGCTTGCTCTTATCACAAATGAGATTGCCGGCTTAGGAAGTGAAGAGATGACCAACATATTCATCATCAAGAAGATCCTAAGAGCATTAGATGGAAAATATGATACCGTGTGCACATTGATCCAAATGATGCCAAATTACAAAGATCTCAAGCCAACGGAAGTCATTGGAAGAATTGGTGCTCATGAGATGTCACTCAAGGATAAGGAGGAACTTTACAACAAGTCAAGTGGTGCTTACAAAGCCTCATGTGAAGCCCCCACATCATCAAGTGAGAAACAAACCTCCAATGAAGAATTGAGCTTAATGGTGAAGAACTTCAACAAATTCTACAAGAGTAGAAGCAAAGAAAGAAACTCTAAGTCAAGGTCCTACAATGACAAAAGATCTTCTAGTCGAGAGCGAAATTGCTACAATTGTGGGAGACCCGGACACTATTCCAATGAGTGTACGGCACCCTACAAAAGAAGAGAAGATTCTCCTAAGAGAAGAAGTAGAAAGAAGAATCGCCACCAAGAGAGAGAAGGAGTAGAGATGATCGTTATGAACGAAGACCCTCACGGAGAAGCAAGGAGTCGGAAAGGAAGGACAAATCATCAAAGAGCTACACAAAACGAAGACATCAAGCTCATGTTGGTGAATGGGTATCCAGCTCCGACTCCGACAATCACTCTGAGAGAAGCTATCACTCCGACTCCGAATACACTCAAGATGAAGGTGTTGCCGGTCTAGCACTTGTGTCAACCAACTCCTATGACATATTTGAATCACCAAATGAAGGAATTGGAAGATGCTTCATGGCCAAAGGTCCTAAGGTAACACACCCCGAGTATGTTGATTTTGATAGTGATGAAGATGACTTGCTAGGTGATGATGATTTACTTATTGACAACTCTAGTGATGAATACTATGATGAAACGTCAATTAATCATGCTAGTCAAGATGAAACGAATGACAATGATAAGGAGAAGATTGAGCGTCTAACTAAAGAACTAAACACTCTTAAGTGAGCTCATGAAACTATCTTCGAAGATCATCGAGAACTTTTAAGGGCTCATGAGAAGTTACGCTTTGAAAAGCTCAATCCTGAGCAAGAGCATGAGTTCCTAAAAGCGATCAATGATGATCTCCGTAAGAAAAGTTCTTCTTATTTTGCCAAGCGTTTACTCTTATCTACTTACATGCCTCAAGTCAAGTCTAGTAACAAGAACAAGAAAGATTCTTCTTCTAGTAGTAACAATACAATGCTAAACCAAATATTGTTGCTTCTAGTAGTTCTCTTGATTCCACTAATGATTCTCTTAGCCAAGTTACACTTGAGCAAGAAACCAGCTTATTGAAGGGAATTATAGAGAAAGGTGTATACAAGAGTCTTGCCGGAGTAAGCAATTTGAGGAAATTATGCAAGCAAGGAAGGCACGGAAGAATCAATGTGTTGGTTTTGAACGAAAGTTCAATGCCAATGGAGTTGAGTGGGAAGAAGATCAATACCCCAAGACGAAGTTTGTTCCTCAACAAGAGAAGTATGATCCTACTTCCTTCAAGGAACACAAGCACAAGATGATCTTCCACCACAAGACCACAAGAACAAAGGCAAGGACAAGCTTCAAGAGGAGATTGATGCATTTGAAGAAGCACCTAAGGCCTTGGTCAAGTGGGTTCCCAAGACTACGTCAAGTTCTACTTCATCAAGCACAACTACTACACCAAGGATTCCCATCAAGATGATGTGGATCCCAAGAAGAAGAACTAGAGAGTTCTTGAGGGTGACTCGCCAACATCTTTCACTCATATCATTATGGCAAGGACAAGTGCAACCACCTTCCATATCTTGCACTAGTTCAAGGAGTCACAAACCCTCATGTTGGTAAGGCAAGGGACAAGGTAACCTAATGTTTTCATGGACATCATTTGTGTGTGCATCACTCCATGTCTATGGATATTCTTGTTTGTTCCTTGTGGGACTAACCCTGTAGGTATTGAAAGTGCAATTCACTCCAAAGGATTGCTCCAAAAGATCTACATCAACATTGAGCATCCACATCTTCAACACCTACATGAAGTCATCATTGACAAAACCCAAGGTTAGTTTATCCCTCTAAGGGGGGATCTCACATCTAGGGGGAGCTTAACTCTAAGAATTGAGTCAAAGCAACTCTAGTGATGTGAACACATAAATGCTTTATGTAAAAGTGGTAACCCCACTTGAGCTTGAACGATGAGTATGACCTATGATCAAATGTTCTCATTTGACTCCTAAGTCAATATACTCATATATAGATGACCTAGTCATCGCCAATTGTTTGATAGATGCTAGAATTGGTTGTGCATGCTTTGTCACATATTTAATTTGTCATTTTATTGTGTGAGTATGTTGGATGCATATTTTACTCATTCGAGGACATCCACTTGTTGTTTTGATTGATTGGCTTCTTTTTCTTCGGCCAAGTGGATGGACAAGAATGCCTAAGAACCTTCTCTAGCTATCTATGTTTTTCTCGTCTCAAACTCTATTCATGCTACATCACAAAATTTGATCAAGTCGATTCGAACCACTCTGTGTGAGGAGCACTTGAGCCCCGATTCAGTCATAGACTTAAACTTCCAAAACTTCTTTATGATTTTCGTCCGACCGATTCCTCCATTTTGGTCATACCGAGATCACTAAGTCGATCTAGGTTTTCAATCTCGGTGCAACCGATTTGAACTTTTCGGTCACACCGAGTTGTCTGAATCATATTCAGTTATGCATCTCGGTGCCACCGAGTTGTTCCACTCGGTCACACCAACAAGTGTCGGGCTATATATTCACACGGGCAAATTTTGGAAAACTTTCTCCGAACTCCTCGCCGTGCATAGCTCGCTCGCCTACTAGGTCTCGGATCGTCGACTTTGCCGCCACCGCCTCTGTCGCTGGTCTCCACCGCCATCAACGGAATTCTTCGCGTCGTTGCCGAACGTAACGAGTTCACCGCCGAACTAGGGTATGAACTAGATCACAGTGCTATCCTCGTCTGATTCTCAGCACATTGTGTTCGTAATGCATCTTGCCACGATTGAAACACTTCTATCCAGTCAAAACGATACTTAGAATAGGTGTGATTCGAAAATTTAGGGTTAGGTTTCCGCCGAAACCATCTCGGACCCACCGAGTTGAAAAACTCGGTCCCACCGATTCGGCTAACGCCATTGCACTAGTAAGTCTCGGTCTGACCGAGAATTACGAATCGGTGTGACCGATTTTAGAACTTTGTGAAACCCTAGCAGTCTCGGTGCCACCAAACTGTGACTCGGTCTGACCGAGTTCACTAGTTTAGGTTCCAAAACTGCTTCGGTATCACCGAGTTTGAAAATCGGTAGATCCGAAGTGCTTTCTGTGGAAGACTAAAACCAAGTTTTTGAATCATTCTTTTGCAAAAATCTCTGCATTTTGTGATGCTCATCCACTCTACCTCATCTATAACTATTCACAGGGTCAGCAGTCAGTGAGTGCAGCATGTCAGACCAAAGTGACAGCCAGAACAAGTCAGAAGAGCAGATTCACATGAGTGAGGGCACTAGTCCCTCTAGCAGCTCAGATGGGGAGCAGAAGCACTCCCAGCAATCTGCCCAAGGCTGCCACAAGGACAAGGAAGAAGAAGACCTTAGAGTCTGAGGATGAGGATTATGTGGCAGTTGAGGATGAGGCAAGTTCAAAGAAGAAAGTGCTCAAGAAGGAGTATAGCTCAACTGCAGTAAAGCCAGGCATGAAGATCAAAAGGCCTGCAGGTAGACAACCAATGTCCAAAGCCAGTGTCTCCACTCAAGCTTCTTTGGAATCCCAACCCAAAGAGCTTGCTGCTGCTGAAGGAAAGAAACGGAAGGAAAGGGTCAATAAGACCATGGCAAGAGTGATTGGGAAGCCTTCTATGATGGAGGAAGAGGAAGAAGAAGAGGTTCTTGAACCAAGCACCCAAGGCACAAAAGCGATGGGTGATGCCATAAAGTCAGGGCTGCAACTTCAAAGCCCAAAGCTACCCCAAGCCCAAGAGTGCAACAAAGAGGAATACCGAGAGTATACCAAAGAATCGAGAAGAACAAGGCCCCAATGCCCGATGTTGCTGCCGAGGAAGATGAAGAAGGGCAGGTCTTAAGAAAGCTCAAACCCAAGATTCGGACCACAATGATGCTCATCCTGTGGCTGAGAACATGAAGATCGTGGAGAGATCTAGGGTTGAGGCTATGGAGAGAGTCGATCCATATGCCACCGGAGAAGGACTGCTTGTAGATTACGGGTTCCACACCAAGGAGCAGCAGGACTTCTATGAGACCATCTTATTGGATAAGAAGCCCATAGTTTGTGATATGAGGTGAGTCGACTGGACCTACATTCAGGAGAATGCAGAACACTATCCTAGGGTGTATGACAGCTTCAGTGCGTGTGGAGTTGCAGATTTTGTTGGGCAGAAGCTCACAAACTGGAATGACGAGCTCGTTATGCAATTCTACTCCACAACACATTTCTATCCAGATGGCAGGATAGTTTGGATGTCTGAAGGAACAAGATACCAATCAACCATAGAGGAATGGGCAAGTCTGATCAATGCCCCCAAGGAGAATGGATATTTATGCCAAGAAGAAAATGGATCACAACTCAATGTCACAGATGTACAAGGAGATCCCAGATGATGCACTTGAGACTTTCAAGTTTGGATCAGTTCATTTTCTTCTCGAGGGCTGCCCACGATCAATCTGGATCCTAAGGCACACTCTGTTGCCCAAATCGGTGACCACAACATGATCGGAGGGCATGCAATTAATTTGCTTCACATTTTGATGTGCCCTAGAAATTCAAGGTCATGAGCCTCATAGTTGAAACTATCAAGAGGACAAGACAGACCAAAAGAGGAGCTGTGGATATGCCCCACGATTCAGGAGTTGATTAACTCAAAGATGGGCACAGGAAGTATCATTGGATAAGGAACACTTGGTTCTCTATCCCGAATTTGAGGACAATCAAGTTGTCATGGTGAGAATGAACCATCATCAAGTACAAGCCCAAGAGAAGAAGGAAAAGGCAAGGAAAGAGAAGGCTGCCAAGATGCCAACTCAAGGAGAGGCATCTGAGTACTTTGAAGAACAAGCGAGGAGCAGCTTGGTTGCTTGATAGCATCAACTCTGGATTGAGAAGGGTTGGCCATCCTAACTCAAAACCAGGAGAGCACGGAAAGAATCATGGAACAAAAATTCTATGATCTTGATGTCAAAATGGCGAGATTGATCGGTTGTGGAGAAGCTACAGGATGACATGCAGGAGAGGAAGGGCAGGACAACAACTGATGCATTTTCCAGAGTGCCTCGAGCTCAGAGATCAGCTGCAGAGCCAATACCAGTCACCAGAGTTACTTCATCAGCTCCAGCTACAGCTCCAGCGCAACCAGCTCCAGCACCAACTCCTTCAGCTCCATATACATCGACTAAAGCCTTCGTTCTTGGAGTTCTCCAGACACCACCACCTGAAGACCAAGCCTGAGAGACGATATAGTCTTATGCATTTTCTAGGAACTTTTTGGTAACTTGTTGCCAAAGGGGGAGAAAAATGTATAGATCATAGGCTTCGAGAGAGAGATTTGCCGCTTTTGTTCTCTCTTGTCTTCTTGGTTGAACTTTGTTTGCTTTTGATTGCTTGAGATACTATGCAATTACCTGTGAGACATTGATGATCATGTGTTTGATCATAAGTTACACTTATGCTTGTTATATGTTATTATCTTACTTATCCTTATATGATCATTCACTTTGCTTGGTGATGAGTGCATGTATTCAATCTTTATTATTTTGAGCGCTCCACCAAGATGTATGTGACATGGAAGAGTAACCCATGAGCCTAATTCCTTGTGCATTTGCAGTCCAAAGCAAATCTTAAAATATGCACAAATTTAGGGGGAGCTCTTGCTTATCACATACTTCTCAAAGCGACGATGTTTTCAATCTTATTATCATTTGTCGAAGCTTTGATCTATATGCTGTCATCAATTACCAAAAAGGGGGAGATTGAAAGTGCAACTATCCTTAGGTGGTTTTGGTAATTCATAACAACATATAGCTCACTGAGCTAATGCTATTCCAAGACAAATATTTCAGGAAAGCTCAATGAATGGCATGGCATGGATGATGAAAGTGGATCCCTCAAAATATCAAGGACAAAGGATTGGCTCAAGCTCAAAAGCTCAAGACTCTACATTTTACATTTTAGTAATCCAAGATCACATTGAGCCTATAGGAAAATCCAATACTATCAAGGAGGGATGAGGTGTTGCTTAATGAGCCTCTTGCTTCATGTGCTTAGTGATATGCTCCAAAACCCTCCACTACTTTCTCACATCCACATATGACCTAAACCCAAAGTCAAACTCGGCCCTACCGATTCTTTCTATCCGCGCCACCGAAGTTAGATGTCATAGCCAACGCCACAAACCCTAGGCAAATCGGTCTCACCGATAGGGATCTCGGTCTCACCGACATGGGATTATAATCTCTATTTCCTTCGTAACGTTTCGGTCTAACCGAAGTGAGCGATCGGTCCCACCGAGATTGCAATGTAAACTCTCTTTTCCCTTTCTTAACTTTTCGGTCTCACCGAAAGAGCGAATCGGTCCCACCGAGTTTACCTGACCAACTCTCTGGTTAGCTAATTACCAAAATCGGTCTCACCGAGTTTGTGTAATCGGTCTCACCGAGATTACGTTATGCCCTAACCCTATGAAGGAAATATGCCCTAGAGGCAATAATAAAGTTATTATTTATTTCCTCATATCATGATAAATGTTTATTATTCATGCTAGAATTGTATTAACCGGAAACATGATACATGTGTGAATACATAGACAAACATATAGTCACTAGTATGCCTCTACTTGACTAGCTCATTAATCAAAGATGGTTATGTTTACTAACCATAGACATGTGTTGTCATTTGATTAATGGGATCACATCATTAGGAGAATGATGTGATTGACTTGACCCATTCCGTTAGCCTAGCACTTGATCGCTTAGTATGATGCTATTGCTTTCTTCATGACTTATACATGTTCTGTAACTATGAGATTATGCAACTCCCGTTTACGGAGGAACACTTTGGTGCTACCAAACGTCACAACGAATCGGGTGATTATAAAGGAGTACTACAGGTGTCTCCAAAGGTACATGTTGGGTTGGCGATTTCGAGATTAGGTTTTGTCACTCCGATTGTCTGGAGAGGTATCTCGGCCCTCTCGGTAAAGCACATCACTATAAGCCTTGCAAGCAATGTAGCTAATGAGTTAGTTACGGAATGATGCATTACGTAACGAGTAAAGAGACTTGCCGTGCGAGATTGAACTAGGTATTGGATACCGACGATCGAATCTCGGGCAAGTAACATACCGATGACAAAGGGAACAACGTATGTTGTTATGCGGTTTGACCGATAAAGATCTTCGTAGAATATGTAGGAGCCAATATGAGCATCCAGGTTCCGCTATTGGTTATTGACCAAGAATAGTTCTAGGTCATGTCTACATAGTTCTCGAACCCGTAGGGTTCGCACGCTTAAGGTTTCGATGACAGTTATATTATGAGTTTATGAGTTTAGATGTACCGAAGGAGTTCGGAGTCCTAGGATGAGATCGGGGACATGGCGAGGAGTCTCGAAATGGTCGAGACGTAAAGATCGATATATTGGATGACTATATTCGGAGTTCGGAAAGGTTCCGAAGTCATTCGGTAATTTCGAGTACCGAGAGTTACGGAATTCGCCGGGAGTATATGGGCCTTATTGGGCCATACGGGAATAGAGAGAGAGGCCGAAGGAAGGAGGCGCGCAGCCCCCCTCTGGTCCGAATTGGACAAGGGGTGCAGCCCCCTTTTCCTTCCTCCTCTCCCCCTCTTTCCCCTTCTCCTATTCCAACAAGGAAGCGGGGAGTCCTACTCCCGGTGGGATTAGGACTCCCCTTGGCGCGCCCCTCCTAGGCCGGCCGCCCCCTCCCCCCTTGCTCCTTTATATGCAGGGGCAGGGGGGCACCTCTAGGCACAACAACACAAGTTGATCTACGGATCGTTCCTTAGCCGTGTGCGGTGCCCCCCTCCACCATATTCCACCTCGGTCATATCGTCGCAGAGTTTAGGCGAAGCCCTGCGCCGGTAGAGCATCATCATCGTACCACGCCGTCGTCTTGTGGAACTCATCCCGACACTTTGCTTTGGATCGAGTCAGGGGATCGTCATCGAGCTGAACGTGTGCTGAACTCGGAGGTGCCGTACGTTCGGTACTTGGATCGGTCGGATCGTGAAGACGTACGACTACATCAACCGCGTTGTCATAACGCTTCCGCTTACGGTCTACGAGGGTGCGTGGACAATACTCTCCCTCTCGTTGCTATGCCATCACCATGATCTTGCGTCTGCGTGAGGATTTTTTGAAATTACTACGTTTCCCAACAAATGGCATCCGAGCCTAGGTTTTATGCGTTGATGTTATATGCACGAGTAGAACACAAGTGAGTTGTGGGCGATATAAGTCATCTTGCTTACCAAAGCATGTCATACTTTGGTTGGCGGTATTGTTGGATGAAGCGCCTGGACCGACATTACAGACGCTTCACGCGAGACTGGTTTTACCGCCGTGTTTTGCACACGTGTGACTAGCGGGTGTCGGTTTCTCCAACTTTAGTTGAACTGAGTGTGGCTACGCCCGGTCCTTGCGAAGGTTAAAACAACACCAACTTGACAAACTATCATTGTGATTTTGATGCGTAGGTAAGAACGGTTCTTGCTAAGCCCGTAGCAGCCACGTAAAATTTGCAACAACAAATTAGAGGACGTCTAACTTGTTTTTGCAGGGCATGTTGTGATGTGATATGGTCAAGACGTGATGAGATATAAGTTGTTGTATGAGATGATCATGTTTTGTTGAAGTTATCGGCAACTGGCAGAAGCCCTATGGTTGTCTCTTTGTTGCATAAAGATGCAAGTGCCAAATAATTGCTTTACTTTATCGCTATGCGATAGCAATAGTTGCAAGAGCAATAGTTGGCGAGACGACCATGTGAAGACACATTGATATAGATCAAGATGATGAAGATCATGGTGTCGTGCCGGTGACGATAGAGATCATGACAGTACTTTGGAGATGGAGATCAAAGGCGCAAGATGATCATGGCCATATCATGTCTCATATTTTGATTGCATATGATGTTTATCTGTTATACATCTTATTGTTTTGTTTGACGGTAGCATTTTAAGATGATCTCTCACTAAAAATTATCAAGAAGTGTTCTCCCTGAGTATGCACCGTTGCGAAAGTTCTTCATGCTGAGACACCACGTGATGATCGGGTGTGATAGGCTCACGTTCAAATACAACGGTGCAAAACAGTTGCACACGCGGAATACTCAGTTAAACTTGACGAGCCTAGCATATAATGAGATATGGCCTCGGAACACGGAGACCGAAAGGTCGGCGTGAATCATATAGTAGATATGATCAACATATTGATGTTCACCAATAAAACTACTCCATCTCACGTGATGATCGGACATGGTTTAGTTGATTTGGATCACGTGATCACTTAGATGACTAGAGAGATGTCATCTAAGTGGGAGTTCTTAAGTAATATGATTAATTGAACTTAAATTTATCATGAACTTAGTCCCGTAGTATTTTGCAAATATGTTGTAGATCAATAGCTTGCGTTGTTGCTTTATATGTTTATTTTGATATGTTCCTAGAGAAAATTGTGTTGAAAGATGTTAGTAGCAATGATGCGGATTGGATCCGTGATTTGAGGTTTATCCTCATTGTTGCCTGTAAGAATTATGTCCTTAATGCACCGCTAGGTGATGGACCTATTGCAGGAGAGCGTATGCGCACGTTATGAACGTTTGGCTAGCTCAATATGATGACTACTTGATAGTTTAGTGCACCATACTTAATGGCTTAGAATCGGGACTTCAAAGACGTTTTGAACATCATGGACCATATGAGATGTTCCAGGAATTGAAGTTAAATATTTCAAGCAAATACCCGAGTTGAGAGATATGAAGTCTCCAACAAGTTCTATAGCTAAAAGATGGAGGAGAATCGCTCAACTAGTGAGCATGTGCTCAGATTGTCTGGGTACTACAATCCTTGAATCAAGTGGGAGTTAATCTTCCAGATAAGATAGTGATTGACAGAGTTCTCTAGGTCACCATCACCGAGTTACTAGAACTTCGTGATGAACTATACTATGCAAGGGATAACGAAAACGATTCTCGAGCTCTTCGTGATGTTGAAATCAACGAAGGTAGAAATCAAGAAAAGAGCATCAAGTGTTGATGATTGACAAGACCACTAGTTTTAAGAAAAGGGCAAAGGGAAAGAAAGGGAACTTCAAGTAGATGACAAGCAAGTTGTCACTCCCGCAAAGAAGCCCAAAGCTGGACCAAAGCCTGAAACTGAGTGCTTACACTGCAAAGGAAATGGTCCTTTGGAAGCGTAAATACCTCGAATATTTGGTGGATAAGAAGGATGGCAAAGTGAACAAGGGTATATTTGATATACAGGTTATTGATGTGTGCCTTACTAGTGTTTATAGTAGCCCCTGGTTATTTGATACTTGTTCGGTTGCTAAGATTAGTAATTCGAAACAGGAGTTACAGAATAAACAGAGACTAGTTGAAGGGGAGGAGTTACAGAATAAACAGAGACTAGTTGAAGGGGAAGTGACGATGAGTGTTGGAAGTAGTTCCAAGATTGATATGATCATCATCGCACACTCCCTATACCTTCGGGATTAGTGTTAAACCTAAATAAATGTTATTTGGCGTTTGCGTTGAACATGAATATGATTTGATCATGTTTATTGCATTACGGTTATTCATTTAAAGACAAAGAATAATTGTTGTTCTGTTTACATGAATAAAACCTTCGATGGTCATACACCCAATGAAAATAGTTTGTTGGATCTCGATCGTAGTGATACACATATTCATAATATTGATGCCAAAAGATGCAAAGTTAATAATGATAGTGCAACTTATTTGTGGCACTCGCCGTTCGGTCAAATCGGTGTAAAGCGATGAAGAAACTCCATAAAGATGGATTTTCGTAATCACTTGGTTATGAATCATTTGATGCTTGCGAACCGTGCCTTTGGGCGAGATGACTAAAACTCCGTTCTTGAACAATGGAACGAGCAACAAACTTGTTGGAAATAATACATACCGATGTATGCGCACCAATGAGTATTAAGGCTCGTGGCGGGTATCATTATTCTCGACCTTCACAGATGATTTGAGCAGATATGGGTATATCTACTTGATGAAACATAAGTCTGAAATAGTTGAAAGGTTCAAATAATTTCAGAGTGAAGTGGAAAATCATCGTAACAAGAAAATAAAGTTTCTGCGATCTGATCGTGGAGATGAATATTTGAGTTACGAGTTTGGTCTTGATTAAAACAATGTGGAATAGTTTCACAGCTCACGCCACCGAACACCACAACGTTATGGTGTGTCCGAACGTCAGAACCGTATTTTATTTTGATATGGTGCGATCAATGATGTCTCTTACCAATTTACCAATATCGCTTTGGGGTTATGCATTAGAGACAACTGCATTCACGTTTAATAGGGCACCATCTAAATCCGTTGAGACGACATCGTATGAACTATGGTTTAGCAAGAAACCTAAGTATCGTTTCTTAAAGTTTGAGTTGCGATGCTTATATGAAAAGGTTTTCAACCCGATAAGCTCAAACCCAAATCGGAGAAGTGTGTCTTCATAGAATACCCAAAGGAAACTATTGGGTACACCTTCTATCACAGTTTCTCTCGAAAGAAGTGAGTGGGAGGAAAGTAGAGCTTGATAAGGTAATTTGTACCTTCTCCGAATTGGAAAGTAGTTCATCATAGAAATCAGTTCTAGTGATTCCTACACCAATTAGTGAGGAAGCTAATGATAATGATCATGAAGCTCGCATCAAGTTACTACCGAACTTTGTAGATCTTTCAGATTAAGATCCGCACCAGAGTGGTACGGTAATCCTATTCTGGAAATCATGTTACTAGACCATGATAAACCTACGAACTATGAGGAAGTGATGATGAGCCCAGATTCCGTGAAATGGTTTGAGGCCATAAAATCTGAGATAGGATCCATATATAAGAACAAAGTGGGGACTTTGGTTGACCTGCTCGATGATCAGTGTCGGTGTCAAAACCGGCGGATCTCGGGTAGGGGGTCCCGAACTGTGCGTCTAGGCGGATGGTAACATGAGACAAGGGACACGATGTTTTACCCAGGTTCGGGCCCTCTTGATGGAGGTAAAACCCTACGTCCTGCTTGATTAATATTGATGATGTGTGTTACAAGAGTGGATCTACCACGAGATCAAAGAGGCTAAACCCTAGAAGCTAGCCTATGGTATGATTGTTGTTCATTGTATATCGACTAGCCTGGCCTCGGTTTATATAATGCACCAGAGGCCTAGGATAACAAGAGTCCTAGCCGAACACGCCGGTGGGGGAGGAGTCCTTGTCTTGATCGCCAAGTCTTGTGGAATCTTCCTTGTATGCGGCAGCTGTCCGGACTCGCCCATGAGTATGCGGCCCTAGGGATCCTCGGCCCAATCTAACTGATCAGGGGACGACGTGGTGAGTACCCCCAGTCCAGGACACCGTCGAGAGCCCCTGAACCGGTCTTCAAGTTAGGGACGCCTCGATTCTTCGAATTGTTCTTCATCTTCGTTGCGGTCTTGAAAACTGGTTCAACAAATCTTCTCATCTTCGATTTGAGGATCGCCGAAATGCATTCGGCGAGTTTATGCGTCGGGTATCCGAGGAGCCCCTTTAAGTTTCCGGCCTTTATCAATGCCTTGTTATTTTTATGCCACGCATCGGGTTTGAAGTGATTCCCGGGAGGCAGTGTCCTCTTGCGTCCGAGCTCTAACGCCGGACTACATTCGAGGTATCTTTTGCAGCCGAGCACCAACGCCGGACTACTTCCCAGCTCTATCGCCGGACTATGTATCTGAGCTCCAACGCCGGACGGTATCCGAGCTCCAACGCCGGGCTATGTGTCCGAGCTCCAACGCCGGACGGTATCCGAGCTCCAACGCCGGACTATGTATCCGAGCTCCAACGCCAGACTGTATCCGAGGTGTTGTAAATCACCTTGGTTCAAATAAGTTTGAAGGAGTTTAGCCGAGCTTAATGCCGGAAATGCCCTCTATGGAGCCAGCCACTAGCGCCCTAGCTTTATGCCGGACTGCTTCCGAGGTGGTGCACCACCCCAAATGTGGGCCGATTTTTGTCAATATTTTTTATTGATGCAATTTATTCTCTGTCGAGATACATGGCCAGTTGTAACGCCCTCGATGCGGCTATATCTCCCACGTGTCGAAGCACGACTTAGAGGCATAACCGCATTGAAAGCAATGTCGCAAGTGAGGTAATCTTCACACAACCCATGTAATACATAAGGGAAAGAGATACATAGTTGGCTTACAATCGCCACTTCACACAATACATGAGTAAAACATTACATCATACAGATACAATCAAGGTCCGACTACGGAACCAAAATAAAAGAAGACTACCCCAAATGCTACACAGATCCCCGATCGTCCCAACTGGCTCCACTCTCGATCGGCTGAAACGAAACAACACAATGCACAAAGTCTTCATCGAGCTCCTCCTTGAGCTCGGTGCATCACCCGCACGGTTTCATCGGCACCGCAAACTGGTTTTGAAGTATCTCGTGAGTCACGGGACTCAGCAATCTCACACCCGCGAGATCAAGACTATTTAAGCTTAAAGGTAGGACAGGGTAGTGAGGTGGAGCTGCAGCAAGCGACTAGCATATATGGTGGCTAACATACGCAAAAGAGAGCGAGAAGAGGAGGCAAAGCACGGTCGAACAACTATGATCAAGAAGTGATCCTGAACTCCTACTTACGCCGACATAACCCGAAACCGTGTTCTCCTCTCGATCAACCCGAAAAGAGACACTCACGGTTACGCACACGGTTGGTGTATTTTAATTAAGATCATCTTCGGTTTTCTACAACCGACATTAACAAATTCCCATCCGCCACATAACCGCGCACGGCTTTCGAAAGTTCAAACCCGCAGGGTGTCCCAACTTAGCCCATGATAAGCTCTCGCGATCAACGAAGGATATTCTTCTCCCGGAAGACCCGATCAGTCTGGAATCCGGCTACAAGACATTTCACAGCAATAAAACAAGTCCAAGAAGACCGCCCGATGCGCCGACAATCCCGATAGGAGCTGCACATATCTCATTCTCGAGGCAACACCGATGAGACATCCTACGAGTAAAACCAAACCTCGAGTTGCCACGAGGGGGCCCAGATCTACTCGGTTCGGGCCAGCACTTAGAAAAGCACTGGTCCGGGGGCTAATAAAGATGACCCTCGAGAGAGCGACTCCCAAGGGAAAAGATAGGTGGTGGTGAGGCAAATGGTAAAACCAATGTTGGGCCTTCTTTGGAAAAGTCTTATTCAAAGCGAACTGTCAAGGGGTCCCATAAATCACCCGACCGCGTTAGGGACGCAAAAATCCGGGAACATAACACCGATATGACGGAAACTAGGGCGGCAAGAGGAACAAAACACACTGCATAAGGCCGAGCCTTCCACCCTTTACCAAGTATATAGATGCATTAATTAAATAAGATATATTGTGATATCCCAACAAGTAAACATGTTCCAACAAGGAACAACATCTCCATGTTCCAACAAGGAACAAACTTCATCTCCACCTGCAACTAACAATGCTATAAGAGGGGCTGAGCAAAGCGGTGACATAGCCAAACAACGGTTTGCTAGGAAAGGATGGTTAGAGGTTTGACATGGCAATGTGGGTGGCATGATAAGCAAGTGATAGGCATCGTAGCATAGGCATAGCAAAAGAGCGAGCAACTAGCAAGCAAAGATAGAAGTGATTTCGAGGGTATGGTCATCTTGCCTGAAATCCCGCAAGGAAGAAGAACGAATCCATGAAGAAGACAAACGGACGAAGTCGAACGAATCCTCACAACTCCGGAACGAAACCGAAGCAAACGAGAGAAGCAAACCGGAACGAAGCAAACAACATAGTAAACACACAATCACATAAACATGGCATGATGCACAATCAAGTATGATGCATGTCCGGTTTAAATATGCATGGCATGGCAATATGCACAAACAATACTACCAAGTTAAGTGGAGCTCAATATGCAACGAGTTGCATATTGATGGAACACCACAACACTTATTTAGTTTGATCTCGGTTAGGTACACAACAATATTAAATGTTGTTAAACATGGCAAGAGGTGGAGCATAATTAAACTAACTATTTAGGCAAGTTTAAATGAGGCCGGAAATAAGAAACAACAATTCCGGAAAATCCCCATGAGCAATATTTTAGATTCGGTCCTGTTCTGCCCTAAACACAATTTTAGAGTTGTTAAACAGCAACATAAAGTGGACCATGATAATCTAGGCATTTTTCCACCCCATTTACATATAAAGAACATTTAATTCCGAGTTACGGTTATTTAGTTATGAAATAAATCATTTTAACATGGCATAAGAGCAAATTAATGCAAACATCAATTTAAACATTTTAAACATGGATGAAATTGGCAAATTATTAACCTACACAATTTTCTGAGCATATTACATATATAAAACATTTTAATCCGATGCACCAATTGTGAGTTATTAAATGCATGAAGTTTAGGGTCCAATCAGAAATCTGTAATTCCGGATAAATTAGACAAATTTGAGACGGTAAAAAAACGAAGCGGGCGAATCTGGCTAGCCCAACAGAGAGGGCTGGGGAGGCGCCACCAGGCCTCATGGGCGGTCGGTGAGGAGGAGGCAGCCGGGGCGGCTGGGCCTCGAGGAAGCCTGGTGGGCAGCTGGGATCATGGCCCACGCAGCCACGGGAGGGAGCAGATCGAGCGGCGACGCGCCGATCCCAAAGGGACGACGGTGGCGGCGGATCCAGTGCCGCTCCGGCGAAGCGGGACGAGGCGGGCGAGGATGGCCGGAGGAGACCAGATCCGGTGAGGGGAGGCCGGATCCAGGCGCCGGGTTCCGTTCGGCGGCGGCAGGGGAGCCTCGGGCGGCGATTTAAAGCCATGGCGGCTGCGAGAGGAGAAGAGAGAGACCGAGGGTGAGGCACGAGAGAGAGAGAAAGGAGAGGAAGGTGAAGGCGCTGGCTGGGGTCGCCCTGGGGACGGCCGCACCACTCCGGCGAGGCTGCCGGGGGTGGGCGGCGGAGACGGCGAGATCGGGATCGCCCCGATCCGGTCGAAAGCGGGCGAAGGGAGGCGATCGGCCTCGTGGGCTCGGGCGGTGGCTGCTGGGCTCGGGGGCGGGCTGCGCCCGAACTGGCGAACTGGAGGAGGGAACGGGCGGAGGCGGCGTGGCGACGCAGAGAGGCCGGGAGGCGGCTGGGTGGCGGCTGGCCATCAGGCGCGCCAAGTGGCGGAGGGGCTTGGGGCGCGCGGAAATTGAGGAGGCAAGGCACGATGATTGGGGAAGCGGATTTGAGGGAAGGAAGGAGAAGACCCAAAATGGCATTGGGGGTGTTTATATAAGGAAGGGGGCTAGGGTTAGGTCCTTGGGGGGTTAGGAGGGTTTGAGGCCTCCGATCGCGATCCCACGGATCCGATCGAGAGAGAGGGTTAGGGACCTAGGTGGGCTGAGAGAGGGGTTTTGGACTGAGGGAGAGAGGAGAAATGCAGCCCGGCACAATCTCGGAGACCGAAACATCCGACGGATAAACCGGCAAGGGTGCCGCTATAAGTTTAACGGTAGGGCTATCAAACGGACTCCGAATGTGACGAAACTTGGCAGGCGGCCTGTCTACACTATAATAAGACCGCATGACAAGTTGCAACCCATTCCGAGAACATTTTTATGCCACTAATAAAATAATATTTCGGAGGTGCCGCGGGCGCGAGCGAGTGTATCCGGACTCGGAACGGACAACGGAGAGAACCGGCGGAACCCGAACGGATGCAAGTTTTGAAAAACATGCGGACGAAATGCAGATGATGCCATGAGATGAAATGCAGAACAAGAACAAAATGCAAAACAACCGACAAAACCCAACCACGAAGGAAATAATAAATCACATCTCCGGAAAAGGCAAGAGTCGGAGTTACGAATATGGAAAATTGTATCCGGGGTGTTACAACACTCCACCACTACGAGAGGATCTCGTCCCGAGATCTAGGATGGCACCGGAGGGAAAAGGAAGAGGAAGAGAAGAGGTAAAACTAAGTTGCTTCTTTGACAAATGAGTGAAACCATGAACCTTGAGAGGTTGAGCGAAATGAAAGAAAGAACAGAAGGAAGATGACCAAGGTTGAAAACAATCCGTTAGAAAAGAGGAACAAGGAACATTACGATAACTTGAAGGTTGAAAAGGCATGAATCAAGAGTTTAATGGACAAGATAGAATTCGAAACCACTCCGGTTAAAACAAGATGAGAGAGGAAGAATTCGGGCAGCACTCCGATTGTAAAAGGAAGGAATATAACATGAACTTGAGAAGATGGGATAATACTTGATGAAATCAACAACACACTGCCTCCGGAACTATTGAAAGAATGGCACAAGGGGTAAGAAAGATTTCAGACAGCTCTCCGGTTGAGGAAGCAGGCAAAACTTGATAAGATGAGAGAACTCGAATGAAAACAAGACACTCCGGTTAAACGGATAATGCAAGAAAAAGAACATGATCTTGACAAAACGAGACGATGGGTCGAAGAGAGCAACATCACAATGCCTCCGGTAGAAATGAAAGAATGCAATGAAAAATTAGATGGTTGGAAAGAAAACAACGGAGAAGATAATAGTAACTTCTACCACAATTGAATTTGGGAAGCATCCTTGCCAAGAAGAATTGAACGGAGTTGTTGGAAAACCCACAACGAAAAGAATAAGCTTGTAGTGGCTTATGGAAACATCTCCACATTATGAGGTGAGCTTCTGCCACCAACGGAAACAAACGATTGGATTGATATCAACAAGGAGACGAGAAACTTATTTCACCGAGAGGACAAATGAATAACTTGGGTCATTAATAAGCACCATAAATAGCAACCATCCTTAGGGAAAGCTTTAGGTGAAATATAGCCCAAGATAAGTCCAATGAAGAGATTGATGGATTTAAAATACCTCATTCTTGACAACATGTGAATCATGAAACACGAACTCAAATTGTCGAGAATGACATAACACCACCTCAAATGATAAGGTAGAACGAATTGCACTTCGAAATGCAAGAAGAAGAATACTTGAACTCCTCAAAACAAAACATGTGTTGAGCACCATGTTCAATTTTGAAGTATGGCTTGGCGGATCATAACCCCGAGAGAAATCTTGAAGACCAATTAATAATTAAAAGAATCCTTGACGAACCATCATGTAGAGTCTCCATGAAGAACTCCGGTAAACAAAAGGATGATAAAAGAAAGAGAAGTTGAAAACACAAGGTGAAGCCTTGCAGTGATAAGATGAAGCTTTGAAATGATATAACCGAGAAAACTTGGAACTCCGGAAAAGAAAGATGAACAATTGAAATCAAGAATTTTGATGATCCTCCGGAATAAGGAATTGAATTTACTCGATGAAACAAGAATAAGAATTACATTATGCTCATCCTTCACCAATTAAATTGATGACAAGGAAAGGATTTGGCATACTACTTATTCTCGTAGAAAGGATTAAGATAGATATGGCGCAAACTTGGGAAGGTATTGATGGAACCACCGGTGGGATTGGAAGGAACGAATGAATCTATATGATAACGAAGGAATAGAACTCTTGAACAAACCACCATAATAATTGAGAATGAACGTAGCCAAGTTACAATTCACCGGGAAGAATTGGAAAACGAATAAAGATGCTTGACAAAATTTAGATACATGAGAACTGAGAGATCATGAACTGATTAGATAATATTTGAATGATGCACCGGTATGATTTGGAGAACGAGAGCTGAAGCTTGGAATGAATAATTCGAGATGATGGCTCGAGAAGAATCAAACCTGAAAAGACTCTGAATTGCTCCGGATGGAAGAAAAGAATTCTCACAATCAAGACAATTATGAGAGGATGGCATCAAGCTAGAACCATGAATCTTGAAGAGAAAGAAGCGAGATTAAAAGAAACTCTTCTTCGGTCTACAAAATTCGAGAATGACGACGAGAAACACCATCATGAATTGTTGAGGCACTCCGGAATGAAAATTAGAAAAGGTTGAACCAACAATGAAAAATAATTTGGAAGATCTTGGAGAAAGACATTTGACTGATGATAATTCATTCTTACGTCAAACTTTGCAAAGAATTTGAGAATAACTCCGAAAATTAGAAGAGTCGTAAGATCCAGGAAAAGACCTATGGGTTAGGGCCCATTAAAAGAAAAACACCGCTGAACAATTGCTTGAAATAGATATTGCACCGTAGAATTAAATGGCTTGAATGAGATAGCATCCTCAAAAGAACTTGAGTGAATTGAGAATGGAAACTAGAATCTTCGAGATATCTTCAACACTCGGAACAATTGAATAGCTAGAAGTGGATGATTAAGAGATGCACCGACATGAGAAAGCATTTGAAACGATGAAAAGAATACGATCAACACTGAAAACTTGACTTGAGTCCACCGGAGAAGAAAATTAGAATGGAACAATGATAAGGTTAAAGCTTCCTTAGCGTCTTCATGAGAAATCACCGGATAAAACATTAAAGGAAAAGAATGAAGAAACTTCACTCAATAAAAATGGATACTTGATTACGAAATCTGAGTCCTTGAAGAAAAAGGGTGGGAGGGCGGGAAATCAAAACAACTTGGGTCGGATGAAACAAACACTGTTGAGAAAAAGCTTAGAATTGATCTTGCGAATGTTGGAATGATCGGATTCACTTGAATTGAAGCACGCCGGTTGAGAAAAGAATTAACATGACAAGCTCAGTGATCAAGAAGGATTAGTATTCACATAGCAATATGCGAACACCAATTAGGAAAAGGTATGGAATCAACACTTGACACTGAAGCAACTTAAATACCACAAAAACAAAACAAAACAAAGGATTGGCTTCAAGAATGAGCCGGAACAAACACATGATAGAGATTTCGCCCAAAGTGTTCGTGGTGGGGCCCACGGACACGACGATAGCTTAACGTCACGAATGACTAACAAGACGCCCCCGAATCAGCATAGCCAAGGATTCTTTAAGACGCCTCGCGACCATCAGAATCGACCGTGAATGGGCGGACCACTAAACTTTGAACCCCAATCTCAAATCATACATCCATTGGAAAGAAAATCCCGTAAGCTACTAGAATTCCCACCTATAAACTCCTGAAACTTTACGGTTATGCAATCTGTGTTGGGGATACAGGGACACAAAATATATCACCCAAACTAACAATACCTAGATCCAATTGTATCCATCCACAACACATAACCAACAAATCCTCGGAAGTCGTGTACCTCGACCTTCAAAAACATCCGTTATACAAGTCATGGCAATACTCCGCACTCGCCACAAGATCGGGCTATCGGGGTTATCTCACCAACAACTGCACAAAAGAGATTTCGATGTCGGCAAAACTCGGTATTCCAGAATCGCAACGATAAAATTGTGACGACAACACCTCGGAGCTCAACTCCCGGGACACCGCCACAACCCCTAAATGTCGAGGCACCAAGAACAATGTTCTCGCCACAAAACCATCGGAACGATTCCAAGATACCCACGTGATCCTAAAAAATTTTAGTGAAATTTGAGGAGAGGAAAGACAAAACATCTACGCCAGAGACCTCACCAGAGCGACGAAGGACCTGGGAGTAAAAAGAATCCTACTCCGATATATATAACCCTAAGACTCAAAACATTTTCCATTCTAGACTCAACAACGCCAAGAAACAATCAAGTAGGGGCTCCTAAGTCGGGAAGGCTCGATTACCAACTTGTAACGCCTCGATGCGGCTATATCTCCCACGTGTCGAAGCACGACTTAGAGGCATAACCGCATTGAAAGCAATGTCGCAAGTGAGGTAATCTTCACACAACCCATGTAATACATAAGGGAAAGAGATACATAGTTGGCTTACAATCGCCACTTCACACAATACATGAGTAAAACATTACATCATACAGATACAATCAAGGTCCGACTACGGAACCAAAATAAAAGAAGACTACCCCAAATGCTACACAGATCCCCGATCGTCCCAACTGGCTCCACCATCGATCACTGAAACGAAACAACACAATGCACAAAGTCTTCATCGAGCTCCTCCTTGAGCTCGGTGCATCACCTGCACGGTTTCATCGGCACCGCAAACTGGTTTTGAAGTATCTGTGAGTCACGGGACTCAGCAATCTCACACCGCGAGATCAAGACTATTTAAGCTTAAAGGTAGGACAGGGTAGTGAGGTGGAGCTGCAGCAAGTTTACTAGCATATATGGTGGCTAACATACGCAAAAGAGAGCGAGAAGAGGAGGCAAAGCACGGTCGAACAACTATGATCAAGAAGTGATCCCGAACTCCTACTTACGCCGACATAACCCGTAAACCGTGTTCTCCTCTCGATCAACCCGAAAAGAGACACTCACGGTTACGCACACGGTTGGTGTATTTTAATTAAGATCATCTTCGGTTTTCTACAACCGACATTAACAAATTCCCATCTCGCCACATAACCGCAGGCACGGCTTTCAAAGTTCAAACCTCGCAGGGTGTCCCAACTTAGCCCATGATAAGCTCTCGCGATCAACGAAGGATATTCCTTCCCGGAAGACCGATCAGTCTCGAATCCTGCCACAAGACATTTCACAAGAATAAAACAAGTCCAAGAAGACCGCCTGATGCGCCGACAATCCCGATAGGAGCTGCACATATCTCGTTCTCAGGCAACACCGGATGAGACATCCTACGAGTAAAACCAAACCTCGAAGTTGCCACGAGGGGGCCCCTGATCTACTCGGTTCGGGCCAGCACTTAGAAAAGCACTGGTCCGGGGGCTAATAAAGATGACCTCGAGAGAGCGACTCCCAAGGAAAAGATAGGTGGTGGTGAGGCAAATGGTAAAACCAATGTTGGGCCTTGCCGAAAAGTCTTATTCAAAGCGAACTGTCAAGGGGTCCCATAAATCACCCGACCGCGTTAGGGACGCAAAAATCCGGGAACATAACACCGATATGACGGAAACTAGGGCGGCAAGAGTGGAACAAAACACTGCATAAGGCCGAGCCTTCCACCCTTTACCAAGTATATAGATGCATTAATTAAATAAGATATATTGTGATATCCCAACAAGTAAACATGTTCCAACAAGGAACAACATCTCCATGTTCCAACAAGGAACAAACTTCATCTCCACCGCAACTAACAATGCTATAAGAGGGCTGAGCAAAGCGGTGACATAGCCAAACAACGGTTTGCTAGGAAAGGATGGTTAGAGGTTTGACATGGCAATGTGGGTGGCATGATAAGCAAGTGATAGGCATCGAGCATAGGCATAGCAAAAGAGCGAGCAACTAGCAAGCAAAGATAGAAGTGATTTCGAGGGTATGGTCATCTTGCCCAAATCCCGCAAGGAAGAAGAACGAATCCATGAAGAAGACAAACGGACTAAGTCGAACGAATCCTCACAACTCC